>JAHZTW010000004.1:54446182-54872742 GCA_020283515.1 Alliaria petiolata | reverse complement strand
TTCAAGTCGTATAGACTTTAGAAACAAGAAAGTATAAAGAACAACTCTTCTTTATTGATTTAGAAACTCTCTCAAAACTAAATCTCTCTCTTGAGTCTTATGGAACATCTCTCCATAGGTTCTATATTTATAGAACTAAGCTACCCCTTAATCCTAATAGAAATATGAAACTACTCTTTCCTTTTCCTTGATTACAAAATAGAAAACTTCCTTTTCCTATTAAGTTCTAATTCCTATCTTCTTAAGCTACTCCTTAAGAGATAATTTCCTTTTTTTTTTTGGAATTATCCAACAAAGAGTATCTCACAAATTGCTTCTAATTGCTTGGCAGGCGACAATCTATTGCTTCTCGGTTTGATTTAAACAATTATGAGTTTCTAATTTGTAATATTTGGGCTTCTAAAACTGGGCATCCGATGGGTTTTGTAAGAAAAATATTTTACGTACTTTAATTTGAATATCGGGTTACAAAAAATAGCTAAGGGGGGTTATTGGTACAAGAATTTTTAAGAATTGTTAAAATTTTCAAAATCCATTGTTATTGGATCATGGATTCTAATATTCTTACTAAAATCTATTGTTATTGGTGTGATGATTTTTAAATTTCATACAAAAATCATTGTTATTCAAAAAGTTTGATTTTTAATGATTCTATCATTCTGTCAAAATCTGGTGTTATTGTGACATAGATTGTTAACAATTTAACTCATAAAATAAAACTTTCAAAATACTTTGGATATCCAAGAGATTCTTAAAGTCATTACAATAATGTATTTTAAAAGATTTTATGAATACACAAAACTCTCTACAAATCTAACAAAACTCTTTACAAATTTAACAAATCTCTAAACTTTTGAAATCCATACTCTTTATAAATCCAGCTCCCACTAATCCTCCTAAACCAGATGTTTTCCTAAAGGATACCCACAGTGCCGGCCCAACTAAATTAGTGGTCCAAAGCCAAAAAAATAAATAATAATTTTATATATTTATAGTTATTAAATAATATCAGTTTAAAAAAAAATAACCATATATATATATATATTGCTATATAAAGTGTAAATTATTTTGTATTTAACTTTTTTTTATGGTTATAACCTTATAAATACACTATTTTACAAATTTTACAATAAAAATGTGGCCCAACAATTAATAAACAAATTTAGTGGCTCTAATCCATGGCTTACCCCGCTTGTGCTCTGGATCGGCCCTGGATACCCATTGGCACACATCATGCAATGAATTGACCGATGAAAATATATATATTCGACGTAACATCTTATCTAACTGATTTAGTTTTCTCTTCATCGTTAAATTATAACCACTTTTAATTGATCAGTCGAAATGATATTATACTTTAAATTTTTTAACTAGAAAATTCACAAAATAATCTTTTCGACGGGTACATTCACTTTAAATGGAGGTTCAAAGTTATAGAATTTTTGTAGCAAAATAAATCTACTTCTAGAGGTTTTAGACGACGACGCTTCACGGACTCATGGCTCGTTTTCTTTCAAGTTTCAACTTCAAAATCTACTTTACTTTTCTATTTTTGGTCAAAGTCTTACTCTCTTTGCGTACCATGTAAAAATGTTTTTCTTATCTAACTAAGAAAAAAAACACTAAAATAATTGCTTTCAAAGAAAATCAAATCAGCAATACACCAAAAATAAAAAAGTTAAAGGTCTTTGAGTTTTGCATCAAACCCAACAAAATTATTAAAATTATGATTGGAAGTGTTGACCTATAAATCTCGGTTCAGAACTTTAGATATAATAAGAAGTAAAATCCAAGGTCCAGCACGAGGTTAGTTAACTTACCAAAGTGCAAAAGATCGAATCGAAATTAAACAACGTTAAAACTCGTCCAGTCTGAATAAAATCGACAAAAATCAAACAAATAGGTTAAACTAAGAGTCAACTTCGAGGTTTTACTGATAAATTATTCAAACATGATAATTCAATGCTTTGATTAGAAACTGAATCCACCAAAATAAATGCAATTGTAAAAACTAAAATCCGATCTAATGAAAGAATAAAAGTTTGTGGAGGAAATAGTAAGTTTTTATTGAATTAAGCCGGAGCTCGGGGATAGTACAACGGTGGTTAGGTCGTCGGAATAAGAACGCCGGCCTAAACCTTTTAGACGGTGAATCGAGATCTAAAGCTAACGCCGAAGCTAAGTTTGTCCTAGGTCTCGAGAGTAAAATTGTGGATCCCCTCCAATGAGCGAGGTTGCCACCTATTTATAATAGGTCTAAGTCGGCCTACCGAACTCCTTCCATTTCGGGAAAAAAGAAATCATCCTTTTTCTTCGGGCCGACCTCCTTATCCTCAAAGGAAAGTTTTCCTTTTTCTTCGGAAAACTAACCCTATCGTCGGACTCTTTCCAATGGCGGCGCCGACCTGACCTAATGACCGTTTAACGAGCCCATTGCCTCCTGTTAATGGGCCGAGCTGGATTTAGGAAGGGCTTTCCAAAGGGGTGCTAAACCCATCTCTAACAATTAGCCCCCCCCCCCCTCAGTTCGGCGAGCGTAAAGCAATGAGCTCGGGGAACTCTGAGAAAGAGATCAGTTCGGCATGAATCCAGGTTGGGATATTCTCAACCCTCGTGATGATTTCAAGATGGGATCTTTATTCGGGAAAAGATCGCTAAAAACCCGGACTTAATGATAACATTTTTTTTTAAATGTGGGTCCCGAAGACATTAGGGGTTTCCTACGCGAAGGGCGGGATATTTTCTGAATAGATTTAATTCGAGAAATACGAAGAGTCTTCAAAGTAATGATGACCCTCGATAACCGTTCTCGTTTCTCTATAAATTGAGAAAGCTCTCCTCATTTCCTCACTTCTCCAGCTTGCGAAAGAAAACAAAGGTTCGCTCTCTCTCCTTCTCCAGCTTGCGAAAGAAAACAAAGGTTCGCTCTCTCTCTCCTTCTCTTTAATTTATTTCTCCGCTCTAGATAATCAAAACGCTGTAGTTTTAGGATTTTCGGCGTAATTTTGCCGATCTGCTTTAGATCCACCGCCCGTGTTCTTCGTGTTTTCACGCTCTTCGTATCTGTTTTGAGTGAACTCATCGAAAAGGAATGGGTTTGATCCGAAAAAACTCAAAAGTGAAAGCGCTACTTGTTTCTCCGAGCTCGGAGGAACATACGACTCCGAAGATGATAGGTCGGGTCTCATCCGATAGCTCCTCGGAATTTGATCGAGAATTTGCGGACGAAACGGGGTATTCTCGCGCTCAATTGAAACTTCTGAATCAGCAAGCTGCAGTCGAACGATTCGAAGCGGCGCAGCTCGGAGCGATCCGTCGATATGACACTGAAGCGTCCTCAGCTCGGCGAACCTTCATCATTCCTCAATTGATTGATGAACCTGATGGAATCGAAGGTGGCAATGATCTGAGTCCCGAGGATGAAGTTGTCATCACGGAGACAGAAGCCCGAGCAGCGGTCGATTCTGGTCTCGACATGGAGTTTGGCGATTAGGGTTCTCTTCCGTAGAACCCAAAATTTGATCCAAGAAGATAATAGGCTTCTCACTTTTGGCTTGCACCACCTGTACCGTTTCTCCGTATTATTCAGCTCTCCATTTCCTCATGGCATCTTCACTTGCATTGCACGCCGTTTTAATCATCTTACAATACATCTCTACCCACCATTTATGATGAACTTGACCTCCACTTGACCAACATAAGTACAATGGCTGGACTTCCTCCAAGTATGTGGTATTCTTCATGTCTAGTCATTCATGATCTCCTTTTGGTATGTTGGACCTCCTTTCTTCTATTTTACAATCGTCGTGGATCTCCATTCATCTCCTGTTTGCAAACTTTGTCCTCCGGGTACCATGATTCTTCCATTTAATAACAAGGTACCATCCGTAGTGATAACCATCTGCACTTCTTCCTTCGGTTTCACTCAACTCCTCAATGATTCTTTTCAAAATTCACATCCTCATTCATCTTGTCATTCATCCTGTGTAATTGACCATCTTGTAGTCCCAATGGCCGGCTATCTTCTCCTTTTAGTACTGATAGATTAACCATCTTGAATCTGGATGTCAAGACCTCTACATCCTTCTCTACCGCAACATCTTTCTTATGACGACTTCAAACATCCACACAACACTCGCCCTTCCAAGGTGATAGAGGATCTTGAGATCATAATTTGCAGTAATCCTTATCCATCTTCTTTCAGAGCGTCATTCGTCTTAAGGGCATGCTATGACGATGGTCACAGCCTAAAACCGATCATTCACACTCCCTTTCCTTTCTTTTCTCGGTGCTTCTCTCCAACGAACTAGATTAAAGATCTTCATAAAGATATGATTCTGATGAATCTCTTCTTTTTGTAGACTCTCATGCTTCCCTTCTTTAATTCCACACTTTGACTTAAGTTAATTAGCGTGGTTCCTGAACTCCCAAAGTTTGTACCAAACCCAAATGATTGAACACCAGATCACTTCTCCATTGGTACCAGTCTTGAAATAATTTAGCACGCTCTCTAACTCCACACCATTCAAGCACTTTCCTCACTTCTCTTCTCCTTTAACTTTCCATATCTGAATGTCTTGCTCATGCCACCTTTCTAATTCCATCTCTCAGCCTTGAAACAGCCATACTCGCGAACGATTGTAGCAACGACGATATACTCTCCCATATGATGGCTCTTCTTTAATCCTTGACCTTAGGATTATTACCATGATGAAACAATGATCTTCTTCCTTCTTCTCGCAACATGATTCTGCCTTGGTCAACTGGCCGCGCTTTACACCTCACAAACTTCCTTGAACCACTCTAAACGCCCTTAAATAAGTGTCTAACTATCAGCTAGACACGCATCTTTGCAAAACTTAATCTGATCTCAAAGCTCGCACCACTTATCATCCTATTGAAGGGTTTAGCTTCCAGGTTCTAAGGGATCTACACACACTCTAACCTTTACTATCATAAAGGTTCCCTTAAAACTTACTACAATCTCGGTGACACTCTCGATGTCACAACCGAGACAAACAAAACGTGGGTGGGACACACCAACACGTAATGTTAAGCATTCCACAATTCTTTTCCATATCAATTCTTATACCAATATCCCATATTCTATCATGCAAATGTAAATCATAATTCAATCAATCACCCAATGAGTTAAAACCCCACACATACCTGGTTCGGGACCTCGAGGAGGTCGAGAAAGTTTAGGTTTTCTATATCTAGGGGATAAACTCTTCCCGCAACTGCCTGACGCTTGGGGGCCGGTTCGATTGCTGCTTGGTCATTCGGTGGCTGAGTGACAATCTGATGAACTGGAGGATACGTACTAGGACATGTAGTGGAAATATGTCCATGCTCACCACAAGTATAACATATGACGTTGGCAGACTTAGGAACAAATGGCTCTCCGTTTGGGAACAATCGTGAGATACTTCCCACTCTTCCACACTAGTATTATTGAATGACTGCGTCTTGAGGTGGGTAAGATCAATCACCTCTACCTCCTCTTAAGAATCTTCTTTTCACCGTTGGTTTTTCTTCACGCTCGTAATGCACAGACCTCCGTAATATTTTGAACTCAGCTTCGTAGTCTCTCACGCTCCAATCTTCTTGCTTGCTTTCTTGATATTGTGGTTCCAACCGGTCCTTGGCCTTGGGTGGAAAGTCCTTCCGTTAATTTTTTTTTTTTTTTGTTTTGTTTTGTTTTTTTTTAACGTCCATCCAAGTCGGGATCGCTTCTCCATAATGCTTTACTACTCTGTTCCACCAATTGGTCGCCTCATCATCGAAATGAAACACTGCTACATCTTTCTTGAACTCCTTTGGATATCTTGATGTATTATTCTCTTATGCTTCAACTCTTTAACAATAACTCCGATATGGCTCTCTCTGTCTTGAATCATTCCTTCTAAGAGCTTCAAGCTCTGACATCATTTCGTTGTATTTTAAACTCTGCCATCTCAGCTGCCCTTTATTACTCCTCCGGGGAATCATGTATAAACGCACCATTACTCATCTCAGAACATTTTGTTTTATCGTGTTGCGCACCATGCAATACACCCAATCTTCAGTTACTTTACTTTCCATGAACCGATGGTCCCCCAATTCTTCCTCCTTTCAATACTCTAGACCTTCTGAAATAAGAATGACGCAAAAGCATATGCATCCAACAAGGGTTAATCCTATTCCCATCTACCTAAATAAAGGAGCTAGCTGGTTTCTAAATGCCTTTTGCGACTCATTTACTCGATAAAACATTTGAAAACAAGTCCCATATGAACATGATAGAAACCATGCTCTGATACCACCTAATTGTAACGCCCCCGATCCGGCCTAGATCAGGGTGTAATCGGCCGGCCACCCAACAATCAAACAAGAACATGAACGACCAACCATTCGACCCGGACCAGACCGAAGGTGCTACAAATGCACACCCAAACGCTCAGTCCTAGGTTTCCAAAATAAATCCAGAGACCCTAAACCAAACACCCGAGCACGCTTACCTATCGAATATGACTCAAAGCTTTTCAACCCGAGGCATATCCGATAGTTGGTTCGTCCCGGACAAGGACTAATACCACATGGAAGCTCAAGTATTTTCTCAAACATATTATTCATATAATACTTTGATTCCAAGTGTAACCAACATACATATAGATCCAGCTGGGAGCTTCGCGCTCAAAAGCTTACTATACATAATAAACACGTACTTGGTCTTACAAAAGGCATGCGAACTACACCAGCTTTACCTATGCTCCTTCAGCCCATAAGGTTTCCCCACTAATGGTTACCTGCAAAACAAGTAGAGTCGTGAGCAACTATTTTGCTCAGTGAGTTTGGGTCCCCCCTATACGAATAATCAATCCCCGTAAAACCCCAAAACAACAATCAGCACGCAATCACACAATCACACAATAATACAAGAATCACATAATCACACAACCATCAGATGCAACAGAAGCTATATCATATGCATAACCGTACTATATGATGCATAGTAATCATACTTATACTTCATTTCACCAGCCATGGCAATTCTGCACATTTGAGATTCACACCCCTCTGCTCTCCCTTATTGCCCATCCGAACCATAGCCACAAAGGCTAAATGATCCGAATGACTGGAGGTCAATCATATTACCCATTCAGGCTATAGCCACAAGGCTCAATAACTTGAATGTCCTGACAAATCTGCACCGTCGTGCAGAGCACGGCCCTAGGTTGCAATCCCGTCTCTCCGTGCTGTCGTAACTTAACCAGCTCCTTTGATACTGGGCAAGCCACGAACCTCTAGAGGGTCTCAAATAGCCTCATTCATTCTCATATACAATTTATGCATAATAATCTGCGCAAATCTGTTAGATCCGGCAGCATGCATACACTATCTCAACCACGGTGACATAAATAGGTGCTAATGCACATGTCACACCATCAACAATCAATCAAAGTAAACACTCATATTTGCTTTACAGTAAAGCAGCACACAACCCATACCACGACTCACCTTGGCTTTCCGAAAGATAGGTTTGAAAGACTAAGGTTTTCGGCACCAATTCGACCTCCAAATTAAAACTTTAGTTTCATAGTGATTGGACCATAATCACCAGAAACGGAGGTTAGAACTGGACTCGGGACGAAAAACTAAGCTAGACAAGAGGTTTCGGGCTAAAACGGCTTACCTTAAAATTTTCTCAGCTAGCCTCGCGGTGGTTCTGCGGTGGTGCTGCGGTGGTCGTGGTGGTCGGATTTTATAAAGGTGGTTGAGGATGTGATGCTTATTCAAGGAGGTGAGGGTCTCCTTATATAGGCAAGGGGTGGTCGAGCTTAGTCATCATCCGCCACTAATCGCCGCCAGGATCCGCCATGTGTCGGCGCCGGAAAGAGCTTGGTGGCGGCAACTCTTCAACAAGCTGGTGAAGCAGCTCAAGCAGGTGAAGCAGGACAAGCCTCCTAAGAAGGTGAAGCAGGTCAAGTACTTCCAGTAGGAGAGCCAAGCTGCTTAGTCACCGAGGTGCTTCTCCCGACCAATCCGACAAACCACCCGATCGCACCGAAACAAGTCACCGAGAACACCGTTTGGTCCTATTGAAAAACTTATGGACTAAACTTATTTTTTAACTATTATAACTCACTTAAGACTTAACTTAGCAAAACCATGCTCAATATCTCACTAAAACAAATTCAACTTCCCCGATCACTTAAACGAGCCGAAACTGCCCCGATAAGGCACTGCTGGAGCAAACTGGAATTCCTTCAAGAAAATATGCTTTCTCTTGACTATGAGGCTTCTCATAAGTCCTTTCTTACCCTGAAAGGCTGGCTTATCATTCTTGATCACAACTTGATCATCCTGGCTGCGTCTGACGAATGGATCGGTGTTACGCGACTAAAATATGCTCCAGTTGATTCTCTCATGCTTTTCTTTGACAACTCTCCTTTCTTTGGCTTCCCTTAGTCATTCCAAACTCATCAAACCTTTGAAAATATCTTAGATACGTTCTAACCACTTCCGCCCGGAACATATTCCCAACGGTCGATCTCGGGCCTGCTGTGTCTACTAGATTTGAATCCCTTTGATCCAAATTGCAGTCTTTCAACTACTTAAGCTTCTTTTAGTCACTCTTAACATTCCCAAGTGTGAAAATACTTCTTGTCTTTTTTGGAAAAGCTTCCACCACCTTCGGCCGCACATGGCCGGTCGGGCCACATTCTGGTCCTTCTTACGGGTTATTACATTCTCACCCCCTTATTAGAATTCGTCCCGAATTCTTAAGGGTTTCACCACGTGACTCCTGGAGATTTACTAGTCCATCCATCTAATCATCCCAAATAAATCATTTGTACCTTTTCATCCTCTTCTTGTATGAGCACTTCTCGAGGTTGCTTCTTATCACCATCCATACTTTTGAGTGCTCCCTTCCTTTGATTTGTTGAACTTCTTTGATATCTTTCCCTTCTTGTATTGACTTCCATTCCATCCTCTGAAGATCATATCGCTTGTCTTGATCAACATACTTCTTTCATTGCTCCATTTGATATTTCTTCACCCTTCTTTGATTTATTCCATGGTCGTCTTCTCCATGTTTGACTTTACCAACTCCATGCAACAATAGCTATCACTTTCTTTTCTTGCTTATTTTGTGCTTCTGGAACCACTATTCTCCCATCTTTCTCAAAACTTCTTTTATGGTTGAATGGTAACCACATCTAGTTCTTCATTTGCTTCGTTCATCCTTTCCATGGTTCCCTTTTAGATTCGACTCTTTTTCAGCTTCTCTCGCATTCTTTGCAATGGACTAGCCCGATTCAGCGAACACTCTTCAGATGATGTCTTACTATCTTTTTCATCACGTCATACTCCTCTATACTTCTTGGTGGTACTCTTTGATCACCATATCCCATTAAGTAGACTTTTCGATTCTCTTTCCTCGTACTTGATGTCTCTTACAATGCCCCTCTTCTTGTTTTTATCTTATTAATTTATCTCTATAACATTCTTCTTGTTCATCATGCTAACCTTTCCATCTTGCATTAATACGCAACCTAGACCCACTCGAGATACATCGGTATACACCGTATAGGATTGCCCCGGCTTTGACAAAACAAGAATTGGTGCAACAGTCAAAGCTTCTTTTAATCGAGTGAAAGCCTTCTCCGCCTCCTTACTCCATTTAAAGACTACTTGCTTCCACGTCAAACGAGTTAAAGGCTTGGCTATCGTAGAAAAGTTCTTAACAAACTTCCTATAACAGCCGGCTAAGCCTAGGAAACTCCTCACTTCTGTAGCATTGGTTGGTTACGGCCAATCTTGAACCACTTCAATCTTCTCTGGGTCTACCAAAACTCCTTGTTGCGAAACTCGATGGCCTAAGAAGCCAATATCCCTTTTCTAAAAGCTATACTTGCTGAACTTAGCCAAAAGCTTCTCGCCTCTTTGACGTTCTAGGACCTTCTGTAAATGTTTTTCATGATCCTCCGCACTCTTGAAGTTGGTCCAACAACTCATCAATCCTTGGCAGTAGGTACTTATCTTCCATCTTTCTTTAATAATACTTCTTCATGCTCGTTCTTCTTCTTCTTTCCTTCACGTTCTATCTTCACTTATCGTCAAATTCCTCGTACTGGGCTTTCTTGATTAATGGCTCACCGGTTCTCTTCCGTAGAACCCATAATTTGATCCAAGAAGATAATAGGCTTCTCACTTTTGGCTTGCATCACCTGTACCGTTTCTCCGTATTATTCAGCTCTCCATTTCCTCATGGCATCTTCACTTGCATTGCACGCCGTTTTAATCATCTTACAATACATCTCTACCCACCATTTATGATGAACTTGACCTCCATTTGACCAACATAAGTACAATGGCTGGACTTCCTCCAAGTATGTGGTATTCTTCATGTCTAGTCATTCATGATCTCCTTTTGGTATGTTGGACCTCCTTTCTTCTATTTTACAATCGTCGTGGATCTCCATTCATCTCCTGTTTGCAAACTTTGTCCTCCGGGTACCATGATTCTTCCATTTAATAACAAGGTACCATCCGTAGTGATAACCATCTGCACTTCTTCCTTCGGTTTCACTCAACTCCTCAATGATTCTTTTCAAAATTCACATCCTCATTCATCTTGTCATTCATCCTGTGTAATTGACCATCTTGTAGTCCCAATGGCCGGCTATCTTCTCCTTTTAGTACTGATAGATTAACCATCTTGAATCTGGATGTCAAGACCTCTACATCCTTCTCTACCGCAACATCTTTCTTATGACGACTTCAAACATCCACACAACACTCGCCCTTCCAAGGTGATAGAGGATCTTGAGATCATAATTTGCAGTAATCCTTATCCATCTTCTTTCAGAGCGTCATTCGTCTTAAGGGCATGCTATGACGATGGTCACAGCCTAAAACCGATCATTCACACTCCCTTTCCTTTCTTTTCTCGGTGCTTCTCTCCAACGAACTAGATTAAAGATCTTCATAAAGATATGATTCTGATGAATCTCTTCTTTTTGTAGACTCTCATGCTTCCCTTCTTTAATTCCACACTTTGACTTAAGTTAATTAGCGTGGTTCCTGAACTCCCAAAGTTTGTACCAAACCCAAATGATTGAACACCAGATCACTTCTCCATTGGTACCAGTCTTGAAATAATTTAGCACGCTCTCTAACTCCACACCATTCAAGCACTTTCCTCACTTCTCTTCTCCTTTAACTTTCCATATCTGAATGTCTTGCTCATGCCACCTTTCTAATTCCATCTCTCAGCCTTGAAACAGCCATACTCGCGAACGATTGTAGCAACGACGATATACTCTCCCATATGATGGCTCTTCTTTAATCCTTGACCTTAGGATTATTACCATGATGAAACAATGATCTTCTTCCTTCTTCTCGCAACATGATTCTGCCTTGGTCAACTGGCCGCGCTTTACACCTCACAAACTTCCTTGAACCACTCTAAACGCCCTTAAATAAGTGTCTAACTATCAGCTAGACACGCATCTTTGCAAAACTTAATCTGATCTCAAAGCTCGCACCACTTATCATCCTATTGAAGGGTTTAGCTTCCAGGTTCTAAGGGATCTACACACACTCTAACCTTTACTATCATAAAGGTTCCCTTAAAACTTACTACAATCTCGGTGACACTCTCGATGTCACAACCGAGACAAACAAAACGTGGGTGGGACACACCAACACGTAATGTTAAGCATTCCACAATTCTTTTCCATATCAATTCTTATACCAATATCCCATATTCTATCATGCAAATGTAAATCATAATTCAATCAATCACCCAATGAGTTAAAACCCCACACATACCTGGTTCGGGACCTCGAGGAGGTCGAGAAAGTTTAGGTTTTCTATATCTAGGGGATAAACTCTTCCCGCAACTGCCTGACGCTTGGGGGCCGGTTCGATTGCTGCTTGATCATTCGGTGGCTGAGTGACAATCTGATGAACTGGAGGATACGTACTAGGACATGTAGTGGAAATATGTCCATGCTCACCACAAGTATAACATATGACGTTGGCAGACTTAGGAACAAATGGCTCTCCGTTTGGGAACAATCGTGAGATACTTCCCACTCTTCCACACTAGTATTATTGAATGACTGCGTCTTGAGGTGGGTAAGATCAATCACCTCTACCTCCTCTTAAGAATCTTCTTTTCACCGTTCGCTTTTCTTCACGCTCGTAATGCACAGACCTCCGTAATGTTTTGAACTCAGCTACGTAGTCTCTCACGCTCCAATCTTCTTGCTTGCTTTCTTGATATCGTGCTTCCAACCGGTCCTTGGCCTTGGGTGGAAAATCCTTCCGTTCAATTTTTTTTTTAACCTCCATCCAAGTCGGGATCGCTTCTCCATAATGCTTTACTACTCCGTTCCACCAATTGGTCGCCTCATCATCGAAATGAAACACTGCTACATCTTTCTTGAACTCCTTTGGATATCTTGATGTATTATTATGTTATGCTTCAACTCTTTCACAATAACTCCGATATGGCTCTCTCTGTCTTGAATCATTCCTTCTGAGAGCTTCAAGCTCTGACATCATTTCGTGGTATTTTAAACTCTGCCATCTCATCTGCCCTTAATTCCTCCTTCGGGAAATCATGTATATACGCACCATTACTCATCTCAGAAAATTTTGTTTTATCGTGTTGCGCACCATGCAATACACCCAATCTTCAATTACTTTACTTTCCATGAACCGATGGTCCCCCAATTCTTCCTCCTTTCAATACTCTAGACCTTCTGAAATAAGAATGACGCAAAAGCATATGCATCCAACAAGGGTTAATCCTATTCCCATCTACCTAAATAAAGGAGCTAGCTGGTTTCTAAATGCCTTTTGCGACTCATTTACTCGATAAAACATTTGAAAACAAGTCCCATATGAACATGATAGAAACCATGCTCTGATACCACCTAATTGTAACGCCCCCGATCCGGCCTAGATCAAGGTGTAATCGGCCGGCCACCCAACAATCAAACAAGAACATGAACGACCAACCATTCGACCCGGACCAGACCGAAGGTGCTACAAATGCACACCCAAACGCTCAGTCCTAGGTTTCCAAAATAAATCCAGAGACCCTAAACCAAACAACCGAGCACGCTTACCTATCGAATATGACTCAAAGCTTTTCAACCCGAGGCATATCCGATAGTTGGTTCGTCCCGGACAAGGACTAATACCACATGGAAGCTCAAGTATTTTCTCAAACATATTATTCATATAATACTTTGATTCCAAGTGTAACCAACATACGTATAGATCCAGCTGGGAGCTTCGCGCTCAAAAGCTTACTATACATAATAAACACGTACTTGATCTTACAAAAGGCATGCGAACTACACCAGCTTTACCTAAGCTCCTTCAGCCCATAAGGTTTCCCCACTAATGGTTACCTGCAAAACAAGTAGAGTCGTGAGCAACTATTTTGCTCAGTGAGTTTGGGTCCCCCCTATACGAATAATCAATCCCCGTAAAACACCAAAACAACAATCAACACGCAATCACACAATCACACAATAATACAAGAATCACATAATCACACAACAATCAGATGCAACAGAAGCTATATCATATGCATAACCGTACAATATGATGCATAGTAATCATACTTATACTTCATTTCACAAGCCATGGCAATTCTGCACATTTGAGATTCACACCCCTCTGCTCTCCCTTATTGCCCATCCGAACCATAGCCACAAAGGCTAAATGATCCGAATGACTGGAGGTCAATCATATTACCCATTTAGGCTATAGCCACACAGGCTCAATAACTTGAATGTCCTGACAAATCTGCACCGTCGTGCAGAGCACAGCCCTAGGCTGCAATCCCGTCTCTCCGTGCTGTCGTAACTTAACCAGCTCCTTTGATACTGGGCAAGCCACGAACCTCTAGAGGGTCTCAAATAGCCTCATTCATTCTCATATACAATTTATGCATAATAATCTGCGCGAATCTGTTAGATCCGGCAGCATGCATACACTATCTCAACCACGGTGACATAAATAGGTGCTAATGCACATGTCACACCATCAACAATCAATCAAAGTAAACACTCATATTTGCTTTACAGTAAAGCAGCACACAACCCATACCACGACTCACCTTGGCTTTCCGAAAGATAGGTTTGAAAGACTAAGGTTTTCGGCACCAATTCGACCTCCAAATTAAAACTTTAGTTTCATAGTGATTGGACCATAATCACCAGAAACGGAGGTTAGAACTGGACTCGGGACGAAAAACTAAGCTAGACAAGAGGTTTCGGGCTAAAACGGCTTACCTTAAAATTTTCTCAGCTAGCCTCGCGGTGGTTCTGCGGTGGTGCTGCGGTGGTCGTGGTGGTCGGATTTTATAAAGGTGGTTGAGGACGTGATGCTTATTCAAGGAGGTGAGGGTCTCCTTATATAGGCAAGGGGGTGGTCGAGCTTAGTCATCATCCGCCACTAATCGCCGCCAGGATCCGCCTTGTGTCGGCGCTGGAAAGAGCTTGGTGGCGGCGACTCTTCAACAAGCTGGTGAAGCAGCTCAAGCAGGTGAAGCAGGACAAGCCTCCTAAGCAGGTGAAGCAGGTCAATCACTTCCAGTAGGAGAGCCAAGCTGCTTAGTCACCGAGGTGCTTCTCCCGACCAATCCGACAAACCACCCGATCGCACCGAAACAAGTCACCGAGAACACCGTTTGGTCCTATTGAAAAACTTATGGACTAAACTTATTTTTTAACTATTATAACTCACTTAAGACTTAACTTAGCAAAACCATGCTCAATATCTCACTAAAACAAACTCAACTTCCTTGATCACTTAAACGAGTCGAAACTGCCCCGATAAGGCACTGCTGGAGCAAACTGGAATTCCTTCAAGAAAACATGCTTTCTCTAGACTATGAGGCTTCTCATAAGTCCTTTTTACCCTTGGAAGGCTGGCTTATCATTCTTGATCACAAAAAATCACAACTTGATCATCATGGCTGCGTCTGACGAACGGATCGGTGTTACGCGACTAAAATCTGCTCCAGTTGATTCTCTCATGCTTTTCTTTGACAACTCTCCTTTCTTTGGCTTCCCTTAGTCATTCCAAACTCATCAAACCTTTGAAAATATCTTAGATACGTTCTAACCACTTCCGGCCGGAACAGATTCCCAACGGTCGATCTCGGGCCTGCTGTGTCTACTAGATTTGAATCCCTTTGATCCAAATTGCAGTCTTTCAACTACTTAAGCTTCTTTTAGTCACTCTTAACATTCCCAAGTGTGAAAATACTTCTTGACCTCTTTGGAAAAGCTTCCACCACCTTCGGCCGCACATGGCCGGTCGGGCCACATTCTGGTCCTTCTTACGGGTTATTACACGGAGTGTGTAAATTCCTCTTTTGGTCGGGAACTTAAGGCACTGATGATACGAGGATGGGATGGCTCGCATCGAATTTATCCACGGGATGCCAAGTATGGCGTTGTAGATAGCCGGCCTGTCGATAACGTCGAAGTCAACGATTTTCATAACACCTCCGACCAAGGTGGGTAGCTGGATAGTCCCGATCGTAGAGATCGAATCCCCCGTGAATTCTGTGAGTGGCCTAGGTCCGACCTTGATCTCACTATCTTTTATGCCCATTTTCTGGAGTGTTGTTTTGAAGATTACATCGACCGAGCTGTCTGTATCGATGAGGATCTTGGAGACCTCGTCCTGACCAATTCTCAGTGAGATAACGAGAGGATCGTTATGAGGACGATCTATTTCTTTGGCGTCATCTTCAGTGAACGTGATGAGTATATCACCATCGTAGAGCGGGGTTTCATTCTTGACGTTCACAGCTCGGCGCTCATGCTTCTTAATCGAATTTATCGATTCAGTGCAAGTGAGGAGTCCGCCCACGATCATGTTGATTCTTCGTCGGGGCGAGCTTGGTGGGGTCGGCGCAGTATCGTCGCACGCTCTTTTCGGAGCGTCAGCCTTCTGTCCGGCATCTCCGCCCAGATGCGGTTCGGGCCTATAAGCCCTTTCGGTGATCTGTTTGTTACCGTTCTCAGGTCGATTTTGATCTCTTCCAGGATTCGGTGGGCGATTATCGAGGTCGATTTCACATTTCTTCCATTTTCGTATTAATCTTCCTGTTAAGATTCTGCATTCTTCCTCGGTATGTCCCGATCTGCCATGCCATCTGCAGAAAGAATCTGGGTTGGAGGGAGTTTCGTCATCTCGGTCAGTTCGCCGGTCCCATGTGTTCCAGCGAGACGATCGAGTTACCGCGGATACGTTAGATTTCTGAGATTTATCTTCCCGATCGTAGTGTTGTCTCGGCTCCTGGTAGTCCTTGGATTTATCCCGAGCTGCCTTTCGTTTGTTCTTGGCGGCCTCTTCGCATTGTTCCGCGAGAGTTTCGTCCTCCAGACTCATGAACCCTGTAGCTTTATGCAGCGCGTCCTCCAGTGTTCTCGGTCTCCCGGTCTTCAACCTTTCGCGAAATAGCTGATTTTTTCGGAGGTTTTGCAGCAGTGCGGCGATCGCGCTATCGTCGGATGCGTTGGTTCGAGATACGATATCTCGGAAACGAGTTATGAAATCCCGGAGGGATTCGTTTTTGCCTTGGACACAGGCCCAGAGGTCTAGCGTGGAGGTTGTTTGCTCGATGTAGATGGAATAATGTTTGAGAAACGCCTTTGACAACTGTTCATAGGTCTTGATGGAGTGCGGTTTGAGTCGGGAGAACTAAGTGAGGGCGCTGCCACTTAGGCTTTCGACGAAATACTGGCAACAACTCCCGTCGCGTTCCTCGTCGGAAAAACGTGCTCGCGCCATGGCTATGTTAAGGCTTTCAAAGACTTGTCTCCTCTTTCCCCATAGTCGGCACCAATTGTAAGAATTAAAATCCGATCTAATGAAAGAATAAGAGTTTGTGGGGGGGGGGGGGGGAAGAGTAAGTCTTTATTGAGTTAAGTCGGAGCTCGGGGATAGTACAACGGTGGTTAGGTCGTCGGAATAAGAACGCCGACCTAAACCTTTTAGACGGTGAATCGAGATCTAAAGCTAACGCCGAAGTTAAGTTTGCCCTAGGTCTCGAGAGTAAAATTGCGGATCCCCTCCAATGAGCGAGGTTGCCACCTATTTATAATAGGTCTAAGTCGGTCAACCGAACTCCTTCCATTTCGGGAAAAAGGAAATCTTCCTTTTTTTTCGGGCCGACCTCCTTATCCTCAAAGGAAAGTTTCCCTTTTTCTTCGGGAAACTAACACTATCGTCGGACTCTTTCCAATGGCGGCGCCGATCTGACCTAATGACCGTTTAACGGGCCCATTGCCTCTTGTTAATGGGCCGAGCTGGATTTAGGAAGGGTTTTTCAAAGGGGTGCTAAACCCATCTCTAACAGCAATCATTACAGAATCAAGCAGAGTAAAAGGAAATGTTCAACACGGTTTAGAAACTATAAAACAAGAGGAAGAGTAGAGATCAAATGACCGATTCCTATTTTTACAATACTACACACTTTTCTATATTTATTTTTAGTCGCATAATTTATAAATTTTGTTGAGCGAGCTCATATATAAAATTTTCTTATACAAATAGAATCCAAGTATAGTTAATCGATGACAATATCAACAAATTGTTTTGGTTAGTTGATTGATATACTAAACTAGAATAAGGTGCTTTCAATTCGAGTTGAACCTAACCCATCTAATCCGATCTTCACTTGAAAAAGTATGATATGAAAACTACATCAATCCTGTTTAGTCGAATGAATGACTTTGTCTTTCTTTTTTCTATAGTAAAAAAAAAATTAAATCAACAGAGGAAAAAAAACTCAAACTTCAATTTTATTGAACATCAAAAAAATTTATTTGATTAAAAAACTAAATTCAAACTGTACCAACACCTACCCAAACCGATTTAAATTTTTTTAGGTTAATCGTTGAATTTTGAATTGATACCATATATAAATTTATTTATTTTCCCGTTGGGCAAAAAACCCAAATATATATATATATATATATATATATATATATATATATATATATATATATATATATATCTATTTATTTTCCCGCTGGGCAAAAAATTATTTATTTCTCAAATGAGTGAAGAGAGTCAAACTCACAACTAGGTAAATGGGGAAG
The DNA here is from genome assembly GCA_020283515.1 of Alliaria petiolata. NCBI lineage: Eukaryota > Viridiplantae > Streptophyta > Magnoliopsida > Brassicales > Brassicaceae > Alliaria > Alliaria petiolata. The sequence continues at coordinate 54,854,611 of JAHZTW010000004.1, read as the reverse complement.
AAAGGATTAAAAATGCATTATTTAAACAGTTCAAAAACTTGTAATTAGGTGTTGGCATATAAATCTCAGCCCAGAAAGTCCACTACGAAGTGAATCGATAGTCCAAGGAGAAGTGAAAGACGCCTCATAAGTGGAAGACATAAATCGAAGAAAAGCAACAAATTCAAACCAGCCTCGATTCAGCGACAAAGTCTAACTAAGAATGTCAAACTCGAAGTCGACTCTGGGATGGACGCGAGAATCATTGAAAAAGGGAATTTAAGGCTTTGATGGAAGAAGGCCGAATCAATAGGAGTAAATGCAATTGATGGCACATCAAGCATAGTAAACGGGAACGTTGAACACATCTCAAGCTATAAAACAAGAGGAAGAATACGAGAGAAAGACAATCGCATTTTCACCGCACTACACTAAATATTAGATTTCTACTTACAATTCTCTATTCTTACTCTTGTAAAACATTCTCGAACTAAAATACTAAATTCATCCATCATGCCTTTATTATCATAAGTCCTGGATATTGCAAAAAAAAAAACCATTCAATTTTTTGTTATGAAAAGACAAACATGATCTTTTTAATTTGGGAAATTTCAAAATCCCCCTCCCAATAATCTGATAATTAACTGACCAAAAAGCAAAAAATCTGACACACACTATTTATAATAAAAAGACGTTTTTACTCTTTTAATATTTGTTTATAAAATCTAACATATCAAAATGCTAACAACGTGCACCATATGCTAACAACGCACACCATATGCTAACAACATCCATAAAATGCTAACAATGCACACAAATGCTAACAACGGGAACCACACGCAAAATGTTATCAAAGTGTATCAGACGCTAACAATGCAAACCATACGCTAACAATGCGCACCAGATGCTAACAACGCACACCAGATGCTAACATCGCGCACAACATGCTAACAACACGCATAAAATGCTAACAATGCGCACAAAATGCTAACAACACGAATCTCACGCTAACAATACAACGTGTTACCAAAGTGTATCACACGCTAACAATGCGAAGCATACGCTAACAATGTGCACAACACGCTAACACTCTGTTAGCGTGATAATCTAATTGTCATGTGGTTTGCATAAAATAAATAGACGGACAAAATAGTCATAATTTTCGTGTATAATATATATCAATCTAATTTTCAATTAATATACTCCACTTTCTTAATTTTTAGTAGATTTTATTTAAAATCACCTTTTAATTATTAATATTTAAAGTTTTTGATAGTTCTAATTTATGTTACAACACTAGATAAGTGGTATCCGAATCAAAACTTGATTATATGACAATTTTGGTCAACTCACATGAAATCCAATTAATTGTCTAATTTATCGGCTGAAAAAATGCTAGTTTTAGGTTAATCATTGAATTTCGGATGGATACCATATATATATATATATGTGGGAAAATAGTGTATTTTAATCTCAATAAAGTGTATGATGCCTTGTTCTACCCCAACAAAGTACTAAAAGTCAACAAGCAATTTGCGAGAGCAAAAACCATCGCAAGTCCATCGCAAATCAAGACTCGCAAATTAATTTTCTTCGTAATTCCCTCATAAATTTTGCGAGGAAAGGGAACAGTCGCTAATACCTTACAAAGTTGCGAGGGAAAAGAAAAGTTGCAAAGCCGTCGCAGAAGAAGTTCCTTACAAATCGGTCGCAATATTTACAAGTTATTTGCGAATAAAATCTAATAGTCGCGAAACCATACATCACAAATCTGTCGCAAAATTTGTGACTGATTCGCGAATGAATAATCTTGGTCGTGGCATAAGTCGTCGAAAGGACATAAAAAATATTGCGACGAATTTGTGTCATTGGTGTAGTTGCGGTAGTCGCAAATCTCTCGCAAATTTGCTATAGATTTGTGAGGATATAATTTTTTTTTTATATTTTAAATTATAATTAGTTTTAACATAATTTTAGTTTGATAAAAAAAGAAAATTGAAATTGTAAATAATTTTAAAATTTTAAAAAGAAAATTTAAATTTAAATTTAAATATTCATTAAAAATAAAATAATTGTTAAAAAAAAAGAACTAAAAATCTTGAGACGAGTTGGTACTAGTTTTTGAAGACGGGCTGGTTGTTGATCTACCACCACAGAGAAGAGCTTTCAAATTCGGATCTTTGTTGGCAAGGTAGTCAAAAACCATATCGTTGTTTTTCATCTTCTCGTTCTGAGTCTCAATCAAACGAATCTGATATGCTAAAATTTTCTTCAGAGCAACCAGATCTTCTAAGGAGGGAGACTCCAAAATTTTAAAATAATGTAGAAAAATATTAAAAAATTAAAAAATTAAATTTACTAAAAAAAATGATATAACTTATATAGTTAATGATATTTATAAAATAAAAAAGAAAAGAAATATAATTTAAATGAAAATAAATAAGTAGAAAAAGATTACCAAAACATATCAGAAGGACGGCATGGATCGAGTCGCGGTAAACTAATCATTCCGTGAAAGATAAACGGGGGGATGTACAGCCTTATTCTTCTTTAATAACTTCTTGTTCTTGAAGTACGAATAATGCATCGGAAAAAACTTACGATGACAATCAAACCAACATGGCTTGCTTCCATTCTTCAGCTGAAAAACATACGACCTATCCAGACAATATGAACACGATAATCTTTCATGCGTAGTCCACCCGATAACATTCCGTACGCCGGGAAGTCACTGATGGTGCACAATAACACTGCATGCATATTGAAGTTTCGTTGCTGCGAGTAGTCGAACGTGCAAACTCCCGATTACCACAACTGTTTCAACTCATGAATCAAAAGTTGCAGGCATACATCAAGTGCTCTTTTGGATGCTTAGAACCTGTCACTAGAATACTCATGAACAAAAAATCTCTTTGTATACACATTTTCGGTGGAAGATTGTTTGGCATCAATATGACATGTCATAGAGAATATTGTCTCACAGACATACCAAATGGACTAAATCCATCAGTGCATAAGCCAAGATAGACAGTCATGCACTCATTAGCAAAGTCTGAATGTACCGTCTCAAAGTGTTTCCATGCCTTTGCATCTGACGAATGCCTAACCTCCCCATCCTCTGTGGAATGTTGTGCATGCCATCTCATTGCCGCCGACGTCCTTTTCGATTGGTATAACCATTTAAATCTATCAGTGATTGGCAAATACCACATATATTGGTATGAGACACAAGTCCTTTCTGTAGTTGTTTGATTTTTCGACTTCTCACAAAATTGACATTGCTGAAGCTTATCATCAATTTTACAGAAATCATGCAATTGTCAATGCATACATCTATTTTTGTTGATGGTAACCTAAGACCCGCAACCAACCTCTGTATTTCATAGTAATTCTCACCAGAAAGATTATCAGCTGGAAAATACTCTTTAATTAGTTCAGCCCACGAATTCATGCAAATCTCATTTAGGTTATGATCACTTTTAGCTGTCACCATCCTAGATGCCAGTGATAATCTAAACTGTCCTTCTCTCGTAGATGGGCTGTTTTACAGCATCTAACATATCATAAAACCATTTTGCTTCTACGTTGGGTTCTTCTCTACTATTATTAGCAAATAAAGTTGTAGTTTTATGAAAAGCATTTGTAATCATGAAACATATTCCCATGTTGATACCCTTGATCATCATTTCCAAATATATTATGCTCATAATCATAATTAGCACTATAACTAGGCTGCTCAATACCCTGACCCATACTACTACTTCGAGCACCACAACTTTCCCCATGCGAAAATCATACATAGTAGTTTAGCTAAAATCCTCTATTATATTGATGTCTCTTCATAGTATCAATATCTAAATATGACTTGTTCTTGCACATTCTACATGGACATAATATTTTATCGTGTTCTCTCGCAAATGGTTGGTTAGTCACCTAGTACATGAATCCCCGCAATCTGGCCTGATATGTTTCATCACTTCACCGGTTCTGGATTTTTTTGATTGTACATCCACTATCATAATGCATATATTTCAATCTCCGAATACATTTTTTAGAACTTCCACACTTGAAATATTTTTTTTTCACTCCTTTTTTATGTTTTATAAGTGTTTGTTATTGTGTGAAACTCTCATCTCATGTTGGGCTATTTGTAGAATTCTTGAAAACTTTGCGAGAAATTTGCGAGATATTTGCGAAGGATATTTGAGAGGGATTTGCGAGGGATTGTGCATTTGCAAAGATTTCCCTAGTAATTTATGACGGTAGCGTCCCTCACAAAAATTTAGGTTCGACTCATGACATATGTGTTCCACCTAATTCCAGTACTCTCGCAATTCACTCACAATATTTGCTAACAAAATGTTTCATCGCAAATACATTGCAAAATTGCGAGGAATTGGCGATCGACATGTGCCCACTGCAATTTTCTCGCAATTTTGCGATGATTTTGCGAGGATGACTTGCTTCGCGTTTTTGCAAGAGAATTGCAACAACACCTGTTTTCGTCGTAAATTTATCGCTTTTCCATCGTGAATTTACGACGGTTTTTTTCTTTCGTAAATTTATATCACAAATCACATGTTTTTTTGTAGTCTTTTTTTACCTGAATGCCTTGAAAATTTAAAAAACCTATCCACACTCGATAATTTGTGAGTAAAGCAATGTTGATGTAAATGGGAGTTAATCAAGCATTAGTTCGGCTGACAACCACGCATGAAAAAATGTTGGTCTTTGATTATTTGATAAAACAATTTGATGGTCTTAAACTGCAGCTGGAACTAGCTTGTTAAATAGGATTAAGAAAAAATTAACAGTGTTTTTAATATTCTCTACTATAAGAACAAAAATTAAGATTTCAAAATCAATTTAAGAAAAATAGGCGAAGTTAGCTAATCACTTCATGTTCTCGTCGTATAACAAAACATTACCTAGATCGGATTTCACAGAAACAAAATATTGTAATTACAAAAAGCCAAATAAAATTAATAGTAAAAAGGTTTTTTTTTTGTTTTGTTTTTAATGGGCTTATATATATATATATATATATATATATATATTTCATATGATTTTTTTGTGCAAAGAAATTTGTGCAAAGAAATTTCATAAGGTTACAAACAACAACAAAAGATAAATATATATATATATATATTTCATATGAATTTTTTGTGCAAAGAAATTTGTGCAAAGAAATTTCATAAGGTTACAAACAACAACAAAAGATAAAATTTGTGCAAAGAAATTCAAACTTGAAATAATTTGTGCACGGAAATTCACACTTGAAATAATTTGTGCATGGAAATTCAAACTTGAAATAATTTGTGTAGTTATATTGTAAAAACTATATTGGCATTTGTTAATGGTACTTATTAAGACCCTCTGTAAAAAGTGAATTTTATTTTATGAAAAACGAAAGAGTGTAACAAAAAATGTATGGGGCACCAAATAATAGGAAATTATATATATAATTAGTCAAACCTCTCTCCATCTAAGCTATCCACATCATCAACTTATTTTTTAATGGACTTTTATATATATATATATATTTCATATGAATTTTTTGGGCCTTCACATAACATAAATTTAGAAATTAAAAAACAAATTCTCTACAAACAAAAAAACTATAAATTCTCTAAAAAATTAATTATTAAGAATGTTAATTGTAATAAGAATCAAAGAAAATGTAGAAACACAATTGGAAACCCTACGAACAAGGCTAAAAAAGAGACAAAAATACTAAATTTTTTTTTTAAATCCATGAAAAAAAAAAGACATTAAAACCTATCAACAATGTTACATATAAAAAATAAAATGCAGATACTCCAACGAAAAAGAATCTACATCTGAATGACTTTAAACTACACTTACGAGAGGTTATAAATTAGGCATCCACATGACATTAGTTCAAAAATAAAAAACAAATACTTATTTTACAAACCACAAAACTGAAAATTCTCTACCAATAAAAAACCATAACAATATATCGAATAAGAAATAAAGAGAATGGATGGGATCGATAGTGAATTCACTTTGTTGATCTCGCAGAAAATAAGCGATAGAAAAAAAAACTACTTAAATAAAAATATTCAGTGGGATACATAAATACTTACGCAGCGTATAAGTATAAAATAACATTTTTTAACAATTAACATATCTCAATTTATATTAAGTAAAATATTTCATAATAGATCTATATATTCAACAATAATAAATAAACTAAAATAATATTTAAAATTTAAAAAACAGAAAAACATAATTATAATAAAATATGTAAAATTATAAAATAAAATTATAAATTAAAAAAAATTAATAGATAACTCCGTACAACGCGTGGGTTGATTTCTAGTGAGAAAAATGAAGCAATTTATTGGTCTTAAACTACATTAAAATTTTGACAAAAAGAAAGACCACACTTGGAACAAGTTTGTAAAATATTTTTAAAAAAAGAAAGACATACGATTAGTTGACTTAATACAATTCTAGAAAAGCCTCACAATGCTTTGATTTCAAACTAAATGCTAAACATAACACTTATTTTCTGTTTTTCTTCAAAACAAGCCCATGGAACTACCGCATTATAATTTTCCTAGGTCAGAGTCCACATGCCGTCGGTTAGTTCTGTCTCAACTTCACATTCCTTGCCGGCTATATGATCCTCCATTTTCTGGCTTACTCCTTGAAAACACCATGGACCATGTTCATGGCTTATCTCATGCAACCAGGTAAGACGTATTGGGTGAAAAAGATCTTGAAGGATTTCTAGTCCAAGAAGAGCTCGATGACGACAAAGATACCAAACCATATGTGAAGATTGATGTAGAGACTATACAACACTTCAGTCATGATCATCATCTAAAGTTCCACGGAAATGGCAATTCCTACAACTATGAATTCAAGTTATGTCAAGCATGTTGCCTTCAATTAATAGATTCCGAGAGTTTCTATGGTTGTATGCTGTGTGAATTCGTTCTCCACGAAACATGTGCATGCGTTCCTCGCAAAAAACACCATCCACTACACAAACATCCACTTACCCTCCACCCTTCCCCTCTTAAGCCCAAGTTCGAGGCTTATGTCAATGGCATGTTCGCATGCGATGGTTGTGACCAATTAAACTGTGGTTTCATGTACAAATGAGGCAAAAAAGGTTGTGGGCTTCAACTAGATGTCAGGTGCGCTTCTCTTACCAATCCTTTAATCCATGAAAATTACCATCAACTTGATCACCCTCTCTTCTTCAGTAAGACTAGAGGTATATGCGTTGGTTGTAAATCTAGTAAGTGTTCACGTTATCTCCTAGAATGTAGGAAATGCAACTTCGTTTTGGGACTTAAGTGTGCTATTCTGCCTAGTGTGGCACAATACAAACACGATAATCATCTTCTTACCCTTTGTTACGACAAAAAAGGTACAAGAAATCTCCAATATTGGTGTGAAAAGTGTGAGTAAAAAATAGAAGCAAAAAAATGGTTCTATGACTATGCTTGTGCTTCTTTTAAGATCACTCTTCATGTTCAATGTTTGTTGGGAACTGATATTTATATGAAGCCGCACCAAATCCTTAATTTAAATGATGAAGAAGTTGAAATTGTTCGTAACGATCCAACGTTTTGCTATGTATGTGGTAAACGTTGTGTAGATATATATTGATATTTAAGTGGCTTGATAAATACAGTTTTGTTGTAAAAAACAAGTAAAAGAAAGAGGCGCAGCCTTACGTTGTCAAATATAAACGCTTGTAAACTCCACTGTCACTATGCACACACAGTAAAATTCTCTTGTTCACTTCTATATAAACAAGCGAGTTATTCTTTGTAAATACACACTTTTCATTCGAATATAATACAAAGCATCTCTTGCTCCCATCTCTCTTTATCAGTAACCCCTCGTTTTGCGGGTATAAAATTTCTCTCTTTATTTAGTTTAAAACACGTTATTAGCACGATAGTCTCCTATATACCGAAAAGGTAAGATCTATTTTGTGTTTTACTTATTTTCATTTTTCATTTATTTATTATGCCGGGATGATAGGCTATGCCTTCTCCGAGCCGATAGTTATGAAAGGCTATGCCTTCACGATCGAAATGATCATATGGTAAACTATGTCTCCTCAGATCATATTTATGGAGTGGGAGATTAAAATTCACACTCATACTTATTTATTAATATTATATTGGATGGCTAAGCCGCCTTATAATTTATTTATTATTTTAATTTGGATGATCCTATCACCACAATATTACGTTAAATATATGTCTATATTATTTACAATTTCTGATTGATTTTTATTTTAAGTCTTTATAACCTAACGGTAACAAAGAAATTTTTTAAAAGTTTTTTACACTCCCAACGGCTAGTTAACGGTTATTGAATATTAATTTTTCATCTATATATACTCTCATATTTCACTCAACCCACTCATATATTTCATCTTCCTCCAAAATACTCTCCAAACAAATTTTTAGTTTCATAAGAAAGGAAGAAAAATGTTTTTCTTATTTTTAGTCTTTGTACTTGGTTATATTCTCGCCACTTTTTATAGTTTACTCGTCGGAGAATTTTCTCTAGAAGAATCTATGATAATTTCTATTTTGTTGTTTTATGCGCATGTATTCCTTGTAATCGCTTTCTTTATTCCAGTACCTCGAATATTTTAATAAAATAAATATGTACTCTGATTAATATTTAATTATGCAATTATTATATTATTACCATGTTCAAATTTAATCTATAAACATTTTATGATTAAAACTAAATTGCTAAAGTTCTTGCTTATTCAGAGATAATGTCAAATTTGGCAAAGCTCGAGATTTCTGCCCTCGATATTACTGGAAAAAAATTATATGACGTGGGCAGTAGGTGCGAAAACGCATCTAAGAGGAAACGGGCTTCTTGATGCCATCGATAAGTCAAAAACGACATCAGATGAGAAAAAGGCAAAAGCCATGTATTTTTGCGTCAGCATATCCATGTTGGTTTAAAAGATGAATATATCATAAAAGAAGATCATGTAGATCTCTGGCAATCTCTAAAAGAAAGGTTTGATCACCAAAAATATGTGATCTTACCAAAAGCCAGGCACGAGTGGTTACATCTCCGGTTCCAGGACTACAAAAGTGTTAGTGATTATAATTATGCGCTGTTTGGAATCACATCCAAGATGGTATTATGTGGAGAAAGTATAAGTGACTATGATATGATCGAAAAAACTCTCTCCACATTCCACCTGAGTAATGTAGTCATGCAGCAACAGTACCGGACAAATAGATATGCTCGTTATTCGGAGTCGAGCAAAATAACGAACTCGTGATGATGAACCATCAGAGAAGTCCAACTGGATCTGAACCATTCCCAGAAGCGAATGTTGCATCATCTAGTTATAATAATTGGCAAGGACGTGGATGTTGACACGGCCGATACCGTGGTCGTAGACATGGACGTGGATATGGTCGTGGACGAGACCAAGAAAAAGGATATCATCCCTATGATTTCAACCATAAAAGTGAAAATAAGAATTTTCAAGAAAGTGATGATGGCCGTGAATTTAAAAGAAAGAAGGAAACTGTTTGCCACAGATGCGGCATGAAAAATCATTGGGCACGTACATGTCGTACGCCAAAGCATTTAGCCGATCTGTACTGGGAATCATAGAAGGCAAAAGAAAAGGAAAATGAAACTAATTTCATTTCTGGTGAACTCAGACCTTCTTTTCATGGTCTAAATGATGACACTCATCTCGATATCTCGTATTTCCTGGTTGATCCTGAAGAATCAACGAAATCGATGTAATATGATGTTTCCCTCTCAATAAGACAAAAAAATAAAAGTTTGATGTTTTTAGTATATTATGTACTTTTATGTTTAATGTTTTAAAAATAAGTTTCCTGGTGAACTAAGTTTTATAATATAAGTTTATGTTTTGTTCAATATTTATTAATATATCTTTTATGAATATTTTAAATCCAGAAAATGTCAGAATTTGAGACAAAGGATGGAGATATATGTATGGCAGACAGTGCTACAACGCACACGATAATAAAAGATAAAAAGTATTTCTCCTGACTCAAAATGAAAGATTCCGTCGGAAGCGTGAATATAATATCTGGTAATACAAAAATTATATGGGCTCCAGAAGAGTCAATTTTTCAATGCCAAGGGGAACAAAGTTTGAAATAAATGATGCATTATATTCCCCAAAGTCCTACAGAAATTTATTAAGTTTTAAAGATATTCGCGGAAATGGATATCATGTAGAAACTACGAATAGAAATGGCATTGTATATCTTTGCATTACATCAGAGAGGGAACAAATATTGGAAGAGTTGCAAATGTTATCCTCTGGCTTATATTGCACAAAAATAAATATGATTGAATCATATGTTACAGTAAACCCGAAGTTTATTGATACTTTTAAAGTTTGGCATGAAATATTAGGCCATCCTGGTTCAATCATGATGAGAAAAATTGTGCAAAATTCTAACGGCCATCCGTTGAAAAATGAGAAAATAATACAAACGGACAAATTATTATGTAATGCTTGTTCTCAAGGAAAGCTCATAGCTCGGCCATCACCAGCAAAAGTTGGGAATGAATCACCAGAATTTTTAGAAAGAATACATGGTGATATATGTGGACCGATCTATCCACAATGCGGGCCGTTTCAATATTTTATGGTTTTGATTGACGCATCCAGTATATGGTCACATGTGTGTCTATTGAGCACCCGAAATACGGCTTTCGCAAAATTCATTGTCCAAATAATCAGACTAAGAGCACAATTTCCTCATTATGCCATAAAGAAAGTGAGATTGGATAACGCTGGTGAATTCACTTCTCAAGTGTTTAATGATTATTGTATGTCTTTAGGAATCGATGTTGAACATCCGGTTCCACATGTTCATACACAAAATGGCATGGCTGAGTCATTGATTAAACGGTTGCAATGGATTGCAAGACCGTTAATATTGAGAACAAAACTCCCAATTAATGTATGGGGACATGCTATTTTGCATGCCGCGGCCCTGATCCAGATACGGCCAAATGCATATAATGAGTATTCTCCATTACAGTTAATATATGGTCAGGAGCCAAATATTTCCCATCTTCGTGTTTTTGGTTGTGCGGTTTATGTTCCGATAGCCCCACCGCAGAGAACAAAAATGGGGCCACAACGAAGATTGGGAATATACATCGGTTATACGTCACCAAGTATCATTAGATATCTGGAACCAGTAACTGGCGATATGTTTACGACACGTTTTGCTGATTGCCATTTTAATGAAAGTGAATTCCCCGCGTTAGGGGGAGGATTGAGAGAATCACCAAAAGATAACATCACATGGTGTACACAAACTTTGGCTTATCTTGATCCTCCTACCAATCAACGTGAGACGGAAGTTCAGAAAATTGTACATATGCAAAGGTTGGCAAACCAGTTACCAGACGGCTTCACAGATACAAAAAGGGTGACAAAATCATACATCCCCGCTGTAAATGTTCCATCCAAAATTAGTGTTCCTGAAGAACACATTGATGGGAACATATCAAATGAACCTAGGGTTCAGTTAAAGAGGGGGAGACCGATGGGATCTAAAAATAAAAATCCCCGAAAGAAAAAGAATGTGGGAGAACAAGTAAAATGGTTCTAGAGGAACCAAGTAAAGAAAAATGTCAAGAGGACATAAATGAAATGGTTCCAGAAGAACCACATATGGAAGAAAGTCCTCAAGATAAAAATGAAAAAGAAAAATATGAGATTTCCATCAATTACGCCCAAAATGGAGAATTATGGATCAGAGATGAAATAGAAGATAATGATGTAATATTATCTTTTTCTGTATCTAAAGAGCTCGATCATGAAAGTGATGATCTAGAGCCAAGGTCCATATCAGAATGTCAGAAAAGACATGATTGGGAGAAATGGAAAATGGCCATAGAAACGGAATTATCCTCCCTCATTAAAAGAAATGTTTTTGGACCTATTGTCACAACACCAGAACATGTAATGCCAGTCGGATAAAATAGGTATTTGTAAGAAAAAGAAATGAGAAAAATGAGGTCACAAGGTATAAAGCCCGACTTGTGGCACAAGGTTTTTCTCAAATACCGGGAATTGATTATGAAAAAACATATTCTCCGGTAATGGATGCAATCACATTCATATATTTAATGAGTCTTGCAGCATCCAAGAATTTAGACATGTATCTGATGGATGTTGTGACAGCATATTTATATGGTTTACTTGATAGTGACATATATATGAAAATCCCTAAAGGATTGAAAATGCCAGAAGAATTAAGGTCAAAATCTAAAGAGATTTTGTTCGATCAAATTACAGCGATCACTTTACGGATTAAAACAATCCGCACGCATGTGGTATAATCACTTAAGTGAATACTTGTTGAGTAAGGGTTACATCAACAATGCGATATGCCATTGTGCGTTTATTAAGAAATCCACATCAGGTTTTGTGATCATTGCTGTATATGTTGATGACCTGAACATAATTGGAACTCAAAAGGAGATTGATGATGCAATAACTCATTTGAAAGAAGAAATCGAAATGAAAGATCTTGGAAAGACAAAGTTTTGTCGTGTGCTTCAGATAAAGCATTTCCAAGATGGAATATTTGTGCATCAATCAAATTACACCAAAAGAGTGTTAAAACGCTTTAGTATGGATAAAACGACTCCTTTAAGTACTCCAATGGTTAATAGATCACTTGATATTGACAAGAACCATTTTGTCCTTGTGAAAGTAACGAAGAAATATTAGATCCTGAAGTGCCTTATATGAGTGATATTGGTGCTCTTATGTATCTTGCAAATTGTACTAGACCAGATATAGCTTTTGCTACTAACCTACTTGCAAGGTATAGTTCATCACCAACGCGCCGGCATTGGAGCGGAATAAAACATATATTTCGTTATCTACAAGGTACGATTGATCTTGGCTTATTTTATTCTCGAAACTCCGAGGTTGGTCTGGTTGGTTTTGCAGATGCAGGATATTTATCAGATCCGCATAAAGCTCGATCGCAAACTGGATAGTTTTTACATTTGGTGGAACTGCAATCTCTTGGCGTTCCCAAAAGCAGACTTTGGTTGCAACATCTTCAAATTATGCAGAAACAATTGCATTACATGAAGCTTGCAGGGAATGCGTATGGCTCAGATCTATAATTTATCACATACAAGAAACAAGCGGGATAAACACAACTAAGGAGCCAACAAAAATATTTGAAGATAATGCCGCGTGTATTGCCCAACTCAAGGAAGGTTATATCAAGAGTGATCGAACGAAACATATCCCTCCAAGATTTTTCTCCTACACTAAAGAGCTCGAGAAAATTCAAGAAGTGGACATTCAATATGTTCGTTCATGTGACAATGCAGCCGATCTATTTACAAAGGCGCTTCCCACTACAACATTCAAGAAGCATGTTCATAGTATTGGAATGCGGCATCTACGAGACTTGTGAAGAGAAGATGAGATCCATTATTTCCAGGGGGAGTTTGCTGTTGTTGCATTCTTTTTCCCTTTATCATGGTTTTTATCCTACAGGGTTTTTCCATGAAAGGTTTTTAACGAGGCAACACACAACTCCAAAGGATACGATAGTGACACTGGTCTTCAAGGGGGAGTGTTGTAAAAAGCAAGTAAAAGAAAGAGGCGTAGCCTTACGTTGTCAAATATAAACGCTTGTGGACCCCACTGTCACTATGCACATACAATAAAATTCTCTTTTTCACTTCTATATAAACAGACGAGTTATTCTCTATAAATACACATTTTTCATTCGAATATAATACAAAGCATCTCTTGCTCCTTTCTCTCTTTATCAATAACCCCTCGTTTTGCGCATATAAAATTTCTCTCTTTATTTATTTTCAAACGAGTTGTACTTTTCTTTGTATTGTAACTTTTTTTCTTTAATCAACTGGTTTTTTTACATATGTATTTCAAGAACCATTTGTTGTATCCATTTTTGATTAAATTTTACTTAGCTATTCTGTTAGAGCAGTGATTTTGTTATGTAGCAGTACCTCGTCGAGGCTCAGCTTTCATTTAGCTCTCGATCTGTTAATCTGATGCGCTTCGTTAGTAATTTAAGATTTGTTCCCTGGCCATTGTTCTTAAGCTCAAGAAAAGTTCCTTTACAAATATTCAATTACAGTAGAAGATGTTCACAAACCAACTAGAAGTGTGTAAATGATCCAAGATTATATTTCACCCATGCCGGTATCCATCTAAGTATCCAACTTTGTTATCAATTTTTTAGATATATAATACATTTCTGAAATATCATTCTCACCTTTTTAGGAATTGTCAAAAATTAAAGCCTAAACCATATTTAAAACATTTGGCCCTCATATTGTAATTTTTTTTTTTGTGCCAATGTATACAATTTTGTTTTGTTGGAAAAGTTTATACACTTGTATCTCTTTTCATAATACACATTTGTAAACTCTGTTCTACTGATTGTTATAATCCAGATTCAAAAAGCGTTAGTCTGCGTATATGAGTTATAAAAAACCAACCAGATAATAGAAAAACCAGGTCATTATCAATCGGTGGACTAAATTTACAAGTCAGATTTAAGAAACACTTATAAACACTGAGAAAAACTGTTAAAATGTGTTCTTCATGTAACTCACTCGTTTTAGTTTAATGAACAACCTTTTATATTCTTCATTTCCAAATATTATATTGTGTAGTTGTCCAAAAACCAAATTTGATTGTATTTTAGTTAATAAAAAAAGACTCCCAATAAAATATACTAAAGTACCAACTAAACATTAAAAAACGAAATTTGTGCTCCAAACATAATTAAAATTTCTTAGTGGAGACCCAAAAAAAATACAAATTGTTCGACTTTACAGCTGGAACTAATTTGTCCCACCCAAGTCTTTTTGATGTAAACTCGGTGCACATGAATCGTAAGACAGATAATATATTCTTCTACTTGAAATTTTTTTCTTAGTTTCTCCTACAAAAATCAATGGAAACACCACCGTATTATCGTCGTTCTGAACCTATCTGCCGTCTGTCAGATCCGGCTCAGCCTCACACACTTCATCGTGTGCTGTCTCAAGATCTATTTCCAAACTCTCTCTGCTCCACTTGCAAAGGTGAGATTTTGCAAGACGCTAAGTATTGTTACTACTGTGATACTTGCGATTTGAGTTTTCATTGGAGTTGTCATGGGGTTTCAACAGGAGATTAAACACCCTTTTCATCCCTCTCACCCTCTTGCCCTCATCTCACTAGTTCTTGAAGTTGATAGTTTTAAGTTATCCGATTCAAGAATATACAATGATGGGAATGACGATGATGATAGAAAGCATGAAAAATGCAAATGTTGTCGGAAACGTCTTGAAAGCGTATATTATCATTGTACTGTTTGAAACTTCAGTTTAAATGAGTCTTGTTTGACAAACCCACCACCTATCACTATAACACCACCAAAGAGCCATGAGCATACCCTCACCCTCTTCCCTAGAAAGCTCCCTTTGCCCTGTGATGCTTGTGGTTTGTCTCTAAAAGATCGCAAGGATCATATTTACGCATGTCACCCATGTAACTACATGGTTCATGAAAAATGCATTTACTTGCCCCGTGTCATTTGGATCACCCGTCACCCTCACCGCCTCTCTTTCACTTCCACCCTTTCTCATGGTAATTTCTCTTGTGGAGTTTGTCGTAAAACCGTAGATGTCAATTACGGGCAATACTCTTGAACTAAAGGATGCCACTATGCTATCCATTCAAAGTGTGCAACGAGAGAAGATGTATGGGATGGGAAAGATCTCGAAGGAGTGCCTGAAGAACCCATTGAAGATGAAGATATCGAGCCATTCGTGAAGATTGATGAAAACACGATACACCATTTCAGTCATGACCATTACATGAGGCTCCACAAGAATGGCAACCTTGGAAATCGTGAAAGCAAGTTTTGCGATGCTTGCATCCTTCCAATAGTACCTTCATATTGTTTCTATAGTTGTATGCAATGCGAGTTTGTTCTCCACGAAGCATGTGCATGCCTTCCTCGCAAAAAACACCATCCTTTACACAAACACCCGCTTATCCTCCTCCCATCCCCTTCAGAAGTCTATATATTCCCACATGATTGTTGTGTCGAGGGCGTGTTCAGATGCAAAGGGTGTGACCAAATAGGTTGTGGTTTTGTGTATGAATGCGCCGATGATGATTGTGCATTTGAACTTGACGTTAGATGTGCCTCCATTTCCGATCCTATAATCCATGGCTTCCATCGAAGTGATCACCCCCTCTTCATTAACTTGACCAAAGGTGAATGCATGAGGTGTAAGTCAATCTACAATTCATCCTTCTTTCTAGAATGTGTTCAATGTGAATCATTTTTGTGTCTCACTTGCGCTAATGTGCCTCGTGTGACACTGGCACAGCGTACCGATGTGAAACCTAGCTCAACTGAGAGATTCAAGGATTGTAGATTGAATCTCGCAGGAACCGCTTCTTGTTTCTAAAACTCTAAAATTTTTTAAGAACAATAGCTCTTTATTAAAACTTAATCAAATCCGTCTTTGAAAGAATGAATACAACGCCTTTATATAGGCAAGCCTTTGAAAACTAAAAAGGAATATATCTAAAACTGAATTCAATTGAAAATAGAAAATAACTAAGAAAAGGAAATCAGCAAAAAGGAAATAAGACTTGCGGAAGAAGCTACGATGCTGCTGCATCAGGTCCCTCCGGGTTTGAAAGATTCGTTCCCGAATCGAGCAACGGATCAGCAGGAACAAAACGCGACAAATACTTCACATTAAAAACATCTGATGTGGTGATGTCATCAGGAAGTTGAAGTCGATATGCGTTATCATTGATGCGCTCTAGAACCTCTAATGGACCAATCTTATTTGCTTTGAGTTTATTATAAGCATGAGCAGGCATACGATCCTTTGTAAGTACAGCCCAAACACGATCCCCAACTTCGAAAACAAGACGACGACGATGTGAATCTGCTGCATTCTTATACTTCAAAGTTGAAGCTTCTAAGTGCGCCTTTGTGTCCGTATGAACTTCGGCAATGTTGTCGATAAAGGCTGCAGCATCACCATGGAGACGAGTTCGATCCGGGAGAGTCGATAAGTCACACGGTCCGCGAGGAAGTAGTCCATAAATTACTTGGAAAGGGCTAAATCCGGAACTCCGATTTTGAGCATGATTGTGAGCAAACTCAGCTTGTGGCAATTTAGAATCCCATGATCTGATTGAATCGCCAACTAGACAACGTAGGAGATTTCCCAATGATTTGTTAGTGACTTCAGTTTGACCATCCGTTTGAGGATGATAAGCAGAACTCATATCAAGACTTGTATCTAACATTTTCCACAATGATCGCCAAAAATGACCAATAAAACGAGAATCACGATCCGAGACGATGGAGGATGGTAGGCCATGAAGCCGATAAACTTCTCGAAAGAAAAGTGTGGCGACTTGAACTGCATCTGTAGTACGTTTACAAGGAATAAAATGCACCATTTTTGAGAAGCGATCAACCACGACGAAGATAGAATCAAAGCTTCGCTGTGTTTTTGGTAATCCCATAACGAAATCCATACTAATATCTGTCCATGGTTGAGTAGGAATGGGCAAGGGAAGGTAAATTCCTGCATTAGTCGCTTGTCCCTTGGATTTTTGACAGATAATACACCGTTCCACGAAGCGTTCGACATCTCTACGAAGAGACAGCCAGAAATAAGCATTAGAGACTAGGTGTAGAGTACGATCTCGACCTACATGACCTTCGTTGTGTAACTCAGAGATCAGCTTTAAACGGAGACTGCAATCTGGAATGCATAATCGCGTTCCGCGAAAGAGAAAGTTTTCATGAACCGTATAATCAGTAGAACGACCTGCGGTAGCATCTTGCAAGATAGGTCCAAAAAACACATCTGTTGCGTATAAATCAGCAAACACACTAAATCCCGGAACAGAGACGTGTAACACCGCAAGTAGAGAATGACGTCGACTTAATACATCAGCGACACGATTAGAAGAACCCGAAGTGTGCTTAATAACAAAAGTGAATTGTTGCAGATAAGCAATCCAAGAAGCATGACGAGACGATACCTTATCTTGACTGTGTAGGTGTTTTAAAGCATCGTGATCGGTGTAAAGAACAAACTCCTTGTTAAACAAGTAATGTCTCCAATGTTTAATTGCTTGAATGATGGCATAAAATTCAACGTTGTAAGTGCTGTATCGAGACCTTGAACCTGCTAACTTCTCACTAAAGAAAGCGATGGGTCGAGTTCCTTGACTTAAAACGGCACCAATGCCCGATTTGGACGCATCACAATGTAATTCAAACACCAAGTTGAAGTCCGGAAGAGCTAAGATTGGGGCAGAACTCAGTTTGTTTTTGATCTCACAAAATGCTAATGCTGCTTCCTTTGTCCAAACAAAAGAACTCTCACGCATACAACTAGTAATAGGTGCCATCACGGAACTGAACCGAGGAACAAAACGAGGTAAAAGAATGCCACCGTGAAAACTTCGAGTTTCAGAAAGTGTTGTTGGTTCTGGCCATGATTGTATTGCAGAAACTTTACTTGGATCCACTGCCAAACCTTCATCAGAGACAATGTAGCCAAGAAAGTGAAATTTTTGAGAACCAAATTCACACTTCTTGAGCGTTGCAAACAACTTGTCCCGCCGCAACACCATGAGAACTTCACGCAAGTGACGAAGATGATCCTCTAACGTCAAACTGAAAACCAATATATCGTCAAAGTATACCACCACGAATTTGCCGATGAAGGGACGTAAAGCCTGATTCATTACTCTCATGAATGTACTAGGTGCATTGGACAAACCAAAAGGCATAACAAGCCACTAAAAAAATCCTTCACGCGTTTTAAAAGCTGTCTTCCACTCATCTCCAGGACGTATACGGATTTGGTGGTATCCACTCACTACAAAAAAAAATGAATATTGTGACAAAAGATCTGTGACAAATATTTTTGTCATAATACTGTGACGATTTACATACAAAACTATGACACAATTATTTGGTAATAAAAATGTTATTATTTTGTCATAATATTATGATATAATCAAATGTAATAAATTTTTGTCAATAATCATGACGAATTTATTATAAAATATATAGTCACAAATATTGTTATGGATTTGCGACCAAATCTAGTTACTAAATTATACGATTTTGGTGACTAAATTTAAGTTACTCTTTTGTAAATATTTTGTCACACATAATTACTATTTTGTGACTTTTTCGTTTTGTCATAATATTGTGACATAATTGTTACTATTTTGTGACAATACATAATAAGTGGAAGATAGTATAAATGACATTATAAAATATAAAAAAGTAGTATTCAGATTCATCACTAATTAATTTGATATCAGAGTTATATCTTCAGCCTCATTTCCAATTTCTGCTTCTACTTCTGTTTTGTTGTGCAGTGAATCTGTTTGAATAATAAAACCATCGATTTCATATTGCATTGCATTGAAAATTAAAATTCTAGTAGTTAACTAATACTTCTTTTTTTCACTTGTTTAAAATGGCAGCTTTAATGGCATTTTTAAGTGATAACCTAGATTTGTAACCAATTTAGGTGTTGCTATACGAAAATTCAGACTCTAAACACCAAACACAAACCCTAAAACCTAAACTTTTAACATTTAATCATATTCAACAATGTTAAATCAAAACTCTGAAAAATATATATATATATATATATACAAAACAAATTCATCACTTGTAATTAAAGAATTTCAAAATTTTCATATATTATCATATTATATCACATATTAACCTTAAACATAATATATATAATCATTATACATATAAAGAAAATCCAACACATATAAAAGATTTTTTAAAACTCTAGCTATAATATTTTCTAAATTATAAACTCTCAACCCCAAATCCTAAAACTAAATCCAAAATTTTAAATAATGAACTCTAACTCTTAATAAATTTTACATTCATTTAAATAAAAAACCTCTAAACCCTAAAAATAATGTATTAATATTTATATATAACTAAAAACTAAAATACAACACTTATAAAAGCTTTAAAAGAATATATAATTATTTTCTAAATCCTAATCCCCTAACTTCAAATCCAAAAACTTAAATCCCACATCCAAAATTATGAACTCTAAACTCTTTAAAAATGCAAAAAGAAAAAAGAAAACTCATGACAAAAAAAAAAAAAAACTGGAAGATCTGGGACGTAAAGAAATAAGGGAATAAAAGAAAACCGATTTTCTCATTGGTTAATCTAAAAAGATGAGGATCACACTTCTTTAAGATGAAATCTAACGAACAAAAATATTCTCCTTTTTTTTTGTTAAAGTATATTCTTCTTTTTTATGCTCCATCTTCTTCTATTATTATATTTTTCTCCTGTTATAATCCATTGAGATTTGAATCTTCATAACCGGCCCATTGCATTAGACCACGGCTCAGCCCATTGGATCATAGGCGACCACGTTTTCCTAAGTTCATTATGATTAGTAGATGTTTTCCTTTTCCTTGTAGAAGTAGGAAAAGTACTATTTCTTTTTCTATCCTTTATGTAATTACTATATAAAGAGACCTTTGGTCCTCATAATAATACAACACAATTCATTCGATTCATAACACGTTATCAGCACGAGCTTGCTCTGATAAACCCTAAGTAGCCGCCGTCCGCAGCCGCCGTCCGTCGCCGTTCTACGCCGGAGTTGTGCGATCCGATCCTAAGTGTTTTCCGAGGTCTTTAGCTCCCGGTTCTTTTCCAGTCAACCCAAAAGAAGGATCAAAGGTAGAAACAAATCTCTAAAACCCTAGAACATTAAAATCGAATTCTGACCTAATATTACCAAACCCTAAAAATCGATTCTTCCATGTTCTACTTGTTTGATCTTTTGAGAGCTTGAAATCGAATTGAATCTAAGCTAAAACTAGAATCTTAAAAATCGGATTGCTTGAAATAGATTGATTGCTTGCACATGTTAAAATCGAAATTGGACCTAAGACATATAAAATCGATTTGTGTATTGCTTGATCTATTGCTTGACCAAATCATAATTGAACTTGGAATTGCATGATAAAATCGGACCATTAAAATTTTGTTGGCCAAACCGAAAATCATAGATATTGCTTGCTAGGATTGAATTTGGAATTTTTCCTTTTTGTTTGACCACATAGAAATCGCAAATTGGAAATTGCCTTATTTTGAATTTGGTTTTTCCTTTTTCTTTTATCACCTAGAATTGCATGTTAGGATTAAAATTGGAAACTTGCTTGAATTAAAATCGCATGATAAATGCATAAATTAAAATCGGTTGAAAGAAACCCTAAAATCCTAAGAGAAAAACCGATGCTTGATTTCAGATGGCGAAAGTCAACAATTTGGACTTCGCAGCCCTTAATCTCTCAGGAGATAATTACTTGCAATGGGCTTTAGATGCAAAGATCATGCTGAAATCAAAAGGGCTCGGTGAATGCATTAATGATGCAAATAACGAATCCGAGAGGAATAGGTATAAGGCGATTTTAATCATACGCCACCATCTCGTTGAGAGTCTCAAAGATCAATACTTGACGCTTGAGGATCCTCTTGATCTCTGGAAGGAGTTAAAGGCAAGATATGATCATCAGAAGATGGTTATACTGCCTAAGGCCAAATATGATTGGCTTAACTTAAGGCTCCTGGACTTTAAGTCCGTGGATGAATACAACTCGGCCCTATTTAAGATAGTTTCAAAATTGAAGCTATGTGGCGAGATTGTGACAGAGAAGGATATGCTTGAAAAGACCTTCTCGACCTTCCACTCAAGCAACGTGTTGCTACAGCAACAGTATCGTGAGAAAGGTTTCACGACCTATGCAAGTTTGATCTCTTGTTTATTGCTTGCGGAGCAGAACAATGAATTGCTGATGAGAAACAGCGAGATGAGACCTCCTGGATCAACCCCACTTCCTGAAGCCCATGTGGCCGAGGACACTAAGATGGAAACCGAGGCAAACCATGTCCAGAGATACCAAAAGTTTAATGGCCGTGGACATGGAAAGAGACAAGGGCGTGGTCGCTACCACCCATATGGTCGATGGAATGGTCGCGGATCTGATTTTAACCGCGGTCAAGGACGTGGCCGAGGGCGTGGCCACGGGAACCAAACCGGACATCAGTCCGGCCCGACCAAGTCTGTTTGCCATCGATGTGGGATGGACAATCATTGGGCCAAGACATGTAGGACTCCCAAACACCTTGTGGAACTTTATCAAGAGAGTGTTAAAGGGAAGAATCCAGAAGCCCACATGATCCAGCATGATAAGGAAGGCAACATGGATGAATTCGTGGTGGATAGTGGGTCAAGCCACACGATTTTAAAGGACAAGAGATATTTCATAAATCTTACATTGAAAAAGGCCAATATAAGTACTATAGCAGGCATGGCCGGCCTAATAGAAGGCTACGGCCAGGCCAATGTCCTATTGCCTAAGGGGACGCATCTAGAGATTGCGGATGCATTGTTTTCCCCCAGCTCAAAGAGAAGCCTATTGAGCTTTAAAGACATTCGAATGAATGGTCTTCATGTTGAAACAATGGACGAAGGAAACCGAGAGTTCCTCCAAATAATTGAAATCGTCCAAGGCCAAAAGAAAGTCCTAGAGACTATACCTGCTATAGCTACCGGCTTATATTGCACTAAGGTCAATATGATTGAGGCCAATGCCACCGCAAACCAAGAGTTTACGGATAGGTTCAACCTATGGCACGACCGGCTGGGACATCCCGGGTCGAATATGATGCGAAAATTGATAGCCAATACTTATGGGCACGCCTTGAAAGAAAGGAGAGTAATCCCAAAGAATCTTACTTGTGCCTCATGTTCACAAGGGAAACTCATTGTAAGGCCATCACCAGTGAAAGTGACTAAGGAAACAATAAATTTCCTGGAAAGAATTCAAGGAGACATATGCGGACCAATACACCCACCTTGTGGGACATTCCGATATTTTATGGTCCTCATTGACGCATCTACAAGATGGTCACATGTATGCTTATTGTCATCACGGAATATGGCATTTGCAAGACTCCTTGCTCAGATAATACGCCTAAAGGCTCACTTTCCAGACTTTCCTTTAAAGACCATACGAATGGATAATGCTGGTGAATTCACTTCCCAAGCGTTTAATGACTATTGTATGTCCATGGGGGTAAGTGTTGAATACTCCGTGGCACATGTACATACACAAAACGGCTTGGCCGAGTCATTTATAAAACGCATACAGTTGATTGCTAGACCATTACTCATGAGGTCAAAGCTTCCTGTATCCGCTTGGGGACATGCTGTCTTACACGCTGCCGAACTAATTCGCATCAGGCCATCTAGTGACCATAAATATTCCCCATCCCAATTATTATCGGGACAAGAGCCAGACATTTCCCATCTTAAGATATTCGGTTGCTCAGTTTATGTGCCGATTGCACCACCACAGAGGACTAAGATGGGACCTCAAAGGAGGATGGGGATATATGTTGGATATGATTCACCCACGATCATAAAGTACCTTGAGCCGACCACCGGAGATTTATTTAAGGCCAGGTACGCGGATTGTCATTTTGACGAATCCGTTTTTCCAACATTAGGTGATGGAAACCGGCTGATAAAAGAAATTGCATGGAATCAAACATCCTTGAAATGGCAAGATCCCCGGACTCATGAAAGTGATTTAGAGGTCCAAAAGATAATACATTTGCAAAAGCTAGCTATACAATTGCCAGATTCCTTTGCAGACCCAAAGAGGGTAACGAAATCGCATATACCAGCCGTGAATGCACCAATGCGTATTGATGTCCAAGAAGGACCGAGTCAAGTTGCTACTGAGTCTAAACCACGATTGAAACGTGGAAGACCAATTGGTTCCAAAGATAAGACTCCTCGGAAATTAAAGAAAGGTGCTGAAATTCAGACCGAGGAGATAGTGGACGTTCCAGACATAAATGAACCTAAGGTGCCGGAAAATGTTGCTTGGGACGCCAAGCTTCATGGGCCTGAAGTTCCTGATAACAAAGAGATCGCGATCAATTATGTCTCGTCTGGAATCCAATGGAACAGAAAGAATGTCGACATTGATGAAATATTTGCATGCAATGTAGCACTTGAGCTCATGAATGAGGATCTAGAACCCACGTCCATTTTAGAGTGCACTCGCCGATTAGACTGGCATAAATGGAAAGAAGCTATAAACGTGGAGTTAAACTCTTTAAAGAAGAGAGAGGTTTTTGGTCCCATAATTCGGACACCTCGTGATGTTATACCAGTTGGACATAAATGGGTCTTTGTGAGGAAGAGAAACGAACAAGGTGAAATCGTTAGACACAAAGCACGGCTTGTGGCACAAGGATTCTCACAAAGGCCAGGAATCGATTATGAGGAGACATACTCCCCTGTGGTGGATGCAACGACTTTTAGATTCCTGATAAGTCTGGCCATAAGAGAGAAATTGGATTTGCGGTTAATGGATGTTGTAACCGCATACTTATATGGTCCACTGGATAACGAAATTTATATGAAAGTCCCAGAGGGAATAGAGCTAAAAGATAAAAGAAGTTCTCGAGACCAGCATTGTATTAAGCTGAATAAATCGCTCTATGGATTAAAACAATCAGGTCGCATGTGGTATAATAGACTAAGCGAGTACTTAGTAAAAGAGGGCTATAAAAACGATCCCATAAGTCCATGCATATTTATAAAGAAATTTGACAAGGGATTCCTAATCATCGCGGTGTATGTAGATGACCTGAACATCCTAGGAACCTCTGAGGAAATATCCCAAACGGTTGAATACCTAAAGAAGGAATTCGAAATGAAAGACTTAGGAAAGACTAAGTTCTGTTTGGGAATACAACTTGAGTACGTCAATAATGGAATCCTTGTGCATCAAATGGCATATACAGAAAAGGTACTCAAGCGTTTTAATATGGACCAGGCTCACCCACTGAGTAGCCCAATGATGGTGAGAAGCCTTAGTCTGGACAGTGATCCATTCAGTCCAAAGAAGAAGGATGAAGAAATCCTTGGTCCCGAAGTGCCATATCTCAGTGCCATAGGAGCGTTAATGTACTTGGCTAGTCACACTAGGCCGGACATTTGCTTTGCCGTGAACCTCCTTTCAAGATTCAGTCCTTGTCCGACCCAAAGGCACTGGAGTGGGATCAAACACATACTTCGTTACCTGAAAGGGACGAAAGATATGGGTCTATTTTACACTAACCTTAACAATGAAGGTTTAGTTGGTTTTGCTGATGCAGGTTACCTTTCGGATCCGCACAACGGTCGATCCCAGACGGGATATGTCTTCACTCACAACGGAACAGCCATTTCGTGGAGGTCCATGAAGCAGACACTTACGGCTACATCGTCCAATCACGCGGAAATATTGGCGATCCATGAAGCCAGCCGAGAATGTGTTTGGTTGAGGTCAATGACTCAACACATTAGACGAGATTGTGGGATGATAGAAGGGAAAGAAGAACCGACCAGCATGTACGAGGACAACGCCGCATGCATAGCTCAATTGAAGGATGGATACATCAAAGGAGATCGGACGAAGCACATCTTACCGAAGTTCTTTTCCACTCACGACCTACAGAAGACCGGTGAACTCAAAGTGCTCCAAGTCCGTTCCAGCGACAACTCAGCCGACCTATTCACTAAGTCGCTTCCAACCTCCACATTGAAGAAGCTAATGCATCAGATCGGCATGCGCCGATTAAGAGACTTAGAGTGATGATCTTTTCAGGGGGAGTAATGCGTGCTGTACTCTTTTTCCTCGCTAAGGTTTTGTCCCACTGGGTTTTCCTTAGAAAGGTTTTAATGAGACAGCATCCCCAAGCATATTACTATGATCCCATCATCACAACCTGTTATGTCAATCAAGGGGGAGTGTTATAATCCATTGAGGTTTGGATTTCCATAACCGGCCCATTGCATTAGACTACGGCCCAGCCCATTGGATCATAGGCGGCCACGTTTTCCTAAGTTCATTATGATTAGTAGATGTTTTCCTTTTCCTTGTAGAAGTAGGAAAAGTACTATTTCCTTTTCTATCCTTTATGTAATTACTATATAAAGAGACCTTTGGTCCTCATAATAATACAACACAATTCATTCGATTCATAACATCTCCTTTTTTTTTGTAAATATTTTGTTCTCTTTCTTCTCCGTGAGTTTCAACCACAGCATCAGAATAACTTCTTATATGAATATGTCTCTGTCCTCTATGCTGAAGGCACACAGTCATCGGCAACAATGACGACAAATAGAATAAGACAACAATAATTGGTGAGTGTGGCGGCCCAAAGGTTTAGAGTGAGCAAAGTAATTTTGTGCATGATTTTGATTCAATTTAAGGTTAATAGTATTGACTAATTTGATTTTGTTTCTTATTTTAGGGCTCGATCGAGAATTTAAAGAGCTTGATGGCTGTATAAGGCTCAGTCAAGAGACAGCAATGGTGGTGGTGGTTGACACAGTGAGATTGTGGTTACTGCCGCTGTTGTGGTGGTGGTTGACGCAGTGGGATTGTGGTTACCGCAGCGGCGGTTGTGGTGGTGGTGGTTGACGCAGCGGGATTGTGGTTACCGCAGTGGCGGTTATGGTTACCGCACGTCGATGATGGTAGATATGAAAGAGGCACGATGGATTAAATTAAACGCAACAGCCAAATATTCTATTTTCAGTTTATTTTTAATGTTTTTAAATTTAACAATGTATTATTTTAGTTTATTGTATTTTATAAAATACTNAAGAGGCACGATGGATTAAATTAAACGCAACAGCCAAATATTCTATTTTCAGTTTATTTTTAATGTTTTTAAATTTAACAATGTATTATTTTAGTTTATTGTATTTTATAAAATACTAGAATAGGATCCGCATATATGCGGATTTTTGATAAAATATTTTAAACCCGTAAAAATAAATTGAAAACAAAATCGGATAATTTAATTATTCTAAAATTTTGCCGAATTAATTATCCTACTTTATTATAATTAGATTTATCATAATTAAAATCTAGATTAGGATCTGCGTATTATAATAATAAAATTTCAAACCCGTTAAATTGTTTTTTTTAAAGAAAATAGAAAGCAAAATCTGATCACTACTAAAAACATATATGAAAAACACAAAATCGAAACCTAAAAATTATTTATTTAGTTTAATTCTCATTTATTTTCAATTAAAATATTTAAAACACAAAACTGTTGCGGATCCTAAGCAACATTTATCCTATTTCTCATATAATTAACACATTTTATCAACTACTTCCTCTGTCCCATTTTATTTTCCTTTTTGTATTAGTAAACAAAAAAAACTATTTTCCTTTTTTATTTTTAAAACTAATTTTTAGATTTATGTAAACATTATGTTTAAATCTAATTGGTTGGTTTTTTTAACACGTTTTAATTTTAAAAATAATGTTTTGATTTTCCTTTTAGTATTAGTAATTGATCATACAATTTCTTAACTTAAATGAAAAACATAAAAAACTTATTTTCCTTTTTTTTTATTTTCTTATTTACATTTACGATTTTTTGTTTTCCTTTTTGTATTAGTAATCGAAAAAAGTTATTTTCCTTTTTATTTAAAACATAAAAAACTTATTTTCCTTTTTTTATTTTCTTATTTACATTTTCGATTTTCTTATTTTTCTTTTTGTATTAGTAATCGGAAAAAATTATTTTCCTTTTTTTATTTTTAAAACTAAGTTTTAGATTTATGTAAACATTATGTTAAAATATAATTGGTTGGTTTTTTTTAACACGTGTCAAAATCTAATCGATTAACTTGACACGTGTCACGATCATGTTAAAAACTAACTTTGATGCATCCTACTTTATATAATAAGATTATTATTAATAAAGATTTTAATTTAATTAATTTTTGTTAAATCACAGATCAAGTAAATAAATAACATAATGCTGGCTTAAATATAGTATTGTTCCTCATATATCGTTTATGTGATTTTAATTTAATGACTAAAGATGACAAATTTGTAACATTATTTTAATTGCAATTTATAATGGAATAGCAATTTAAATATAGTAACAATTTGTAATAAATATATGACAATTTTTTGTCACAATTTGTGATCTATTTGTAATAGTATTTTTCGTCACAGATAATGACGTGTTCTGTGACTATTTTAATGTCGTCACAAGTGGTGACAAATCGTTACTATTTTCAATCGTCACAAAATTTGTGACATTTTTGAGACTAAAATAGATTTGTGACGTTTTTATTGTGACTTTTAAGAATTAGTAACATTTTCGTCACAATATGATTTTTGTGACGGAAAATATATATATTATGACATAAAAATTTGTAACAATAATGATTTTTTTTTTGTAATGACTCTTTAGATCTAATTTAGAGAACACTGACGCAGTACCTATTTGATCAAGTAAATCATCGAGACGAGGTATAAGAAAACGATAGCGTACCGTGATCTTGTTGATAGCACGACTATCTACACACATTCTCCAAGAGCCATCTTTCTTTGGAATTAACAGAGCTGGAACCGCACATGAACTTAAACTTTCGCGTAGAAAACCTTTAGTAACCAACCCTTCCACTTGCTTACGAAGTTCTTCATGCTCACTAGGACTCATTCGATAATGTGATTTGTTGGGAAGGGCTGCATCAGGAACAAAATCAATACGATGCTGAATATCTCTCAATGGAGGTAGACCAGCAGGAAGATCATTGGGAAAGACGTCGGCAAAGTCTCGCAGAAGCTCCGTGAATTCAACCGGTGCGTTGTTCTGTGTAGAGAGTGTTTCTGGCGATGCTATGAGTATAAACACCTGTCCTTCCTCACGCATTGCAGCTTCAAAGGGTGCTATTTGAAGCAATAATGTTGGAGATGGCGAATTGTTTAATTTAGGTGGCAATGAAGGCTGTAAAGTAAAACTGCGATTCTGATGTTTAAAACTATATGTGTTGAGAAATCCGTCATGAAGAACTTTGCGATCAAATTCCCAAGGACGACCAAGAAGTAAGTGACAAGCATCCATTGGAGCAATATCACATAAAATCTCATCGCTATAGGCATTCCCAATCGAAAAAGCCACCAACGCACGTTGTGAGATACAAACTTCACTATCTTGTTGTAACCAAGACAACTTGTAAGGTGTAGGATGTGGTTCTGCTCTAAGGCCTAGTTTCTGCACTGCTTGTTCTGCAATAACGTTTTCCGAACTTCCGGAATCTATTATCACAGAGCATACTTTCCCTTGAATCGTACATCTGGAATGAAACAAATTGTTTTGTTGAGGAAACTCCACCGAGTGACGTGGTGCCAAACACGATCGACGCAACATTAGAAGCGGACCAGAATCTGCTACGAGACACTCTATATCCTCTGTATCAGCGTCATCATAAATGATCTCCACATCACGTCCTGATTCATCGAGTAACAGACCACGGCGGTTTCTAGTCGGTGATAACAGGATTTTGCTAACAATTACTCAATCCTACTACACATGTCATTGTAGTATTTGAGGATCAATCCATATGGGTTTGTTGTAACAAAAGGAATTCATAAAACTTCTTAATCTAAGCAAGTCTAGTGAAGGTTTTAATATGTGACTAGTAGCATTAAACAAGGTGAAAGATAAGCTATCTTCAAGATAAGTTAAAACAAACAAAAACAAGTGAAAGCAAAAACAGAGTTTTTAAAAGCTTTTTGTAAATTATGGAAAGATGAATCAAAGGGTATGGTATTGATTTTCAAGTGCTTAAAAGTGTAATCAATGATGTCAATCTACTCATATAAATGCTAATCCCCAAGCTTAGAACTTCAAGAATAGATTAAACCATTTTCATGGACTTAATCCTTTTATCACATTTCTAATCAAGAACAAACTTTCATTTGTGATTAAAGATGCAACAAGCATAAAGATTCAGTTCTAATCTGCTAATAAACACCTTAGACAATCACTTTCATGAGCTAAGTATGTAAATCTCTTGCTTAAATAAACCAGAAATTTTAGAAAATTTCCTAAAAATCTAATTCAACATGATCAAGGTTGAAATTTAGCATTAAGAACATCAAACAAGAGGGGATATGGAAGAATTAACTTATAGACATCAAGATTAACACTCTAAACACCCTAGATCTAACCAACCTTGGATTCTAGAGAACTACTCACAACTCATGATCAAACCAATAAAAACTTGTAAAAACTTGATAATAAGCATTAGAAAGAGTAAAGGAAAGAGATTAGAGAAGAAGAACTCTTGAATTGAAGTTTTTGATCCAAAGGTCTTGCAGAAAAATCACCCAAAACAGAGAGAGTTTCTGGAAAAGTTTTAGAAATAAAAGTCAACTACTTAATGATGATAAACAGTGTATTTTCGTCTTAAGGAAAGGAAATCTCGGGTACCATATCGGTATGATTACACCGGTATGACAGACCGATATGCGTATCGGTGTGAAAACACCGATATGTCAGACAGATATGCGTATCGGTGTGATCAAACCGATACATCATACCGATACGTAGTAAAATGACCATATCTCTTGAACGGCTTCACTGTTTGACTTGAAACTACCACCAAACGAAAGCTAACTCAAATATCTATGACTTTCATGAAGATCGCCGAGGCTAAATCGGAGTTGAAATTCTTCATCCGGCTCGATCTTTACTCATGTAGTGGTTTTGTACTTCAAGTCCATTTTGCTCAACTTCTTTTGGTACACTTTAGTTCCATGCCATCCTCCAAGCAATGCTTAACCTCCATAATCTGAAAAGTCCTCCAATGTACCTAAAAACACTCCAAAATGCAACAAATATGCAATAACCTAGTCTAAGACTCAATAACTCTAAAATAGATGCAAACTAGACTATATGGACAAGTTATATACATGAAACAATGCAAATGCTTTACTAAATGAATGTTAAAATGATGTAAATATGCTAACTATCAGTCGGACATACGGATTGACGATGTCCTAATTCTCCGCAAGAAAAACAACGAAGGGTGCTTTGTCTAGCTGGGCGAGCTGTTTCAACAGGAATAATGGCAGTCTCAGTGTTTGGTGTTGTCGCTTCCGTCGCAGCCGGTGGTGGTGCTTGGCGAGAAGGACGAGAAGAGCTCCATCCAGAAAAAATTGCCTTTAGTTTGTGCTTCGATGGTGAGAGCTTGTTGATGAGCTTCAGCCAAAGAAAGAGGATTAAATAAATTTAGTGTATGATGAATATTCTGTCGTAACCCACCAACAAAACGTGCGATCAGCTGATTCTCTGAATCTTGCAAATCAATTCGATTAATCATCAAAAAAAATTTTGTAGCATAATCTTCGACGGAACGACTTTCTTGTCGTAAGTTTTGAAGTTTCTGAAACATAATTTGCTCATAGTTAAACGGCAAAAAAGTTTTCTTCAACTGCTTCTGCAGCTTAACCCACGAGACAATTGATTGTTTTCCTGCACGAGCACGTGACTTCTTAAGCTGCGACCACCAAGCAGCAGATCTTTCACAAAACCGGGTGGCAATTAAAGGAACACAACGATCTAGTGGTACTTGTTTAAATTCCAAAGTCTCTTCCACTGTAACAATTCAATCAAGCAAGTCTTCTGCAACTGCAGAACCGAAAAACTCCGGAATTTCTAGTCTGAAATTCGACTCCCAACGTGGATCAACATCTTCATGACCCATCTGATTGTCATTGTGTCCAGCAAAGGGGTTATCATCGTTGGGGTCATTAGCAACGACTCTTCGATTACGACCAGGAGTGAGTGGTTGTCCATTCAGCGCTTGAATAGATGCAGTCAACGCAGCCATCTGTTCTTGAAGGTCTTTGATAGATTGCCTCATATCGTTGCCGTCAGCAACATGTTGATTATGTCGGGGCCGGAGTTCACGAACCATAGCGAGGAGCGTAGCAAAGCTCTGATACCAACCTGACGCAGCGTACCGATGTGAAACCTAGCTCAACTGAGAGATTCAAGGATTGAATCTCGCAGGAAACGCTTCTTGTTTCTAAAACTCTAAAGAATTTTAAGAACAAGGCAAAGAACAATAGCTCTTTATTAAAACTTAATCAAATCCGTCTTTGAAAGAATGAATACAATGCCTTTATATAGGCAAGCCTTTGAAAACTAAAAAGGAATATATCTAAAACTGAATTCAATTGAAAATAGAAAATAACTAAGAAAAGGAAATCAGCAAAAAGGAAATAAGACTTGCGGAAGAAACTACGATGCTGCTGCATCAGACACACTACAAGTATGATAGTCATCCACTCACTCTTTGCTATGGAGAAGAAGATGCAACAAATCACAAATATTGGTGTGAGATATGTGAATCCAAATTGGATTCGAAGATATGGTTTTATACATGCGAGTATTGTAGGATTACTCTTCATGTTACATGTTTATTGGGGTTAAACATGTACATGAAGTCGCTAGAGACCGTCAAAATGTACAATGATAATGAAGAGGAGGTTGTAATTGCTCGCAACCATGGTAGCTCTCGACCAGTTTGTGATCGTTGTGGTCATCGTTGCGTAGACGCATTGGTGTTTAAATGCTCAGACAGAAACTTTTGTACTTTGGATTGTATGAATGCTACATGGATTGACGAGGCAGTAGATTGAAATGGAGATTAGATGAAAAGGATGGAGAAGATTAAAAAAAATAAAAGTGAAGAAAGCATCAACGTAACAATTAAGAATCATGATCTTGAACATTCCGTGTGTAATTAGCTTTCTTATTTTGTAAACGATTTGTACGAAAAATGGTGGAATCTATCCGGGAAAAAGCTTGCTTGTTCTTTCTCTCCGGAATGTGTAATAACGTATGTTTTCATGTTGTGTGTTTTTATGATCCAAAACTTTGTTTCTTATTAAAATATTTTCACTACAAGAAAACATGAGATTTGCCACGAAGATTTACGAGGAAAATAGTTCGTAGTAAATTAACGTTGAATTTACGACGAATTTAGGAGGAAATCTGAAATCGTCATAAATTCGTCGAAAATAGGAAGGAAAAAAAATCGTTGTTAAATCGTCGTAAATACGAACGGATTTACGAGGAATTAACGAGGAAATAATATTTCGTCGTTAATTCCTCGTAAATTACCGACGAATTAACAACGAAATAAATTTGCCGCACATTTCTCGTAAATTTACTGTTAATTAACGTCAAATTAACGAGAAAATAAAATCGAAGGCATTTAACGACGAATTAAAAAGGAAAATATGTGAAAAAGATGAAGAAGACTCAAATGTATCTGAAATGACGATAGGGCTCAAGAAGAAGAAGAGGCATGTGAGTTTGAAGAAAGTGATGAACCCAATGAAGAAAACACATATGTATCTGAAAATGACTCGAATGAGTGATATCGATGTAATAAGCGCTATAATTTGTAATTTGAACTAATTAATACAATATTATTATATGAGTTTCAATCCAACTTATTTTTCAAATTCAATTTAAGATAGTATAATTAAAAAGAAATATATAAACACATGATTACAAATATTTTTAAAAAATAAATGTTTGGCATTCGTTAATGAACTTTCCACCGATGGATCAAGCTGAATTTTGGACACGAACTAGATCTTTGATTTAGCTTTCATGTGGAAGTGGTTTGAAGTCGATCCAATGGTGTGATCTGAAGTTATGCTAGTTTTCGTGAAGACTGTACAAACAGGGTATTGATTTAGGACGAATTTGGGACGAATTTAGAAATTCATCTCAAATTCGTCCTAAATCAATACCCTAGAAGTTTGGCATTCGTTGAGGCAATTCACACCGATGGATCGAGCTGAATTTTGGACACACACTAGATATTTGCGTTAGCTTTCATTTGGAAGTGATTTTAAGTAGATCCAACGGTGGGATATGTAGTTATGCTAGTTTTCGTGAAGACTATCCAAACTGTGTATTGATTTAGGACGAATTTGGGACGAAATCCTAAATTCGTCCCAAATTCGTCCTAAATCAATACCCTAGAAGTTTGGCATTCGTTGAGGCACTTTCCACCGATGGATCGAGCTGAATTTTGGACACACACTAGATATTTGCGTTAGCTTTCATTTGGAAGTGGTTTTAAGTAGATCCAACGGTGGGATATGTAGTTATGCTAGTTTTCGTGAAGACTATCCAAACTGTGTATTGATTTAGGACGAATTTGGGAGGAATTTAGGATTTCGTCCCAAATTCGTCGCTAATTTTGCGACGAATTTGGGACGAAGTCCTAAATTCGTCCCAAATTCGTCCTAAATCAAGACCCTAGAAGTTTGACATTCGTTGAGGCACTTTCCACCGATGGATCGAGCTGAATTTTGGACACACACTAGATATTTGCGTTAGCTTTCATTTGGAAGTGGTTTCGAGTAGAACCAACGGTGGGATATGTAGTTATGCTAGTTTTCGTAAAAACTATCCAAACTGTGTATTGATTTATGACGAATTTAGGAGGAATTTAAGATTTTGTCCCAAATTCGTCGCAAATTTTGCGACGGAGACGCTCCTCCCATTCATACATAGTTTTCTATATCTAATAGATTGTTTAAAAAGTGAGAGTGGCTAAAAAATAATATACTCTGTTCTCTTTTTGTGTAGCGGTTTTCACGCGACTAAAAGATGTAATAGTTTTTTCAACGTCAAATGGATCAAGTTACTGTTTTTCGGCTTTGCCGTAAGTATTCTGCCAATGTATTTGGGTCCTTTGGATACGTCGTCCATTTATCGTGATGTTTTCTCTTTTTTAGTCTTTACAGTTTTCAAATTTTATTATATTAAATTAATCACTAGTATCCGTGCGAATTTTATATTGCTATTTAATAATATAGTTAAAAACAACTTCGAATAATATAAAATAACAATATAAATAGTCTCTAACAATCTTCTATGTACTTAATAAAATAAAATTTATCGAAAATATCTTATTATATAAAGTAGGATGCATCAAAATTAGTTTTTAACATGATCTTGACGTTTAGATTGTGACACGTGTCAAGTTAATCGTTTAGATTTTGACACATGTTAAAAAATTCAACCAATTAGATTTTAACATAATATTTACATAAATATAAAAATTAATTTTGAAAACAAAAAGGAAAAATACGTTTTTTTCGATTAATAATACAAAAAGGAAAATAAAAATCGAAAAATTAAATAAGAAAATTAAGAAATAGGAAAATAAGTTTTTTTAAGTTTTTCATTTAAGTTAAGAAAAGGAAAATAAGTTTCTTAAGTTTTTTATTTAAATTAAGAAAATTGTATGATCAATTACTCATATCTTATTATATAAAGTAGGATGCATCAAAGTTAGTTTTTAACATGATCGTGACACGTGTCAAGTTAATCGTTTAGATTTTGACATATGTTAATTCAACCAATTAGATTTTAACATAATATTTACATAAATCTAAAATTTAATTCTGAAAACAAAAAGGAAAAATACGTTTCTTTTTCGATTAATAATACAAAAAGGAAAATAAAAATCGAAAAATTAAATAAGAAAATTAAGAAAAAGGAAAATAAGTTTTTTTAAGTTTTTCATTTAAGTTAAGAAAAGGAAAATAAGTTTCTTATGTTTTTCATTTAAATTAAGAAAATTGTATGATCAATTACTCATACTAAAAAAAAAATAAAAAAAATTAGTTTTAAAAATAGAAAAAGAAAATAAGTTTCTTTTTCAATTACTAATACCAAAAGAAAAATAAAAAATCGAAAACATAAATAAGAAAATTAAGAAAAAGAAAAATAAGTTTTTTTAAATAAGAAAAAAAATTAGATGCTAATGATATGGCATTAAACGAATCTGAGCTCAATAAGGAGAAATGTATCAAAAATCATGTAGAGAGACTTTTGATGCGAGTCTTGAGAAGCATAACTTTTCTAAAAAGCAGAGAGATCATATAAGGGAGATGAATATAAAGAGAAAGAGAGACTTTATTTTCTTGAAGAGAGTTAATGTGGAGATTGTTAACATACTCGAATGACTCGAATTGTATACCCAAGTTTTTATACGCAGCGGAACAGAAAAAATAGTTGATAAAGTGTGTGAAATATTTGAGAAGTATATTTATTGTTGCTTAGGACCCGCAACAGATTTATGTTTTAAATATTTTAATTGAAAATAAATAAATAACTCTTAGGTTTCGAAATTGTGTGTTTTCATATATTTTTCTCAGTGTGATCATATTAGTTATCGAAAAAGAAGAATGTGAAGAGAAAGAGAGACTTTATTTTCTTGAAGAGAGTTAATGGAAAGATTGTTAACAAACTCGAATGACTCCAATTGCATACCCAATTTTTTTACGCAGCAGAACAGAACAAAATAGTTGATAAAGTGTGTGAAATATATGAGAAGTATGTTTAACGTTGCTTAGGACCCGTAACAGATTCTGTGTTTTAAATATTTTAATTGAAAATAAATGAGAATTAAAATAAATAAATAACTCTTAGATTTTGAAATTGTGTTTTTTCATATACTTTTCTCAGCAGTGATGAGATGTTGTTTTCTATTTTCTTAAAAAAATATTTTAATGATTTTTAAATATTATTATTATAAATCTGGCTAATCCTAATCTAGATTTTAATTATGATAAATCTAATTATGATAAAAGAAGGATAATTAATTCATCAAAATTTTAGAATAAAAAAATATATAGATAATTCATATAAGAGTATTAAAACATATATATATGGAAATGTTAATAAAAGTATTTTTTTTTTTCACAAATTATTCGATTTTTTATTTTATTTTTACGGGTTTAAAATATTTTATTAAAAACCCGCATATATATGCGGATCCTATTCTAGTTGTATATATAATAGAAAATTAGATCTAATTATAATGTTTAGGGATTTTTCCAACTTCTCGGTGACAAGTCTCCTACAAACAAGAAAAAAACATCAAAGCTCAGGGGAGTATTTTTCGATGGATATCCGATGTACAAATAAAAACTGTAAATCTTAAACCTGTAATCCTTAATCATATTCTATAAATCTTCTACTATAACATTGATATTGATACATTGACAAAAGACAATTAGTCGAAGACATGATATGTTAGAATAAGCTGATCGCATTTTAATGAAACTGATTAATATTGATATAATTGGACTGATTAACAAAATTATATATAAAGAGAGAAACTAAGAGTTTGGTGGTGAGAATTTCAGTTAAAAAGGGACTAGAGAAGTGACCGGAGAATCGTCGGAAAAAAGACTTAGAGTCTCGAAAAAAAGTGAACAGCAGAGTGTTTTAAGAAACAATGCAGAGAGAATAATTAAGTGTAACAAGAGTAAAAATGTGTGAACCCCTTTCCCGTTGTAGGAAAGGAGGTATTTATAAAGTTCTACCTGGCCTGGGCTAGTATACCGGGTCTGATCCATAGTCGTCGGGTCGGATGTCGAATCGTTTCAATGGATCGTGTAGTGATTACTCGACTGCTACCCCACCTACTTTCCTTGGCTATATTCGCCTTCTGCTCGATAAGGTTTGCTCGTATCTCTGTCCGCATCAGTGTACGGTCTGTAAACAGCGGATAGGCGCTTAGTGGCAATCCCCCATACCGTTGTTCTTCT
This sequence comes from Alliaria petiolata, assembly GCA_020283515.1. Lineage (NCBI taxonomy): Eukaryota > Viridiplantae > Streptophyta > Magnoliopsida > Brassicales > Brassicaceae > Alliaria > Alliaria petiolata. The sequence goes on along the minus strand of JAHZTW010000004.1, from coordinate 54,817,008 downwards.
ATATGCACCGTGAGTTGTCACTTTCACCTATCACATGCGAATATAAGGTATTAAATCCATGCTCTGAGGGTTGTAAAAAGTATGGGGTGAGTTTGAATATATTCTTATTGTCAATTGGTGGGAAAACCACAACTATTGAACTACTTTATCCCGCCTAAATGAAATGTACCTTGCCTGATTTTCGTAATACTAGGGATCAGGGTATCAAGGTTGTCTGTCTGTTGGACGCTCTGCTCTCAAGGCCTTTTGTGGACCACTCCTTCCTAATCTCATCTACTGCATATGACTGGTGTGAGAACGAGACCGGGGAAGGTAGCCTCTCAATTCCTCATGATCACTTAGTCCCTACGTCTCTCTGCATCCAACAATGTGGTCACACTGCCATACACCAAGAGCGTAGAGTTAGGTGGCCTCCGTGCCGGATCTCTTGGTTTCGTAGGATCCAAGGCCCGATGCAAATTTTGGGTTGCTTGGACCATAGGCCCAAGGATCATTTTTGACCCAGGAGGTCGTATCTGCAAAAAAGTCATTAACGACACATGGTGACACGCTATTCGCTCATGTAGGAAAGTCGATATTTATCCCAACCCTGTCTGGACCGCCTGGTTAAACCAAGACCCGGTCACTATCTCGGACCGGTTTTCACGTTAAAATCCATCTGATGTAAGACTCGGAGGGTGAGTCTTAAGGCAGGCGGAAGATGGGATCTAGAGGCTGGCTTTCACGCTCTCTCTTCTAGATCAATGGATGGTGATGGTAGAACAAAGGCTTGAATCCACAAGTCTTTGAGCCGAACGGTGTCAAACAAGCTGGCTTTCACGCTCTCTCTTGTTGGACGGTTTAATGGGGAAGTGATGGTGGATCGAATGGCACCACAGAGGGATGGAGATTCTCTGATACTGCACAAACACTTGGCCTTGATGAATCACACACGCAAGAGCACAAGCACGATTCTAAGCAAGCGGCGGCCGCTAGGTTTAGAAGAAAGTTCGTCTCTTTATTGATAATCAAAAGGTAACCAAAAATACAACGCTGCAGGGGAGCTTTATAAACAGCTCGTCAGCTAGCCCTAAGGCCGAAAACATAAAGCAAAACGACAATACATGAAAAGCTAAAAGAAACAAAACGCAAAAAGGCAAAAATACATGAAAATGGAAAGTTCTCTTAAACTAAAAAGAAAATAAAACTAAGTCTATTCTGCGTGGCCTTCTTCTGGGGCTCGAACCTTGGTCTCTTGGATGGGCTAAGAACCACTGGGACAAGTCAGATTAGTTGGACAAATTGTATAAAACGTGTATACCTGGTTTTGGCGCGCGATGTCCGGAAATGCTTCCTTGGTGGTTGTGTCTAGTCCTGGTCCGTTCCATGCTGGCTTCTTGATGATTCCATCTTCATGATGTCCAGTGAAGTCGAGCTGGTAGCAATCTTCAAGTTCCTTCCCGTGGTTAGCTCTCAAAACGTCTTCTTGCTCCATTTGCTCTCTCTCGGCTTCAAGGCTTGTTTCCGCGGTATCTTGAGGCTGAGATGTGATCTCCACGAGATTCTTGTTGTATTGGACTCTATTACCTGTCAAGTAATCAGTCATACCTTGGTTTGGTCGAGGCTGGTCATCTTTGAGGCTCAGCCTTGCAAATTCCTCCAAGATGTCTATATCGGGCGCGTTGGAGCTATCTTTGAGGCCGGCTCGTGGTGATGGATTTCTGAACGTGTCTCCCAGCTCCATTGTGTTGAGGAGGGTCTCCACAGCTACATTGAACCCTTCCCTAAGCCTCCTGGTCTTAGACCGTGTCATTGGTGAAGACTTGACCGTCGGTACTAGCTCGTTGGTCTCGGCTAGGTCGATGTCCTCATCATTCCCTCTCTCTTCAGAAGGTTTTGTCCTCAAAACGGTTTCATCTGCATCATAAGGAGATAGATCAGCAACATTAAAGCTATGGGAAATGTTAAACTCACCTGGCAGCTCCAAGCGGTATGCATTGTCATTGATCTTCTCTAGCACTTTGAATGGACCGTCTCCTCTCGGTGCAAGCTTGGAACTCCTTTGACGTGGGAACCTTTCTGGTCTCATGTGTAGCCAGACCCACTCTCCTGGTTCGAATGTCAATGCCTTGCGTCCCTTATCTGCTTGCTTCTTGTATCCCTCGGTTTTCTTTAGGATATTCTCTCTGGCTTTCTCATGGAGTTTCTTTACAAACTCGCCTTTCCTAATACCATCTAAGTTAACTTGCTCAACTTGGGGAATTGGCGAGAGATCAAGAGGGGTTAGTGGATTAAAACCATAAACTACTTCAAATGGAGACATCTTAGTAGCAGAATGAGTGGCATGATTATAAGCAAATTCAATGAATGGCAAACAATCTAACCAAGTTTTTAAATTTCTACCAAGTGTAACTCTAAGTAAGGCAGAGAGTGTACGGTTTACCACTTCAGTTTGTCCATCCGTTTGTGGATGACAAGTTGTAGAGAATAGAAGCTTAGTACCAAGCTTTCTCCACAAGGTTCTCCAAAAGTGGCTTAGGAACTTCGTGTCTCGGTCAGAGACAATGGTCCTCGGTATTCCATGCAAGCGTACCACTTCTTTAAAGAACAGATCGGCCGTTTGCGTAGCATCATTGGTTTTGTCACACGGTATAAAGTGTGCCATCTTTGAAAACCGATCCACAACAACAAAGATAGAATCCTTGTGTCTGATCTTAGGCAAACCTAGCACGAAATCCATAGAAATATCCACCCATGGTGCGTTAGGAATAGGTAAAGGTAAGTAAAGTCCATGAGGATGTAACCTGGATTTGGCCTTATGACAAGTAACACATCTGGCGCAGTGCCTCTCTACATCTTTCTTTAGATGCGGCCAATAGAAATGATCAAATACCACTGCCAATGTCTTGTCCACGCCGAAGTGACCCATTAGACCTCCACCGTGTGCTTCCTTGAGTATTAAATCTCTCATTGAACTCTGAGGGATGCACAAGCGTTTGTCCTTGAAGAGAAACCCATCGTGTAAGTAGAATGAGCTGAAAGCTCCTTTACCGCAGGATTGATAAGCTTCTCCTAACTCTGGATCATCTTTATACAGCTCCTTTAAATGCTCAAAGCCCAGCACCTTTGCTTCCATGGTAGTGATCAGTGCGTGTCTCCTTGAAAGTGCATCGGCTACCACGTTTTCTTTCCCTTTCTTGTACTTGATTACATACGGGAACGTCTCTATAAACTCTAACCACTTAGCATGCCTCCTCTTGAGTGAAGTCTGTCCTCTCAAATGCTTAAGGGTCTCGTGATCAGTATGGATAATGAACTCCTTGGACAGCAAGTAATGCTGCCAAGTCTCTAATGCCCGAACCAAGGCATAGAGTTCTTTATCATACGTAGGGTAGTTTAGTGTAGCCCCACTGAGCTTTTCACTAAAGAACGCTACTGGCCTCTTCCTCTGATGTAGCACAGCTCCAATCCCTAGACCAGATGCATCACACTCCACTTCGAACATCTCATCAAAGTCTGGTAAGGCTAGAACCGGGGCTTGCGTGAGCCTCTCTTTTAGCGTATTGAAAGCTGTTTCTTGAGCTGATCCCCATGAGAATGGTGTATTCTTCTTGATAACAGCCGTGAGTGGTGCAGCTACTGTGCTGAAGTCCTTCACAAATCGCCTATAGAAACTTGCTAGGCCGTGAAAGCTTCTTACATGGCCGATTGTAGTCGGTGTAGGCCATTCTCTGATCGCTTTGATCTTCTCCTCATCTACTTGTAGTCCCTGTTCACTCACTACAAAGCCTAAGAACACAAGCTGATTAGTACAGAAGGTGCACTTCTTAAGGTTAGCATAAAGGCCTTCCTTGCGAAGTGATTTAAGCACTAGTTCGAGATGCTTGAGATGATCAGTTAAGTTCTTGCTATATATAAGTATGTCATCAAAATAAACTACTACGAATTTACTTATATAAGAACGCAGAACCTGGTTCATAAGGCGCATGAATGTACTTGGGGCATTGGTCAGGCCGAAAGGCATGACAAGCCATTCGTACAAGCCTTGTTTGGTCTTGAATGCGGTTTTCCACTCATCTCCCTCACGCATTCGGACCTGATGGTATCCACTCTTTAAGTCGACCTTTGAGAAGACAGTGGATCCACTTAGCTCGTCCAGCATGTCATCTAGACGCGGTATAGGATGTCTGTACTTGATGGTGATGTTGTTTATAGCTCGGCAGTCCACGCACATCCTCCATGTACCGTCTTTCTTGGGAACTAGAAGCACAGGCACGGCACAGGGGCTGAGACTCTCTCGGATATAGCCTTTGTCCATCAAATCTCTCACTTGCTTCTCTAGTTCCTTAGTTTCCTCCGGATTCATCCTATATGCTGGTTTGTTGGGTAAGGCAGAACCGGGAACAAGGTCTATTTGGTGCTCTATGCCTCGGATTGGTGGCAATCCAGATGGTATCTCTTCAGGAAACACGTCCTTGAACTTGTTTAGAACAGCTATGACCTCGGCAGGAAGCTCTAACTCAATGGTTCCTGAACTTAGACATTCTTTGAATAGCATTAGTAGCACGGTGCCCTTTGTATATAGGGTCTTATGAATTGTATTTGTAGATAAGTATAGACTAGACTTACTTACCTCGGTTTCCTTGCTCATTCGGACTTGCAACTCATGTACCTCAGATGGAGTGAGAGGCGCAAGGTTATACTTCTTGTCCTTAAACGTGAATGAGTAGTGATTGGTGCGGCCATGGTGGTGAGAAGCTCGGTCAAATTGCCACGGCCTTCCCAGCAGAATGTGCCCAGCTTGCATTGGTACTACGTCACAAGTAACTTGGTCTTGATACTTGCCCACGCTGAATGGCACAGAAACTTGCTCCACGATCTTTAACTCCGTTTGATCGTTCAGCCACCGTAGCTTGTATGGTCTCGGATGCTTAGTCTTTTCAAGTCCTAGCTTATCCACCATATACTTGCTAGCCACGTTAGTACAAGAACCACCATCTATAATCAAGTTACATACCTTTCCCTTGATGGTACATCTTGTGTGAAAGATGTTTTCTCTTTGTACTTTCTCTTCGGGGTTGATGAGAACACTTAGTACTCGTCTGGTCACTAGCATCTCGCCGGTGTCAGGGTACTGAATGTCGTCACTATGATCACTAGCATCATCCTCTTGCTCATCTTGAGACTCGTAGTCTCCACTAGGCGTGAGGATCATCACTCTCTGGTTCGGACATTCCCTTGCCATGTGCCCTCTGCCTTGACACTTAAAACAAGTTATGTCACGAGTCCTTTGATTAGTACTAGGGAACTTACCTTGCTCTGGTCGGTTGAACTTAGGAGCCTCGGTGTTCTTTCCCTTGAACCTGGAATCAATCTCCACGGCTTTCCCTTTGTCTAGAGGTCTAGAACTATTTGATGCCCACGGTTGAGTTGATTTGTTGCGGCTGGTGAGAGATGTCTTGCGTTTGATCTGGTGCTCCACTTGCACAGAAAGATGCAATAGCTCATGCATCCCACTGTATTGGAGTCTCTCCACCTTTCTTGCAATCCTCTCTTGCAAGCCGTCAATGAATTGAGCCATCAAGGCCTCCTCAGATTCTTCTAACTCTAATGAGTTCATCAGCTTCTCAAACTCCTCAAAGTACTCATCAACGCTCCTGGTTCCCTGAGACAGCTTACGAAAACGTTTCTGTAAGTCTCTATGGTAATGTTCAGGGACATACCTTTGCCTTAGGAGGAACTTCATGTCACTCCAATTAGTTACTGGACCAAAACGTTGTCTTCTTCTCTCGGCTACGCTTCTGTCCCACCATGCAAGTGCATTCTCCGTGAGGTTTGCTGCAGCTACAGCCACTCTCTTGCGCTCCACGTATCCATAACACTCAAAGATGTGCTCTAGACGTCTCTCCCAATCCAGATATACTTCTGGATTTGATTTTCCTGCAAAAGTAGGAGGGGTTAGTTTAAGCTCATGGTTTTGTTCACGGAAATCTACTTCCCTTGCTGGATGTCTCCTTAGAGGATCTTGTCTCCTCTGGTTTCGGTGAATGAGAGGGTCCTGGACATCATCCTCCAAGTCCGGCATCTCTTCTTGGCCGTTCTGTTGTAGAGGCTCTCCTCTGATCGGAGCTCTCCTTGGTGGTGGAGCCTCCATTCGGTCAATCCTTTCGCCAAACTCTTGTCGCATGGTGCCCATCTGTTGGCCCATGTTTCTCAGCTCTTCCCTCATGGCTGCCATCATTTGCAGCACGGCATCTTGGGGAACTCCTTCTCCATCCGTCATGTTGCACTTGATGTTGTTAGTCCTTGCACAAACTCAGCAAACAGATCAAAATATCACGGCAAACAAGAACTAAAACAAACAGAAAACAACTAGCTTATCTAAACAATCAAGCGGATGCAACAATTGTCTAAACAAACTAATCCAACACACCAAAACTCAAAACGAAACCTTCTTATGCTTTTCTGATTAATGATAAACGCAGCAAGACAAAACAGAAACAAAGAAACTGGTAAAATAAACAACCGGGAATTCTTTTGGTTTTTAGGTTTTAATGAAAACAAGAAACAGATCGGCAAGCAATCTAAGACTATTCTTTTGGGGTTTTCTTTTATAACTAAACAGAAACTAAGCAACCTAGGTAAACAAGCAAACACGATTTTTATGGGTTTTCTTTTTATGAAACAAAACAAAAATTCAAAGCAAGACAGAAACCGCGACAATGAATCGTAAAGGGATAAGGGTAAGAAAAACCAAAGGTAGAACCTTTGGCTCTGATACCAGATGATGTAAGACTCGGTGTGAGTCTTAAGGCAGGCGGAAGATGGGATCTAGAGGCTGGCTTTCACGCTCTCTCTTCTAGATCAATGGATGGTGATGGTAGAACAAAGGCTTGAATCCACAAGTCTTTGAGCCGAACGGTATCTAACAAGCTGGCTTTCACGCTCTCTCTTGTTGGACGGTTTAAGGGGGAAGTGATGGTGGATCGAATGGCACCACAGAGGGATGAAAGATCTCTGATACTGCACGGATACTCAGCCTCGGTGAATCACACACGCAAAGGCAAAAGTAAAGACAAGAACAAGCGGCGGCTTGAGCTTAGGTTGAACTGCGTTATTTTATTGATAATGTAGGGTAACCAAAAATACAACGCTGCAGGGGAGCTTTATAAACAGCTCGTCAGCTAGCCCTAAGGCCGAAAACATAAAGCAAAACGACAATACAAGAAAAGCTAAAAGAAACAAAACGCAAAAAGGCAAAAATACATGAAAATGGAAAGTTCTCTTAAACTAAAAGAAAATAAAAACTAAGCCTATTCTGCGTGGCCTTCTTCTGGGGCTCGAACCTTGGTCTCTTGGATGGGCTAAGAACCGCTGAGACAAGTCAGATTAGTTGTACAAATTGTATAAATTGAGTATACCTGGTTTTGGCGCGCGATGGCTGGAAATGCTTTCTTGGCGGTCATGTCCGGTCCTTGGCCGTTCCATGCTGGCTTCTTGATGATTCCATCTTCTTGATGTCCAGTGAAGTCGAGATGATAGAAGTCTTCAAGTGTCTTCCCGTGGTTAGCTCCCAAAACGTCTTCTTGCTCCATTTGCTCTCTCTCGGCTTCAAGACTTGTATCCGCGGCATCTTGAGGCTCAGGTGTGATCTCCATGAGATTCTTGTTGTCCTGGACTCCATTTCCTGCCAAATAATCATACATACCTTGGTGTGTACGAGGCTGGTCGTCTTTGAGGCTCAGCTTTGCGAAATCCTCCAATATGTCCATTTCGGGTGCGTTGGAGCTATCTTTGAGGTCAGCTTGTGGTGGTGGATTTTTGAACGTATCTCCCAGCTCCATTGTGCTAAGGAGGGTCTCCACAGCTACATTGAAACTTCTCTAAGTCTCCTGGTCTTTGGACCGTGTCATTGGTGAGGATTTGACCGTCTGTATAAGCTCGTTGGTCTCGGCTAGGTCGATGTCCTCATCACCATCACTTATGAATCCGGAAAATCTAGGAAAAACACGAGCAACCCGCGAACCGCTGACGCGGACCGCCCGGTTCGTCCGAGATAGTGATTTATCTTTTAGTTGTATATAAGATATTGACTAAACTATGTGATTTTTTTCTTTTAGATCTTGATGAAGACTTTGCCACCTTAAGTTCATGAGAGGAATGGTGATGGAGATAATCACGATTAGTTGTTGTGATTTTCTATTTTCTTAATAATTTTCATTATTTATTTTGGTGAATTTAAAATATTTAATTATTTTAATATTTTATTATTGTTATTGGACATCGTATATTTCGTAAAACATGGTATGAATGTTTTATAGTATACATATATGTTATATAAAATTATATCAATTAATTGATACAGAGTTGATCCGGATTGACTCAGACAAACTTGGATACCTGGTGACCCGATAGACATTCTAGTTTGCTATTCGGATCGGGTTTCAAAACATTGTTTTGGGTTCACAAACCTTATTATATATCTGAGTTTTTAATATTTTACTCACATACAAAATTTTAGATAGTCACATATTTAATATTTGTCTGATAATTTGGATTCAAAAAATTATAATAAATATTATAATAAAACAAAAGTGTTCAACCATTCGGTTGCCGTAGACTTGCCCTCCCCGATATATGAGATGCACTATATATGCTACTCGATTTCATAAAAAAATTAGCGTTAAATCACATTCGACACTCTACAACTGGCCATATCATATGCTTAAAACAATGCACGACCCAACTCAATCCAACCACACATAAATCAGATCTCCAAATATTCATATAAAACAATCTTGAATTTTTCGCATAATATAAAGTGTGAAACTTTCAAAAGAGTCAAAAAACTTATATAAGAGAACAACCAATACTTACATTTCTCTTTTTTTAAAAGATGAGTTGGACATATTGATTTCTTTTCATAAATTTCTTTTGTTTTCCCCAGATACACTCATAATCTCTCTCTCTCTCTCTCTCTCCAAAACTGGCCCTGACCTTTTGAAGCCCGCAAGCCCAAATCGAATCGAAAAGAGGCTGGTTTGGTTTATTAAATTTTTTTTTTTTTACATAACTAGGATTTGAACATATGAATTGTAGGAAAAAAAGAGATCCACTTGCCACTAGACTATGGACATTTTTTACAAAATGATTGCCAAAATTTATATATAAAAACAGATTCGCAAGAATGGGCTTGGCCTGCTTGGACTCATGGTCGGGCATGTCTCCCTCTCTCTCTCTCCAACGCTAAAGATTGAACCTTACACAATATTTTGGTCATGTTTAAACTGAACCTTTACTTTCTTCGTCAGTCCTGTTTAAACCTTTACTTTCTTCGTCATGTTTCCCCTTTCTCTGGCCATTTTCAATGTATAATTTTTGACTTGAGCGTTATAGATTTTTTATAAAATTTTATTCATTTTTTCTATCGAATATTGGCTTGAACATGTTAACGTTTGGGATACCATGATTTGCCTCTCATAATATGCTTTTTTCATGCCTTTTAAAGTTTGAAGATGTCATTCGAGCTTTTACAAGCTCCCGCGAGAATTCTATTATTGAACGAATTCTCGTATACTTGAACACTAATTTATGACCATCAAAATGAATATTTTTTTCCCTATAACGCACTTAGACTGAGTAATTTTATTTTATAATTATAAAGATTTAAAATTATAATATCAAATTAAGCTATGTATTTTAAAAATTATGTACATTTTTTGAACTAATCCTTATTTATTATTTGAAATTATATATTACAAAGTTTGTTGATTATATTTATACAAAGTTTATTACATAATTTATAAACATGAAACCCTATAATTTTTTTTAATCATAAGCTCTATAATAATAATAATAATATAAAGATAAATTTACAAAATAGTTAAATTAGTATTAATACTTTGATGTATAAGGTACATATTTTTCTAAACTGCATATATAAATTAAATAGAACAAACATTATTAAATTAGAGTTTCCTTATAATAATATATAAACTAGTTGCTGTAAAAATAATATATATATATATATATAAACTAATTTTATAAAGAAATGACTTTTCAAATTCTATTCAATAATATTATAATAAATGATGCTAGTTATTATGAGAATTGAAGTGCAAAAAAACACATAATATAATAAATTAAGGAAACAACTTAAAATTAACAAAAAGAGTTGATGATCTATCATAATTTTAAGACAAGTTAATGATTTGGCATCATGGGAAAAAGAGACTATACTATACTTTATATATACTAGGGCTTCAGGGTTTATTACGGTAGTTGTTGCTTTAAACATGGGCTACAAATTTAACAGGCCATGCCCATTTAACGACGGTCTGGAAATTCATTTAACGGTGTAAAAATTGATTTATCATGACGAGACAAAACCGATTGACGATCATCAAATTCCTTCCAACACATAAAATTTATTATTCAACTTCACCAGCGGACAAACTCATTATGAAGTGCTAAAACCATTATTGAATCAAAGTGAAATATGTTTCTCGAACCACACATTATTGAATCATTAAAAAAAAAAAACATTATTGAATCAAAGTGAAATATGTTTCTCCACCCAAAGAAGAAAATAGTGATCCTCATATAGTCACATACACAAAGGTCTATATAAGTATGTATATCCATCATAGATAGGGGAGACATTGTCATCGTCCCTCATTGATCTTGAATCCAAGCGTTGGATTAAGGTCGCTGTCTTTGGGCGTCACAAAGCTCGTGGAGTAGGATGCAGAAGCGCCTGTGTCATTAGTTTGAAAGGCGCTGAAAGAGGAGCTTGAAGTGTCATCAAATCTCCAGTCAGTTAGGTAGCCTGGCTTAGAGGTTACGTCACTGACCTCAATGTCTCCTGAAAGCATGGCCACCACTCTTGACATCGATGGTCTCACGGAATGAGATGACTGTGTGCACAGCAGAGCAATGCCTATCATGCGTTTCACTTCTTCCATGTTGAATTCAGTCAACTCATGATCAATTAGTTCAACTTCACGGCTTTTCTCGTGTAGATTCCATGCCTGTATTGTATACACCACAATTGATAAATTATATCGGCTTTTGGACAATAGTATAATACCATTTCCAATCAATTTTCTTGACTAACAAGCGAGGACGTACCCATTCAAGAAGATATCTTTGTTCACCCTCGAGCTTCTCATCTGAGTTTTTCCTTCCACTCACCAGCTCAAGAGCCACAATACCAAAGGCATAGACATCCGTTTTCTCTGTTAGGTGTCCACGCATGGCATACTCTGGCGCAAGATATCCACTTGCATTGGTACAAACAACATGTACGTGTTATTAACAATAATTCCATAATATATACATTAGTGTTGCAAAGAAGAACAAGTTGAGGGTTTTTTGGTTAATTTCGGTTTTGGTTAAGCGTTTCTAGTTGTAGTTCGGTCTTTCTTTAATTTGGTGTTTTCCCTGTAACTTTTGTCAAAAATTCGAAAATGATATAAAACTTAATATTTTTACCCAAAAAAAAAATTGAGGGTTTTTGGATACGTACATGGTCCCTGCCACTCGGGTACTAATGTGGGTTTTTTTGTCATCGTATAGCTTTGCAAGCCCAAAATCAGAAATTTTTGGGAGTAGCGTAGAGTCGAGCAAAATGTTGCTGGCCTTCACATCCCTGTGTACTATGCGAACACTCGCCTCCTCGTGGAGGTAGGCTAGACCTCTGGCTACTCCCATGCATATCTTAAAACGGGTTGGCCAATCAAGATTGAAATTCTGATCTCCTCCTGCCACATCCAAATCGAGGGCGTAATGGGTAATTCAGCTTGGCAGAGAAGCAAAGATAAATAAGTCATCTTAATTATGTTCATTTACCAAATAGAACATGATCGAGACTTCCATTAGGGAGGTACTCATATACAAGCAAACGATGATCTCCTTCATAGCAGCACCCGTAAAGCTTTACTAGATTGCGATGCTGAACTGTAGAAATTGTTACGATCTCTGCAACAAATTGTCCCTTCCCGTGTCGGGATCCAACGGACAACACTTTAACCGCGATATCTCTTCCATCATTCAAGTTTCCCTGTTGAATGTGTTAAATGAATCATAACCAAAACACATGTGTATTTTGTGCCATTTTGTTGTTTTTGGGATTACCTTATAAACAGACCCAAATCCTCCCTCTCCAAGCTTGTTTGAGAGATCGAAATCTTGAGTGGCACTTTTAATTTCAGAGTAAGCAAAAGTGTAAGGCTTTACGTCCATACTAAGCAGTTCTACAAAAAAAAAAAATGAACCAATTTGAAAGATGATATTCAAGCTCACAGGCTTGTTTTGTGTTGTTGTTATTATTACCTTCATCATCTGTGTAACGCTTACTACTTTTTCGGATGATGAAGATAATAACCACGCCCGCAAAGATGCTTAAAAGTCCGAGGCCAACAATAACACCCACAACACTACCAGTCCTATACTTTTCCTTTGATGGTGGCCTGTTAGCTACAGTTGGTGTGAAATCTGAACAACATATGTAACACTTAGGCATCAGGAGATAGAACACAAAATAGGAAAAAAAGAATTTGCTTGTTGTTGTGATACCTGGTTTTGCACTGACGGCTGATATTAGTGGCCCAAAAGCACCTAGAATAGGAACACTAAATGATCCTTTGCCAGCCCAAAAAAGATGAATTTCGAGGTAATTTTCTGATACATTTGCTTTATATTCTCTCACAACTGCTTGAACAGTACTGTCACCAGCTGTTTTGCGTATATCGAAATCCTTTTCAACTAGTCTTCCCTGGAAAAAAACCGAACAAGATGATTTTGGCTTTTTTATCGACAACCTCGATACTTAGAATCTAACAATATATTATTACACCAACAAGTTAACTTGTAAAGCGGTAGGGGGCAGACCTGGACATAAATGTCAAAACGTCGTATTCCTAAACCTTTCCAGGAGTTAGAACCAAGAATTTGTATTTCAGCAAACTGAAGTGTTACGGTATAGCCTCCATTTTCTAGCCCCAGCCCATAATACCTTAGGGAAGATGAAGAATGTCTTGCTGACTGAAAAAGCTCTAAGTCCAAATTGTTAATAACCCATACATTATTGCTTCTCCCGGCAAAGAGTCCTACGCTACTTGCTGCCCACCTCTGAACATCACTCACGACAAATGAAGCTGCTCCAAGATCCTCGTCCTCCCTCTCAAATACTTCTCCGCTAACAGACCGTATTTGTGGGCCTCCGCAGTTGACTGAAAAGCCAGAATCTAGACACCAGTCAACATAGAAAACCTTAAGCAAATTATCATTTATTCCAACGGAACATACAAGCACAGTTGAGAACAAGGGTTATGATGATATATATCTCTTCTCTTTGTCACACTTACAGATTCCTTTGCCTCGATTGCAGGGGAAGTTCTTCTGCAGGCACTTCAGTCCTGGTAAAGCCCTTTTCAACAAAATGAAAACAGATTTAAAAAGAAGAAAAAAAATTACATTGTAATTTCAGGCATCAACAAGAACATATTTCATAAAAATCACCTCTTGTCAAGACCTTCCAAGGTGAAGTTGTTAGCAACAAGGTTGCTGCACAAATAAACATACACTTTTGTTATGATTCTAATAAATATTTACTATAAAAACGGAACCAAAATTTTTTTCAGATATATAGTGTATTGTTTACTTACAGTTTCAAGTTTGGTAAGCTGACCCATGAAGGAAGACTTCCAGACAAATCATTGTACGAAACATCTCTGAAAATATAAAAGAAGAATGATTAGGATCTAAAGACTATGTTATATATTGCAAAACAATTGACTTTGTGACTTTCAAAGACGATCAATTATAAAGGACTTTGTAACTCACATATTGCTCAAAGTCCGGCTCTTTTGAGTGGGCAAAGAACCATTCAACGTGTTGTTTCCCAGAAACCTTATATGAAGACATCAAAGTTTTTTCACAGTTAACCGAGAAGGTGTACAAAAAGACCCATAAGAATTAAGCAAGAAAACTTACAAGTGAGTAAGTCGACTTAAGCTGAAAAGGGAGGCCGGAATTGGTCCATGTAGTTTGTTGAAGCTCAGGTCACTGGAAAACAGACACGAATTACACGGTAACACATTAACTTCAATGAATGGGGAAAAATGAGAAATAATATAGCCACGTATTAGCCACGAAAACTACGAAAAGACCAATATAGCCATGAAAAAATTAGTTACGAATCTATAACTACAAAAAGTTTTCGTGTCTATAGCATCATGACTAACGTTTTCCATGTCAATATAGGCTCTTCGTAGATTTTTCGTAGCTTTCTCGAGATAGCCACGGAAAATTTGTGGGTATTTCGTGGCTGTACGATTAATTTTTAGCAATGTTATAAGATCACTTGGTATTCTTGCGGTGACTTTCACAAATCATCTCACTCGTTTTATAGAAAAGACTCTGAAACACGCGCGGACTTATGTTGTACTTACACTTGTTGCAGACTTGAGAATTCCACGATATTAGAGGGTATTGTCCCAGTGAAATTGCTGTTCCTCAATACTCTGCGGCCCATGTCATCAATGTTAAATACACGTAAGGAGGAGAGGGAAACAATTCATGAATTGGAGTAGAATTGTTGCCGTACAATATACTTAAAGATTTCATGTCTTTGATGAATTCAAGAGAAGAGCTTCCATTGGATATATCACCAAGACTCCTACGTACATTTAGGATAGGATTATGTGGAGATGAGAGAGGAAAAAAAAAGAGAAAATAGTAAACAAGAATGATTATGACACCAATACAACAACACATACAGTTCTCTCAAAGAAGTTAAGTTGGAAAATGACGACGGTATCGGACCACTCAAACCAGTTCCGAGAATTTTCCTGCAGTAAAACATGGTAGCAATCGCTGAATCCCAAAGTTGAAATGCCATGAAGAATTTTCCACTAAAAGTAAAAATTAAGATAAAAGATATAAAAACAAGAGCAATGTAACAAATACATCAGATATATATAACTCTTTAAAAATGAAATCATTCTTACAATACAGTAAGTTGGGTCCATTTTCCTATAAATTCAGGAATGCGACCAGTAACGTCCAGATCATTAAACCAACTGGTGCAAACATTAAGAAAAAAAAATCACCCCTCGGCAAAACGAAAATATAATGTAAAGTAATATAAATAGATTGCAAAATGTAGAAATCCAACGATAAAACTTAATTATATGCGAATTCAAAATCTTACGCGTCTTCCATCTCTACAAGATTAGCAAATGATAAAGGTATTCCTCCTCTAAGTCCAGAATTTCCCATGTATCTGCAATAAAATGTAATAAATGCTTACAAACAACACTAGGCGATTAAGAAAGATTATTATATTAATTAAGTTTTCATATCTGAATTAAAAACACTGCATAAATGCATACATAAAACTATAAAAGTACTTTATTCATTCTCACATTTTTAGTAGTTTTGTACAATTCCCAATCTCAGCTGGTATAGAACCGGAAAAGTTATTTACACCAATACCACTGCATGCAGAAAATATATACAAGATAGGTTTAATAATAAGGAATCATCAAAATCTGACATTTATGATAATATTTTTTAAGAAGAATGAAGAAGAAGCTTACAGCGATTTCAAGTCTGTAAGCAAACCAATTTCCTTGGGAAAGGGGCCAGACAAGGCATTGATCCCAAAAGTTCTACAGTAGTTGAGAAACAATTCGACCGTGAGAGGCAAGAAAAAGGGATTAAAAGAAATTGAAGAAGAAGGTTTCATTCAATCAACAGCCTTACATCCACTCCATTCGAGTCAAATTCCCAATTGCAGGAGGAAGGGAGCCTGTAAGAAAATTCTGAGCGAGGTTCCTGAAAGTTATGATTTTGAGGTCCAATGAATGCATTGTAGTCTTAAGACTATAACTTTTTATTACAAAAGGTTACAGGCTGAAACCAGTAATCCTTCCAAACCTAGAACTACATGTAATATTAGTTACGTCCCAAACGTCACTAGGTCCAGATAACGTCACCAGGTCCAATTTGTAAGATTTGAGGGATATATATTAACTTTTTTTTTTTTTTTTTGATAATTCAGGGAATCCCATATTTATGAAAAGATTCAGACTAATCCCTGGAAAAGAGATATATATTAACTTGTGAAGAAACAACCAAAGAAAGGAAAAAGGGTAAGTCTATTATACAGATTCGTGAGGTAGATCAAAGTCCAGAGCTGTGGAGGTATAGGTCCTACAACATCTATCGCAAAAACCTTGATGTGGAAGTGAAACAACAACATCCAAAATAGCATTCAGTGGGAGAATAGCGTCAAAACAAAAAATATAAAGTAATTAAGAGAAAGAGGAGGCTGTACAGGGCGGTGATACGACAGATTGTGGAGTTTTCGAAATTGCATCCGCATTTGATGAAAGGGTTGTAGGCTTTGTCGTCGATGGTGAGGCTTTCGTCGATGGCGGCGCCGGAGCAAAGTTCGCCGCTGATGTTCCATTCCTTCGGCGCCTGGATCTTCCAAGCCGCGAAGATGGAGTTCAAAGCTCGCGCTGTTGTTTAAGTAACAACAACCGTCAGTTTATTTAAACCAAACAACTTGTAATTAATTATTTCAAAATGTTCAACGACAGAGCAGAGACCTTCTTCGAGATGAGTAGTGGCTCCGGTTTGGTTTTGAGCTCGAACCAGGTCAACCGAACGTGAGATACACAAGAGGAACCAGACGGTGAGGAGCAGACACGTGGGCATCGTCGTCGACGGAGGTTTTACTCTTTTTTTTTTTTTTTTTTTTTTGATTCACAACAACGGTTGTCTGTCTATCTTACTACACTAAAAGCTTAAGCTTTCTGTGTATCGTCTCCTTAAATATTGTCATTACATTATCTTTCTTGACTTATATTCATTGACTTATAAGTTATATTCATTGACTTATTTATATGTGTACCAACCAAAACATGATAAGTGGACCACCGTCTTATTATTAATGATCCAATTACAATTGATTTCAATCCAAGATTTGCCGTCGCCCGCCGGGTACTGGTTCTTTGTATTTTGTCATTTTTCGTGTCTCTTTCCTCCATGCTGATGATATTTTGGGAGTATCACTTATCAAGAGAGACTTGTGAATATGCAAATGTTTTTGTGGAAGTAAAAACTTTTGCCAAGTTGTTGTTTTCTCTCCTAAAGTTCTTCTGCTTAACCCATATTTATAATCTATTCTGATAAAAATTAAAAAGTTAGTCAGTGGTTGTAGATTTCAGTTTCTACTTATGACACCTCCAATCATTAGATACCCTTTCAAAGTTTCTAACAAATATAATAATATTATTATTTATTTACATAATTAATTTTTAAAAAATTAAAAGGATGAGCCGGTTATTAATTGACACTAGTGTTTTGCCCACGCTACGCGTAGGTTGTGTGATGATTATTTTTCGTTTTATATTTGTTGTTTTAGTTATTTTCGTGTATATTTTTTTGTTATGTTTTCATTGATTGAGAACTTTTGTTTTCTGATTTGAAAAATCGTTTCCAAACCATGAATAAAAATTCATTTTAAATATATTAGCTAAACTGTTTATTAATTGATTAGAAGTAGAACTTCTTCTTTTTGTTTCACTGAATTTATATAATATTTATTTAAGTTATGGTATGCGTTATTTTTTTTAAGCTTAGCCATATTTGGTTTGTGGATCTTTAACGTTCGTTTCTTGTGTTAAGTTTTTTGAATTTTTTTTTCTTTTTTTAAAAAAACCTTAATTTTGTGAAAAATTTGTCGAAATATTAATTTTGTTTTTGCCGTCGATTCTAGCTCAAAGTTTGACAATTTGAAATTTTTCTTTGTTTTTAAAAATTCATTTGTTTTACATATATGTATTTTGGTATGTAAATATTTGTTGTTATTTTCTCTTACTTTTGGTATAACTTTGGGTTATTTCTTGTAACGAATATAGTTGTATGTTTTATGTTTTTGATGCATAACTTCTATCATAAGAGTGTAGAACTATCTTTCAGATTGTATATGTATATGCAAATTAAATGGAACTTTCTTTTAGATTATTATATATTTTAATATATATGTTTTTAACTTTGTATTTTGATAGAAGATTATTTTTATAAGATAATATTTGAATGCATGATTTATGTGTTAATATGTACTTTAATAAGATTTTATAAGTTAATAAAAAACAAACGTAACAGAGGAAGAATATAAGTTATATAGAAAATAAAATATAAATTATCAAATATTGATCACCAATTTAAACACATAATTATTCTATTTAATTTTTCTACGCGTGGTTATATGATGATTATTTTTCGTTTTATATTTGTGTTTTACTTATTTGTGTCTTATATTTTTGGTTAATTTTCATTGATTGATAACTTTTGTTTTCTGATTTGAAAAATTATATATAAACCATGAATAACAACAGATTTCAAATATATTATCTGAACTGTTTATTAATTGATTAAAAGTAAAATTTGTACATTTTGCATCACTGAATTTTTTATAATATTTATTTAAATTTTACTGTACGTGATTTACTTTAAGCTTCACCATATTATTTTTTGTGGATCTTTAAATGTTTGTTTTTTTTTGTGATTAGTTCTATGATTTTTTCCTCCTTTCTAGAAAAATTCTTATTTTCGTGAAACAATTTATCAAAATATAATTATTTTTTTGGTGGATTCTAGCTTGAAGTTTGACAATTTGCAATTTTGTTTTGTTTTAAAAAAAACTTTTGTTTTACATGCATGCATTTTGGTATTATGTAAATAATTTGTTGTTATTTTCTCTTACTTTGTAATAATTTTGGGTTAATTTTTGTGACTAACATAGTTTTTTGTTTTCTGTTATTGATGCATAACTTGTGTCATAAGAGTGTATTTCAGATTGTATATATATATATATATACAAATTAAATGGAACTATCTTTTGGATTAATATATATTTTAATATATATGTTTTTAACACTGTGTTTTGGTATAAGATTTGTTTTTGATAAAATAATTTTTAATGCATGATTTATGTGTTAATATGTACTTTAATAAGATTTATAAGTTTATAAAGAACAAAAAGGGAAAGAAAATAAGCTATATAGGAAAATAAAATAACATATCAAACATGTGGTCGCCAATTTAAACTCATGATTGTTTAATTTAATTGTGGTTTGCTTTTATTCCGATAATGTTCGTATAGTGGTTTTTTTTCTTTCATTAGCACCCCAAATAAAAAAGTAATTATATATAGTAGTAGATTATTATTATCAGATACCATTGTCTGTATAGCAAGACTATCGAACTTCTCATTCAAAAGCACAACCTGCAACAAAACCTGTTGTTTTTTATGGTTATAAAAACCTTAAGTAATATCTTAATATGTAGTAAGCAAACAATATTAGCACTTCAAGAAATCAATGTTGGAGAGAGTGTTGAGCGCCAACTATTGCTAGTGATGTTTAGTAAAATAGTAAAAACTTTATATGCAAGAAATTAATTATTGTAGTTTGCATCAACTTGCTAAAATTTCATTATTCTATCTAGCTTAATATTGTTTTTTTTTCACCATTCAATCCCTAGTGAACCTTTGCCTTATATTTTTCAGACTCCTTTTCTCTCTCATCATTCACCACCAACTACGTTCATTATTTTACTTCTGGTCTTTTCATCGTTATTCGGAGACAGATGAACTTCTATTTTGTCAGTTCTCAGTGAGATGTTCCATTTTTCTTATAATGGAGCGACTGCTGACTATTTAATCAAATAGATGTTAGATGATGCAACTTTTGTGTTTTATTGTACAAAGAACTGACAGTGGTTCCAGCTTACAGAAACAATTAAAATCACATTACCAGGAATAATCGGAGCATAAACTGCTAACTGCTAATTTCCTTCCAAATTCTTATCACACAACTTCTATTATATTGGACCCACCACATGCTTGAACTCTGTCAAAATGACACAAATATTCAGTTCATTTTATAATGAAACTGCATCCAAGGCAAAATACATCAACACATATGGCTGTATTAAGCATTACTATTACTAAAAGCATTAAGCATGGAAAGCAACATTCAAGCTTCCAAGTTCTTACTAATCATTAGAATAACTATTGTTCATAGAAATATTATCAATCTTTACACACTATATTCAGTTGTTTTATTGGTTTTTATTCTTTGGCTGAGTTTTTTTTTACAATTATATAATGAGAACGATAGATTTAGTAGGCGTCTGTATGACCCCGTGAATTTGTTTTTGAGCTTATAATTGGACTTTTTTTTTGGGCTGATGGCAAAGTGGCTGGATGGGTAAAATAAGTATGATAAATGAACCAAATCTGTTTTGAAAGTTTTTATAATTAGGCATCCGCAATCTAAAGGACTGTAAATGAACACATCATTTAGCCTAACTATACGTTTATATTATATAGTTAATTGGAAGTTGAATTTAAAACAATTCACTTTGACTTTTGTGTTCACTACATGTGTTTGGGCTGAACATTTTTAGTTTCATGTTGAAGCATTTGGTGGATAAAGAGAGGAAGATGGTGTGTCATATTATATTATTCTTATTGGTTAGTTTTTTATAATTTACCGATGTGGCAATTTGTTATATTCTTATTAGCTGATTATTTTGATTATTATTTTTGCCTACGTGGAGGCCTCGAGAGGCCTAGAAATCTATCCCTTTTAGGAGATGTGGTAGAGATGATTTTAAAACCGGTTCTAAAAGTTCCCATATACCTCCTACTTTTTATTTTTTTTAATATTTTTAATGTATAAAAACTGTCTTTAGAACCTCCGTCGGAGATGGTCTAAAGTTGGTGGAAGTGAGGATTTTTTATTCATAAGTATTATATACATATTATTTTTATAATTTTTTATTCTTAATTATCTTCAACTAACAATTTTATATTTTCTCATAATAATATAATCTGGATGATATTTATAATTATATAATGTGCTTATAATGTTAATTTATTGTTTAAATGCTACTGCACCCACAAGTCAACCAGTCAAATATACCACAAACACACTCATTTCCAACCGCTATTTTAGTCGTACAAACTGCTTAATAACGCTGTTAACCGCAACCGCACACTTACGCAAATTTCGCATCCGCAACCACATCCGTTGCGTTTAAACCAGTCATACACTAAGTGACGGACCCGCACGCATGGAATTTGACTATGGTTATGGTGGAAGTTTTTATTTTCACTGATAGTTTTAAAGATATATTTTGGGTATATAATCCGGGAATCAAATAACATGGAGATTCAAATCAACAGAACCAATTTATTGTGGAGATTCAAGATTGTTTAACTGAAATTCAGGATTGTTTAACTGAGATTCCGGCACATTATTCGAGATGACATATGCAATGAAGGAGATTTGGAAGTATCATGTTTACGAAGATGCCATTAATTGGTACAATTGAAGATGAAGTATGGGGTTCTCATTTGAATTTTAATCGAGAGAAAAACAGAGTAAATTTTTTTTTAAAATGATTGTGATACAGAAGCTTTGGTATCGGAATGTTGACATTTCAGAACTGTTGTCGGAAGTATCGAGTTTTGTAACGCGGTCTGCAATTTTGAGGTTTAGCCATGAAATGCTACCCACACACATAACTCACATAAGAACAAGATTGAATATGGAGAAGGAAAATAATGTAATTAGCAAGTAACGCTTATCTACGCAAAGCATTGTCAAATTCACTTCTTTTAATGTATAATTTTCAAAATATGCTACCAAACTCATGTAAAATAAATCTTGGTGTTTTCCAATGTATACATAATAAGAGACAATTATAACGTAATAGAGACTTGCACAAATCCCATTTATCAATGTTCAATCATCTCTAGATTCAGGGGTTCACTTAACTAACATAAAAGAACGGTCCCTTCCAACAATCCAAAACTGACTATCGGTTTAGTTTTATTGATGTTCATTCTGTCTTGTCGATAAAATAGCTCTACATACCACATGACTGAAATCATCCGCTTGACATCATGTCACCCTTTGTGATGGTTTGCGACTCCTCATGGTTCTGGTGTATGTTTCGAGCTTCGAGGTTTAAGCATTTAAAAACCTGAGAGGAAAAACAGATGCTGAAAATTGGAGGGGCCGACCAAAAGCAATATTATTAATCAAATGATGAATGTATTTAGGACTTGCGATTATTGATAACTAGCTTTTTAGCAGGTTAAACAAAACCTAAAGCTTGTCTATATCATTGTAATACTTCAGGTCATCAATCCAAATCAGGTGGTGAAAGGTATTAAGAATGCAAGAGCTTGAAGTAAAGCTAAGCAGATTCGAGTTAAATGGGGTAACAAATCAAAATAAACTACTTGCTGCAACTATATGAACTTGAGAACTATTTTAAAATACCTACTGAGATGTTAACTAACTAATAGAAGACTTCTAGAAATTTAAAACGCGAAGCTACTAATTTTATAAAATGCAAAACAAAAGACAGAAAACTAGGTAAATTTGTAGATGACGAAATGGTTTTTAAAATCTAGTTAATAAATTTTACTGACTCTTAACTAATTACCAGGGTGCAAAACAAGATACTAGGGAATTTATAAAATACCAGGGCTAGCACAGACACAACTTTACAAATATATAAAACTATGTTGCATAATTAAACTATTTATGAGAAATTTAGTAAAGATAAATAAACACAAAACTAGAGGAAAATAGTTTTTGGTTTTAAAATATTAAAAACAGATTCTAGGTTGGGAATCATTCTTTGAGGTTGAAGATTCGAACTTGGGGTTTAAAAACATAATTTTTACTCTTTTAGTAATTTCTCTAAACCTTAAGAAACCAATTTAGATTTATCCATGATGTGTGGTATGAACCCTTTCCTCACCCTTTCCTCCTAACCCATGATGTGTGGTGGAAAGATAAGGTGAAGAACATTAAGCTTGGATCTTAAAAACGGTTTAACTAGCTCCCTAAGCATCCATGATGTGTGGGAAAGGATGAGCTAGTCTCTTGGATTTGGTTTTAAGGGATTTCCTAAGTCTTGTTAGGATAAGGAAATCCCTAGATTAAAGAGATCTCCATTGAGAATCTCTAGACCTTAAAACCCCCAAATCCAAGAAGAAAATTAAATGAAGAACAAGATAAAAACAAAACCAAGATTTTATTCTCCAACCTCCTTAATCATCCCAACCTCAAACCTTGGCGGTTTACTCACAAATCATGTTCTTACCTCTTTTAAACATAAGTTTAGAGTTAAGGAACATGATCGATGGGGTTAAGAAGAAAGACTTGAAATTAGAATTATTTAAATACTTGCTATCTATAATAAAAATACAAGAGTTTTCACAAAGATTTAAGTAAGAATTAAGAAGAAAGATTTGACATTAGAATAATTTAAATACTTGATATATATAATAAAAATAAGAGTTTTCACAAAGATTTAAGTAGGAATTAAGAAGAAAGATTTGACATTAGAATAATTTAAACATTTGATATATATAATAAAAATAAGAGTTTTCGCAAGGAATTAAACAAGAAGCAACTAAAAAGACTTAAAAAGGAAGCTTACAAGAATACTAAGAAGACTTAAAAAGAGAGAATAGAAAGACTTGATTAAAAACTTGATGATTTATTACAAGCACACACACACTCCTTATATAGAGTTTTAAACATGGCTCTTGGCCTTAAAAGAGGGGTCAAGGGGAAAGAGACAAGGGACAAGGGGCAAGGGGCAAGGGACCTATCTAATCCCACTTACTAAAGCATAAAAACTTTTATGGGTCCAAATGGCTCGAGTGGCATGATCGATCGTCCAGTCGATCTATTCTGGATCGAGTCAGTTGGTCGATCTTTGATTCGATCAGCGTTTAGTTCGGGTGGTCAGGTCGATCGGTCAGTCGATCTGCCGCGGATCGACTAATCTTGGTCGATTGTCTAGTCGATCACTCCTTGATCGACTCATTTTGCTCGATCTACCTCTCGATCTTGGTTGAATCGACTGGCTTTTGTCGATCTTGAAGTCGATCTTTGCTCCTTCTCTTTTGTCCAAGTTTCCTTTTGATTCATACCAACTTTTATGCTCTTCTTTCATCTTCTTGATAATGCTCAGCATCCATCACAGCTCTAAGTACCCTAAACAACCTGAAAAAGATGCAAATATGCAAGAAACCATGCAAATGCTAATGCAAAGTGTTCTAGAACTTAAAATAATACAAATGATGCAAACTAGTCTATTATGAATGATGTATGCATTAAGAACCTATTCTAAATGCAAGCTAAATATGCAAAATATATGAGTATATCAATTATGTATGTCAAGAGAAACATATCATTACAACAAATTGAAAATGCTAATCTTCTGAGTATTTGCATGGTTTCTTCCATATTTGCATCTTTTTCAGGTTGTTTAGAGTACTTGGAGCTGTGATGGATGCTGAGCAATGACAAGAAGATGAAAGAAGAGCCTAGGAGTTGGAGGGAATCAAGGGAAAACTTGGACAAAAGAGAAGGAGCAGAGATCGACTCCAAGATCGACCTCCCAGTCCGTTTCACCTTCAGAACGACCCCAAGATCGACCAAGCCAAGTCGATTCAACCAAGATCGAGAGACAGATCAAGCAGAATGAGTCGATCCATGATAGATCGACTAGACGATCGAGTAGCCAACCCGAACCAAGCAAAGATCGAGTCCATGATCGACCAAATCAACTCGATCATCCGAGCCAGGCGTACCAACTCCCTCCTAACTCATGTGATTGTCTTCTAGTGAGGGGACCACTTTGATCTCAAAGTCTCCTAGAAGACATGAAACCTTGTTTTAGGGAGTGGGAGACAATTTCATATAATTTCCTTATGACTTCTAAGGGAGGAAGACTTTGGTGTATCATATCTCATCACACAATCACTTGGGAAATTATTGCAGCGTTAGAGAGAGAGAGATAGAGAGAGAGAGAGAAGCAGAGTATTGTTCTTGCTTGTTCTTGCTTGTTCCTGCTTATTCTTACTTTTTCTTGTGTGGAAAAACTTTTATTTTCATTTTGAATCAAGTATTTTCGTTTTCTTAAGTCTAATCTTTCTTCTTGGAAAAACAGAGCATGTTCTACAACTCTAAACTTATGTTTAAGAGAGGTAAGAACATGATTTGTGAGCAAACCACTAAGGTTTGAGGTTGGGATGATTAAGGGGGTTGAAGAATAAAATCTTGGGTCTTTTCTTGTTCTTCATCTAATTCTCTTCTTGGATTTGAGGGTTTTAAAGTCTAGAGATTCTCGATGGAGATCTCTTTAATCTTAGGGATTTCCTTATCCTAACAAGACTTAGGAAATCCCTTAAAACCAAATCCAAGAGACTAGCTCATCCTTTCCCAAACGCCATGGATGCTTAGGGAGCTAGTTAAGCCATCTTTTAAGATCCAAGCTTCATGTTCTTCAACCTGTCTTTCCACCACACATCATGGGTTAGGAAGAAAGGGTGAATAAAGGATTTACACAACACATCATGGGTAAATCTAGTCATGGCTTCTTAAGGCTTAGAGATAACACTAAAGTGTGTAAAATTATGTTTTTAAAATCCCAAGTTCGAATTTTGAACCTCCTTAAGAATGAATCCCAATCTTGAATCTGTTTTAAACTTTCGAAAACTTAAAACCATTTTCTTCTTGTTTAAGGTTTAATTATTTTTACTAAAAATCTCCTAGATAGCTTAATAATGCAATAGAGTCTTCTAAATTTATAAAATTGTGTTTTTGCTATTTTTAGTATTTTAGAAATTGCTTAGAGTTTTATTTTAATGACTGGTATTGAGTTAGTAGTTGTTAGATTTTTAAAAATAGTTTTCGAAAATCTGGTCTCTTACTTAAAAATTGTCTAGTTTATCAGGTTTTAGATTTTGATTTTATAAAATTAGTAGATTGGTTGTTTAATCGTTTAGAAGTCATCTAGTAGTTGTATAACCCTTCAGTAAGGATTTTAAAATAGTTTTCGTGGCTGTATAATCACTGCAAGTAATTGTTACACAGTTGTTCCCAAATTAACCCGAATTCTTCTTAGTTTTACTTGAACTCTTGTATTCTTGATATCTTTCACCACCCCAATTTGGATTGACTCCTAAAGTACTACAACAACAAAAAGAGACTTTAGGATTTGATTAGAAAACCATGAAAAAGTTCTCTTATCAAATGGCGCCGTTGCCGGGGAGTAAACCAAAAACAGAGCATGTTCTATGTTGCCGACGCTATCAACTAGAGCTTCCTCCGGGTTGGGTAGGATGCAGGTCTTCTTCTCACGGCTCTCATTGTAGAACAAGTATGCATAGTAGCCTGGAGCTGGAGTAGGTCCCAAGGAATCCGTGTTGGTCATATAGACCTAATCCATGTATGCACGCTCCGCGCAAGGTGCAAATTCTGCAAGGGGTACTCCCGCTTGTACGAACAATGGCGTGAGAAAGCCGTGAGAAGAAGACCTGCATCCTACTCAACCCGGAGGAAGCTCTAGTTGATAGCGTCGGCAACATAGAGCTCTAGTTGGAGTCGATCTCTGCTCCTTCTCTTTTGTCCAAGTTTTCCCTTGATTCCCTCCAACTCCTAGGCTGTTATTTCATCTTCTTGTCAATGCTCAGCATCCATCACAGCTCCAAGTACTCTAAACAACCTGAAAAAGATGCAAATATGCAAGAAACCATGCAAATGCTAATCCAAAGTGTTCTAGGACTTAAAATGAGATAAATGATGCAAACTAGCCTATTATGAATGATGTATGCATGAAAACCTATTCTAAATGCATGCTAAATATGCGAAATATATGAGTATATCAACTCCCCCAAACTTGCCTTTTGCTTGCCCTCAAGCAAACAAAATTCAAGTTAGGAAGAGAGGATTAAAAACGGGGGCTCAAATCCAAAAGTGTTTTTCAAATGCATCAATTCAGCGGTCCTAGTTCTCAATTCTAGGATGCAGTACACAAGCATTTACTCAAAAGGACTTAGCCATAATCATCACATATCGAATTTCAAAACATGACTTGTTTATTCCAAGCAATCGAAGAATCCTAACCTTTATAATTCATTTAGAGCTTACACCGTCAATCACACTTGTGCATTTAAAACCAAATACATTTGGCAAGGGACAAGGTTATGAGATAAAAATGATCTCATTCAAATGGGTACTCCGAGCATTGGTTTCTCTCAAAAAGGTTTGAACTTATGCATAATGCTAAAGGTAAAAGGCAATGCAAGCATACATGACTAGACTCACATCTACCCAAATATACTAACAATGATCCTAATCCCTCTCTCATTCATTTTTTTTATTTTCCAAGCTCAATCACCCTCTAGAGACTACCCAAATCAATCAAGGCAAGACACGCCAAGTATAAACCCACAAGAACTCCATCAATCACATTCACTTTTAGGGAAACTTCTTCAACTTTGTTTATGGCTAGCGGTATGGTCACACAAATATTAGCTCTTTTCTTTCTTTGTATAGCTCTCTTTCTCATATATATATATTTTTTTTCTTTTATGCGCTTGGCCTCTAGGGCTCTTTTTTTCTTTTAATTGGAGCTTTTATATAATACAATTCAAGACCAACCACTTAGAACTATGTATCCCTTTTTACTCATTTCCTTAACACCTTTTCATTCTCAAACCTGTGAACTCCCAATCCCAAATCAGGCCTAAAACTAGCTTCAATATGCAAAGCTAGCATCAATATGAGAGCCTAAACATGTCGCCCTAAACCTAACACTTTATGCCAAGTTCAAACAGAAAATAAGGCCTCACAATTTGCAATCACACAAGAATTTTGGCTTGAAATAAGGCAAGGGTCAAGGTGTGGTATTCTATTTAAGCTTACAAGAGAGTGGTGAAGTGAATAAGAAAGCCTAAATATTTTTTGTAATCCATGTATTCTTTCCCAAATGCACAAGTATGATAATTAGATGTTCATGTTAAGGTTCTGATTTATAGGTAAGGGTTCAATTCATGCTTGTTTCAACTTTAAGCCAAGAAAATCAAATCAAATGATCCAAGTATGGTTAGAACTTAATTTCATAGTTTGGGCAAGCATCAAAGAACTACTAACTAGGGTATTTAACCAATACATGAGCTTAAAACACTTTTCAATATTTGACAATGCAAATGCAAGGTATATGAATTTTTTTTTTGAAATTTTTAAGAATTTTTCTGATTTTTGTTTTGTATTTTTCTATGCAAACTTTTTTTTTATGTATGCATGAAGACTCAAAGATGTAAACACAAAATAAGATCCAAATAAAAATATGTCAAAGCACACACTCTCCCCCATACTTGAATGACAACGTCTCGGTGTCAAACAAATTCAAGAGGAGACAAAAATTCACAAAGCAAAAATTAAAAATGCATGTTATGTACAAAGGTTGGAGTTTTTGGTACCTTGGAGCTAGGGATGGCCGGAGCTTGAGGTTGCTCCGGTCCTCCTGCTCTTTTTTGGGGTATCTTGATGTAGAGAGAGATGTCCAGCTTGATCACCATCTTGAGGCTCGCGTATCTCCACACCACCGGTTGAGCGTCTCCTCATGGTCTCACCCATTTGCTCAACCTCATCACTCAAAGTCATCTCTGATGAGGTTTCTTTCTGAAGGACTTTGATCTTCTTCACTAGCTTCTTGATCATCTTGCCTTGCCACTTGTTCACCTTGCGTTGGATTTCAACAACTGAGGCAAGGAATTTCTCAGCCTTTGTCCGTGGCTCATAGTCTAGCTTGGGGAGATCAAAGCTTGAGGGCATTTCAGCATCCGTGGAAGGAGATTCTGGGGATGATTGGGCAGGCTGGGGTGTTGTTGCCATGCCTCCAAGAGGTGCATAACATTCCTCATCAATCGGCAAGAACTCTATGTTGCCGACGCTATCAACTAGAGCTTCCTCCGGGTTGGGTAGGATGCAGGTCTTCTTATCACAGCTCTCATTGTAGAACATGTATGCATAGTAGCCTGGAGCTGGAGTAGGTCCCAAGGAATCCATGTTGGTCATGTAGACCTGATCCATGTATGCACGCTCCGCGCAAGGTGCAAATTCTGCAAGGGGTACTCGCGCTTGTACGAACAATGGCGTGAGAAAGCCGCCAATGAGTGCAGAAGATGCTTTACACTTAATAGCCCAAGCCTTGTACTTGACCAAAGATGAAGCCAGGATGCACCCATAATTCACGTCGTCTCCAATATCATCCACCATCGGCTCATCATTCACTTCGCTATCGCATAGAACGTTCTTAACTCCTTGGAAAAGGAAACATAGCTCGTTCTTGGTCACTGTTGCTGTTGTGGATCTCCCACTGAATGTGTTGGCCAGCAGCTTGAGAGTGTATCTTAGCAAAGGATTTCACACCTTCTTGATTTTGGCGGTGTTGGACTTGTAGTCTCCATCGTTAATCAAGTCCCATAGATCGCTTGCGGATTTGAACTGTGGGAACTCCACAAGGTTAGCTGCAGCATTGAGACCATAAGCATGGCATAGCTCAGGGATAGAGAGGCGCTAGGCTTGCTTCCTTATCTTGAAGGTGACAAGACCCTCGGTTGGAGTTTGAATACTCGGATCTTCATATGCGAAGTCCAAGGTGGAGAGGAAGTAAGCGTGGCTTCGGGGTAAGTGGGGCAATCCATCCGTGAAAGGCATGCAAGACCCCATGTCTTTGAGCAGCTCATCAAACCCCTCCAACAATCCTAGCTTTTGCAAGAATTCCCTGCTTGCAAATTTCGTTGGCTCAAACCGCAACCTCTCTAGCCTCTTCTTTATTTTCTTCTCTTCCCTGCTCCACCTAACCGTTTCCTCAACCACTTGCTGTGTCTTTTCTTGTGCAACCATATCTCTGCTTCTCTTTCTTGGTGCCATAGTACCTGAAATTCAAAATCTCGAAGGGAAGATGAGTATAGGTGACGGCAAAGAGAGAAATACAAGATCAAGAGACTAGAGCCTTATAAACTTTTTCACTCAAGCCCTAGATTTTTGGGGAAAGTTTCGGATTTATCAATAAATAGAAGAGGAATCTCTCTTGAGATAGGAACAAATCAAGAATATTCCCTAATATTTAGATATTTCTAAAACTTCTTCCTTATCCATAGCAATTACTATCCCTTCATGCAACAAAAAAGGAAGTTTTCAAAAAATTCAATCATGCTTCAAAAATCCGAAATACCTTTGCAAATTTGGGTGAATGATATGCTCTTCTTCTTTTCAAACTCAGAAACTCACACTCTCTCTCTTTGTAAAGCAAAAATCGGTTTTGTGTCTAAGGAATGAGAGAGTGGGTGTGGGGTGTATAAAGAAGAAAGATTTTGGACAAGCATGCAAGTGGGATTTTAAAATCGTGGTCAAAGCACAATTATTCATGGTCAAAGGAGCCTGCTTTGACCACAATTCAAATTCAAAAATGAGAGGGAAGGAGAAAGAGAGGAAATTTTGAAAACTTACCTTGGCATGAGATCGAGTGAAACGGGTCGATCTATCACTCGATCTCATGCCCATTTTTTCTGGGATCGAGTTGCTCGCTCGATTGGAGGCTCGATTTTTGAATTGAATCGAGTGTTGGATCGACTAATCTCCTTGTTTCAGGGTCCTTCTCGGTTGGGGTTCCACATTTTAGATCGATCTCTTTGGTCAATCGCAAGGTCGTTCTGGTCGCGATCGAGTGAATTGATCGATCCTTTGGTCGATCTTAGCTCCACGATCGAGTGAATCTAGTCGATCTTTCATTCGATCTTCTGCCTCTGCTTCTCCTTTCCTTGCCTTGTCAATTCCACGAACTTGCTCTTTGGCCTTTATTTCCTTGTACCTACACACTTAAAGTAGAAAGCATAAAATTGAAACAAAAATATGTACAATGATAGTCATGGGATTGCCTCCCAAGCGCGCTTGTTTTAAGTCTCTAAGCTTGACTTTACTTGGTTAGGCTAGTGGGGGGTCTTGGAGAGGCAACGTGGTGCTCTCCTTGCTGCAGTCACTCGCCATGTGGGCCTTGAATCTATGCCCATTCACTGTGAAATTTTCTCCATTCTTCCCTCTTTGAACTCCTTGTGCACCAGCTTCTTGTCATGGAAGACTTTGGTCCTTTCCTTGTAAATCTTGGCTATCCTTATCTCATCAAGCCCTTGAAGTTGCACTAACCTTTTCTTTTGGGCCGTCTTGAGATTGTAGTTAAGTTGCTTCACCGCCCAAAGAGCATTGTGCTCTAATTCCACAGGAAGGTGACAAGACTTGCTATAGAGGAGGTTAAAAGGCGTGGTTCCAATGGGAGTTTTGTAGGCTGTTCTATACGCCCAAAGAGCGTCATCAAGCTTGCTAGACCAATCCTTTCTAGTGACTCCCACGGTCCTCTCTAGTATAGTCTTGATTTGTCTATTTGAAACCTCCACTTGGCCACTTGTTTGAGGATGATAGGGCGTGGCTACTTTGTGCTTAACACCATGTTTTCTCAAGAGACTTTCAAAGATCTTGTTGATGAAGTGGCTCCCCCGTCACTAATCACCACTTTAGGGACTCTAAATCTTGGGAAGATGATTGTCTTGAAGAGTTTAACCACCACTTTTGAATCGTTTGTTGGTGAGGCTATGGCTTCCACCCACTTAGACACATAGTCTACTGCCACAAAAATGTACTTGTTGCCATATGATGATGGAAATGGGCCCATAAAATCAATTCGCCACACGTCAAAGATTTCTACTTCAAAGATTGGCACTTGTGGCATTTTGTTTCTTTTGGTGATGTTCCCGGCTCTTTGGCATGCTTTACATGACTTGATGAACTCATGTGCATCCTTGAAGAGTGTAGGCCACCAAAACCCAGCTTGGAGAACCTTTGTAGCCGTCTTGAAACTCGCAAAATGGCCCCCATATGTCATACCGTGGCAATGTAGAAGTATGTCTCTCGCCTTTTCTCTTGTGACACACCTTCGGTATATGCTGTCTGTTGGGGTCGGTTTACACCCCGACGAGATCAATCAGGAAAATGGCTAAGTATGGAAACCATTCTCGACTGCACAAAATGTGCACGAAAACGGGGCCGAGCTAGGGCGCCTCGTTGCGTGGAATGTGCACGAAAACGAGGCAAAACCAGACACCCCGGCGCATAGTTTGTGCACGAGGCAAACACCTCGGCGCGCAGTTTGCGCACAAGACCGAGCTAAAGCGCCTCGGTACATTGAATGTGTGAGGAAACAAACCGTGCACAGCTCGTGCACTACGCCGAGCCAATCACTTCGGTGCATTTTCTGTGCATGGTGCGGGCTGAATGCCTTGGCATAGAATTTGCATGAAGAACCAAAACTAACCGAACCAAACCGGGCACACCTGGTAGCAAACGTAACCGAAGTGTTTATGGGCTGAGCGAAGACGAGGCCCAAAAACCGATCTCAAGATTAAAACTTTTGGGCCACAAGCCCGAGCCCATGAAGAGATCCGAGGAAACATTTACCCTAGGCGTCTTGCGGGAAGGAGCGCCGTCAAGAGAAGAGATCGAGAAGAATCTAGGGGAATATTCCCGAAATCTTTGTTTAGTCGGCTTAGAAACATTAACTTGTTTGTGAGGGGGGAGGCTAGACCTAGCAGAAAACACTTGTACCCAAAAGCTTATCGCAACGAATCTAATAAAACTGCATCTTTGGATCTTTGTTTCTGTTTTTAACTTAAAATCTTTGCGTCCTCTTTTGAATTTCTTAGCAGATAATCTATTGTGTGAAATCCAGCACGCACAATTTGGCGCTAGAAGGAGGGGTGCTAAAGAATTCTTACACCGAGAACCAACGCACACCGGATCCGGAGAGATGACCATCGAAGCGGCGAACCCCGCCAACACCACCGAAGCGGCGAACCCCGCCAACACCACCGAAGCGGCGAACCTCGCCAACACCACCAAAGCAGCAAATCTCGCCAGCACCGGTACGAATCCCCCCGCTGGAAACACGGCGATCCAAGTTGTGTTGCAAACCCCGCCGCAAGTCGAGACTATCTCGGCAGCCTTGGCCGAGATGAAAGACATGATGACGGCGCTTGCAAGGAAGCCAACGGAGCAGGGCAAACCCTGGAAAGCTTAACAACGGAGAGTCGAGCTCAGAGCCAGCGCATCGGGAGCCTAACTCCGGTGATGAACCCCCTCGGCAGAATCAGGAGATATGGCCTCAACCCGATGATGCTTAACTTCTCAACTCCGGGTGCGAACAACAACCAAGCAGGAGGCTCGGGGACCTTCCGGCCACAGCAGACCTCAGGGGAGCAAACGCCCGTGGCAATGAGAACCA
This sequence comes from Alliaria petiolata, assembly GCA_020283515.1. Lineage (NCBI taxonomy): Eukaryota > Viridiplantae > Streptophyta > Magnoliopsida > Brassicales > Brassicaceae > Alliaria > Alliaria petiolata. The sequence continues at coordinate 54,783,792 of JAHZTW010000004.1, read as the reverse complement.
ACATCGTCGAGCCACCTCGCCTAAAACGAAGAGGAATCTTTGGACGAGGAGATCTCCAAGTTGACGAGGCCCCCGACGAACCTACTAACGGCTCGGAGGCCGCCATGCCAAACGGAGAAGAACGAGCCGAGGCGCCAGCCCCACAACCCGACGCGACTGTCGCCTCGGCATGACAAGCATGATTATAGGGAGAAGCCCTCGTCTCGGAACAAGAGCAAGATATGACCGAGGAAGAGGAAAATCTCTTGTGGAATGAGCAGGCACGTTACCGAGACGAATCCCGAAGGGCGAACGGAAACCGCTTTGCCGAACTAAACTCCACAAGCCGAGGCAGCGCACTTGACAAAATCCGAGCCGATTTGGCTTGGGCAAACGCCGAGGTCAAAGCGATCCGGTCCCAAGTACACAAAGCAACAAGCGCGGCACCCGAGATCGATCTTATGCTTGAAGAAGCCCAGATGACACCTTTCACGGCACAAATCACGGAAGCAAGGGTATCAGATCCCGGGAAAATGCGTCTCCCCATCTACGAAGGAACGACAGATCCCAAGGAACATATGAGGATGTTCCGTACGACAATGGGGAGATCCAACCTTAGAGAGAGCGAGCGAGATGCGGGTTATTGCCTCCTCTTCGTTGAAAACCTCTGAGGACCAGCCTCGAATGGTTCTCCAGGCTCGAACGAGATTCGATCGACAATTTTAAAGACCTATGCACCGAATTTATGAAATAGTATTCCATGTTCATGAACCGAGGCGTATCTGACGCCGATCTCTGGACGCTGTCCCAAGGACCGACCGAGCCATTAAAAACTTTCATGGGACGCTTTAAAGCCGTAATGTCAAAAGTTGGAGACATAAGTGACAAAGTAGCAATCATGGCTTTGAAAAAGTCTCTATGGTATAAATCGGAATTCAGAAAGGAAATCGGGCGAAACAAACCCCAAACGATCCAGGATGCCATGCATCGAGCAGCAGACTTCATACACGAGGAGGAAGAATTTCGAGTCTTGGACCAACGTTTCGGATCAGCAAAATCGGGAAACAAAAATCAAGTGGCACCACGTCAGTCGAGCCAATCAAGGAGTCGCCCTAGCAGCACTTATGTTCATCACGAGGGACCGAGTCTCAGCGGAGCGCACAACTACCAGATCAGCGCTGAGCAGGGGGCTGGACGAGGCCGAGGAAGAACGAACGGAAATACATGGACGAGAAACTCGAGTTCGTACGACGAGAAGGCCTACTGCAAAATCCATAAGACATACGGGCACCTAACAGCCAACTGCCGAAGTTTGGGAGACAAGCTTAGGGCAAAATTCTTAGCTGGGGAGCTCGGAAATTCGGTCAGTCTAAAGGATCTTGAGCACGAGAAGCTCGCCGACGCCGAGCAGGAAGAACTTGAATCAGAAGCTCGACCGGGTGGCCCACCGAAGCGAGGAAGAAGAAACTAGCACCTCGAAATCTGGTGGCTCTCGCCAAAGGATAAACATGATAATGGGTGGATCACAGTATTGCCGAGACACCATCTCTGCGATCAAATCTTTCCAACGACGAGCCGACGCTAGCATCAATTGGTCCGCTCTAACAACAAATTCAAACGACATTATCACCTTCGAAGAAAGAGCAACCGCGGGCATTGACAGGCCACACAACGACCCGCTCGTTATCGAACTAACCGTGAAAGATCACGACGTGGCAAGAGTCCTCATTGACACCGGGAGTTCTGTAGACGTTATTTTTCGAGATACCCTATCTAAAATGGGGATCGACATGTCCGAAGTCAAGTTAACGCCAAGTCCTCTGACGGCTTTCGCTGGAGATACGATAATGACGCTAAGGACAATTAAGCTGCCCGTTCAAGCCAAAGACGTGACCAGGATCGTGGATTTTTCGGTAACTGATATCCCGGCGATCTATAACATCATCATGGGAACGCCGTGGATAAACTCTATGCGAGCTGTTGCCTCGACTTATCACTTTTGCCTAAAGTTCCCCGACCCGAACGGGATAAAGACGATATGGGGAAGCCAAAAAGAGTCCAGGATATGTTTCATGGCCGAACACAAACTCAGAAATCCTAAAACCGAGATGATGGGGGACACGAAGCATAAAAAAATGAAAACGGATCGGGAGGCAAAGCTGAGGCGATCGAGGCTTTTATAGCAATTACAGAAGCTGGAGGAAGAAGGCGAGCAGCCGAGGTGCGCCCCTGTGATCTCGGTATGCATAGACAAGGCGAATCCAGAAAGATGCGTAGAGATCGGGTCCGAGCTAGGCGAAGCTTTGAAAACCGAGCTAATATCCTTCTTGAAGGAAAATATCAACACCTTCGCATGGGCAGCATAAGACATGCCAGGGATCAGTATCGATATCGTTTGCCACGAGCTGAACGTCGATCCAACATTTAAACCGGTGAGACAGAAGAGAAGGAAGCCCGGGTCGGAGAGCGCCAAAGCAGTCAACGACGAGGTGAACAGACTATTGAATGTAGGCTCCATTACCGAGGCGAAATATCCCGACTGGCTCGCAAATCCAGTGGTGGTAAAGAAGAACAATGGCAAGTGGCGGATCTGCGTCGACTTCACGGATCTTAACAAAGCATGCCCAAAGGACAGCTTCCCACTGCCGCACATAGATCGCCTCGTCGAAGCAACGGCTGGCAACAAACACCTTTTGTTTACGGATGCCTTTTCTGGGTACAACCGGATTCTGATGAATCCCGACGATAGAGAAAAGACAGCATTCATAACGGACCTGGGGATTTACTGCTAGAAGGTAATGCCTTTCGGGTTCATGAACGCCGGAGAAACCTATCAAAGGCTAGTAAACAAAATGTTTGCTACACAGCTGGGAAAAACCATGGAGGTATACATAGACGACATGCTGGTGAAATCGCTCGAAGAGAAAAATCATGTCGCTCATCTTAGAGATTGATTCGCTCAGATGAACCGCCATAACATGAAGCTAAACACGACGAAATGCCGATTTACGGTAACCTCGGGGGAATTTCTCGGATACCTGGTAACGAACCGAGGAATCGAAGCAAATCCAAAGCAGATCGATTCCTTGATTCAAATGGCATCGCCCAAGACCAAACGAGAAGTACAGCGGTAACCGGGTGCGTCGCCGCACTAAATCGCTTCATTTCAAGGTCAACAGATAAATGCTTGCCTTTCTACGACACCCTCCGGGACAATAAACATTTGAATGGACGGAGAAGTGTGAATCGGCGTTCCAGGAGCTGAAAATTTACCTCGCCACCCCACATGTACTTGAAAAACCCGTCGAAGGAGAACCGTTATATCTGTACATCGATGTCTCCGCTACCGCGGTAAGCGGAGTCCTGGTCTGAGAAGAGCGAGGAGACCAGAAACCGATATTCTACGTAAGTCAGACCCTAGCCGATGCGGAAACGCGATATCCATAAATGGAGAAGTTGGCACTCGCAGTAGTAATATCTGCCCGGAAGCTCAGGCCCTATTTCCAGTCACACTCTATCATAGTGCTGACCTCTTTCCCGCTGCGAGCCATATTGCATAGCCCGAGCCAATCCGAAAGACTGGCGAAATGGGCAGTGGAGCTCAGCGAATATGACATTGAGTACAGGAGCAAAACTTGCGCAAAGTCCCAAGTATTGGCGGATTTCCTGATCGAACTCCCAACCGAAGGGATCGACGAACCAAAACATGACTCTACCTGGATCCTCCACGTCGACGGCTCGTCATCCAAGCAGGGGTCAGGAGTCGGGATCCGTTTGACGTCACCCACGGGTGAAATCTTAGAGCAATCTTTCAAACTGGCTTTCCACGCCTCAAATAATGAAGCAGAGTACGAGGCCTTGATCGCCGGGCTCAGGTTGGCTAGGGGACTCAAGGTGCAGAAAATTCGTGCTTTCTGCGACTCACAGCTCGTGGCGAATCAGTTTAACGGAGAATACACGGCAAGAGACGAAAGAATGGAAGCGTACTTGGACGTCGTCCAAACACTCGCCAAAGAATTCCCGGAGTTCGAATTAACGAGGATACCACGAGGCGAAAACACTCAAGCTGACGCACTGGCGGCTCTGGCCTCATCATCAGACCCTGGCCTGAAGGGAGTCATCTCGGTAGAGTTCATCGAACGTCCTAGCATCGAAACCCCGAAGACCGTTAATCTGATCAACCCCATTGAGGAAGTCGAACCAGCTGTCAACGAAGCACGGGTGAAAACAGAGGTAGAACAACAAGAGGACAAATACGGATGCGACCACGAATGAATGGGACCTATCCGAGCCTACATAATGGATGGAGAAGTCCCGACGGATAAATGGGCGGCTCGATAACTCAAAGCCCAAGCTGCTCGGTATGTCCTACTTGACGGCAAAGTATTCAAATGGAGGTTCTCGGGACCACTAATGGCCTGTGTCGAAGGCCCCGAGGCGAGAAAAATCATGGAAGAAGTTCACGGAGGCTCGTGCGGAAATCACTCCGGCGGGAAATCATTGGCAGTCAAGATCATGCGCCACGGGTATTTTTGGCCAACCATGGTGAAGGACTGCGAGATCTTTTCACGAAAATGCGAGAAATGCCAACGACACGCTCCTACACTCCACCAGCCCACATAACTGCTATCTTCAATCTCCTCGCCTTATCCCTTCACGCGATGGTCGATGGACATCGTCGGACCGCTACACTGTTCAAAGCAGAAAAGGTTTCTCCTCGAACTGACTGATTATTTCTCCAAATGGGTTGAGGCAGAATCCTACGCTAGTATCAAAGACGCCGAGGTTGAAAACTTTGTGTGGAAGCACATCATCTGCCGCCATGGAGTCCCTTATGAGATCGTGACCGACAACGGCTCGCAATTCATCTCCACTCGTTTCGAAGCCTTCTGTGAAAATGGAAGATAAGACTGAGCAAATCTACACCCCGTTATCCACAAGGTAACGGCCAAGCCGAGGCGGCCAACAAAACCATACTCGACGGCCTGAAGAAACGCCTCGACGAAAAGAAAGGGCGCTGGGCAGACGAACTTGAAGGAGTCATGTGGTCGCATCGGACAACCCCACGACGAGCAACGGGCGAAACACCTTTCGTGCTTGTCTACTGAACGGAATGCGTGATTCCCCCCGAGGTGGATTTCCCCGGAATCCGAAGACAACTCCTACCTGGATAAGAGGGCATGAATCATCTAATGCTCTTGGACGACCTCGACCTTTTCAACGAGCGACGTGATCAAGCACTCATCCGCATACAGAACTACCAACAAGCCACGGCCAAGTACTACAACTCAAACGTAAGAAGCCGGCGTTTCAACGAAGGAGACCTCGTCCTCCGAAAAGTCTTCCAGAACACAGCCGAAAGAAATGCCGGCAAGTTGGGAGCTAACTGGGAAGGACCTTACCGAGTCAGTAAAGTAGTCCGTCCGGGCGTTTACGAGCTCGCTAACAACGTGACTAACATCCCAGTACCAAGATCCTGGAACGCGACACACCTAAAGAAGTATTACTTCTAAGTTATTATCAAAATCATGAACTACGGGGCGGTTTGATCCCCGAAAGAGGTACGTAGGCAGCTCGTATCATAAAGAGTTCAACTGCCCCCCTCCCAAAAGGGGGGGGGAGTGAGGTACGTATATTCGTATACTCCCACGCTTTGTAATCACTTCTCTTGAATAAAAAAAAAAAGAACTTTTCAGCTCACACCTCAACGAAGTACTCTACATTTGCCTCGTCTGTTGTTTGCCACAACGGACGAACTATTACATCCTTCGCGGATCCCAACTCCTGCTTTCTCATTAAGCAAAGGGAGTTCTTAAACATCCTCTACAGATTAGAGCGCGCTATATAAATCATGGCTAGGTTTACCCCAGCCAAACATCATTGAGTAAATCCCATACGATGTTCTTTATGTTCTACCGGAAAAACAGATAAGTAAGTCGAGTTGGGTTCGCAAGTCCTAAAGCTGTGGCAAAACATCCTAAACCCAATAATAGCTCGTCCTAAGCAACGTTGGTCTGATAAACACCTCATGAACATAATATTCGCGAATGGTTGCAGAATATGAGGTACCCGTACATGTTCAAACATAAACCCAGCAAACACTTGCGACCATTACACTGCGGCTCGCGTAGACACAGCTAGTCCCTCAAAATACTTCGGGAATTTTGTACTTGATGTGCACAATCAAGGACAGAAAGACTGAAGGTGTTCCAACTCGAACCCAGCAAACGCCTCGTTTCCAAGCAACGCTGGTCTTAAACGCCTCGTTTCCAAGCAACGCTGGTCTTAAACGCCTCGTTTCCAAGCAACGCTGGCATTAAACGCCTCGTTTCCAAGCAACGCTGGTCTTAAATGCCTCGTTTCCAAGCAACGCCGGTCTTAAATGCCTTTGTCATAAAATATTCGCGAATGTTTATTAACATACGATTATACGAGAACATCCACTTTTGCCTTCACCCTACGCTTAATAAAACAGACAACTACTATCCGAGCACTTCACTTCGCCAAAAATCAGAGTGAAACGAGATCTCAAAATCAGATAATAATAAGAGAGCCATGTTCAGAGTAAAGAGCCACACAACACAACACCAAAAATAAAAAAAAAATATATAATAATAGTAGCAAAAAAAAAGCGACGGTGCAACACAAGTTCGATCGATCATTCAAACAACCCTGGACGCTTCTGGGACTTTCTCTTCGGACCCCTTCTTAGATGGCGTGGTCTCCGACTCGGCCTCTTTCTCGGCGATCAAAGCTTCGACTCCCGGGGTGTTGATGTTGGACCCCGCCGGATCCACGACGCCAATTCTCGAGCCCAAAAGCTCGATCGACTCACCACCCACGATTGGGGGCCCAGAGTCTGACGAGACCGGCGACAGCTTGAGATCATCACGAAGGTTGGTCGCGAGGCGTTCGAACTCCGCGTCAGCATCCACGAGCTCCTTCTTCCACTGGGTCAAAGTCTCCTTCTCCTCGTCCAAAGTGGGAGGATTTTCACCTTGAAGGATCCCGACGAGCTGCAGGTTGCTCTCGACTTGGGCAAGATCGAGAATCTTCGTCCTAGCTCCACCTTTCAGTTCCTTGATCTTTTTCTCGTCGCTATGCATTCGCGCCTGGAACTTCTCAAAAAGCTCTCGCCTCGCCGCTTTCCGAGCTTTCTCAACGGCGACTTCGCGCAGCTCGCGCTCTGCGACCAACTGTCTTTTCACGGAAGCAAGTTCTGACTCCCTCTTTAGTTTCAGCTCGTTGAGACGAACAGCGAGGCTGTCGGACTTGTCGCGTTTTGATTTAAAGTCATCTCTTTCCGCCTCGAGTTTTTTCAAGCGAGCCTCGGGTTGTTCCAGCTCGGCAGCATGTTTGCTCTCCGCCTCGTCGAGTTTGGCTTTTAGGGCAAGAACATCTTGGCGTGCCTCGGTGACACGTCTCTGATCCCCTCGCGCGTCATGTTCATACCCAGCAATCACCTCGTTCACAGCCTCGATAAACTAAAGACGATTTGGGTTAGCGACCGAACGACTCGAATAAGAAAAAAGCGTAAATAAGAACCAGTCCAGATACCTTTGTTCCTTTGAGTGCCATCTTGGAGTACTTCTTTCTCTTCGCGAGAGTGTCAGGCGGTGGGAAATAGTCGCCGCTGCGAACTATTTTAGAAAAAGCGTGGCAGAAGCCGCGACTTCGTCGGCTGACGCCTCGACAATGACAGGGGCAGCACTTGGCCTTTGAACCGAGGCTAAAGCAAGATCATCACGCCTCGTTTTCTTCTTGGAGCCCTCAGCATCAGCAACCTCGGTCTGATCGAGGACTTTCCTTTTTAAAGACCTTTTTCAGCTCCTCTCTCGTCCCGGGTCGGTGTCCTGGCCCTGATTTTTTCTTTGTGATGAGATAGGGAAGAGTTCTCGGGCCTCGGCACGATTTCCAAGCCAACTGCGAGCTCCTTCCCCGAAGGAACATTGCGAGAAGGCCCGACGGTCGTTTCGTCGGGAACATCAGCAGATTTTTGGCTCGCTTCCTTCGAGCCGGAACTTTCCCTACCTTTCTCCTCGGCCCTCATCTTGGCAGCTAGAATTTTTTTGTCCCGGAAAGTCATTTTCGCTGCCATCTTCAGCCTCGGGTCGATATCTGGAGAATGCGAAACCGATGGGTCTACCTCGGCGCCAAGATGATAGGCTCGCGCACGTTCTTTCCGCTGAAGCGTGAAGCTCCTCTTCCAGTGTACTCTGCGCTCGCAGAAAGCCTTGATCACCTCGGGCAAATCTTCGGGTAGGCGAAGCACAAGCTGACGAACTGCAAAAAAAAAAAACGAAAAAATATGTCAGCAAAGCATTAGTCAACCTCGAAGGCGACAACCTTGAAGTATAGCCTTGGTTGGCTACCAATTTTTCCCCGGACCGTCCTCGTCTTCCCGACCCAGTCTTCAGGTACCGAGGCGTCATCAACAAGCACATAAAAGTAATGAGAATTCTAGTCCGGATCCTTGCTGGGAAAGCTGTGAAGAATCCGCCTGTTCTTCTTGTTACTGACGTAGTAGGTCTCAGACTTCGGGTTCTTTTTGATCTCCAAAAAGTTTAGAAGATGTGCTAGGGGTAGCTCGACATCACACTCGTAGCTCAGCGTCATCAGGCCTACAAGGTGGCGAAGGCCTCGGGGAATTAGCTGAGCCAAGGCCAATCCGTACGTCCACAGTGAAATGGCCCGAGGAAGGACGATCCGCGCGACCCGACGAAGAGGGTAGTATAAACTCCACCGCCTCGCTAATACTGAAACAGGCCTTCAAGTCTGACAGACTATCTGCGGTGGAAAGTGTCGACCCTGGAGGATCCGCGATTTTCTTCTTTGCGGCTCGCTTCCTCGACGGAACTTCGTTTTGAAGGCTCATCAGGAAATCCAATTCCCTCCTCGCTTCAGCAGGATCGAAGTTCCAATCCTCCTCGGGTTTTACGTGTGATGCTTCGACAATTTGAAGGGGATTATTATCATCGATCGGAGAAAAAATCACCTCAATGGCCTGACCGTTTTCATCGGTAGATCCTTTTGCCTCGGAACCCGGAAGCTGGTCTGTGGGTTCACAAGCCTCGGAAGAATCCCCACTCTTCAGAACGAACTATCTTGCGTCCCCGAACCGTTGGGCGGTTAACCGAACCAGTTGAATCTTCAAGGTTCGGTACCCTTTCAACATCGTGAGAAGCAACGGAGAATGTTTCGGCTCGCAAAGGAGCAGAGGATGCCTCGGTCGGAGAAGACATAGAAGATGTTGGCTCGGTATGACTCGAAAACGGATCGGACGAAAAGAGATTCACCTCGGTACCAGTTTCGGTGCGAAGATGCAAGACGGTGATGGATCGGGAATTCAAGGCGGACGATGGCGGTACCGCGAAAATCGTGAAAACCCTAATCTAAATCCGAACATAAAACTAGAGAGAAGGGAGAGTAGAGAGATAGAACTAACCTCTGAATTTTTGGAGAACTGAAGATAATGGAAAACTCTGGGATGGCTTCGGCTTTTATAGCCAAAATTGACGAGACGTTTACGCTTCCCGAGATAAAGCTAATTTTCGAAGAGAACAATGGGCCTCTCAAAGCCCAGATTCATCAAGGCCCAGGCCCATTTCAGAGAATTGGGAGATATCGTAAAACAAATCCTAAGTGTTCCAAATTCTGGAGCGTCAGCTAGACACCGAGGTAAGAATGAATATCTTTCAAGGACCGAGGTGAATATACTAGGAGTAAGTAGTAAATACTTCGGTCGTGAACGCTTCGGCTTGAAAGATGCCTCTGTCATGGACGCTTTGGCTTGAAAAACACCTCGGTCATTTAGGCCAAAGCATCGCAGCGAGTTAAAGTCAAACGCTTCGACTTGGAGAACAAAGCTCCAAACTGCTTCGGGAGATTGATCTCGCCTCTCTAATCACCTCGTCATACACACTTCTGAGTCTAACGAGCTGGGGGGCTAACTGTTGGGGTCGGTTTTCACCCCGACGAGATCAATCAGGAAAATGGCTAAGTATGAAAACAATTCTCGACCGCACAAAATGTGCACGAAAACGAGGCCGAGCTAGGGCGCCTCGCTGCGTGGAATGTGCACGAAAACGAGCCGTGCACAGCTTGTGCACGAGGCAAAACCAAACACCCGGCGCACAGTTTGTGCACGAGGCAAACACCTCGGCGCGCAGTTTGCGCACACGACCGAGCTAAAGCGCCTGGGTGCATGGAATGTGTGAGGAAACGAACCGTGCACAGCTCGTGCACTACGCCGAGCCAATCACTTCGATGCATTTTCTGTGCATGGTGCGGGCTGAATGCCTTGGCATAGAATTTGCATGAAGAACCAAAACAAACCGAACCAAACCGGGCACACCTGGTAGCAAACGTAACCGAAGTGTTTATGGGCTGAGCGAAGACAAGGCCCAAAAACCGATCTCAATATTAAAACTTTTGGGCCACAAGCCCGAGCCCACAAAGAGATCCGAGAAAACATTTACCCTACGCGACTTGCGGGAAGGAGCGCGTCAAGAGCACGTCAAGAGAAGAGATCGAGAAGATTCTAGGGGAATATTCCCGAAATCTTCGTTTAGTCGGCTTAGAAAGATGTATAAATAGGATCATTAACTTGTTTGTGAGGGGGGAGGCTAGACCTAGCAAAAAACACTTGTACCCAAAATCTTATCGCAGCGAATCTAATAAAACTACATCTTTGGATCTTTGTTTCTGTTTTTAACTTAGAATCTTTGCGTCCTCTTTTGAATTTCTTAGCAGATAATCTATTGTGTGAAATCCAGCACGTACACTGTCCACACACCTTCTGTATCGGTAAGGGTCATCCCAAAAGTAGTGTGAGACATCCCTCATAAATTTCTTCTTGTGGTATCGGTCCAAATGAGTAGGCTCTTCTCCACAAGCTAAGAAGTTAACAATATCCGCATACCAAGGGAAATCTTCTTCCCTTAGACTCAAAACTTCTTCAAGCTTCTCTTCTAGCCTTGTACACACCACGGTGTTGACCATCATAAGTTTCTCTTCAGGGAGTGAGTCATCTAAAGGTAAAGACATCATCCACCCTCATCCTTGAAAGATGATCCGCTACACCATTCTCTATGCCTTTCTTATCTTTGATCTCCATGTCAAATTCTTGCAAGAGAAGGATCCATCTTAAGAGTCTCGGTTTTGTGTCTTTCTTGGAGTATATGTACCTCAAGGCAGCATGGTCAGTGTACACAATCACCTTAGAACCCACCAAGTAGGACCTGAACTTCCCAAATGCAAAGACCACGGCTAGAAGCACTTTCTCGGTGGTTGCATACTTCACTTGTGTATCATCCAAGGTACGACTTGCATAGTAGATAACATGCAACTTTTTGTCCTTCCTCTGACCCAAGACAGCACCCACAGCATAGTCACTTGCGTCACACATAATCTCAAAGGGGAAATCCCAACCTGGAGCTTGAACTATAGGAGCGGTGACAAGCGCTTCTTTGATATTTTCAAACGCTTGGTGGCAATCCTCATCAAAGTTGAACTCGGTTTCTTTGCACAGTAGCCTAGTGAGGGGACGTGCTAGCTTGGAGAAATTCTTGATAAACCTCCTGTAGAAGCCAGCATGCCCCGAGAAACTTCTTATCCCTTTCACGTTAACCGGAGGCGCCAAAGTGACCATCACTTCCACCTTTGCTCTATCCACTTCAATACCCTTTTATGAGATTTTTTGACCGAGGACTATCCCTTCTCTGACCATGAAGTGGCATTTCTCCCAATTGAGCACGAGATTGGTGATATATCATGGTTTTTACCCACTTTTGGACCATGATATAAGTGTTTTTATAGAGTCTTTTGTTAGTTTTCGAGTCCTATTTGAGTCTTTACAGGATGGAGAGCACTTGGAGCTAAATGAGAGAATCTGGAACTTTTTGGAGAAATTACAAGACTGCCCCTGGACGAAAATCCTCTTCTATAAATAGTTTACAGGCATTGTTAAGCTTCAATACCTTTTCATAATTTATTGTTTTTGAGACTTAGAGAGAGATTGATCCTGAGCTTTTGGGGAGACAATTCTAACTCATCTGAGCCAGATTTCGAACCCCTGTATCATTCTCTATTCTTTTTATGCAATTTATTTCAGCCATGATTTGTGTTTTCATAATTATGTATGAGTAGTTTGCTAGTTAGGTTAGGGTGATTTAGGGTTGATAATGAATTTGTAGAATCATTATTTTTGTTAGGAAAATCACTTGGATCTTCATCTTGATTTGCTTAACTTGATTTCTGAAATTGATCACTTAGAAATCAAACCCTAGGTTGTTTAATAGATGCGAGAGCATTATTGATAATCTGACCTAATCATAGATGAGCAAAATATCTATTCGCAAAGAGATTTTGTTTAGGTATTTTGTGAACAAAATCGAACCTGAGCATTAATGCTTGTCTAAATTGTTTGAACTCGCAAAGAGATTTGGTTTACACCTTGACACCACTAGTATCGATCTACACCTTGCGCAGACTGAGATGGCAGAACCTTTGATCATGGTACGCAACTAGGCAGGCGACTTTGTTGACCTACAAGGCAATAGAAGGAACGCCCAAGGACAGAGACTTGATGAGGCTGGCGCCATCATCATAGAACCAGCAATACAAATCGCCCCTGCAGAAGCTGGACGTGGAAGAGCATTAGGCGAGTACAACCGCCCAGACCAGTTCTATGCTAATAGAGCTGCGATCCGTCCTCCTGCATTCCAAAGGAATGACTTTGAGCTGAAGCCTGCTTACTTCACATTGGTGGCTCAGCATCCCTTCCATGGTCTTCCTAACGAGCACTCTATGGACCATAATGAGAGATTCGAAGATTTAGCTTCAAGCATCAAGGTCAATGGAGTGACCTATGACTATCTTTTCTGCAAGCTCTTCCCTTACTCGCTTGCTGGAGATGCATCCTACTGGCTGAAGCAGTTGGATCCAGGCTCACTAACCACTTGGGAAGAGACAAAGAATGCATTCTTATGCAATTTCTTTGATGACGCAAGATCAGAAGAGCTGAGGACGAAGATCACTACATTCTCCCAAGGACCCACTGAAGCATTCAAAGCTTCTTGGGTGAGATTCAAGGCATACCAGAGGGACTGCCCACACCACGGTTTCAGCGAACCGCAACTCCTTGGTATCTTCTACCGCGGGATTGATTGGAGGTATCAGATGGCCTTAGACGCAGCGAGCAATGGCAACTTCAACACCAGATACCCATGAGACGCAATGGTGCTTATAGAGAATTTGGCATCTTGCAACAGCACCAAGAACGCAGACTTCGAAAGAAGACAACACGCTGGAGTAACTAGAGGAAGCCAAATTGCTGAGGTGAACAGGAAGCTGGATCTCTTGGTGGGGAAGAAGCAAGTCCACTTTGCTAATGAAGTGGAGACATTCGAACCAGAAGAATGATGCGAAGAAGAGGATGTCAACTACATCAACGGAGGTGGTTTTCAAGGCCAAAGGTTTGGGAATCAGCAAGGGAACAGAAGTTTCAATGGAAATTATCAGAAGAGCTCCTTCACAGGAAATCAGAACTCTTCTGGTTATACTCAAAAGCCCCCATTCCAGAACAGCAACAACAATTACACAAGAAGCTATGGAAGTTCTTCTTACCAGAAACCACCTGCGCAAGACAACAAAATGGAAGCTATGTTTGAGCAAATCTTGCAAGGACAGCAGAAGATGACAGTGGACTTCAATGGGAAGATTGATTCACTGTATCAAGACCTGAATGGAAAGATTGAGAGCATACACTCTCATATGAAGAAGCTGGATGTTCAAGTTGCTCAAACCGCAAAAGCTGTTAACAGGCAAGAAGGATTTTGTAGCGTCCCGACCCGGATTTCCTAACCTGCGGCCAGACCACAGTAAATTTTCGCCTTTCTAACCGATATCCTAGATGAAGTCTAACACGTTCCTTCCATCTAACAACTTAGCAAAGACCATCCCATGGTCCTACTCAAACACGGATTAACTAGCTACACATCAGAACAATAATATCAAGCGTCAGCTAAACCATACCTTGGCCACATCGCATGATCCATGAACGTCCCATACCATCCAGACATCGTCCACAACCTCAAACACACTCCTGCTGACCCAACCACTGTGCTGGCCAACATCGAACACATCTCCCCCCCGTACTTAGTCACTCAACCAACCATCCCCACATGACCAAGTACAGAAGAGAGATGGCTCGGATCCCCGATCCCTTGCACGCCCAGGCACGATCCACACTGATCGCCAGACACGATCCACGCTGATCGCCAGACATGATCCACACTGATCGCCAGACACGATCTTACCGATCGCCAGACACTCCAGTCACGATCAACCATGATCGCCAGTCAACCCAGTTCATGATATCCCAGACCATATCCACGTTTCTCATGACCACGGTCATGATCTCTCTGTAGAAACCTAATCCAGTCAGCCTGCTCTCGGTTATAGCCGAACTGCTCGACTATCTCTCGGCTATGGTCAGATCCCTCTCGACTATAGTCAGCTCCTCTCGACTATCTCTCGGATATTGTCGAATTCTCTCGGCTATCTCTCGGCCGTAGTCACACGTCTCTCAGATCCAGTCGACTCGTCTCGGCTATTGGTCGGATATCACCACGCCCAATCAGCATCTCTCGGATAACTCGATCATTCTCTCAGTAAATAGCCACTCCCGGTCGATTAACTCGGACAGAACCCACAGAAACAGTCCGGATCACACGATCTCTCGACAACACTCGGAATCGCTCGGACAACTCGGGTTTCTCTCGGCAGAAACTCCTCTCTCTCGGGTAACTCTCGATCCAATCCAAAACCCTCAGACAAACTCGGTCTTCTCTCGGCAAAATGCCTACTCTCGATCGATTCTCACGGTTAGAATTTGAAGAAACTCGATGGAACATACGATCTCTCGGATCCCTCGAATAATCTCTCGGACGAACTCCAAGTTCTCTCGGCAAAACTTCTTTTCTCCCGGATAACTCTCATGGAACATACGATCTCTCGGATCCCTCGAATAATCTCTCGGACGAACTCCGATTCCTCTCCCAATCTCACGGTGAATCCTCTTTTCTCTCGGGAGAAATCGCACTCCCCTCTTTTTCTCCCAAGAACGAATGCGGTCCCCGAGATAAATCCCTAAAAATCACTTATATAGGTGAAGCCCTAAGAATAAACCGGCCAACCACGATTTATCCCATGCGGTTTACTTTTCTCTCGGTCCAAATCAAGTTTCTCTCGGCCAAACCGGCCAACTTTCCTTTTTCTCTCGGCCAGACTTAAACCGCTCGGCCTTTCACGGGATAAAACATTTTCCACTCGGGATAAACTGATTTCCCTCGAGTTAAACCACGACCCACGGCCTAATACCTTTGTCTCTCGACACTTAGACAAATTTCCACAATAAAAATGTATATTCGGTCCAACCATGGTACGATACTCAACCTCACGGACGCAGACACGGTACGGTCCTTGACCTCACAGACATACCACAGTACATACTTATTTACAGAAACGGACGAACCTCCATCATACCAGAACGTATATACAACAGCCATCCCATGACCTGCACGACCATACTTAGGATTTCTGGTCGCGGATGCTACAATTCTCCCCCACTTAGTTTGGATTCGTCCTCGAATCCGGCTCTTCCTCAGGAAGTTTCTCAAACCATTTCGGGAACCTTGTACTCATCCTTGACCACTTTACCATGCTCAACCCTTTTCTTTCCGGCCAACCACACAGATCGGTCTACCTTCCACGGTTAGATCATCTTGCAGCTCCAGAGGTGGTTCAGATATAACATTCTCACGTTCGGTCAGGTGTTTTCTCAGCTTGTGACACGTGAAACACATTCTTGTACACACTCAATCCCGGCGGTAAGTCTAACTTATATGCCACTGCTCCAGTCCTTTCCAGAATATGGTACGGTCTCATGTACCTCAGACTCAACTTAGCATCAAACGTTGCTCGGCTTTTCCCTTTATAAGTCATAGCCTTCAGATAAACCAGATCGCCCACCCTGAACTCTAAGTCCTTACGGCGCTAATCGACATAACTCTTTTGTCGGTCTTGAGCCTCTTTCAGCTTGACCATCAGAAATCGGATCTTTTCAGTAGTCGTCTCGACTCCAGCCAGTCATAATACACTCCCCCACTTGGGTTAAACATAACAGCGCTCTATGCAACCCAGCCAAAGGCAGATAACTCTCCCAGTTACCACCCATATCGAGCACTCCTGCTCTCATATGCCCTCCATTAGAACTTCGTGACGCCTCACGATCCGTTCCAATGTTGACCCGGCCAATGCCCTTATCCCGATTGTAACACCACACTCTTTCTACTTAGAGTCGTTACCACGTCTGAGTCCCCATCCTCGGACTCTACCCACTCTTAATTTAGTTGTACTAAACTCTTTTTCCAAATCGCAGCCTCCTCAAGACTCGATACCAGATACTTGACCTTAGACCATCCCGGCCTTGGTCCGGATTTCCACCACCAATCAGAATTCGTGTACGCCACATCTGGCCGAACACTAGTCTACAGAACAGCCTACACAGCTTTACCACGCAGAGCTCCTGTCCGACCACTTCCAGATCGAACAAACTCTTACCAGACATATTCCTCTTTCAACGCTAGTCAACTCAAGACTTACCCCTTTTGCTTTTCCATCATGCTAAACCCTTCCATTCTCTGGACAGTCTCTTGGTGTTCGTACATATCTTAGAAAACTTCTCAAGTTTCTAACTATTTCCACTCGCCCCACCTCAACTTCCATTTAATCAGAATGCTTAGCATAACTAGTTAGCTTTGGACTTTCTCCTAAAGCTCAGTTATCCATGATGATAGGTCATGCTTACGGTCGGTCCATCTTGGCTCGTCGACTTGCCTTAGCGAACTCTCGAGTTCCTAAGCGTTTGTCGCATCTTGCCTCAACTACCATTGACCACCATCATAAGTGTTAACCAAGATACCCGCATCCTTATTAACACAACTAACGAATCACTCTTGACCCTTCACTCGAGTTTCCAAAACTCTCTTAAGTTCCTCCTTAACTCTTTCCAGTTAGGAACACACACTCAAACATTCACAACAATCCCATTGTTTGAAGTTTGACATTTCCTTTGGTCATTCTTTGACACCTTGGTCGGATTCTCAATCCCCTCTTAAGCCAGTCAGATCCTTGATAACAAATCAGCTTGATCCGCTGCTCCCGAACCCAACGGTTCTAACCTTCCAGTAAAGACATTTAACCGCAATGTCCTTAGTAGATTCATCATTCCATCTACAATATTCTCAGGCGATACACTAGCCTTCACCGGCTTAATGCATCTGCAATCAGAATAGCCTTACCTTAATGATAAGCTATATCCACATCATAGTCAGCGACTACCTCAATCCACCTATGTGGCCTCATATTCCCGGATCACTCTTTGATCCTCGGATCACGCATTGATCCTGACAGATATGATTATCTTGGGGAACTCCGCTGGTTCCCAAGAACAATCACACGGTCACGCCTTGGCTAATCCGCAGATTCCCACAGACGCTATCATCTAATCGCCTAGGCAACCCGCAGGTTCCTAACTCACGATTCCAGTCACGCGGTGATGAACTCTTAAGTCCTCACCCACGCAGTCCTAGGTTACTCAACAGTTATCTTGCAACCAGCATAGGCTACTCAACCATCATCTTGCAACCAGCATACCACAATCATGTCCCATCTATACTCTCGACAAAATGGATCAATGACTCAGCCAGTATTTGGCACACCAGGCCATCAGTCAGCTCACAAGGCCTCGGCTCACACGGCCATTACAAGTCCTCACTTGTATTTTCAGTTGGTACCATGCCTTAACCAGCAAGCACCCGGCACACTAGCCAATCAGTTCGTACAATGCTTAACCAGCAAGTACTCGGCACACTAGCCAATCAGTTCGTACAATGCTTAACGAGCAAGTACTCGACACCCTACTAATCCTACGATGGCGAACTTCCTTAGTCCCCACCGCCACAGTCATCACAACATATCCGTTGCAAATCCAGTACCACATCCCTCATTGGCGAATCCACCGATTCCCATGGATGCTACCACAGCCGCACTTGGCAAACTTAATGCTTTCCAAAGTCACCTTCACTTAAGTCATGCATTGGCAAATCAACGGTTTCCAAAAATGCATCTCAGAAAAACATTCATCTTGGACGACCCTCTCGGCTCCAAGAACGAATCCCAGAAGTATTGGCAAACCCACTTGATTTCCAATAACACCTCGCAGCAACAGTCACGCCTGGACAACCCACTTGGTGTCCAAGGTCGCAACACAGAACAATCACGCTTGGCGAACATACCAGTTCCCAAAGTCGTAACACAGAACAGTCATACCTTGGCAAACCCATCTGGTTTCCAAAGTCGTAACCTCAAACAGTCACATCTTGGCAAACATAACGAGTTCCCAAGGATGCCAGAACAGTACACGGCTTACAAGCCCTTACCAGTCACACAGACTTTTACCACGGCTCACTAGCCGTTCACGGAAAACAATGCCCCCGGTCACACAGACCCTTATATCGGCTCCCAGCCTTACTACACTTAAACGGCTTACAAGCCTTCTCACGGCACACAAGGCCTTCGGCACACAATGGCCCCGGTCTCCCAGACCCTTATCTCAGCACGCAATGGCCCCGGTCTCCCAGACCCTTATCTCAGCACGCAATGGCTCCGGTCTCCCAGACCCTTATCGGCATGCAATGGCCTCGGTCACACAGACCCTTATCGGCACGCAATGGCCCTGGTCTCCCAGACCTTTACCTCGGCTCCCAGCCTTACTACGCTTAACCAACGTGTCTTTGCTTAACCAGCAGATCAAAAGAATGCAAGCAATGCATCACAGAACTTATATGATCATCCATCCTAACTCTGACCCTAGTCTTACGGTCTCGGTTCCGCACTAGCGTGAATCACACATCACCCAGGCAATAGACACGATCCTGCCTCGGTCACGAGTTAGCTAGATTCAACAATTCTCGCGGTTACCACCACCGAACAACAATCACATAAACAGGCATGATCATCTTCCCTAACTCTGACCATCAAGTCTTACGGACCCGATTCCGCACTAGCGTGAATAACACATCACATAGGCAAATGAAAAGATCCTGCCTCGATCACGAGCTAGATAGGTACCATATCAGCCTCGGTAATCACACATACCAACTTAATCTTATAACCAAAACCGATTCATCATAGTTATGAATACCTTCGAGAAGTTTCTTGATCATCAAACAAGTATTTCGCGAGGACACTTGACCCCCAATCTCTTGTTTTCTTTGATCTCAACTTTCGAACCGCACTCATACTATATGACTGCTTAACAAGCACATAAACTGTTTGGTCCTATGATCATCTCAACTACTTGTGAAGCCTCACAAGGCATCGGTTCTACTCCAAGAGAGAATCACACATCCCCTTGAACTAGCAACTCGATCCGGACATTCACACAGCTAGTTAGATACCACGGTTTGACCACTCGGTACCTTGTACCATTCCCATTCATTCACAATCACAAAAACAGGATGATCGTCTACCCTAACTCGCGGACCATGACTTATGGACTCGGTTCTGCTCTGGCGTGAATCACACATCACCCAAGCAAGACACTCGATCCGGCTATCCAAACGAGCTAGTTAGACGTCATGCAATCTCACGGTTCACACTTAACCAAATCACAATCACAGAACATTGACCTTGCTAAACTTATTCACTAACTTACACAAGCAATCAATGAAAATCAGATAACCTAGCCATCATACGATCCTAGATACCAGCCACTTAAGCAGATAAAACATTTATTCCCTTTACCATTTTCCGCGTCTAAGTCATTCTAGACAAGCCCAATTCACATCAAGACTCTGTCCTAGAACCGACCACGCTCTGATACCACTTGTAGCGTCCCGACCCGGATTTCCTAACCCGCGGCCAGACCACAGTAAATTTTCGCCTTTCTAACCGATATCCTAGATGAAGTCTAACACGTTCCTTCCATCTAACAACTTAGCAAAGACCATCCCATGGTCCTACTCAAACACGGCTTAACTAGCTACACATCAGAACAATAATATCAAGCGTCAGCTAAACCATACCTTGGCCACATCGCATGATCCATGAACGTCCCATACCGTCCAGACATCGTCCACAACCTCAAACACACTCCTGCTGACCCAGCCACTGTGCTGGCCAACATCGAACACATCTCCCCCCCGTACTTAGTCACTCAACCAACCATCCCCACATGACCAAGTACAGAAGAGAGACGGCTCGGATCCCCGATCCCTTGCACGCCCAGGCACGATCCACACTGATCGCCATACACGATCCACGCTGATCGCCAGACACGATCCACACTGATCGCCAGACACGATCTTACCGATCGCCAGACACTCCAGTCACGATCAACCATGATCGCCAGTCAACCCAGTTCATGATCTCCCAGACCATATCCACGTTTCTCATGACCACGGTCATGATCTCTCTGTAGAAACCTAATCCAGTCAGCCTGCTCTCGGTTATAGCCGAACTGCTCGACTATCTCTCGGCTATGGTCAGATCCCTCTCGACTATAGTCAGCTCCTCTCGACTATCTCTCGGATATAGTCGAATTCTCTCGGCTATCTCTCGGCCGTAGTCACACGTCTCTCAGATCCAGTCGACTCGTCTCGGCTATTGGTCGGATATCACCACGCCCAATCAGCATCTCTCGGATAACTCGATCATTCTCTCAGTAAATAGCCACTCCCGGTCGATTAACTCGGACAGAACCCACAGAAACAGTCCGGATCACACGATCTCTCGACAACACTCGGAATCGCTCGGACAACTCGGGTTTCTCTCGGCAGAAACTCCTCTCTCTCGGGTAACTCTCGATCCAATCCAAAACCCTCAGACAAACTCGGTCTTCTCTCGGCAAAACGCCTACTCTCGATCGATTCTCACGGTTAGAATTTGAAGAAACTCGATGGAACATACGATCTCTCGGATCCCTCGAATAATCTCTCGGACGAACTCCAAGTTCTCTCGGCAAAACTTCTTTTCTCCCGGATAACTCTCATGGAACATACGATCTCTCGGATCCCTCGAATAATCTCTCGGACGAACTCCGATTCCTCTCCCAATCTCACGGTGAATCCTCTTTTCTCTCGGGAGAAATCGCACTCCCCTCTTTTTCTCCCAAGAACGAATGCGGTCCCCGAGATAAATCCCTAAAAATCACTTATATAGGTGAAGCCCTAAGAATAAACCGGCCAACCACGATTTATCCCATGCGGTTTACTTTTCTCTCGGTCCAAATCAAGTTTCTCTCGGCCAAACCGGCCAACTTTCCTTTTTCTCTCGGCCAGACTTAAACCGCTCGGCCTTTCACGGGATAAAACATTTTCCACTCGGGATAAACTGATTTCCCTCGAGTTAAACCACGACCCACGGCCTAATACCTTTGTCTCTCGACACTTAGACAAATTTCCACAATAAAAATGTATATTCGGTCCAACCATGGTACGATACTCAACCTCACAGACGCAGACACGGTACGGTCCTTGACCTCACAGACATACCACGGTACATACTTATTTACAGAAACGGACGAACCTCCATCATACGAGGACGTATATACAACAGCCATCCCATGACCTGCACGACCATACTTAGGATTTCTGGTCGCGGATGCTACAGATTCCTTCCAGGGAAGCCAGATACCAATCCCAAACGAAATGTGAATGCTGTCACATTGAGGAGTGGGAAAAACCTTCGACCTGTGCAGAACATGAGGCTAAACACTGAAGAATTCGAGGAGCTCGAAGATATAGAAGACGCTGCGGAGCTAGTGTCGATCGACACTCCTGTGTGTCGATCGACACCCGAGGAGATCCACGACAAATCAGACGAACTCGACACGAAGAACTCGACTTCAGAATGGTGTCGATCGACACCCAACGCGGACTACACCAGATCAGCTCACAACAACGAAGGTTGCAGCAGAAAGGGCTTACAAGCCAAAGATCCCTTTCCTCTTGATACCAAAGAAGTCCAAGAAGGAGTTATTGGACGCTAAATGCAAGGCTATCATGGATAGACTAGTGGTTGAAATTATTTTGATGGATGCCATTAGAACTATTCCAGTTATAAAGAGATACCTGAAGTGGATGATGACCAAGAACATGGATATGGAGGAAGGAGTAATGATGATATCAGAGCAAGTTAGTGCTGTCATTCAGAACAGGCTACCAGAGAAACTCTCCGATCCAGGAAGCTTTGTTCTTGATTGCTCCATCTTTTCAGACAAGTTTGAGAGATCTCTATGCGACTTGGGTTAAAGTGTAAACTTGATGCCTCTTTCAGTTGCTCTTAGGTTGGATATGACAGACTTCAAGGCAACCAGAATCTCCTTAGTCCTTGCTGATCATTCTGTCAGGATCCCTGAAGGTGTCTTGGAAGATGTTCCTATCAAAGTGGGAGATTGTTTGATTCCCACAGACTTTGTGGTATTAGCTTATGATGAGGAACCCAAAGACCATCTCATACTTGGTAGACCATTCTTGCCTACAGCTGGAGCCATCATCGGCGTGAGGAAGGGGAGGATTGCGCTGAACATTGGTGATTTGGTGATGAATTTCGACATGGAGAAGCTGATGAAGAGACCCACGATTGATGGACAGACCTTCTATGTCGATTCCCTCACTAACCTTGCTGAAGAGATTTTCCAAGAGGACCATCCTACAGACCCTTTGGAGCGAGCATTGACTACTTCTACAAAGGACATTGAGCACTTGGACGAAGCAGCTGCAGGTTACACAAAAATGCTAGATGCTAGTAAGCAAGTGCTGCAGCTAGTCGCCCAAGAGGACATGTGTCGATCGACACCTACTAGTGTCGATCGACACCCTGCAAAATCAGCCAAAGACGTAACGTTAGGCGACTGGAGCGAAGCCAAAGCACCTAAAGTTGAGCTTAAACAGCTCCCTGCCGGGCTAAGGTACGCATTTCTTGGTCCTAATTCAACTTATCCTGTCATTGTAAATGCTTCCTTAAACAACGCAGAGCTCACTTTATTGCTAAGCAAGCTGCGCAAGTATCGCAAAGCTCTTGGCTATTCTCTTGATGACATTTCAGGTATCTCACCAGACTTGTGCATGCATAGGATTCACCTTGAAAATGAGACTAAGTCATCAATTGAACATCAAAGGAGGCTGAATCCGAACCTGAACGAAGTTGTCAAGAAGGAGATCATGAAACTATTGGAAGTTGGGATCATCTATCCTATTTCGGACAGTGCTTGGGTCAGCCCAGTTCACGTGGTTCCTAAAAAAGGGGGAGTCACAGTGGTGAAGAATGAGAAGAACGAGTTGATCCCTACAAGGATTGTGACTGGACACATGATGTGCATTGACTACAGGAAGCTGAATGTCGCGACCAGAAAGGATCATTTTCCTTTGCCTTTCATTGATCAGATGCTGGAGAGATTGGCGAATCATCCTTACTACTGCTTCCTTGATGGCTATTCAGGGTTCTTCCAGATTCCTATCCATCCGGATGATCAGGAGAAGACCACTTTTACATGTCCCTATGGTACATTTGCATATCGCAGAATGCCATTTGGACTTTGTAATACTCCTGCGACCTTCCAAAGATGCATGATGTCCATCTTCACGGATATGATAGAGAAGTTCATGGAGGTCTTTATGGAAGACTCTTCTGTTTATGGGTGATATCTTTCTAAATTGCATGATTCTAACACATGTTTCATGGTATTTAGGACTTCATTCTTGCACTCTAGTATTAGTTTTAATCACGTTTTCACTCATGATAGGATTAGAAGCATTATGGTAGGTTTTTGCATAGTCTTGCATGTTTGGAGTGTGTTCTCAGGTGTTTAGGATGGTCCGAAGAAGAAGCTAAGGAAATAGGTCTCAGAATGGAGGATAAACGAGCAACATCGGGGATGGATCACGACCACGAAGCCGACACGGACAAGCACAAGCCAGACGTTGACAAGTAGCAGCGGCGTGATCCCGAAAGAGCCATCTCGGAACGAAGGCTCAGCAAGAGGATTAGATGAATACGAATATCTGAGCAAGGAAACGGGAAGCAGCCGATTCGAATTACAAGGAAGGCGAGCCTTCACGACATGATCCCGAAATCGTTGCCCGATATGAAGCCTGCCCGAAGAATCAGAAGAGTTAGCGTTTCGGCTCGTCCATAACGACTTGAGCCCGAAACGCTAAATGCCAAAATAATACCAAAACGGGAAAGTGGTCCCAAAGTTTTAGGTTTTTCCTCTTTTATGTATAAATACCCTCTCCACTCTTATCCTTTCAGACACGCTTTGCTTATTTTACTTTTCTGTCTTCTTTTTGAAACCAAGAGAAACCTTTGTTATTTCCGCCATTGAAGCTATTTCAAAGCTTTGATTTTTATGCAATATTCGAGTCATTAAGTTTTATTGCTTAGTGGATTACTTAAAAAAGTTCTTCCTTTTCCTGTTTTCGGCTATCTTGCAAGCCATGAGTAACCTTTCTATCCTCGTGGATCTTGAGGTTTCTCAAATGGCGAGTGAGTAGTCTATATCGGTTTTTGGGGGCAAGGATAGGGAAAACAAGTTAAAATCCAATCCTTTGATGCTGATCTATGCTTAATCCAACTTAATCCTTTCTTATTTGACGCTATTAATGCTTAATCATCTTCGCTATTTGATTTTCGCCAACGAGCTCATTCAAACAAACGCCATGTTTGGATGTTGCAAGGACCAATCTCATAAGAGATTCGCTCATCCTAGCCTAAGGTATTAGATGCCTAGGGAGCGTTTTGGCATTAGTGGAGTTGTTTATTCAAGCTTGATGCCTTCATAGATCACTACGTGAATAGGTTAGGTCGTGAAGCGGTAAAGAGACTTATACCGCGAGAGCGGATCTGTCCAAGTCCAGAACTCTGCGCTAAAGGATTAGCCCTGTAGGGAGAAAATCTAGCATCAAGGAAAAGTCTTTAGCATGTTGGACTGAAAGAAACCCCCTTGACCCCCTTGAACCGATTCTTACCTTTCCCTTTACAAACTCATTTATTTAGTTAATCTACCTTCAATTTCCTTAGTAGTATTTAGTTTCAAGACCTGTCTTCCTGTTATCGCTATAACCTTAGAGATATATATTTGCTACTTAAGCCATTAAATCTCTCTTAGCTTGTGGAAGAATTCTCATGAATCCAATACATTGAATCCTCCCATCGGATTGATAAGACCCATAACCTATACTACATTCGGTTATAAGTGGGTCATTGAAAGAGTAGAACCCAAAGATAAAAATCTACTTATCAATTGGCGCCGTTGCCGATTTGGAAGAAATTTGATTATTGCAATTCCGATTCTTAGCAAGACTAAGACTTTACTTTCTTTTTCGAATCTAACTACGTTCCTTGAGACTTTTTTGCAGGTACCTACTACAACACATGCAGATGGATGACATACACAACCCCCAAGAAAGAATGACCGTCGCACAACGGGAACAAGCCGATACACCGCGACATCAACGTCTCATCGGCGAATGTGACTCACCCACCAACTACAGAACACGAATCGGTATTACTCCACCCTCAAGTGATGCTGGATATGAAATAAAGAGTAGCATGCTTGCCATGGTCCGGAACAACAAATATCAGGGTGAAGCCGTGGAGGACCCTCTCGATCACCTCGACGATTTTGAGAAGGTCTGTTCTTTGACAAAACAAGAAGGAATTTCAGAAGATGGATTTAAGCTGCGTCTATTCCCATTTTCCCTGGGAGGCAGAGCTCACCAATGGGAAAAGACACTCAAACCGGGATCTATAACAACGTGGGACGACTGCAAACGAGCCTTCCTCAAGAAATTCTTTTCGCCGTCAAGAACAGCGAAGTTAAGATTGGACATCTCCACGTTCACCCAAGCCGAAGATGAACGATTCAGTGAAGCTTGGGAACGTCTAAAAGGGTACACACTAAAATGTCCCCATCATGGGTACTCAAGCTCCTCGCTGCTCAGTATCCTCTACAGAGGTGTGTCGAAGAAATGCAAAGATCAACTGGATACCGCAAGCAATGGCATTTTCCTCGGACAAGAAGTGGATGATGGTATGAACCTTGTCGAGAATATGGCAACAAGCGATAGTAACTACGAGGATGACATCGACAATATAACAACTCAGCTGAATAACCAGAGGGAAAATGAGGTTATGCAACTACAAGCTCGTCTGAATGCCTTACTTAAAGGACAACACGTTCAAGACGCTAAGGTAGCGAGTATCGGGATACTCTCGACAGATAGTGGCCGAAATGGAGAAGCATCTATTACAAACGGTCTCAAATAGCACTGCGACACAACTCCTACACCTATACAACCTCAACTAGCTCCTCAGTACACTACAAATGGGTGCACACAGCAAGCTTTCACTACTTCCCAATATTATCCTCAACAACAATATCAAACTCCATTGCAACCGCCACTATATGGACATTATGGGTTCTACCCACAGCAAGCACAAGACTCTGACATCAAGAACCTCCTCACTCAGCTGGTCCAGAGTCACTGCAGTAGTAGCCAGGATATCAAATCAATCAATTCACGTTTGGACAAGCAAGAAGAACATATCCGGTTAATACAAAGACCCATGCACCATGAAACCGCTCCACAACAAGCCTGCGTCAACGCCATCACTCTACGAAGCGGAAAAATCCTACAGCCGAAGGATAAACCTGAGCAAATCAGCGAGGACGCTGATGACCTAGGGGGGGGGGGATAGCCTTGAAAAACCTGAAGCTAACAATGAGGAAGAAGAAGTTCAAGAAAGTGTCGAAGATCAGCTCTTCACCAAACTCATGGAACAGATTATCGGGATTAAGCCGACACCAACAGCCCAATTTGAGAAGCCTAAGGAACCACGGTTTGTTCCCCCTGCATACAAACCTCCCTACCCGTTTCCAGGAAGATTCAAGAAAGAACTTCTAGAGAAATACAGAGCTCAGTTTGCAGAACATCTGAAGAAAGTGGAACTCACCATGCCGCTCATGGACGCTTTGGCATTGGTACCACCGTATCAAAAATTCATAAAAGACGCCATCTTAGCTAGAACAAAAGAACTCCAAGGTATAATGGTAATGACAGAAGAGTGTAGCGCCATTATCCAGAGTGAAGCTTCACTCTCCCATGTTCAATTGGTCCACTCACATTCAACATTTGCCTTTGCGATCTAGGGGCGAGTGTGAGCCTCATGCCACTGTCAATAGCTAAACGTCTGGGTTTCACGTCGTACAAGCCGAGCAGAATATCTCTGATACTGGCAGACCGATCTGTAAGGTTGCCCAAGGGATTACTTGAAGACGTTCCCATCCGGATTGGCGATATCGAGGTACCAACCGATTTTGTGGTTCTCGAAATGGACGAAGAACCGCGAGACCCTCTTATTCTTGGAAGACTTTTTCTAGCCACGGCAGGGGCAGTGATTGATGTAAAGAAAGGCAAGATTAAGCTAAATCTAGGAAAGGATATCATCCTAAAGTTCGACATAAAAGAAGTGATGAAGAAGCCTACCATAGAAGGGAAGATATTCTGGGTGGATGCAATGGATAAGCTGAACGATGAACTTTTTGAAAAACTTTCTTTAAAAGATCCGCTGCTTGTCGCTTTGACAAAAGAGAAGGGGAAGAACGGGCATGTGGAACAAGAGAGCGAGGTCTATGTTATGCATCTAGATGCAAGAAAAGCCATAGAAGGTGATGGATATCCAGAAGACCGAGAGCATGGAGGGCACAAGATTGCCTGGAAAATAAAAGAAGGGGCATATCGAGATCAAGCCGATACGGGTACAACAAGCTCGGAAGGTCAAGGAATAAGAGGGGATTGGAACGAGTTGGATGCCCCGAAACTTGAGCTCAAGCCACTACCCGATGGGCTAAGATACGCTTTCTTGGGACTAAACTCCACATATCCGGTTATTGTTAATGAAGACTTAAGTGATGATGAGTTAGATTCACTCCTAAAGGAGTTGAGAAAGTATAGGAGAGCTCTCGGATACTCACTAAGTGATATCAAGGGTCTCTCTCCTACGCTTTGTACTCACAGGATTCACCTATTAGATGAAAACACTTCCTCTATTGAACACCAAAGGCGTTTAAACCCAAACTTAAAGGAAGTGGTCAAGAAAGAAATTTTAAAACTTTTAGAAGCTGGCGTGATATACCCCATTAGTGATAGTATTTGGGTATCTCCTGTTCACGTGGTACCAAAAAAGGGGGTATCACTGTCGTGAAAAATGAAAAAGAAGAATTGATCCCTACTAGGACAATAACCGGTCACAGGATGTGCATTGATTATAGAAAACTTAATTCGGCCACCAGAAAAGACCACTTTCCCCTCCCTTTTACCGACCAAATGCTGGAACGGCTGGCTAACCATCCATACTACTGTTTTCTGGATGGCTATAGCGGCTTCTTCCAGATACCGATTCACCCTAACGACCAAGAGAAAACCACATTCACATGCCCGTATGGTATCTTTGCATATCGAAGGATGCCATTTGGGTTATGTAATGCACCAGCGACCTTTCAAAGATGTATGATGTCTATTTTCTCAGATCTTATAGAGGAAATGGTAGAAGTATTTATGGACGATTTCTCTGTATATGGTTGCTCTTTTGCTGTCTGTTTATCGAATTTGTGCAGGGTCCTTAAGCGGTGTGAAGAGACAAACTTGCTATTGAATTGGGAGAAATGTCATTTCATGATCAGAGAAGGGATAGTGCTTGGTCACAGAGAATCGGGGAGAGGTATCGAGGTTGATAAGGCGAAAATAGAAGTCATGGTGCATTTGAAGCCACCCACCACAGTGAAAAAAATCCGCAGCTTCCTAGGGCATGCAAGCTTCTATAGGAGGTTCATCCGTGATTTCTCCAAGATCGCTAGGCCACTCACCAGGCTCTTATGCAAGGAAGCCGAGTTTTCCTTCGATGAAGATTGTCTTCAAGCGTTCAACACGATCAAGGACGCACTCGTAAGTGCTCCCATAGTCCAAGCCCCTGATTGGGATCTCCCGTT
Organism: Alliaria petiolata; assembly: GCA_020283515.1. NCBI lineage: Eukaryota > Viridiplantae > Streptophyta > Magnoliopsida > Brassicales > Brassicaceae > Alliaria > Alliaria petiolata. The sequence goes on along the minus strand of JAHZTW010000004.1, from coordinate 54,754,697 downwards.
CGAGATTATGTGATGCAAGCGATTACGCCGTGGGGGCTGTTCTCGGGCAAAGGAAGGAAAAGAAGTTGCACGTGATCTACTATGCGAGCCGAACGCTAGACGACACCCAAGTGAAGTATGCCACGACAGAGAAAGAGCTACTAGCGGTTGTGTTTGCTTTTGAAAAATTCAGAAGCTATTTGGTGGGATCAAAAGTGATCGTCTACACGGATCATGCTGCTTTAAGATACATCTATGCGAAAAAGGATACCAAGCCGAGGATATTAAGGTGGATCCTTTTGCTGCAAGAGTTCGATATGGAAATCCTAGATAAGAAGGGGGTAGAAAACGGTGTAGCTGATCACCTGTCCCGGATGAAAATAGATGATTTAGTTCCTATCAACGATGCTTTACCGGAGGAACAACTCATGATCGTGGACGTCCTTGGAGGGATGTACCGAGTAAACCAAAGTCTAGAAACGGTAGCCAGCATGGAAGAAAAAACACTTCCTTGGTACGCAGATTATATCAACTACTTGGTAAGCGGAGATGTGCCAAGCGACCTTGATGCTTACCGGAGAAAGAAGTTTTTTAAGGAGATAAACTACTTCTTCTACGACGAACCGTATCTTTTCAAAAGAGGGATAGATGGGGTCTACAGAAGATGTGTATCAAGGGAGGAAGCGAAAGGGATTAACTTCCAATGTCACGGTTCAGCCTATGGTGGACACTTTGCCACGTTCAAAAAAGCAACAAAGATCTTACAAGCAGGATTCTGGTGGCCAAGTTTATTCAAAGACACTCACGAATATGTCTACTCCTGCGAAGCGTGCCAACGAAAGGGGAACATCAGCAAACGAGACGAAATGCCGCAGAACCCGATATTTGAAGTCGATATCTTCGACGTTTGGGGAATAGACTTCATGGGACCATTTCCGTCCTCTTACGAGAATAAGTATATACTGGTCGCGGTTGATTACGTCTCAAAATGGGTGGAAGCCGTCGCCAGCCCTACCAATGATGCAAGGGTAGTGCTAAAGCTATTCAAGTATACCATTTTTCCAAGGTACGGGATTCCAAGGGTAGTGATAAGTGACGGTGGTAGTCATTTTATCAACAAGCTATTCGAAAACCTTCTGAAGAAACACGGGGTAAAGCATAAGGTAGCTACACCATACCATTCGCAAACAAACGGGCAAGGCGAGGTATCCAACCGCGAGATCAAGGCGATATTGGAAAAAACAGTTGGTGCGACAAGAAAAGACTGGTCCACGAAATTGGATGACGCTCTATGGGCATACCGAACTGCCTTCAAAACGCCAATAGGAAGATCTCCATACGCGCTTCTATATGGTAAGGCATGTCACCTGCCCGTGGAACTTGAGTACAAAGCCTTATGGGCTATCAAACTCCTAAATTTCGACATAAAACGGCTCAGGAAAAGAGGCTACTAAACCTACACGAGCTGGAAGAGATCCGATTGGAAGCATTTGAGAGCTCACGGATATACAAGGAGAAGACAAAAGTGCTCCATGATAAGAAAATAAGTTCATACCCGGGAATCAAGTGCTGTTGTACAACTCAAGACTGAAACTATTCCCCGGGAAGTTAAAGTCGCGATGGTCCGGACCATACACGATCAAAGAGGTGCTGCCATATGGAGTCATGACACTGGTTAGAAGAGATGGAGCCGACCACACGGTGAACGGTCATAGACTAAAACCATATTTGGGAAATGAGAAATTCCAAATTCTGGAGGCAACCGTAGTCGACCTCCAAAATGCCAACAAAGCCTAGGCAACCCGGAAAAGTCAAGCTACGGGACTTTAAACAAGCGCTCTTGGGAGACACCCCAAGCTTATCCTTTTACCTTACTGTTTTTCTCTTTATTTTGCAATTCTCGAAAATAATTTCTAGTAGAATCGGTGATTTGGATGTGAGGACATGAGATATCGGGTAACCATAACAGGAAGAAGACCTGAAGAACTGGTCATTCCGGGTACGGAATCCGCATGCATGCTAAGGCAGATAACAAATCTTCAGATACCGGGTTGATGCCACGACCTCAAGCCGATACAGAAATACGACCTGGCCAAGGAAAACGGGTTCATCCCATGACAAACCAAGCGCAATACCCAGAGGTACCACTCCAAACCATTGTACACGAGAATTTCTTTTTCTTTATTTTTCTTTTCTGCTTTTTGTTTGGAAAATTTTCACATCATTCTAGGGCTGTACTCTTTCTCTCTTCTATCACACAGGGACTGTGTGATTTAAGTTTGGGGGAGTAAGTAGTAATGCATCATTTAGATCAACCATGACATTCGTAAAATTGCATAGAAAAAAAAAACACAAAAAAATTGCAAAATTTTGAAAATTTTGTTCCACAAAAATATTCATGTAGTTGCATTTCCATATTAGGATTGAGTCTAAATGCATTCATTTAGGGTTCATAAGCATTCGCATAAGGTGATAAGTATGATGAATCCTTGTAAATAGCCATTTTTAAGTCATAAACTCAATGCCTTAGTTCTTGTTTGTTTGATGAATTTTGAATTAGACCAAACTTAAGGCAGCACCACACTTGAAATTTATCTTGTGAAATTCAGTTTTGGCTTGATGCATTGCGACTTGAACCATTTCCCTAATGAACTTGAACCGTTAATTCAAAAATTTAATTATCTCGTTTATGTTTGTCAAATAGCTCATGGATTTCACTTGGACTTTCTTTTCCTTTTTACTACCCTCTTGCTAGTCCAAGTACCAGACCACACCCTAACCCAAAACCTTTGTTTTTAAACTATAAACACTTTTGTGAGAGCATGTGAGGCCTTTGCACCATTTTCGAATCTTCTTATGCAAAAAGTGTTGGGTTTAGGACGACAAGGTTAGATTTCCATGTAGATGTTGGCGCACATCTCGGGCCAACACTAGGTTAGGTGGTGTAGACACGGAAATCGGCAATATTCCGAAATAAGAAGCCGATATTACTTGGTAGATTAGGAAAAGGGGGGTGTATTTCGATTGATCACATTCTAACAGAAGGGAAAAGAAAGAAAACCAAGGAGTCAAACGGGGACACGTATTAAAGAGATGGCAGCACCAAAAGGCTTGGAAACAAAGAAGAAAAAGGTGATTCCAAAAGAAAGAAAAAGAAGGCCAAACAACAAGGTTTAAATCCGGCCAGCAACACCAAAAGTGAAACGAAAGGAATGCAACAAAGAAGCCAGAAAGCTGAAACCGATCTCCAACAAAGAAGAAGTCCACATAAATGACCAGGAAAGGTAAAATCGAGAAGTAATAACGGGATGACGGCGAAATGCCGAGAGAAAGGGTAGCTTAGGAGGGAGCAATTAGACTAGGGTAGGAACGAAATAGATGTTCTGGGTAGATGGTAGTCTAACCCTGTATGCATCCATTGGTTTTTACCCTTAGCATTTTGCATTAAGAAGGTTCCTTTCAAGAGTGATCCCACTAAACACTTAACCCGTTCGCACTACGAGTTCATACTTAGCTCGTAACCTTATCCTGAGCCAAATGAGTTAGTTGACAGGCATGAATGAGATCCACGTTTTAATTTTCATAATGAATGTGAAAGGGAATTGGGAATTTGAATGTGCATCTAAGTTGGGATTGATTTCGCTTGATCATTGTGATAAATGTGGCTAAGGCTTTCTGGATAGGTAGAATTCGACTTGCATCCTAGAAACCTGAACCCAGACATTGAGTTGATTTCCTTTAAATGGCATTTTGGATTCAAACTTACACCTTTTTAATTTTAAAACCTCACCCCTCCGGTTGGATTTTGCTTGAGGACAAGCAAAAAGGCAAGTTTGGGGGTGTTGATATCTCTGTAAATTGCATGATTCTAACACCTGTTTCATGGTATTTAGGACTTCATTCTTGCACTTTAGTATTAGTTTTCATCACGCTTTCACTCATGATAGGATTAGAAGCATTAGGGTAGGTTTTTGCATAGTCTTGCATGTTTGGAGTGTGTTCTCAGGTGTTTAGGATGGTCTGAAGAAGAAGCTAAGGAAAGAGGTCTCGGAATGGAGGATAAACGAGCAACATCGGAGATGGATCACAACCACGAAGCCGACACGGACAAGCACAAGCCGGACGTTGACAAGTAGCAGCGGCGTGATCCCGAAAGAGCCATCTCGGAACGAAGGCTCAGCAAGAGGATTAGATGAAGACGAATATCTGAGCAAGGAAACGGGAAGCAGCCGATTCGAATTACAAGGAAGGCGAGCCTTCACGACATGATCCCGAAATCGTTGCCCGATATGAAGCCTGCCCGAAGAATCAGAAGAGTTAGCGTTTCGGCTCGTCCATAACGACTTGAGCCCGAAACGCTAAATGCCAAAATAGTACCATTTCGGGAAAGTGGTCCCAAAGTTTTAGGTTTTTCCTCTTTTATGTATAAATACCCTCTCCACTCTTATCCTTTCATACGCTTTGGCTTATTTTTACTTTTCTATCTTCTTTTTGAAACCAAGAGAAACCTTTGTTATTTCCGCCATTGAAGCTATTTCAAAGCTTTTGATTTTTATGCAATATTCGAGTCTTTAAGTTTTATTGCTTAGTAGATTACTTAGAAAGCTCTTCCTTTTCATGTTTCGGCTATCTTGCAAGCCATGAGTAACCTTTCTATCCTCGTGGATCTTGAGGTTTCTCAAATGGCGAGTGAGTAGTCTATATCGGTTTTTGGGGACAAGGATAGGGAAAACAAGTTAAAATCCAATCCTTTGATGATGATCTATGCTTAATCCAACTTAATCCTTTCTTATTTGACGCTATTAATGCTTAATCATCTTCGCTAATTGATTTTAGCCAACGAGCTCAATCAAACAAACGCCATGTTTGGATGTTGCAAGGACCAATCTCATAAGAGATTAGCTCATCCTAGCCTAAGGTATTAGATGCCTAGGGAGCGTTTTGGCATTAGTGGAGTTATTTATTCAAGCTTGCTGCCTTCATAGATCACTACGTGAATAGGTTAGGTCGTGAAGCGATAAAAAGACTTATACCGAGAGAGCGGATATGTCTAAGTCCAGAACTCTGCGCTAAAGGATTAGCCCTGTAGGGAGAAAATCTAGCATCAAGGAAAAGTCTTTAGCATGTTGGACTGAAAGCAACCCCCTTGACCCCCCTTGAACCGATTCTTACCTTTCCCTTTACAAACTCATTTATTTAGTTAATCTACCTTCAATTTCCTTAGTAGTATTTAGTTTCAAGACCTGTCTTCCTGTTATCGCTATAACCTTAGAGATAGATATTTGCTACTTAAGCCATTAAATCTCTCTTAGCTTGTGGAAGAATTCTCATGAATGCAATACATTGAATCCTCCCATCGGATTGATAAGACCCATAACCTATACTACATTCGGTTATAAGTAGTGGGTCATTGAAAGAGTAGAACCCAAAGATAAAAATCTACTTATCAATTGGCGCCATTGCCGATTTGGAAGAAATTTGATTATTGCAATTCCGATTCTTAGCAAGACTAAGACTTTACTTTCTTTTTAGAATCTAACTACGTTCCTTGAGACTTTTTCGCAGGTACCTACTACAACACATGCAGATGGATGACATACACAACCCCCAAGAAAGAATGACCGACGCACAACGGGAACAAGCCGATACACCGCGACATCAACGTCTCATCGGCGAATGTGACTCACCCACCAACTACAGAACACGAATCGGTATTACTCCACCCTCAAGTGATGCTGGATATGAAATAAAGAGTAGAATGCTTGCCATGGTCCGGAAAAACAAATATCAGGGCGAAGCCGTGGAGGACCCTCTCGATCACCTCGACGATTTTGAGAAAATCTGTTCTTTGACAAAACAAAAAGGAATTTCAGAAGATGGATTTAAGCTGCGTCTATTCCAATTTTTCCTAGGAGACAGAGCTCACCAATGGGAAAAGACACTCAAACCGGCATCTATAACAACGTGGGACGACTGCAAACGAGCCTTCCTCAAGAAATTTTTTTCGCCGTCAAGAACAGCGAAGTTAAGATTGGACATCTCCACGTTCACCCAAGCCGAAGATGAACGATTCGGTGAAGCTTGGGAACGTCTAAAAGGGTACACACTAAAATGTCCCTATCATGGGTACTCAAGCTCCTCGCTGCTCAATATCCTCTACAGAGGTGTGTCGAAGAAATACAAAGATCAACTGGATACCGCAAGCAATGGCATTTTCCTCGGACAAAAAGTGGATGATGGTATGAACCTTGTCGAGAATATGGCAACAAGCGATAGTAACTACGAGGATGACATCGACAATATAACAACTGAGCTGAATAACCAGAGGGAAAATGAGGTTATGCAACTACAAGCTCGTCTGAATGTCTTACTAAAAGGAAAACACGTTCAAGACGCTAAGGTAGAGAATATCGGGATACTCTCGACAGATAGTGGCCGAAATGGAGAAGCATCTATTACAAACGGTCTCAAACAGCACTGCGACACAACTCCTACACCTATACAACCTCAACTAGCTCCTCAGTACACTACAAATGGGTGCACACAGCAAGCTTTCACTACTTTCCAATATTATCCTCAACAACAATATCAAACTCCATTACAACCGCCACTATATGGACATTATAGGTTCTACCCACAGCAAGCACAACACTCTGACATCAAGAACCTCCTCACTCAGTTGGTCCAGAGTCACTGTAGTAGTAGCCAGGATATCAAATCAATCAATTCACGATTGGACAAGCAAGAAAAACATATCCGGTTAATACAAAGACACATGCACCATGAAACCGCTCCACAACAAGCCTGCGTCAACGCCATCACTCTACGAAGCGGAAAAATCCTACAGCCGAAGGATAAACCTGAGCAAATCAGCGAGGACGCTAATGACCTAGCGGGGGGGGGATAGCCTTGAAAAACCTGAAGCTAACAATGAGGAAGAAGAAGTTCAAGAAAGTGTCGAAGATCAGCTCTTCACCAAACTCATGGAACAGATTATCGGGATTAAGCCGACACCAACAGCCCAATTTGAGAAGCCTAAGGAACCACGGTTTGTTCCCCCTGCAAACAAACCTCCCTACCAGTTTCCAGGAAGATTCAAGAAAGAACTACTAGAGAAATACAGAGCTCAGTTTGCAGAACATCTGAAGAAAGTGGAACTCACCATGCCGCTCATGGACGCTTTGGCATTGGTACCACCGTATCAAAAATTCATAAAAGACGCCATCTTAGCTAGAACGAAAGAACTCCAAGGTATAATGGTAATGACAGAAGAGTGTAGCGCCATTATCCAGAGTGAAGCTTCACTCTCCCATGTTCAATTGGTCCACTCACATTCAACAATTGCCTTTGCGATCTAGGGGCGAGTGTGAGCCTCCCATCGGATTGATAAGACCCATAACCTATTGAAAGAGTAGAACCCAAAGATAAAAATCTACTTATCAATGGGTCATCTTTTAAAGACTGTTTGGAGAACTTGTGTGATGTACTGCGGAGATGTGAAGAGAAACACTTAGTCCTGAACTGGGAAAAGTGTCATTTTATGGTCACAGATGGGATTGTACTTGGCACAAGGTTTCAGCTGAAGGAATCGCAGTAGATCGCGCCAAGATTGAAGTGATGACGACTTTGCAAGCACTTGATTCTGTGAAATCAGTGAGGAGTTTTCTAGGTCATGCTGGGTTTTATAGAAGATTCATCAAGGATTTCAGCAAGATCGTGAGACCACTCACTGCTCTTCTCTGCAAAGACGTGAAGTTCGAGTTCACTGCAAAATGCCTTTCAGCCTTTAAACAGATAAAGAAAGCCTTAGTGAGTGCTCCAATTGTTAAACCTCAAGACTGAGATTTATCATTCGAGGTAATGTGTGAAGCCAGCGACTTAGCAGTGGGCGCGGTTCTAGGACAGAAGAAGGACAAAAAGCTCCATGCAATTTACTATGCCAGCAGAACATTGGATGATGCCCAGAAGAACTATGCAACTACGGAGAAGGAATTGCTAGCTGTGGTCTTTGCCTTTGAGAAATTTCGCCAGTATCTTGTTGGCTCAAAGGTGATAGTTCACACTGATCATTCTGCATTGAAGTACTTGATGCAGAAGAAGGATGCCAAACCAAGATTGTTAAGGTGGATTCTACTTCTTCAAGAGTTTGACATAGAAGTCAAGGACAAGAAAGGAGTTGAGAATGGAGTAGCTGATCATCTCTCAAGGATCAGGATAGAAGATGACGTACCAATTGATGATTTTCTGCCTGAGGAGAATGTTTATCTTGTTGAGAGTCGTTTCCAAGATGTGAATTCGGATCAGACGAGCCTAGCGTCGATCGACACCAGGCGGGTGTCGATCGACACCGTGTCCGAAGTTTTGAAGATTGGCAATTACCCAGTGTCGATCGACAACATCTGTGTCGATCGACACCCGACGCGAGCTTCACTTCGCAGGATCCTAGATGACGTGTTTCGGCAGCCAATCTTTGCCATTAATGCTGCGAATCGACCATGGTATGCTGACATAGTGAACTCCCTTGCTGCTGACATTGAGCCTAAACATCTCAAGGACTATGAGAAGAAGAAGTTCACAAGGGAACTCAGGAGATACTATTGGGATGAACCTCACTTATACAAGCATTGTTCAGACAATGTTTACAGAAGATGCATTGCAGAGAGTGAGGTCTGTGATGTCCTATTCCATTGTCATGGTTCTGAGTATGCTGGACACTTTGCAACCTTCAAGACAGTATCCAATGTTCTTCAAGCAGGCTTTTGGTGGTCTTCTATGTTCAAGGATGTGCAGCTATTCATCACGCAATGTGATGTTTGTCAAAGGAGAGGAAAGATCAGCAAGCGACACGAGATGCCACAGAACTTCATCCTTGAAGTTGAAGTCCTTGATTGTTGGGGTATTGACTTCATGAGCCCTTTTCCTCCATCCTTTGGAATGCAATACATCTTGGTGGCTGTAGACTATGTCTCTAAGTGGGTAGAAGCAGTTGCTTCTAAGACCAATGATGCTGCTGTGATTCTTAAGCTGTTCCAGACCATCATTTTCCCTAGATTCGGAGTGCCTCAGATTGTTATAAGTGATGGTGGTTCTCACTTCGTCAACAAGGTATTCAACAAGTTGCTGAAGAAGCATGGTGTTCAACATCGTGTGGCTACTCCGTATCACCCCCAAACGAGTGGACAAGTTGAAGTCTCCAATAGACAGATCAAGCAAATTCTGGAAAAGACAGTGGGCAAGACAAGGAAAGATTGGGCCGCAAAACTGGATGATGCACTTTGGGCCTACAGGACTGCCTACAAGACGCCACTTGGGACTACACCTTTCCAGCTGCTCTATGGCAAAGCTTGCCATCTTCCAGTGGAATTGGAATACAAGGCGCATTGAGCTATCAAGAAGATGAATTTCGACTTGAAGCCAGCTGCAAAGAGGTGCCTAGTGCAACTCAATGAGCTCGACGAACTGTGGTATCACGCCTATGAGAACTCGAAACTCTACAAGGAGAGGACAAAGGCATATCATGACAAAAAGATTGCCTCCAGACATTTCGAACCAAACGACCAGGTACTTCTATACAACTCGCGTTTACAATTGTTTCCTGGTAAATTGCGTTCACGTTGGTCAGGTCCTTTCACCATCAAAGAGGTCATACCATATGGAGCAATTGTTCTGACAAACTCCAAGGGAGAAGAGTTCATTGTGAATGGGCAGAGGGTGAAACACTATTGGGCTCAAGCCGAGATTCCAGACAGACACATTATGTCTCTAGATGATGCACCCACCGCTTAAACGCGTGAATAGTCAAGCTATTGACGTTAAACGAGCGCTGAGTGGGAGGCAACCCACTAATAGGTACTTAGTTTATTTTTCATTTTGATTTTGGTTTTACTAATTATTTTGGTTTTTATATTAAAAAAAAAAAAAGAGAAGGCACGACCACGCAGAGTGTCGATCGACACCCCCTTGTGTCGATCGACACCACCACGGGACGCATGTAAGTTCTTCAAAACCCGACTTTTTTGTTTTCTTCCTCATAATTTCAAAAACCCGAGACTTTGAGAGTTTTTCCCCCAAATCCCAACTTTCTCAATTCTTCACCAAATTGAGTGATTCTTTGCTCTAATCCGTGCGGATTTTTACCCTCTTTCATAATTCATTGTCCATTCGTTCGATCTACAAGGTATGTTCTTCAAAACTCCCAATTTTATTTTCGACCCTAAGGTGAAGAATTTCGATTTCGACCTATTTAGCTTGATTTCTTGATGGATTGATGCTTATTTAGGTTGTTTATCATGATTTAGAGTATTACCCAACTGATTTTCATCCTTTAATATGCAAAAATTGAAATTTTCGAAAATTTTGAGATTAATGATGCATGTTGCAAATTTAGGAGTTTTTCTTGGGTTTTATGGTTAGAACTTGGTCGATTCACTATATTGGGATTGTTAGGATTACTAATTGATGTTGAAATCATGATTTCTGGTTCGTGTTCGAATTTCACGCATGGTGTCAATCGACACCTGACCACCAGCGACACTATAATTTTCATTTGACAGGATTTGGTTTGATTTTGGGTTTTCTTTTTACTTGCAGATGCCACCACGAACCAAGAGACCTAGGGAAGCTGAAGCATCCGCTTCAGGAACGGCTAATGATGCAGCAATCCCCTCTCTTCCTCCTTGGCCAAAACGTGAAGGTGCAAGGATTCACATTGAGCGAAATTGGGAGGACTCTCCGGCTAAAGAGGTCGCAAAGGACCTATGCACTCTTCGAGGCATCGACGAAGCTTGGGACGACTATGACACGCTATTCTACAATGCGTGGCTGAAGGTCGAGATCTCACCGACTCGGTTTGTATGTGAGAAGACGATGCGAGAGTTGGGCATCAAAGACGACATCCTACAGCTGATGAGCAGAGTTGGGATGGGCACTATGGCGACTCGGCAGTATGACCTTTATCCATACCTTGTCCGCCAGTTCATTGCTACAGCGCGGATCTACTACAGGAATGAGGTTATCCGCAATGCTTTGGAAGGGACATTGACCTTCCTTATCCGCGGGATTCGTGATATGCTCTCAAATTTACCCTAGAGCTACTCTCTCAAATTAAGAGATCAGTTGTAGTATTTAGGGATCGAATCCACATGGAAGGGATAGTGACTCAGCAGATTTCTAATTTCGAATTAAGCTAAGAAGATAAAATTAAAAGTAAAAGCAGAAAGCAATTAAAAACGATGTAAGTTCAGGAGACGAAACACTAGGTTCAGGAAAATTCTCAGGTGATCCAAATTGCAGATCTAGACAGGATGTTAGGAATTTATTAAGAATTGTTCTTTAACTTGAAACACTAATGTAAAAATCAACCAACTCTCGCTGCGAAGATTATCTATGTCTAAACCCTAGAATTCCAAATCTCTTTGCAAATTCAAACAATTCAGACAAGCATTAATAACAAGTTCAATTGTTCACAAAACCCTAAACCAAATCTCTTTGCGAAAAGGTATTTTGCTCATCTAACATTAGTTCAGGCAATTAATAATACTCTCGCATCTATTAATCAACCTAAGATCAGATTCTAGGTCGCGAAGCTAGAATAAGCATTAAACACAAATCCAGATGAAGAACTCTAATGATTTTATCCTAACAATTTAATTCGACCTAACAATTCATTAATCACCTTTGAAAAACCCTAAACCTAACAAGCAAACTACTCAGACATGGTGAATAAAGAAAACATCATGAATAAAATAGTTTGCATAAAAGAAATCAATAGAAACAAAGGAGTTCCAAATTTGCTCTGAAGGAGACAAATTCTTCTCTCTAAAATCTCTCTAAAAATCTCTCTCTAAAATTATTGTGTATTATAAAAGTGGTTGCCTAAACAATGGCTGAAAAACTATATTTATAGGCTCAGGTACGAGTCTTCAATTCCCAAAAGGATTAGGAAAAGTCTTGGAGATTTCCTTTTCTTCAAAAACTGGAAACTTCTCGATTCTGGAAATTGGAAAACCTGGTGTTGATCGACATACATGGTGTCGATCGACACCTTGCGTGTAAATCCGCTCCTGACTTCATCACTTCGTGACTTTATTCCATTAAGCTCCAAAATGTATCCAAATCTCCAATTTATCTCCAATTGTACCTGAACCTGTAAAGACTCTATATAGACTCGAAAATAGCCAAAAGACTCTATAAAAACACTTATATCATGGTCTAAAAATGGGTAAAAACCATGATATATCAACTCCCCCAGACTTAGCTTTTGCTTGCCCTCAAGCAAAACAGAAACTTAGACTGAAGTAGAAGTTTGAAAACAGAAATATCCAGCTAACCTTCAGAACGCTACAACTCGTTAACACTCTTGAATCCACATGCTATAGAGCCAACCTTAGGTAATGTTCAGTGTACTTACCACAAGCTTAGCAATCTCCCAGTTTGAATCCAGATCCTTTCCTTGGTAAAATTTCGAACTCTAACAGTGGTATTGCCACATAACTTTTCTGATTCTTTCCCTTCCTTAGTGCCTGAACAAGATTCTCTTTGTACAGCTCTCCTATTTTCTCTTCCCTTAGTCAACTGCTGCCCATTTTCAGGGTGTTCTAAGATCTTTTCATTGACTCTTCTTATTCTTTTGAAGTCTCGGGAAATAGTGCTACTCTCTACTTGTGTTCCTTGTGAGGAGACAGGTTCAAGAGCACTCACTAATATTGTTCCTTGTGAGGAGACAGGCTCATGAGGTTCTTTGCACTATTCCCAGACTTAGACTCTTTTTCTTTTCTCAAGGGAAGATCAAGGAGAGACTGCAATTTTCTATTTGTTCAGACTGAAAGAGGAATCAAGTTCTGCGCATACCTAGTTCTCATAAGGGGACCTGAACTCTCTCTGTTAGATTGATCCACTTGCAGCTTTCTACTTAGTAAGACCTGTAATCAATTACTAAAGCAATGGTCCTTCAAGTGTCAACATTCTGCGGTTAGTTCCAAGAAAAGTTGAAAATTTCAACTGATTTTGACTCAATAAAACAAAGTTTTTGACTGACTCAAATGACTCTCAAAACAAAACACAAAGTCAGTAATCACCTCCCCCAGACTTAAACAACACTGTCCCCAGTGTTATCAAGCCCGAAGTTGGCTAAAAGAAAGATTAGAAACAACATAAAAGACCAGATAGAAGACTTACCTTCGTCTGCGCGTGGTGTCGATCGACACTATAGTGGTGTCGATCGACACTGGTCTATGTCGAGTCCAATGTCGCCTTTTTCAACTGACTAAAACTAGGACTTAGTAAAACCAAAACAAAATAAAAAAAAAAACGTACCTAACAGTGGGTTGCCTCCCACTCAGCGCTCGTTTTCAGTCATTAGCTTGACTGTGTCAGGTCAGACGTCTGGTGGATCAGAGGGTTGCATTGAATGCTTCCCAGACGAATGTCTTCTCATCCAAGGTGGTGTATAAGCATTAGGTGCATGAGAGCGACCAAGGAAATGAGGAACAGCAGCAGGGAGGGACTTGAGTTCGGGTGGGATACTCCTTTTTCCTGCAGCATCATCAAAAGAAACACCAAGCCTTCTACGAGAATCTCGTGGCTTGCATAAGTGTGCAACAGCTTTTGAACTTTTTAAATTCTTATTGAGATGATCAGGAGGTTTGGAATTGAGTCCAGGGTGTGCGTACCTTTGCTTACTTCGAGGTTTCTGGGCAGAAGGATGTGGAGGCTTCTGTTTGACCAAAGATGACGGACTTGCAGCATTGGAAGCGACTTCTGGTGTGATCCGTGAGGTGTGTCGATCGACACTAGTAGTGTCGATCGACACTGAGTCAGTAGCTCGAATTTCTTCACCTTTTCTGCAGTTCATCTCTGCAATCCTTGTCTCCATGACAAAAACGTCTTCCTCCATTGGCTTGTCATTGATTTGAACATCGTTTCTGCTCATAGTTTGGAAGAGATGATCATTTCCACCCCAGTCTTCAAGCTCCACAACTTTCTTAGAATTCTCAGCTAATGCTTCTTGAATAACCAGCTTGTCCTCTTGTTCTGCAGTATCAAGCTCCTCTCCAGCGATCACAGCAATGCAAGAGATGTGTTTGGAAGTTCCAGTAGTAGGGATAGCTTTGTAGAACACTTCTTTGTCAACATTAGAGAAAGACATTCTCTTATTGGGCATGTCTACAATAGCTCCTACCGTGGCCATGAATGGTCTTCCAAGGATGAATGGTATGCTAGACGTTCTGCTTACTTCCACAACCTGAAAATCAGTTGGAACTAGGCAACTCCCAACTTTGACAAGTAGGTTTGGAATTGTACCATATGAGACTGCGGTAGAAGAATTGGCAAATTCAAGAGTCATGCTTGAAGGGTGAATGTCAGCAATCCCCAGCCTCTCTGCAATGTCTTTTGTCATGAGGTTCACGTTTGCTCCTGAATCGCAGAGGGATTGTTTAAACTTAACTCCACCAATGGAGCATGGAACCATAAACATCCCAGGATCTTCAACCTTAGGCAGCTGCTTCATTGGTGGTGGTGTTTCCCTTGCTTTGTGAAAGAATTCTTCCATCTCTTCAAAGGTTTCTCTGTTATTCTGGAAGAAAGCACACAAATGATATCTCTCATAAGCCTCATCAAAGGAGAGCTCCTTAGGAATCATTTCCACCTTCTTGTTGAAAGCAGCTAGTTTCTCTGGACTAATGGGCGGCCTTAGCTGTTTGGGTAGAGGAAGATTGGGAACCTTGGCCTTGTAGACTCTTTCCAATGCGACCTGTGAAGCTTTAGGCGTGTCTGTCCAAGTTCGGGAAGGGTGTCGATCGACACCCAGCTGGTGTCGATCGACACTACACGTTTGTGTCGAGGATGCTGTGTTGATCGAGCTTGATTTTTCTGATTTCTTCTCGAGTGTCGATCGACACTCAGTAGTGTCGATCGACATTGACTCCGCAACATATTCTACATCTTCAAGCTCCTCGAATTCTTCAGTATTTAACCCTCTTTTCTGCACAGTCTGAAGGTTCCTTCCATCCTGGATCTTGATGGCATTCACATGGTGTCTCGGATTCACATCTGTCTTTCCAGGAAGGAATCCTTCCTGTCACTGAACAGCTTCTGCAGTTTGAGCAACTTGAACATCCAATTGCCTGACATGAGTGCCTAGAGACTCAATTTTTCCATTCAGATCCGTGTACAAGGCATCAATCTTCCTATTGAAGTCCACAGTCATCTTTTGTTGACCCTCCAAGATCTGTGCAAGCATAGACTCCATCTTATAGTCTTGTACAGGAGGCTTCTGGTAGGAAGAAGAACCATAAGTTCTGTTGAAGTTGTTGCTCTGAAAAGGCAAATCTTTGACCTTGAAAACCAGCTCCATTAATGTAGTTAACTTCTTCTTCCTCAGGTTCAAAAGTCTCTACTTCATTAGCAAAATGGACCTGCTTCTTTCCCATCAAGATGTCCAGCTTCTTGTTGACTTCAGCAATTTGGTTTCCTCCAGCTACTCCTGCGTTTTGTCTCCTCTCAAAATCAGCATTCTTGGTGCTGTTGCTAGAGGCCAAGTTCTCTATAAGCTCTATTGAGTCATCTGGAAATCTGGTGTTGAAGTTCCCATTGCTTGCAGCGTCTAAGGCCATCTGGTATCTCTAGTCGATCCCACGGTAGAATATTCCGATAAGCTGCAGCTCGCTGAATCCATGATGTGGGCAGTCCCGCTGGTAAGAGCGAAACCTTACCCAAGAAGCTTTGAATGCTTCAGTAGGTCCTTGAGAGAATGTAGTGATCTTCATTCTCAGCTCTTCAGATCTCGCATCATCAAAGAAATTGCATAAGAATGCATTCTTTGTATCTTCCCATGTGGTCAAGGATCCTGGTGGCAATTGCTTCAACCAGTATGATGCGTCTCCAGCAAGCGAGTAGGGGAAAAGCTTGCAGAAGAGATAATCATATGTAACACCGTTGGCCTTGATGCTTGATGCCAAGTCCTCGAGTCTCTCTATATGGTCCATTGGATGCTCATTAGGAAGACCATGGAAGGGATGTTGAGCCACTAGCGTGTAGTAAGCAGGCTTCAGCTCGAAGTCATTCCTCTGGAATGCAGGAGGACGGATCGCAGCTCTATTGGCATAGAACTGGTCTGGGTGGTTGTATTCACCAAGTATTCTTTCACGTCCAGCGTCTGCATGTGCTCGGTGTCGATCGACACCAAGGTTGTGTCGATCGACACCATCGAGCACCTCTTGTTCGACGACAACAGCTCCATTGTCATCGAGTCTTTGGCCTTGAGCGTTCCTCCTATGCCCTTCTCCATCCACCAAGTTACCAGCTTCGTCGCGGATCAAAACCATGAGACCAGCCATCTCTGTCTGCGGAGGGTGTCGATCGATGCTACTAGTGTCGATCGACACTCGGGTAGATGCTCGGTTCCTACGTTCGAGACGACCGAGCTCCTGGTTGAGTGCGATCAATTCCTTTTCCTTGTTGTTCCTGGTACTGCGATTGTGCATGCACCTAAAACACAAAGTTAAGAAATTGAATTAGTAACCAAAAACAAAAATTAAAAACCTAGACAAAATTCTAATACTAGAAATCTGTAGGTAACTAATCTCCTTCCCCGGCAACGGCGCCAAAATTTGATATGCTCTCAAATTTACCCTAGAGCTACTCTCTCAAATTAAGAGATCAGTTGTAGTATTTAGGGATCGAATTCACAGGGAAGGGATAGTGACTCAGCAGATTTCTAATTTCGAATTAAGCTAAGAAGATAGAATTAAAAGTAAAAGCAGAAAACAATTAAAAACGAAGTAAGTTCAGGAGACGAAACGCTAAGTTCAGGGAAATTCTCAGGTGATCCAAATTGCAGATCTAGACAGGATGTTAGGAATTTATTAAGAACTGTTCTTGAACTTGAAACACTAATGTAAAAATCAACCAACTCTCGCTGCGAAGATTATCTATGTCTAAACCCTAGAATTCCAAATCTCTTTGCAAATTCAAACAATTCAGACAAGCATTAATAACAGGTTCAATTGTTCACAAAACCCTAAACAATATCTCTTTGCGAAAAGGTATTTTGCTCATCTAACATTAGTTCAGGCAATTAATAATACTCTCGCATCTATTAATCAACCTAAGATCAGATTCTAGATCGCGAAGCTAGAATAAGCATTAAACACAAATCCAGATGAAGAACTCTAATGATTTTATCCTAACAATTTAATTCGACCTAACAATTCATTAAGCACCCTTGAAAAACCCTAAACCTAACTAGCAGACTACTCAGACATGGTGAATGAAACAATCATCATGAATAAAGAAGAATGCATAAAAGAAATCAATAGAAATAATGGAGTTCCAAATTTGCTCTGAAGGAGACAAATTCTTCTCTCTAAAAATCTCTAAGACAGAAAATTATGAAAAAGTATTCCAAAAAGGTTCTTGGCTAAGCAATGCCTGAAATCTATTTATAGAAGAGGATTTTCGTTCAGGGGCAATCTTGTAATTCTTCAGAACTTTGGGCAATTTCTCTTTTTCCAATAGAAGTTGGCAAAACGTGTCGGTCTCGTCTGGTGTCGATCGACACCCTGTGCGTAATTCCACTCTTCTGACTTCATCGCTTCGCAGCTTCTTGCAGAATGCTCCAAAAAGCTTCAGAATCTCCAATTATGCTCCAAACGTAGTCCAACCTATAAAGACTCAGAAAAGACTCTAAAACTAACAAAAGACTCTATAAAAACACTTATATCATGGTCCAAAAACGGGTAAAAACCATGATATATCAATTCGCTACAGGATTCCACTTCCAGAGCTTTGCGGGATCTATGGGTTCGCAGATGCGCATGCTACAGGAGTCTCTCTTCAGACGCAGCTTCCGGACAACCAGAATTTCTGGTCACACTTCGGAAATAGGAGGTATGACTCTAAGACTTCCACACAGACCGACATTCGCCATCCTACCCTTCGCTACTTGGTCCGCATATTCGCCACTACACTTCTGTGTAAGCATGAGCCAGGGAAGATGCAAGTGTCTGAGTTGGTATTGCTGTATCGCGCCCTTTGGTCTGAGATTTATGAGGCGTCTGACGCGCCAGAGAGCGCGAACCTTGGCGCGGTATTTGCTCATCATTTGGCTTCCTTGAAGACGAAGCCTTTCAGTGGTACGAAGACCAAGCCTGAGACTGTAGGCAGTCTTCTTACTCCTATCTTCCAGCACTGCGGGATTGACACTTCTAGATGCACCATTGATACATCGCGTGCTTTGATTGATATGGATTACTTGCGGAGGGCTCACTGGGTGAAGCCAAAGAGGTTATGGGTCTTCAGCGACGAGCAGAGAGTGCAGCGCATGGTCCAGTTACCTGACATGGACCTTACTCACATCACTGGCGATCCAGGCCGCCTCGCATTTCAGCCTAGTCCGAACACGCTGAGGACTGCTCCTGTTGCCAGACGCAGAGGTGCATCCTCCCGACCAGCTGAGGATCCCACACGCCCTTCTTGTTTGAGGCGCAGCAGGGCTCCGTTGCCTATTAATCCTCACCACCTTCCAGATGCTCCCGAGATTCCTATGGAGCCAGATGTTTTTCAGAGATATGTGGTGCAGAGCTTCCAGGCCATTTGGAACGCCATTGCTACTGTTTCCAGCTGCAGCTGCGTTCGCCCTCCCACACCACCACGCTCTTCTCCACCACGTTCTGATGACGACGAGTGATTCCTCCATTCTTTTTAGTATTTTGAGTCAGTTTTTCTTTTTCTCTTGAGTCTGCATTTTGCTTCCATTTGCTTCAGTACTTTGTTTCTAACTTGTTAAACTCATTGAGTTTATTGGATTATTTTGTGCTTTTAACGGTTTGTTTGAGTTTTCTAACAGCTAGGATGACTCTAACAACAATCTGACTTAGCAAACTTCATGTTCGAGTGGCTGAACTCTGACTTCGGACAGAGTGTCGATCGACACCATCTGTGTCGATCGACGCTGTACGCTCAGTCAGGTAATCCGATTTTTTCTCTTTCTTTTATAACAGTTTAGCACTAATTTTTTCTATCCAAACTCATTCTTAATAACACTGGGGACAGTGTTGTTCAAGTCTGGGGGAGGTAGTTGCTAACATTGTGTTTTGTTTTGAGAGTCTGTTTTGAGTCAAAAATTTGTTTTATTGAGTCAAAACCAGTTGGAACTTTCAGTTTTTCTAGGAACTTAACCGCAGATTGTTGACACTTGAGGGACCATTGCTTTAGTAGTTGATTACAGGTCTTACTAAGTAGAAAGCTGCAAGTGGATCAATCTAACAGAGAGAGTTCGAGTCCTCTTATGAGAACTAGGTATGCGCAGAACTTGATTCCTCTTTCAGTCTGAACAAATAGAAAAATTGCAGTCTCTCCTTGATCTTCCCTTGAGAAAAGAAAAAAAAATAAAAAGAATCTAAGTCTGGGAATAGTGCAATGAACCTCATGAGCCTGTCTCCTCACAAGGAACAATATTAGTGAGTGCTCTTGAACCTGTCTCCTCACAAGGAACACAAGTAGAGAGTAGCACTATTTCCCAAGACTTCAAAAGAATAAGAAGAGTCAATGAAAAGATCTTAGAACACCCTGAAAATGGGCAGCAGTTGACTAAGGAAAGAGAAAATAGGAGAGCTGTACAAAAGAGAATCTTGTTCATGCACTAAGGAAGGGGAAAGAATCAGAAAAGTTCTGTAGCAATACCACTGTTAGAGTTCGAAATTTTACCAAGGAAAGAATCTGGATTCGAACTGGGAGATTGCAAAGCTAGTGGTAAGTACACTGAACTTTCCCAAGCTTGGCTCTATTGCATGTGGATTCAAGAGTGTTAACAATTTGTGGCGTTCTGAAAAAGTACTCGAAAGTTTCTGTTTTCAAACTTCTACTTCAGTCTAAGTTTCTGTTTTGCTTGAGGGCAAGCAAAAGTTAAGTCTGGGGGAGTTGATATATCGTGGTTTTTACCCACTTTTGGACCATGATATAAGTGTTTTTATAGAGTATTTTGTTAGTTTTCGAGTCCAATTTGAGTCTTTACAGGATGGAGAACACTTGGAGCTAAATGGGAGAATCTGGAACATTTTGTAGCATTTTGGAGAAGCAGCCGAAGTGATGAAGTCGAAAGAGTATATTTACGCACAAGGTGTCGATCGACACCACTTGTGTCGATCGACACCAATCAAGGTCGGCCAAGTTTCGCGACTTCTATCAGAAAAAGGAAAGAGAGCAAGTTTGAAGAAATTACAAGACTGCCCCTGGACGAAAATCCTCTTCTATAAATAGTTTACAGGGATTGTTAAGCCTCAATACCTTTTCATAATTTATTGTTTTTGAGACTTAGAGAGAGATTGATCCTGAGCTTTTGGGGAGACAATTCTAACTCATCTGAGCCAGATTTCGAACCCCTGTATCATTCTCTATTCTTTTTATGCAATTTATTTCAGCCATGATTTGTGTTTTCATAATTATGTCTGAGTAGTTTGCTAGTTAGGTTAGGGTGATTTAGGGTTGATAATGAATTTGTAGAATCATTATTATTGTTAGGAAAATCACTTGGATTTTCATCTTGATTTGTGCTTAACTTGATTTCTGAAATTGATCACTTAGAAATCAAACCCTAGATTGTTTAATAGATGCGAGAGCATTATTGATAATCTGACCTAATCATAGATGAGCAAAATATCTATTCGCAAAGAGATTTGGTTTAGGTATTTTGTGAACAAAATCGAACCTAAACATTAATGCTTGTCTAAATTGTTTGAACTCGCAAAGAGATTTGGTTTTCTGGAATTTAGGCATAGATAACTTCTGCAACGAGAGTTGATTAGTTTTAAATTAGCGTTTCGAGTTCTAGACGGTTCTTAATTATTTCCTGACAAAATAATATCTGCATTCTCTGATTCATCCTGATAATCATCCTTGCCTAGCGCCTTCGTCTCCTGAACTTTAATCCGAATTAATCTCATTTACCTATTTCGCCTAGCTTAGTTTACTTTCATATCTAATTGACTTAGCATAATCTGAATTTAGAAACCTTATCGTAGCATCTACTTCCCTTGGGATTTCGATACCCCTTATACTACGATTGCTTTTTCTTTGCACTTGCAGTAGTTTTATTAGGGTAAAACCTGAGCCCTATCAATTGGTCTCCTCACACCTCTTGAGCACCCTGCACAAATTAGACAATCAAACGCCAAAGGAAGAGCCATACACGGAGAAGTCATCCATGAATAGCTCAACCATCTCCTCAATCAAGTCAGAAAATATAGACATCATGCATCTCTGAAATGTGGCAGGAGCATTACATAAACCAAAAGGCATTCTCCTATATGCATAAGTTCCATAAGGACAAGTGAAAGTTGTCTTTTCTTGATCATTAGGGTGAATGGGGATTTGGAAAAAGCCACGATAACCGTCTAGAAAACAGTAATAGGGGTGGTTGTCTAATCTTTCAAGCATTTGGCCAATGAATGGCAGTGGGAAGTGGTCTTTCCTAGTGGCCTTGTTAAGTTTTCGATAATCTATACACATCTTATGACCCGTGATGGTCCTAGAAGGTATTAGTTCATCATTCTCATTTCTTATAATCGTGATACCACCCTTTTTAGGCACCACATGAACCGGTGAGATCCACGTGCTGTCACTTATGGGGTATATCCCGTTGGCCTCTAAAAGTTTTAGAATCTCTTTCTTAACCACTTCTTTCAAGTTAGGATTCAAACGTCTTTGGTGTTCAATTGAAGAAGTGTTCTCATCATCTAAATGAATCCTATGAGTACAAAGTAATGGTGAAAGGCCCTTGATGTCACTGAGAGAGTACCCAATGGCCTTCCTATACTTTCTCAACTCCCTAACGAGTGATTTTAACTCATCATCATTCAGATTTTCATTAACAATGACCGGGTAAGTCTCATTTGGTCCTAAGAAAGCGTACCTTAGCCCAATTGGTAGCTGCTTGAGGTCCACTTTTGGGGCCAACATCTCACTCCAGTCTTCCTCGTGGCTTGTGTTGAGGTTGCTGTCCTCATTTGCTTCCTTAGACCCCGAGTCATGAGCCTCCAAGCTACCTTTTTCAAACGTCTGTCCCGCAGAGCTCGAGTGAATTGGTCGTTCTACCACTCGATATTGGTTGGATCGAGTAGACTCCCTCGATTCACTTAGTCGTTCTTCATTAGATCGAGCAGATGGGTCGATCTGGCTGTCGATCTGTTCCTCAAATCGAGTAAGCTGCTCGATCTCACAGTCGATCTCCTTGACAATCTTGCGAGAATCAAGGATGCGAACATACTCTTGGGTCTGATCACTTAAGTAGCCATACTCTCCACATTCCTTTGTTAATGCCAGCAGTAGATGATCCTCTTGACCCAATTCCTCTAGCAATTTATCAGCCAAAATATCCATAGCTTCTATGTAGAAAACTTGTCCATCAATTGTCTGTTTCTTCAAAACCTCATTGATATCAAAGTTGAGCTTGATGTCTTTGCCCAAGTGCAGCGAAATCTTGCCATTCTTGACGTCAATTATGGCTCCAGCAGTTACCAAAAATGGTCTCCCAAGGATTAGGGGATCCTTGGGTTCTTCGTCCATTTCAAGAACAACAAAGTCCGTGGGGACACTCACGTTGCTTATCCTCACGGGGAGGTCTTCAAGCACTCCTACCGGGAGCCTTACACTTCGATCGGCCAAGATCAATGAGATCCTGCATTCCTTAAACTTGGTGAAGCCTAGATTCTTTGCTATGGAGTAGGGCATTAGGTTAATGCTTGCCCCTAAGTCGCACAAACAACTATCAAACTTCAATGGACCGAGAGCACATGGAATGGTGAAAGAGCCTGGATCTCCTAGCTTCTTTGGTGCTATCTCTTTGTGGATGATGGCACTGCACTCTTGACTCAATACCATGACTTCTCCACCTTCTTTCACCCTCTTTGCAAGCGTATCTTTCAGAAACTTGGCATACTTCGGTACCATAGCCAAACAATCAAGCAAAGGCAATTTCAACTCAACATTTCTCAAATACTTTTCAAACAAGGCTCTATGCTTCTCAACCAGCTGCTTCTTGAAACGTCCATGGAAGAAGAGCTTTGGTTTGCAGGGTGGAGGTACGAAAATATTTTTTTCTTTGCTTGCTTCCCCCACTTGTTTTTCCAAAACCGCTTCCTTGCCTTTCCTTGCCCTTTCAATGTAGACATTGTCAAAGGTGATCTCTTGATCATTTGAAAGATCACTCTCCCCCTCTTGAATCACAATGTCCTCATTGTCTTTAGATGTAGACCATGGTGCTACCTCCTTTCCACTCCTTAGAGTGATCACGTTCGCATATTCCTTGGGATTGGTCTCACATTGGCCGGGTAAACTAGCTTGACCGCTTGTACTAGCTTTTCCTTTCTCCAGCTGGAGAATCTTGTTGTTGATGTTGCTGATCTGTGTAGAGACCTCAGTAAGAGAGGAGTCTAGCCGATTGTTCATATCAACAAATTTTTGATTTGTAGATGATTGGCCTTGGAGTAGTTGTTGGAACATAACTTGTACCGGATCTTGAGGTGGACCTTGAACTTGTTGTTGCTGTGGCACAAAATCAGGAGGGTAAGCTTTGTTCCCTTGCTGTTGGTATCCTTGGTAGGTGCCTTGTCTTTGCCCTTGATACCCACTGTTTTGTGGAAATCCACCTTTGTTGTCAGGAACAAACGGTTTGCCTTGATTGCTTTGTTGTGGAGGGTACACTTGGTCCTTTGGATTTTCCACATTGGTGCTTCTATAAGACAAGTTATTGTTGTTTCCTTGATACCTTGGAGCATAGCCCTGTGGCTTAGGATAGTCTTGGCCACCAACCCAATTCTCTTCTTCAAACTCCTCTTCATTTCTCTCTTGGAACAATTCTGCGGCTTCACCAACGAAGTGGACATGTTTTTGGCTAGCAAGCATCATCTTGTCAATTTTTTCATGGAGTGACTTCAGCTCTTTCTTGTGTGCCTCCAGCTCATGACCTCTTGGTGCTCGGTCATAGTCCTCAGAATAGTTACCATCACTCAGAGCCAGGTTTTCAATTAGCTCCATACCCTCTTGCACATCTTGTCCTAGGAAATTCTCTTTGCTTGCCGTGTCTAGTAACATGCGAATTTTTGGCAAGGCTCCACGGTATATTGTGCTCAAGAGTGTCTCCTCAGCTAAGCCATGGTGAGGACACTGAATGGTATAGTCCTTGAAGCGCTCCATTGCTTCACTAAAGGTCTCATTTTGCCTTTGTGTAAAACCGCTTATCTCACTTCTCAGCCGAGCTATTCTTGTGCTTGAGAAGAACTTTGACAGGAAGGCTTTCTTGCATTCAACCCATGACGTGATGGTGCCTTGAGGTAGGGTCTTCTCCCAATGTCTGGCTTTGTCCCCAAGAGAAAAAGGGAAAAGCCGTAGCTTGAAGCTATCCTCCGAGATGTCGTTTATCTTGATCATCCACACACTTGTTCGAAGTTTTCCAAGTGCTCCAGTGGATCTTCCATTACCAGGCCATGGAACTTGCTGTTCTGGACCATAGAGACAAATCCAGGTTTGATCTCGAAGTTGTTGTTTTGCACCGGTGGTGGAGTGATGCCAAAGCGATTTGTGTGGATGTTTGGTGCATCTCCCGCACTAATGATGCGCAGTATCCTTGGAGTGTGGTAAGGGTGTCCATTGCCTCTGCCAGCAGCAGCATGTTGAGGTGGGTCTTCCACCTGGTCATGGTCAGCCATTACTTCTTGATGGTACTCTTCAATTTGGAGTAGTCTTTCCCTCCTATACCTTGCACCTCCAAGTTGATGGATGTTGTCTAGTGGCGTGAGTAGGTTGTTGTCACCTCTAGACATCAGGTTCATATACCTGAAAACACAAGTACAAAAGTTGAAAAATCATTAACCAAATACAAAATAAAAACTTAGTCTGCACTAAGCTCCAAATCCTAACACTTTCACTAAAAACCCAAGTTTGGCAACATCGCCATTTGATAAGAGAACTTTTTCATGGTTTTCTAATCAAATCCTAAAGTCTCTTTTTGTTTTTGTAGTACTTTAGGAGTCAATCCAAATCGGGGTGGTGAAAGATACCAAGAATACAAGAGTTCAAGTAAAGCTAAGTAGAATTCGGGTTAATTTGGGAACAATTGTGTAACAATTACTTGCAGTGATTATACAGCCACAAAAACTATTTTAAAATCCTTACTGAATGTTTATACAACTACTAGATAACTTCTAAACGATTAAACAACCAATCTACTAATTTTATAAAATCAAAATCTAAAACCTGATAAACTAGACAATTTTTAAGTAAGAGACAAGATTTTCGAAAACTATTTTTAAAAATCTAACGACTACTAACTCAATACCAGACAGTAAAATAAAACTATAGGCAATTTCTAAAATACTAAAAATAGCAAAAACACAATTTTACAAATATAGAAGACTATATTGCATTATTAAGCTATCTAGGAGATTTTTAGTAAAAATAATTAAACCTTAAACAAGAAGAAAATGGTTTTAAGTTTTCAAAAATTTAAAACAGATTCAAGGTTGGGATTCATTCTTAAGGAGGTTGAAAATTCGAACATGGGGTTTTAAAAACATAATTTTACACACTTTAGTGCTATCTCTAAAAATTAAGAAGCCATGACTAGATTTAAGCATGATGTGTGGTGTAAATCATTTCTTCACCCTTTACTCCTAACCCATGATGTGTGGTGGAAAGACAGGGTGAAGAACATGAAGCTTGGATCTTAAAAGATGGCTTAACTAGCTCCCTATGCATCCATGGCGTTTTGGAAAGGATGAGCTAGTCTCTTGGATTTGGTTTTAAAGGATTTTCTAAGTCTTGTTAGGATAAGTAAATCCGTAAGATTAAAGAGATCTCCATCGAGAATCTCTAGACTTTAAAACCCTCAAATCCAAGAAGAGAATTAGATGAAGAACAAGAAAAGACCCAAGATTTTAGTCTTCAACCCCCTTAATCATCCCAACCTCAAAACTTAGTGGTTTACTCACAAATCATGTTCTTACCTCTCTTAAACATAAGTTTAGAGTTGTAGAACATGCTCTGTTTTTGGGATTTTTCTATGCAAAAATGAATGAGAGAGGGATTAGGATCATTGTTAGTATATTTGGGTAGATGTGAGTCTAGTCATGTATGCTTGCATTGCCTTTTACCTTTAGAAATATGCATAAGTTCAAACCTTTTTGAGAGAAACCAATGCTCGGAGTACCCATTTGAATGAGATCATTTTTATCTCATAACCTTGTCCCTTGCCAAATGTATTCCGTTTTAAATGCACAAGTGTGATTCGCGGTTTAAGCTCTAAATGAATGTTAAAGGTTAGGATTCTTGGATTGCTTGGAATAAACAAGTCATGTTTTGAAATTAGATATGTGATGATTATGGCTAAGTCCTTTTGAGTAAATGTTTGTGTACTGCATCCTAGAATTGAGAACTAGGACCACTGAATTGATGCATTTGAAAAACACTTTTGGATTTGAGCCCCCGTTTTTAATCCTCTCTTCCTAGCTTGAATTTTGTTTGCTTGAGGGCAAGCAAAAGGCAAGTTTGGGGGAGTTGATATACTCATATATTTCGCATATTTAGCATGCATTTATAATAGGTTTTCATGCATACATCATTCATAATAGGCTAGTTTGCATCATTTATCTCATTTTAAGTTCTAGAACACTTTGCATTAGCATTTGCATGGTTTCTTTCATATTTGCATCTTTTTCAGGTTATTAGGAGTACTTGGAGCTGTGATGGATGCTGAGCATTGACAATAAGATGAAAGAAGAGCCTAGGAGTTGGCGGGAATCAAGGGAAAACTTGGACAAAAGAGAAGGAGCAGAGATCGACTCCAAGATCGACACCTCAGCCCGTTTCACCTTCAGATCGACCAAGCCAAGTCGATTCAACCAAGATCGACTCCAAGATCGACCAAGCCAAGTCGATTCAACCAAGATCGAGAGACAGATCGAGCAGAATGAGTCGATCCATGAGAGATCGACTAGACGATCGAGTAGCCAACCCGAACCAAGCAAAGATCGAGTCCATGATCGACCAAATCAACTCGATCATCCGAGCCAGGCGTACCAACTCCCTCCTAACTCATGTGATTGTCTTCTAGTGAGGGGACCACTTTGGTCTCAAAGTCTCCTAGAAGACATGAAACCTTGTTTTAGGGAGTGGGAGACAATTTCATATAATTTCCTTATGACTTCTAAGGGAGGAAGACTTTGGTGTATCATATCTCATCACACAATCACTTGGGAAATTATTGCAGCGTTAGAGAGAGAGAGATAGAGAGAGAGAGAGAAGCAGAGTATTGTTCTTGCTTGTTCTTGCTTGTTCCTGCTTATTCTTACTTTTTCTTGTGTGGAAAAACTTTTATTTTCATTTTGAATCAAGTATTTTCGTTTTCTTAAGTCTAATCTTTCTTCTTGGAAAAACAGAGCATGTTCTACAACTCTAAACTTATGTTTAAGAGAGGTAAGAACATGATTTGTGAGCAAACCACTAAGGTTTGAGGTTGGGATGATTAAGGGGGTTGAAGAATAAAATCTTGGGTCTTTTCTTGTTCTTCATCTAATTCTCTTCTTGGATTTGAGGGTTTTAAAGTCTAGAGATTCTCGATGGAGATCTCTTTAATCTTAGGGATTTCCTTATCCTAACAAGACTTAGGAAATCCCTTAAAACCAAATCCAAGAGACTAGCTCATCCTTTCCCAAACGCCATGGATGCTTAGGAAGCTAGTTAAGCCATCTTTTAAGATCCAAGCTTCATGTTCTTCACCCTGTCTTTCCACCACACATCATGGGTTAGGAGAAAAGGGTGAAGAAAGGATTTACACCACACATCATGAGTAAATCTAGTCATGGCTTCTTAAGACTTAGAGATAGCACTAAAGTGTGAAAAATTATGTTTTTAAAACCCCATGTTCGAATTTTCAACCTCCTTAAGAATGAATCCCAACCTTGAATCTGTTTTAAACTTTTGAAAACTTAAAACCATTTTCTTCTTGTTTAAGGTTTAATTATTTTTACTAAAAATCTCCTAGATAGCTTAATAATGCAATAAAGTCTTCTAAATTTGTAAAATTGTGTTTTTGCTATTTTTAGTATTTTAGAAATTGCCTAGAGTTTTATTTTACTGTCTGGTATTGAGTTAGTAGTCGTTAGATTTTTAAAAATAGTTTTCGAAAATCTTGTCTCTTACTTAAAAATTGTCTAGTTTATCAGGTTTTAGATTTTGATTTTATAAAATTAGTAGATTGGTTGTTTAATCGTTTAGAAGTCATCTAGTAGTTGTATAACCCTTCAGTAAGGATTTTAAAATAGTTTTTGTGGCTGTATAATCACTGCAAGTAATTGTTACACAGTTGTTCCCAAATTAACCCGAATTCTACTTAGCTTTACTTGAAATCTTGTATTTTTGGTATCTTTCACCATCCCAATTTGGATTGACTCCTAAAGTACTACAACAACAAAAAGAAACTTTAGGATTTGATTAGAAAACCATGAAAAAGTTCTCTTATCAACAACACCGTAGACATAAGAAACACTGATAGACAACCACACATATGAATGAATGTAAAATATATCTTTAAAATGTATATTATTATAATAATTTTTTTTCATTATTCTAGTATTAAAAATTATTATATGACCCATAAATATGTTTTCTGCCTCCGCCATGTCACCTATGTAACTACATGGTTCATGAAAAATGCATTTACTTGCCCTGTGTCATTTGGATCACCCGTCACCCTCACCGCCTCTCTTTCACTCCACCCCTTCTCCTGGTGATTTCTCTTGTGGAGTTAGTCGTAAAACCATAGATGTCAATTACGGGCAATACTCTTGTACTAAAGGATGCCACTATGCTATCCATTCAAAGTGTGCAAGGAGAGAAGATGTATGGGATGGGAAAGATCTCGAAGGAGTGCCTGAAGAACCCATTGAAGATGAAGATATCGAGCCATTCGTGAAGATTGATGAGAACACGATACAATATTTCAGTCATGACCATTACATTAGGCTCCACAAGAATGGCAACCTTGGAAATCATGTAAGCAAGTTTTGTGATGCTTGCATCTTTCCAATAGTACCTTCAGTTTCTCCACGAAGCATGTGCATGCCTTCCTCGCAAAAAAACACCACCCGCTATACAAACACCCGCTTATCCTCCTCCCATCCCCTTCAGAATTCTATATATTCCCACATGATTGTTGCGCCAAAGGCGTGTTCAAATGCAAAGGGTGTGACCAACTAAGTAGTGGTTTTGTGTATGAATGCGCCGATGATGATTGTGCATTTGAACTTGACGTTAGATGTGCTTCCATTTCCGATCCTATAATCCATGGCTGCCATCGAAGTGATCCCTCTCTTCATCAACTTGACCAAAGGTGAATGCATGAGGTGTAAGTCAATCTACAATTCATCCTTCTTTCTAGAATGTGTTCAATGTGAATCATTTTTGTGTCTCACTTGCGCTAATGTGCCTCGTGTGACACACTACAAGTATGATAGTCATCCACTCACTCTTTGCTATGGAGAAGAAGATGCAAAAAATCACAAATATTGGTGTGAGATATGTGAATCCAAATTGGATTCGAAGATATGGTTTTATACATGCGAGTATTGTAGGATTACTCTTCATGTTACATGTTTATTGGGGTTAAACATGTACATGAAGTCGCTAGAGACCGTCAAAATGTACAATGATAATGAAGAGGAGGTTGTAATTGCTCACAACCATGGTAGATCTCGACCAGTTTGTGATCGTTGTGGTCATCGTTGAGTAGAAGCATTGGTATTTAAATGCTCAGAAAGAAACTTTTGTACTTTGGATTGTATGAATGCTACATGGATTGACGAGGCAGTAGATTGAAATGGAGATTAGATGAAAAGGATGGAGAAGATTAAAATAAATAAAAGTGAAGAAAGCATCAACGTAACAATTAAGAATCATGATCTTGAACTTTCCGTGTGCTATTAGCTTTCTTATTTTTGTAAACGATTTGTACGAAAAAAATTGGAAGTTTGCTTGTGCTTTCTCTCCGGAATGTGTAATAACGTGTGTTTTCATTTTGTGTGTTTTTATGATCCAAAACTTTGTTTCTTATTAAAATATTTTATGTTTTCTTATATTCACCGAGATTTGCACTCAGGTCCGGGCCAGAGCACAAGCGGGCTAAGTCATGACTTAGGGCCACCAAATTTTTTTATTAATTGTTGGACCACATTTTTGTTGTAACATAGTATAGTAGAACCTCTATAAATTAATACTCGATAAATTAATAATCACTATAAATTAATAAATTTTGTTGGTCCCGTGTCTGGGCAGTGTAAAAATTAGTAAAATTCGATAAGATAATAAGATAATAATTTTTTTGAAACTCTTATGTAAATATATGGTCCCAATAATAAGATAAATTAATAATTATACATCTAAGCATATATATCTAGATATATAACTAAGGTAATATAGTAGAATATGATTAAATTATTGTTTTAAGTTTATAAATATTTTTGATTTATCTTTAAATTCTTTAATATGATATTTTCTAAATAAATTTTATAATTCAAAAATATTTTTGTATTGTTTTTTGATGAACATTAAAAGTTCAAACAGAAAATATCTTTATAATTTATTAATTTATCAATAAATTAATAATTCTATAAGATAATAAAATCTTGAAGTCCTAACATTATTAATTTATAGAGGTTTTACTGTACATTTATAAGGTCACAAACATAAAAAAGTTAAATACAAGATAATTTAAACTTTTTATATATATGGTTATTTTTTTAAACTAATATTATTTAATAATTATATAAAAAGAAATTATATTTATTTATTTGGCTTTGGGCCACCAAACTGTAATGGTAGGTAATCTATCAACGTGTATGATGAAAGAAAGCCTTGTCATGAACGTTCATAGGTACTTAATGCTATCTTCAATGATAGTTCCAAGTCATCAACTACTGGTATGAAACATTACAAGAATACTCTGCCAAAAAAAACTACCGAAGAAAAAGTAATTTTTATGTGAAACAGATCATGTGCACCGAAAGTAAACATATTTAGACTATATTTAAACAGTATCGGCTGTGTAAAGAAAAAGTACAAAGAATGCAGAGTAAACATGTGGCCAAGATGAGAGACCCCAATCTCACTATTTTAGCCGAGAGTGATCCTTACGCGTTTAATGACTTTTAAAAAAATATAACTAACTATTAAATACACATTCAATATCAAAAATCCATTTATTAAAATCAAACCGGAAATTCGAAGCGTCATAACAATAAAATCAAGTTTAAACTTAAGAATAAAAATACTGAAATATCTTTTAAAATCTTTAAATAAAACCAAAGCGTCTTTTTGTTCCCGGAAATAGCACAGCTCCAACTTTAACTCAAGTCTACTCACCTGAAAAGAGAAAAGAGGGGTGAGTAACAAGTTACTCAGTGAAACAATCATACATGCCTACTTGATCTATATGAAGCATTAATCATAAGCACCAGAGCCGGCCCTATGTAGTGGGCCGCCTAAAGCCCAAATAAATTTTTTTTGCCCATAAACATAAAAAAAATCACAAAAATGCAACTTTGAGATTCGAACCTGTGATTTCAAGCAAACCCAACTACATAAACCACTGTACTACAAGCTTCTTTCTTAAATTTGATACCCCTAAAACCTTATATAAATTTTGGCGCCTAAAGCTGGTGCTTTACCCGCTTTAGCCCAGGGCCGGGCCTCATAAGCACATATGCATCTACTCAACCTAGCGATTAGACAAACATA
The DNA here is from genome assembly GCA_020283515.1 of Alliaria petiolata. Classification (NCBI taxonomy): domain Eukaryota; kingdom Viridiplantae; phylum Streptophyta; class Magnoliopsida; order Brassicales; family Brassicaceae; genus Alliaria; species Alliaria petiolata. Next base: position 54,722,933 of record JAHZTW010000004.1, on the reverse strand, counting down.
AATCAACATGCAAACACAAGTTCAGAGAAAACCTATCAAACAAGTTCCCACTCACGAGAACGTCACACTTTTAAATCTTTTTTAAATCTCTTGACTCGACATCCATAATTTCACAGGCCCGTCAGCCCCTGTATTGGCTACCATTCCTTTGTGTGCAGACACCAATGGTCTCACTTCGCGCAACGTCTTTCGTGACGACCATCAAACAATCCGTACATAGGACGGAATCAATCATGCGCTCTAGTGTGCTTATTCTAACACCAATCAACAATTCAAGCATCCATTCTCAATCATCATTCATGTTCGTTTTAATTAACAATCAATATCTAATATCTAGGTTATATACACACATACTTAGCTAAGCTTAACACAACTTATAAATCAACAAGTCCCGCTTCACCTTTGCGTTCGGTTGAAAATGAGAAGTCGGAAGATGCGGTTACTGTGGTTGACGGTCAAAACCTGCGATTTGGAAAATAATCGCTTAAGTTTAATTAAATAGACTTCACGGAATTAGAAACTTTCCTAAAATGGAAACCTTCTTAAAATAGAAACTTTCCAAAAAATAGAAAGTTTCCAAAAATAGAACTTCTCTAAATTAGAACATTGCAAAATAAGAAATTTCTAATTAAGTCTAGGGTTTTCGGATTAGGGTTTTCGTTCAACTTGCTCAACAAGAAAACTCAGATCTATGGTTTTCGGATTTGACAAACATGATGATTTCTTGGCCGAAAAGCAATCGAAATAACTTTTGCGGTTTACTTTGGATCAGGGATTTGGGAATTGCCGCAGCAAGATGGCTGAATGGGCTTTTCAATGATATACTGCACGGCGGCTGGATAGATCTGGTTCTCCTGGAAATTGGTCCGAAACTTCCTTTACGAAAGTGGGAAAAAGTCAGATTTCTTGGGTTTAACAGAATTATCCGCTCGGATTGAAAATGCCATAACTAACGGAATATATCAAATCGGACGATTCAAGAGATGCTAGAAATATAAGAGAATTCTCTTTCCAACAACACCAAGATCGTGATTTGGGTCCTCCGGAGTCGGATGGAAAATGGCTTCGAAAGGTGACGGATCGGAGATGTTTCGACGGCTGAGCTGCATAGAATTTGGCAAAGCTTCGCTGAGACTTTTCCGTACCTTATATGCTGCTGGACGAAATCTATATATAGGGGAGGGATTAGGGTTGACTAAAGCTTAGGTTTAGAGTTTTAATATGGGATTTACGACATGGGCTTGGAAGAGAAAGAAAATGATGGTTTTAGAAAAATGAAAAATGGGTTTGAGAAATAAATATTGGGTTTGGGATGTCACACAAGATGAAAACAAAAGAATATTTGCCTTCAAATTTGTAAGATAGTAGTAAATATTATCGTGGACTATGCCTTTTGATCCGTTTCACGTTGGCTTCCGACCACAGTCACCACACCGAACACACGAGACGGAGACATGGCTAATACTGTATATTATTTAAAAAGTGAACATGGCTAAAAATTAATCTTTGGGTGGTTGATTATTATTACGTATCCTTTCAATTAGAAAAATCGATTATCATATTGAAATAATTACAAAATAATAAACTCTGTTTTTTGTTGTGTACCAAATTTTTTTTTTTTTTTTGGACAATATTGTGTACCGATTTTCACGAGACTAAACGATGTAATGGTTTCCGTTGCAATGAGACTCAGACACATGAGTAGTGTTTCAATGTCACAAATCAAAATGGATCAAGTTACTGTTTTTTAGCTTTGCCGTGAATATTCTGCCAATGTATATGGGTCTTTCTTTGGATACGTTGTCGATTTATCATGATATTTTCTCTGCTTTAGTCTTTACAGTTTTAAAGTTTTATTATATTAATTAATCATTAGTACTAGTTGATCAGCACGAATTTTATATTACCATTTAATAATATAATTACAAATAACTTGGGGTAATATAAAATAACAATATAGATAGTCTCTAACAATCTTCTATGTACTTAATAAAATTTATCGAAGACACTATATATAATAGAAAGTTATATATGTATATATCAAAAGTCAAAATCATAATGTTTTGGGGTTCTTTCAACCTCTTTGTTTCAAGTCTCCTACAAACCGAAAAAAAAATACTTCAAATTCTGGAAAACACGATGGTGAGATATTTTTCGATGGCTTTCCGAAGTCCAAATCAGAAAATGAATAAGGAAAAGCCACAAAATAGTACGCCAGAAACTGGAAAAAGAGAATAAAAAAACTGGAAAGGAAATGGTGGCTACTGGGTCCGAAAGAGAAATGGATCCGCAGTGGGGTTTAAGTGATGGGCTTTTTGGTGTAAAGAGAGAAAAACTAAGAATTTGGTGTTGAGAATTTCGGTCAAGCAGGGACCAGAGAAGTGACCGGATAATAGTCGGAAAAAAGACTTCGAATTTCAAAAAGAAGTGAACGGCAGTGTTTTAAGAAACAAAACAGAGAGAATATCTAAGTGTAATAAGAGTAAAAATGTTTGAACCCCATTCATGTTGTGGGAAAGGAGGTATTTATGGCCTGGACTAGTATACCGGGTTGGATCCATGGTTGTTGGGTCGGATCGAATCTGTTGAATGGATCGTGTACCGAGTACTTGACTCCTAACCCCCTACTTTCTTTGGCTATATTCGCCAACTGCTTGATAAAGTTTGCCCGTATCTCTGTTCGAACTAGTGTACGGTCTGTAAGCAGCGGATTAGGCGCAGCGTGTCAATCTTCCATACCGTTGTTCTTCCCTATGCATTGTTAGTTGTCACTTTCACCTATCACATGCGAACATAAGACATTAACTGCATGCTCTGAGGGTTGTAAAAAGTATGAGCGTGAGTTGGAATATATTCTTATTGTCAATTACTGGGAAAACCACTAGTATTGAACTACTTTATCCCACCTAAATGAAATATGTACCTGGCCCGGTTTACTTAATACTAGGGATCGGGCTATCATGGTGGTCTGGTTGATGGACGCTCTACTCTCAGTGCCATGTTTTGACCACTCCTTACTAGTCTCGGCTACTCCATATGATTGGTGTGAGTACGAGACCGGAGAAAGTGGCCTCTCAATTTCAACTGATCACTCAGTCCCCAAGTCTCTCTGCATCCAACAATATGGTCACACTGATACCAAGAGCGTAGAGTCAGATGGCCTCCATGCCGGATCTCTTGGTTTCGTAGAATCCAAGGCCCGATGCTAATTTTGGGTTGCTTGGACCATAGGCCCAAGGCTCATTTTTGACCCAAGGGGGCCATATCTGCAAAAAACCATTAACGACACATGGTGACACACTATTCACTCACGTAAAAAAGTTAATATTTATCCCAAACACATAAAACATATTTTGGATTCACAAACCTTATTAAATATCCGAGTTTTAAATATTTTTACTCACACAAAATTTTAGATTGTCACATATTTAATCTTGATCCAATTTGTTAAATTTAGATACAAAAAATTAGATTACATATTATAATAAAATAAACGTGTTCAACCATTATGTTGCGGTAGACTTGCCATCCCCCGATAGATGAGATGCACTATATATGCAACTCGATCTCATCAACAAATTTAGCGTTAAATCACTTCCACCAAAGCACCCTCAACCCAGTCCAACCACACATAAATCAGATCTCCAAATATCCATATGAAAACTCTTGAATTTTTTGCATAATATAAAGTGAGATTTAAAAAGAATTCAAAACTTATATTAGAAAACAACCAATACTTACACTTACTTTTTATACAAGATGAGTCGAATGTTTCATTCATCAATATTGATTCTTTTCATAAAAGTCTCTTGTGTTTTCTCAAGATACACTCATAATCTCCAAATATCCATATGAAAACTCTTGAATTTTTCACATAATATAAAGTGAGATTTCAAAAGAATTCAAAACTTATATTAGAAAACAATCAATACTTACACTTCTTTTTTATAAAAGATGAGTCGAATGTTTCATTCATCAATATTGATTCTTTTCATAAAAATCTCTTGTGTTTTCTCAAGATAAACTCATAATCTCCAAATATCCATATGAAAACTCTTGAATTTTTCGCATAATATAAAGTGAGATATCAAAACTTATATTAGAAAACAATCAATACTTACACTTCTTTTTTATAAAAGATGAGTCGAATGTTTCATTCATCAATATTGATTCTTTTCATAAAAGTCTCTTGTGTTTTCTCAAGATACACTCATAATCTCTCTCTCTCTCTCTCTCTCTCTCTCAAGATTGAACCACATACAATATTTTGGTACACTTTAAACTTAAACTTTACTTTCTTTGTCATGTTCCCCTGACCATTCTCAATTTATGTTTTTTTACTTGAGAGTTATAGAATTTTTTATAAGATTTTATTCATTTTTTCCTCTCGAATATTGGCTTGAACATGTTAAACTTTTGGGATACCATGATTTGCCTCTCATAACATCCTTTCTTGCATGCCTTTTAAAAGTTTGAAGATGTCATTCGAGCTTGTAGAAGCTCCCGCGAGCATTTTATTATGGAAAGAATCCTCATCCGCTCGAACATTAATTTCTGACCATCAAAATGCATGTTTTTTCCCTTATAACCCACTTAGTCTGAGTAATTTTATTTTATAATCATAAATATTTAAAATTAAAAAAAAAAAAAATTAAGCTATGTATTAAAATTATGTACATTTTTGAACTAATCTTTATTGATTATTTGAAATTATATATTACAAAATTTGTTGATTATATTTATACAAAGTCTATTCCATATTTTATAAACATTAAACTCTATAATTGTTTTAATCATAAGCTCCATAATTGTTTTAATCATAAGCTCAATTATAATAATAATAATAATAATAATAATAATAATAATAATAATAATAATATAGATATAAAATTACAAATTAGTTAAATTATTATTAATATTTGATGTATAAAGTAAATATTTTTCTAAACTACATAAATAAATTAAATAGAACTAAAATTATTAAATTAAAGTTTCCTTATAACAATATATAAACTTATTTTATAAAGAAATGACTTTTCAAATTCTATTCAATACTATTATATTAAATGATGCTAATTATTATGAGAATTCAAGTACAAAAAACACAAAATATAATAAATTAAGGAAACAACTTAAAATTAACAAAAGCAATTTATGATCTGTCATAATTTTAAAACATGAGTTAATGATTTGGCATAAGAGAGATTATGATATTCTACTTTATATATACTTGGACTTTAGGCTTTTTTTTTTAACACTTGGTTTTATTGATCTTCGTTTGAAATGATTACAAATTTACACTGTAGAAGATATATGACAGATAAAATAACAGAGAAATCAACGATCTTCCAGACAATTTAGTGAAGAAGGAATTATTTGATGATACATTGGCGATACCAAAACAATCTTATTCCGAGTCTTGAAAAGGTCAGAAAAAGACGTTTCTGTACCACTATAGCAGACAGACTCTCTGTCTCTCTCAAGATTGAACCACATACAATATTTTGGTACACTTTAAACTTAAACTTTACTTTCTTTGTCATGTTCCCCTGACCATTCTCAATGTATGCTTTTTTACTTGAGAGTTATAGAATTTTTTTATAAGATTTTATTCATTTTTTCCTCTCGAATATTGGCTTGAACATGTTAAACTTTTGGGATACCATGATTTGCCTCTCATAACATCCTTTCTTTCATGCCTTTTAAAAGTTTGAAGATGAGCTCCCGCGAGCATTTTATTATGGAAGGAATCCTCATCCGCTCGAACATTAATTTCTGACCATCAAAATGCATGTTTTTTCCCTTATAACCCACTTAGTCTGAGTAATTTTATTTTATAATCATAAATATTTAAAAATTAAAAAAAAAACAAATTAAGCTATGTATTAAAATTATGTACATTTTTGAACTAATCTTTATTGATTATTTGAAATTATATATTACAAAATTTGTTGATTATATTTATACAAAGTCTATTCCATATTTTATAAACATTAAACTCTATAATTGTTTTAATCATAAGCTCCATAATTGTTTTAATCATAAGCTCAATTATAATAATAATAATAATAATAATAATAATAATAATAATAATAATAATATAGATATAAAATTACAAATTAGTTAAATTATTATTAATATTTGATGTATAAAGTAAATATTTTTCTAAACTACATAAATAAATTAAATAGAACTAAAATTATTAAATTAAAGTTTCCTTATAACAATATATAAACTTATTTTATAAAGAAATGACTTTTCAAATTCTATTCAATACTATTATATTAAATGATGCTAATTATTATGAGAATTCAAGTACAAAAAACACAAAATATAATAAATTAAGGAAACAACTTAAAATTAACAAAAGCAATTTATGATCTGTCATAATTTTAAAACATGAGTTAATGATTTGGCATAAGAGAGATTATGATATTCTACTTTATATATACTTGGACTTTAGGCTTTTTTTTTTAACACTTGGTTTTATTGATCTTCGTTTTAAAATGATTACAAATTTACACTATAGAAGATATATGACAGATAAAATAACAGAGAAACCAACGATCTTCCAGACAATTTAGTGAAGAAGAAATTATTTGATGATACATTGGCGATACCAAAACAATCTTATTCCGAGTCTTAAAAAGGCCAGAAAAGACGTTTCCGTACCACAATAGCAGACATACTTCTTATACTTTTGACGATAATATGACAACAATTTTCACGATGTAGATAGATCTCTTCTTTGATTGTTTTCTTCAATTTTGTTCCGGAAGAGAAAGATTCGGTGAAACCCGTTCTAAACACCGTCGAACAAACTTGAACTAGAAAGCACAAACCATAGATAGCCAAAATATACTAAAAACAAAAGCATATAAAGCAAACTATAAATCTTCTACGAAGAAAGAATCCCCAGATAAAAACTTCATCTTAAGAGAGAGTAACTGAATTCAAACAAGAGAGTCACTGAAACCCACAAAACTAAATCTTACTAACTATAAGATCTGAAACTTATTAGAGAGAAAACAAAAAGGAAAAAAATTCCAACTCACCAAAGAAAGCTACTAAACCCTATCGTGATGCCGACGAAGAACGTCGGACATCAGAGAGGCAAGATATACAAATCTCTCTTTTTTCCTCTCTGGCGGCTAGGGTTATTCGAGTAGCCACCGTTTTCTGTAAACCAACTCTCTTTAAACATGGGCTTCAGGGTTAGCAAAATAATCAAAAATTTTAAATCTTTATAAAGATTAGTTCAAAAAAACTTCCGAAAACCAAATTTTTGGTTCGGTTCGGATATTTATAACCGAATTAGCCAAAAAATATCCAAAAGTATATGAAAATACTCGAAAAATCTGAAACGGGTATCCAAAAATACCCGATTTACTCGAAGTATCAGAAAAAAACCTGAAAATATTTGAAATACTATATAAATACCCATAAAAATAAGGTTTTAGGTATTTTGGGTTCAGATATTTTTGGGTACCCGTTGGTTTTCGATTATTTTCAGATACTCATTCGGTTCTTGGTTTGGTTTGGGTTCGGTAGCGGTTCTTCGGATATAGGAGTGAAGGTTTTATTCGGGTATTCACACCGGTTCCAGTTCGGTTTTGTATTTTTAATTCGGTTCGGTTCAGTTCTTCAGGTCCAGTTTTTATGTCCATGCCTAATCAGATTCCTTATATGCATGTCAATCAGAAATTTTATTTGTCGGCTAGGGTTGTATTGAATTAGAAATTTTAAAAGATTTTGTGGTTCTTTTAAAATTATCTTTTAAAATTCTCTGTTATTCATATAAAAAAGGAAAATTTTACTACGTTTTGACATAATATAAAATAATTATTAAAATTTTATAAATATTGTTACCTAGATCACGAAACGTAAATGCATCAAACCAAGTATGTGTACAAATCAGAGCTTTAACATGTTTTGGTAAAAGACGATATTTATATGTGTTCAAGACATGTGCATCAATACTAAAATTAGACTCTGATCCACTGTAGGGCTTTTTGGTTAGGTTCGAGCCTGGACGGGCTTAAACCCAGAAAGAAATCATTAGCCCGAATTGGCTTGACCTGAAAGACCCAAAAAAATTTAGGGCTTATATATCTAGGTCTGAGCCCGATATTTTTAGGACTGAGCCGGGCGGTGCTTCGTGTTTTAGTCCTAATTGACACCCCCAATTCCTGTCTCTTATACACATCTAGATGTGTATAAGAGACAGGCATAAGAGAGATTATGATATTCTACTTTATATATACTTGGACTTTAGGCTTTTTTTTTTTACACTTGGTTTTATTGATCTTCGTTTGAAATGATTACAAATTTACACTGTAGAAGATATATGACAGATAAAATAACAGAGAAATCAACGATCTTCCAGACAATTTAGTGAAGAAGGAATTATTTGATGATACATTGGCGATACCAAAACAATCTTATTCCGAGTCTTGAAAAGGTCAGAAAAAGACGTTTCTGTACCACTATAGCAGACAGACTCTCTGTCTCTCTCAAGATTGAACCACATACAATATTTTGGTACACTTTAAACTTAAACTTTACTTTCTTTGTCATGTTCCCCTGACCATTCTCAATGTATGCTTTTTTACTTGAGAGTTATAGAATTTTTTTATAAGATTTTATTCATTTTTTCCTCTCGAATATTGGCTTGAACATGTTAAACTTTTGGGATACCATGATTTGCCTCTCATAACATCCTTTCTTTCATGCCTTTTAAAAGTTTGAAGATGAGCTCCCGCGAGCATTTTATTATGGAAGGAATCCTCATCCGCTCGAACATTAATTTCTGACCATCAAAATGCATGTTTTTTCCCTTATAACCCACTTAGTCTGAGTAATTTTATTTTATAATCATAAATATTTAAAAATTAAAAAAAAAACAAATTAAGCTATGTATTAAAATTATGTACATTTTTGAACTAATCTTTATTGATTATTTGAAATTATATATTACAAAATTTGTTGATTATATTTATACAAAGTCTATTCCATATTTTATAAACATTAAACTCTATAATTGTTTTAATCATAAGCTCCATAATTGTTTTAATCATAAGCTCAATTATAATAATAATAATAATAATAATAATAATAATAATAATAATAATAATATAGATATAAAATTACAAATTAGTTAAATTATTATTAATATTTGATGTATAAAGTAAATATTTTTCTAAACTACATAGATAAATTAAATAGAACTAAAAATATTAAATTAAAGTTTCCTTATAACAATATATAAACTTATTTTATAAAGAAATGACTTTTCAAATTCTATTCAATACTATTATATTAAATGATGCTAATTATTATGAGAATTCAAGTACAAAAAACAAAAAATATAATAAATTAAGGAAACAACTTAAAATTAACAAAAGCAATTTATGATCTGTCATAATTTTAAAACATGAGTTAATGATTTGGCATAAGAGAGATTATGATATTCTACTTTATATATACTTGGACTTTAGGCTTTTTTTTTTAACACTTGGTTTTATTGATCTTCGTTTTAAAATGATTACAAATTTACACTATAGAAGATATATGACAGATAAAATAACAGAGAAACCAACGATCTTCCAGACAATTTAGTGAAGAAGAAATTATTTGATGATACATTGGCGATACCAAAACAATCTTATTCCGAGTCTTAAAAAGGCCAGAAAAGACGTTTCCGTACCACAATAGCAGACATACTTCTTATACTTTTGACGATAATATGACAACAATTTTCACGATGTAGATAGATCTCTTCTTTGATTGTTTTCTTCAATTTTGTTCCGGAAGAGAAAGATTCGGTGAAACCCGTTCTAAACACCGTCGAACAAACTTGAACTAGAAAGCACAAACCATAGATAGCCAAAATATACTAAAAACAAAAGCATATAAAGCAAACTATAAATCTTCTACGAAGAAAGAATCCCCAGATAAAAACTTCATCTTAAGAGAGAGTAACTGAATTCAAACAAGAGAGTCACTGAAACCCACAAAACTAAATCTTACTAACTATAAGATCTGAAACTTATTAGAGAGAAAACAAAAAGGAAAAAAATTCCAACTCACCAAAGAAAGCTACTAAACCCTATCGTGATGCCGACGAAGAACGTCGGACATCAGAGAGGCAAGATATACAAATCTCTCTTTTTTCCTCTCTGGCGGCTAGGGTTATTCGAGTAGCCACCGTTTTCTGTAAACCAACTCTCTTTAAACATGGGCTTCAGGGTTAGCAAAATAATCAAAAATTTTAAATCTTTATAAAGATTAGTTCAAAAAAACTTCCGAAAACCAAATTTTTGGTTCGGTTCGGATATTTATAACCGAATTAGCCAAAAAATATCCAAAAGTATATGAAAATACTCGAAAAATCTGAAACGGGTATCCAAAAATACCCGATTTACTCGAAGTATCAGAAAAAAACCTGAAAATATTTGAAATACTATATAAATACCCATAAAAATAAGGTTTTAGGTATTTTGGGTTCAGATATTTTTGGGTACCCGTTGGTTTTCGATTATTTTCAGATACTCATTCGGTTCTTGGTTTGGTTTGGGTTCGGTAGCGGTTCTTCGGATATAGGAGTGAAGGTTTTATTCGGGTATTCACACCGGTTCCAGTTCGGTTTTGTATTTTTAATTCGGTTCGGTTCAGTTCTTCAGGTCCAGTTTTTATGTCCATGCCTAATCAGATTCCTTATATGCATGTCAATCAGAAATTTTATTTGTCGGCTAGGGTTGTATTGAATTAGAAATTTTAAAAGATTTTGTGGTTCTTTTAAAATTATCTTTTAAAATTCTCTGTTATTCATATAAAAAAGGAAAATTTTACTACGTTTTGACATAATATAAAATAATTATTAAAATTTTATAAATATTGTTACCTAGATCACGAAACGTAAATGCATCAAACCAAGTATGTGTACAAATCAGAGCTTTAACATGTTTTGGTAAAAGACGATATTTATATGTGTTCAAGACATGTGCATCAATACTAAAATTAGACTCTGATCCACTGTAGGGCTTTTTGGTTAGGTTCGAGCCTGGACGGGCTTAAACCCAGAAAGAAATCATTAGCCCGAATTGGCTTGACCTGAAAGACCCAAAAAAATTTAGGGCTTATATATCTAGGTCTGAGCCCGATATTTTTAGGACTGAGCCGGGCGGTGCTTCGTGTTTTAGCCATAAAAAAAAAAAAAAAAACCTTCCAACACATAAAGGGGGGGGGGGGGGGTGGAGGGGTGTATTGAATTAGAAATTTTAAAAGATTTTGTGGTTCTTTTAAAATTCTCTGTTATTCAAGTAATGATTTTTAAATGTTTCTCAAATCCTATGTTATTGAATATGAAATTTATATAAAACCAATTAAAATCACTTAAAATCTTTTGTTATTCAATCAAGAATTTGTAAAATTTAAATCAAATCCATTGTTATTAGAAACATTTTAAGTAGTGGATTTAAGATGATTTTGAGTAATTTTAAATGATTTTGGTGGAGTTTGTTAGGGCCTGACTGGTTTAAACGCAGTGATTGCGCGAGTTTGCGGAAGCGGGTGATTGCGGTTAACAACGTTATTAAGCGGGTTATACGACTGGCACAGCGGTTAAAAACAGATGCGTTTGCGAGATATTACGACTGGTTAACTTGCGGGTGCAGTAGCGGTTAAACAATAAATTAACAATATAAACATATTTTATAACTATAAAAAATATTAAAAACCATATTATTATTAAAATAAAAATTATTACTTTTATTTCTCAATTTTTTTAGTTTGGATGAAATTTATGATTTTAATAGAGAAATTGTTTTTTTTTTGTATGCAGATGTTAGAAGAAAAAAAATTTAGTTGTTGTATATATACATTAGTGATGAATAAAAAATAAGAAATTGACTCAAACAGCCCCATTTTAAGTTTTCAGTTCAATAATAGACCTAAAATTTTTGTTAATCACTTTTACCATTATTAGAAAGGTGTTATACATATTTAGGAAAGCTGTCATAACTCAATTTAGGAAGTTATTACACACATTTAGTAAGGCTTTCCTAACTTTAATAAAAATTTAGGAAGCCGTAAGGAAGACATTAGACACATTTAGGAAGGATTTCCTAATTTTAATGAAGGCTATTTATGAACAAACGAGTTTTTAGGGTTATTTTTGAAAAATAAACTTCATTTTGTGCTCTTTAAGAAAATTGCCCATAAATTTTTTATCAAAATAATTAGAGTTTATAAATCTTATACATATAAAATTATGAAAGATTGTTAATAAATATTATTTAAAATATCAATTTTATTTATTTATTTGTAATTATAATATTCAAATCTTATTTTTTTAAAAGTTTCTAATATATATATATATATATCTTAATTTTAAATAAATTTTGTATTTTTTAATTTTTAATTTTTTTAATTATCCACCCGCAATCGCCCGCAACCGCTAGTAAGAAGGAGCTTTTGATTTTGAGCGACAAAAAGCAGTTTGAAGCGGTAAAAAGCATTTTGTGTGATTGTTGCCAAACGCCAAGAACCACTACCATCCGCAAAAGCTGCGGTTGAGGGTGCTAGCGGGAGAACCAATCTCATTGTTTTAGATGAGATTTCATAGAGTTTTAATAGCAAATCATAACAACTTTCCCAAATTCACCCAATATCATCTAAAATCTCATTAAAACTCAAATCTTTCCAAATCCTACCAAATTATAGATTGAAATCTACTACATTCAACTTCACCTGCAGGACAAACTCATTATGAAGTGCTTAAAACATTATTGAATCAAAGTGAAATATTTTCTCGAACCAAACATTATTGTCCAACCAAAGAAGAAAATGTGATCCTCCTATAGTCACATACACAGAGGTCTATATAAGTATGTATATCCATCATAGATAGGGGAGACATTGTCATCTTCCCTCATTGATCTTGACTCCAAGCATTGTCTTAAAGTCGCTGTCTCTGGGCGTCACAAAGCTCGTGGAGTAGGATGCAGAAGCGCCTGTGTCATTAGTTTGAAAGGCGCTGAAAGAGGAGCTTGAAGTGTCATCAAACCTCCAGTCAGTTAGGTGGCCTGGCTTATAGGTTACATCACTGACCTCAACGTCTCCTGAAAGCATGGCCACCACTCTTGACATCGATGGCCTCACAGAATGGGATGACTGTGTGCACAGCAGAGCAATGCCTATCATGCGTTTCACTTCTTCCATGTTAAATTCAGTCAACTCATGATCAATTATTTCAACTTCACGGTTTTTCTCGTGTAGATTCCATGCCTGTATTGTATACACCACAATTGATAAATTATATCGACTTTTGGATAATAGTATAATACCATTTCCAATCAATTTTCTTGACTAACAAGCAAGGACGTACCCATTCAAGAAGATATCTTTGTTCACCCTCCAGCTTCTCATCAGAGTTTTTCCTTCCACTCACCAGCTCAAGAGCCACAATACCAAAGGCATAGACATCCGTTTTCTCTGTTAGGTGTCCACGCATGGCATACTCTGGCGCAAGATATCCACTTGCATTGGTACAAACAACATGTACGTGTTATAAACAATAATTCCATAATATTTACATTAGTGTTGCAAAGAAGAACAAGTTGAGGGTTTTGCTTAAGCGTTTCTAGTTGTAATTAGGTCTTTCTTTAATTCTGTGTTTTCCCTGTAATTTCTGTCAAAATTTCAAAAATGGTATAAAACTTAACATTTTTACCAAACAAAAAAAAGTGGAGGGTTTTTGGATCCATACATGGTCCCTGCCACTCTGGTACTTATGTGGGTTTTCTTGTCATCATATAGCTTTGCAAGCCCAAAATCAGAAATTTTTGGGACCAGCTTAGAGTCGAGCAAAATGTTGCTGGCCTTCACATCCCTGTGTACTATGCGAACACTCGTCTCCTCGTGGAGGTAGGCTAGACTTCTGGCTACTCCCATGCATATCTCAAAACGGGTTGGCCAATCAAGATTTAAAGTCTTATCTCCTCCTGCAACATCCAAATCGAGGGCAAAATGAGTAATTCAGTTTGGCAGAGAAGCAAAGATAAATAAGTCATCCTAATTCTGTTCATTACCAAATAGTGCCTGATCGAGACTTCCATTAGGGAGGTACTCATATACGAGCAAACGATGATCTCCTTCATAGCAACACCCGTAAAGCTTTACTAGGTTGCGATGCAGAACTGCAGAAATTGTTACGATTTCTGCAACAAATTGTCCCTTCCCGTGTCGGGATCCAACCGACAACACTTTCACCGCGATCTCTCTTCCATCATTCAGGTTTCCCTGTTGAATGTGTTAAATGAATCATAACAAAAACACATGTGTATTTTGTGCCATTTTGTTGTTTGGGGATTACCTTATAAACAGACCCAAATCCTCCCTCTCCAAGCTTGTTTGAGGGATCGAAATCTTGAGTGGCACTTTTAAGTTCAGAGTAAGCAAAAGTGTAAGGTTTTACGTCCATACTAAGCAGCTCTACAATAAAAAAAGAAATATGAACCAAACGTTGTTTTGTGTTGTTGTTATTATTACCATACTAAGCAGCTCTACAACAAAAAAAGAAATATGAACCAAACTTTTAAGCTCAAAGGCTTGTTTTGTGTTGTTGTTATTATTACCTTCATCATCTGTGTAACGCTTACTGCTTTTTCGGATGATGAAGATAATAACCACGCCCGCAAAGATGCTTAAAAGTCCGAGGCCAACAATAACACCCACAACACTACCAGTCCTATACTTTTCCTTTGATGGTGGCCTGTTAGCTACAGTTGGTGTGAAATCTGAACAACAATATATGTAACACTTAGGCATCATGAGATAGAACACAAAATAAGAAAGAACAAAATTCGCCAGTTGTTGTGATACCTGGTTTTGCACTGACGGCAGATATTAGTGGCCCAAAAGCACCTGGAATAGGAACACTCATTGATCCTTTGCCAGCCCAGAAAAGATGAATTTCGAGGTAATTTTCTGATACATTTGCTTTATATTCTCTCACAACTGCTTGAATAGTATTGTCACCAGCTGTTTTGCGTATATCGAAATCCTTTTCAACAAGTCTTCCCTGAAAAAAAACAGAGCAAGAAGTTTTTTTATTTTTTATTTTTGTTTTTGTCAGCTTCCATACCTAGAATTTAACAATAGATTATTATACCAACAAGTTAACTTGTAAAGCGGTAGGGGCAGACCTGGACATAAATGTCAAAACGTCGTATTCCTAAACCTTTCCAGGAGTTAGTACCAAGAATTTGTATTTCAGCAAACTGAAGTGTTACGGTATAGCCTCCATTTTCTAGCCCCAACCCATAATACCTTAAGGAAGATGAAGAGTGTCTTGCTGACTGAAAAAGCTCTGAGTCAACATATATATTATTGATACTCCCGACAAAAAATCCAACGCTACTCGCTGCCCATCTCTGAACATGACTCACGACAAATAAAGATGCTCCAGGATCCTCGTCCTCCCTCTCAAATACTTCTCCGCTAACAGACCGTATTTGTGGGCCTCCACAGTTGATCGAAAAGCCAGAATCTAGACACCAGTCAACAGAGAAAACCTTTAAGCATATTATCATTTTTTCCAACGGAACATACGAGCACAGTTGAAAACAATGGTTATGATGATATATATCTCTTTGTCACACTTACAGATTCCTTTGCCTCGATTGCAGGGGAAGTCCTTCTGCAGGCACTTCAGTCCTGGTAAAACCCTTTTCAACAAAATGAAAAGAGGAAAAAAATGACATTGGTGTTTCAGGCATCGACAAGAACATATTTAATAAAAATCACCTCTTGTCAAGAGCTTCCAAGGTGAAGTTGTTAGCAACAAGGTTGCTGCACAAATAAACATACAATTTTGTTATGATTCTAATAAATATTTTCTATAACAAAAGGAATCGAAATTTTTTCTGAGATTGAATATTAGTAGAGATATAGTGTTTTTTTTACGTACAGTTTCAAGTTTGGCAAACTGACCCATGAAGGAAGCCTACCAGACAAATCATTGTACGAAACATCTCTGAAAGTATAAAAGAAGAATGATTAGGATCTACAGTATATGTTATACTCCCTCTGTTCCTAAAAGAAAGTAGTTCTAGATTTTATTTTTGTTTCAAAATGATAGTTGTTTTAGGTTTTTTATGCATTTTTTCTTAATCAATGATGAAAAATTGTAAACTTCAAGACAATTAAATGATTTTTCTGCATTATTATTGGTTTAAATTTATGGGAAATGATTAATTACAAAAAATGATGTATTTATAGTCAAGTTTTAATGTGTTTTCTTAATATGTGTAAAAATTCTAAAACAACTTTCTTTTAGGAACAGAGGGAGTATATTCCAAAACAATAGACTTTGTGGCTTTCAAAGACGATCAATTATAAAGGACTTTGTAACTCACATATTGCTCAAAGTCTGGCTCTTTTGAGTGGGCAAAGAACCATTCAACGTGTTGTTTCCCAGAAACCTAATATGAAGACATCAAAGTTTTTTTTTATTTGGTCAAAAAAAAAAAAAGACATCAAAGTTTTTCCACAGTTATCCGGGAAGGTGTACAAAAAGACCCATAAGAATTAAGCAAGAAAACTTACAAGTGAGTAAGTCGACTTAAGCTGAAAAGTGAAGCTGGAATTGGTCCATGTAGTTTGTTGAAGCTCAAGTCACTGGAAAACAGACACGAATTACACAGTAACACATTAAGTTCAATGAATGGGGAAAATGAGAAATAATATAGCTACGTATTAGCTACTAAAAACTACGAAAAGACCAATATAGCCACGAAAAAATTAGTCATAAAAGTTTTTGTGGCTATAGCACCATGATTAATGTTTTCCGTGGCTCTATAGGCTCTTCGTGGGTTTTTCTAAGTTTTTTCGTAGCTTTTTTTAGATAGCCACGTAAAAATCTATGGGTCTGTACGAATAATTTTTAGCAATGTTATAAGATCACTTGGTATTCTCGCGGTGACTTTCACAAATTATCTCACTCGTTTTACAGAAAAGACTGAAACACGAATGTTGTACTTACACTTGTTGCAAACTTGAGTATTTCCCGATATTAGAGGGTATTGTCCCAGTGAGATTGCTGTTCCTCAATACTCTGCGACCCATAACATCAATGTTAAATACACGTAAGGAGGAGAGGGAAACAGTTCATGAATTGGAGTAGAATTGTTGCCGTACAATATACTTAAAAATTTCATGTCTTTGATGAATTCAAGAGAAGAGCCTCCATTGGATATATCACCAAGACTCCTACGTACGTTTAGGATAGGATTATGTGGAGATGAGAGAGGAAAAAAAAAGAGAAAATAGTAAACAAGAATGATTATGACACCAATGCAACAACACATACAGTTCTCTCAAAGAGGTTAAGTTGGAAAATGACGACGGTATCGGACCACTCAAACCAGTTCCGAAAATTTTCCTGCAGTAAAACATGGTAGCAATCGCTGAATCCCGAAGTTTAAATGCCATGAAGAATTTTCCACTAAGAGTAGAAATTAAGATAAAAGATATAAAAACAAGAGCAATGTAACAAATACATTATTAGATATATATAACTCGGTAAAAATCAAATCATTCTTACAAGGTAGTAAGTCTGGTCCATTTTCCTATAAATTCAGGAATGCGACCAAAAACGTCCAGATCATTAAACCAACTGGTGCAAACATTAAGAAAAAAATCACAGAAGGCAAAACGAAAAAATAATGTAAAGTAATATAAATAGATTGCAAAATGTAGAAATCCAACGATAAAACTTAATTATATGCGAATTCAATAAAAATAAAATCTTACGCGTCTTCCATCTCTACAAGATTAGCAAATGATGAAGGTATTCCCCCTCTAAGTCCAGAATGATCTATGTATCTGCAATAAAATGTAAGAAATGCTTGCAAATTAAACAACAACGCTAGACGATTTTGAAAGGTTATTATATTAATTAAGTTTTCATATCTGAATTAAAAACACTGCATAAATGAATACATAAAAGTACTTTATACATTCTCACATTTTTAGTAGTTTTGTACAATTCCCAATCTCAGCTGGTATAGAACCGGAAAAGTTATTTAAACCAATACCACTGCATGCAGAAAATATATATACAAAATAGGTTTAATAATAAGGAATCATCAAAATCTGACATTAATGATATTTTTTTAAGAAGAATGAAGAAGAAGCTTACAGCGATTTCAAGTCTGTAAGCAAACCAATTTCCTTGGGAAAGGGGCCAGACAAGGCATTGATCCCAAAAGTTCTACAGTAGTTGAGAAACAATTGGACCGTGAGAGGCAGGAAAAAGAGATTAAAAAAAAAAATTGAAGAAGAAGGTTTCATTCAATCAACAGCCTTACATCCACTCCATTCGAGTCAGATTCCCAATTGCAGGAGGAAGGGAACCTGTAAGAAAATTTCTACCGAGGTTCCTGAAAATTGTGATTTTGAGGTCCAATGAATGCATTGTAGTCTTAAATTATTATTTTAAATTACAAAAAATTATGGGCCGAAACCCGTAATTCTTCCAGGCTTGGAACTACAACATAGTTACGTCCCAACTGTCAATCGGTCTAATTGGTAAGATTTGAGGGATATATAATTAACTTGTGAAGAAAGGAAAAAGGGTAAATCTATTGTATACAGATTTGTGAGGTAGATCAAAGTCCAGAGCTGTGGAGGTATAGGTCCTACAACTTCTTTCTCAAAGACCTTTCTGTGGAAGTGAAACAGCAACATCCAAATAGCATTCAGTGGGAGAATATCGTCAAAACAAATAAAGTAAGTAAGAGAAAGAGGAGGCTGTACAGGGCGGTGATGCGACAGATTGTAGAGTTTTCGAAATTGCATCCGCATTTGATGAAAGGGTTGTAGGCTTTGTCGTCGATGGGGATGCTTTCGTCGATGGCGGCGCCGGAGCAAAGTTCGCCGCTGATGTTCCATTCCTTTGGCGCCTGGATCTTCCAAGCCGCGAAGATGGAGTTCAAAGTTCGCGCTGTTGTTTAAGTAACAACAACCGTCAGTTTATTTAAACCAAACAACTTGTAAGTAATTATTTCAAAGTGTTCAACGACAGAGCATAGACCTTCTTCGAGATGAGTAGTGGCTCCGGTTTGGTTTTGAGCTCGAACCAGGTAAACCGAACCTGAGATACACAAGAGGAACCAGACGGTGAGGAGCAGACACGTGGGCATCGTCGTCGACGGAAGTTTTACTCTCTTTTTTTTTTTTGATTTACAACAACGGTTGTTTGATTTAAAAGCTTAAGCTTTCGGTGTATGATACCTTAAATATTGTTTTTTTTTTCTTTTTTTTTTTTTACTTTCATTATATTATCTTTCTTGACTTATATTCATTGACTCATATGTGTACCAACCAAAACATGATAAGTGGACCACCGTCTTATTATTAATGATCCAATCACAATTGATTTCAGTCGTCCGACATTTTCCGTCGGCTACTGTTACTTTGATTCTGTCACTTTTCGTGGCTCTTTCCTCCATGCTGATGATATTTTGGGAGTATATCACTTATCAAGAGAGACTTGTGAATATGCAAATGTTTTTGTGGAAGTAAAGACTTTTGACAAGTTGTTGTGTCAGAAACCTAGAACGTATGAAAGGGTTTTCTATTATTGATTTAATATGTCAGCGATTACATATTTATACAAGTCCTTAACCCTATAAGTATGTGTAAGAATGAAAAAATAATTTATCAACACGAGACCGTTTTCCCACAGTAAGTGCAAACAGAACGCGAGCGTGGATCCGAAAAATTGAACTTCAGAGCAGATGCTTGAACAGCGAAACTCATCTCCTCGCTGCGAGCCGTCACAACACGGGTTGCAAGCCTTGATTCCTCGTCTTGTGTGAAAATCTGGTATGCTTCGTCAAGCGAAGATAACGGATCGCGAGACAATAAAGAAGATTTTACTGCACCATACAAAGTCTTATCAAGACTATTAAAGTATAGAGAGAGAGGAAACAAACATTCGTATATTGATAAAGTTAAAGTGTAATCTGTACATCCGAGAGTATTTATACTAGTATATAATGAGCTGTACAAGTATAAAACGTAATTACATATCTAATATACCCCTCAAGCCTTTGAATCAGAACTAGTAGAAGGAGAGAAGAGTCTTGACACAGACATTCAGTTGAGCAGAGAATGAAAAGGACCCGGATGTAAGGCTTTAGTCAAGACAGTCTTGACACAGACATTCGGTTGAGCAGAGAATGAAAAGGACCCGGATGTAAGGCTTTAGTCAAGACAGTCTTGACACAGACATTCGGTTGAGCAGAGAATGAAAAGGACCCGGATGTAAGGCTTTAGTCAAGACATCAGCATGTTGATTCGCACTTGAAACATGTATCAATTTGAGAAAACCATTCTTGACTTGATTTCTAACCGTGTGACAATCAACCTCTATATGCTTAGTCCTCTCATGGAAGACCGGATTTGTTGCAATATGGATTGCCAATTTATTGTCACAAAAAAGTTTAACACCAGTAGTAGTTTGTACCTTTAAATCAGTGAGTAACTGCTGCAGCCAAAGAAGTTCACATGTAGCTAAGGCCAAGCTTCGGTATTCGGCCTCAGTACTACTACAACTAAGTGTGCTGTTTCTTGGACAGCTGATCAAAGAGTTCCCAAGGTAGACACAAAAACCCGTTACAGAACGGCGAGTATCGGGACATGTGGCCCAATCTGCATCAGCGAAGGCATTAAGGCATGTGTCAGAATTTGCAGCATAGAAGAGCCCTTGACCAGGATTGGATTTGAGGTATCGGAGGATACGATGTGCAGCCTGAAGATGAACCTCTGTGGGACCAGAAAAGAATTGACTGATATATCATGGGTCTTACCCATTTTTAGACCATGATATGTGTTTTTATTGAGTCTTTTGGCTATTTTCGAGTCTATATAGAGTCTATGCAGGTTCAGGTACAATTGGAGATAAATTGGAGATTTGGATACATTTTGGAGCTTAAAGGAATGACGTCACGAAGTGATGAAGTCAGGAGCGGATTTACACGCAAGGTGTCGATCGACACCACCTAGTGTCGATCAACACCAGGTTTTCCAATTTCCAGAATCGAGAAGTTTCCATATTTTGAAGAAAAGAAAAATCTCCAAAACTTTTCCTAATCTTCCAAAGAATTGAACATGCGTACCTAGGCCTATAAATAGAGTTTTTTAGCCATTGTTTAGGCAGATAACACACACATTATTTAGAGAGAAATTTTTAGAGAGATTTTAGAGAGAAGAATTTGTCTCCTTCAGAGCAAATTTGGAACTCCTTTGATTCTATTGATTTCTTTTATGCTTTCTATTCAAATTATGATTTTTGTTTCATTAATCATGTCTGAGTAGTTTGCTAGTTAGGTTTAGGGTTTTTCAAAGGTGATTGATGAATTGTTAGGTCGAATTTAATTGTTAGGATAAAATCATTAGAGTTCTTCATCTGGATTTGTGATTAATGCTTATTCTAGCTTCGCGACCTAGAATCTGATCTTAGGTTGATTAATAGATGCGAGAGTATTATTAATTGCCTGAACTAATGTTAGATGAGCAAAATACCTATTCGCAAAGAGATTTGGTTTATGATTTTGTGAACAATTGAACCTGATATTAATGCTTGTTTGAATTGATAGAATTTGCAAAGAGATTTGGAATTCTAGGGTTTAGACATAGATAATCTTCGCAGCGAGAGTTGGTTGATTTTACATTAGTGTTTCGAGTTCAAGAACAAGGCTTAATAATTTCTAACATTCTGTCTAGACCTGCAATTTGGATCACCTGAGAATTTCCCTGAACCTAACGTTTCGTCTCCTGAATTTACTAAGTCTTTAATTGCCTTCTGTCTTTTAGTTTCACATTCTCACTTAGCTTAATTCAAACTTAGAAATTTGCTGTGTGACTATCCCTTCCTTGTGGATTCGATCCCTAAGTACTACAACTGATCTCTTAATTTGAGAGAGTAGCTCGAGGGTAAATTTGGGAGCATATCAAATTTTGGCGCCGTTGCCGGGGAAGGAGATTAGTTGCCTACAGAGTTCTGATATTAGAATTTTGTCTAGGTTTTTATTTTTGTTTTTTTGGTTACTAATTTTAGTTTCTTATTCTTGTTTTCAGGTGCATGCTTAATCGCATTACCAGAAGCAACAAGGACAAGGAACTAATCGCACTCAACCAGGAGCTCGGTCGTCTCGAACGTAGGAACTGCAAGACCACACGAGTGTCGATCGACACCCCCTCGCAGACAGAGATGGCTGAGCCTGTGATTTTGATAAAGGATGAAGTTGGCAATCTGTTCGATACGGAAGGGCACCGAAGGAACAAGCAAGGCCAGAAAATAGATGAGAACGGAGTTGCTGTCATCGAACCAGTAGGTGTCGATCGACACAACCTTGGTGTCGATCGACACCGAGCACACGCAGACGTTGGACGCGGAAGAACGCTTGGTGAATACAACCGACCAGACCAGTTCTATGCTAATAGAGCTGCGATTCGTCCTTCTGCATTCCAGAGGAATGACTTCGAGCTTCGAGCTGAAGCCTGCTTACTACACTCTAGTGGCTCAGCATCCTTTTCATGGTCTTCCTAATGAGCATCCCATGGAACACGTTGAAAGATTTGAGGATTTAGCTTCAAGCATCAAAGCTAATGGAGTATCATATGACTATCTCTTCTACAAGCTTTTCTCTTACTCGCTTGCTGGAGATCCATCATATTGGCTGAAGCAATTAGATCCAGGATCCTTGACCACATGGGAAGACACAAAGAATGCATTCTTATGCAATTTCTTTGATGATGCAAGGTCTGAAGATTTAAGGATGAAGATCACTACGTTCTCCCAAGGACCTATTGAGGCATTCAAAGCTTCTTGGGTAAGATTCAGAGCTTATCAGCGAGACTGCCCACATCATGGATTCAGCGAGCCGCAGCTACTCGGAATCTTCTACCGAGGAATCGACTGGAGGTACCAGATGGCTTTAGATGCTGCGAGCAATGACAACTTCAACACTAGATATCCAGAAGATGCAATGGTGCTTATAGAGAATTTGGCCTCTTGCAACAGCACCAAAAATGCAGACTTCGAGAGGAAACAGCATGCTGGTGCAAATGGAGGAGGCCAAATAGCTGAGGTTAACAGGAAGTTGGACATCTTGGTGGGAAAGAAGCAAGTTCACTTTGCAGAAGTAGAGACTTTTGAGCCTGCGCAAGAAGAAGTCAATTACATCAATGGTGCTGGTTTTCAAGGACAGAGGTTCAACAATCAGCAAGGCTATGGTTCTTCTTACCAGAAGCCTTTTCAGAGCAACAACTTCAATAGAACTTATGGTTCTTCTTCTTACCAGAATCCTCCTGCTCAAGACAATAAGATGGAGTCCATGATTCAAAAAATCTTGGAAGGACAACAAAAGATGACAGTGGAATTAAAAGGGAAGATAGATACAATGTACAAAGAAATGAATGGGAAAATAGAAAATCTAAAAACTCATATAAAGAAATTAGATGTACAAGTAGCTCAAACTGCTGGAGCTTTGAAGAGACAAGAGGAATGTCTTCCTGGAAAGACGGACGTGAATCCGAGGCACCATGTGAATGCCATCACGATTCAGAGTGAAAGAAGCTTTCCACCAGTGCAGAAGAGAGGACTTAGCACTAAAGAATTTGAGGAGCTTGAAGATGTAGAATATGCTGCGGAGTCAGTGTCTGTGTCGATCGACACCCATGGAGATTCACGATAAATTAGACGAACTCGTCGCGAAGGACTCGACACCACACGCAAGGTGTCGATCGACACCACCTGGTATCAATCGACGCTCTACGCTCTACGCGGACTACACCAGATCATCTCATAACAACAAAGGTTGCAGAAGAACGGGTCTACAAACCGAAGATACCTTATCCCATACCTCCTAGAAGGTCTAAACAGGAGAGAGAGGAAGCCAGATGCAAGGAAATGATGGAAAAGCTAATGGTTGAGCTACCCCTAGTTGATGCAGTCCAACTTTCACCTGCATTAATAAGATATGTCAAGAGAATGGTTGTCAATGGTGTGAATCCTGAGGAAGGAGCATTACTTACCAGAGACATGAATGCAATTCTCTTGAACATAGTTCCAAGAAAGAAGAAGAAGGTGAGTGTTTCTGAACAACTCAGTGCTGTGATTCAGAGAAGAATTCCAGAGAAGTTACCCGATCCAGGGAACTTTGTGCTAGATTGCTCAATCTCAACAGGAAGGTTTCCTCCTTCACTCTGTGATCTAGGTTCAAGTATCAACTTGATACCATACTCAGTTGCTGTTCAACTTGGAATGACTGATTTCAAGCCAACCAGAATCTCCCTTGTCTTAGCTGATCGATCAAAGAGAATCCCAGAAGGTGTTCTAGAAGATGTTCCCTTGAAGATTAAAGGCTGCATAATTCCCACAGACTTTGTGGTTTTGAAATATGATGAAGAACCTGCAGATCCTCTTATTCTGGGAAGATCATTCTTGGCCTCAGCTGGTGCCATCATTGATGTGAGAAAAGGGAAAATGGAGCTTGATTTGGATGATGTTGTCATGAATTTTGACATGGACAAGTTAAGAGGACCATCCACCATCGATGGCCAAGCTTATTCAGCTAGTTTCTAAAGAGCAAGTGAACAAGGTGGTTGTTCAAGAAGCATTGGCTGAGAATTATGAGGAAGCTATGGAGCTTGAAGATTGGAATGGAAACAATCATATCTTCCGGACTATGGGCAAAGATGAAGCTCTAATCAATGCCACGTTGATGGCAGATGACGTTTTCGTCATAGAGGCAAGGATTGCAGAGCTGAATTGCAGAAGGAGTGCAGAAACTCGAGCTGCAGAGTTGGTGTCGATCGACACCACTAGTGTCGATCGACACACTTCGCGGATCACACCAGAAGTCGCTTCCAATGCTGCAAGTCCATCATTTTTGGTCAAACAAACGACTCCACATCCTATATTCCATAAACCTCGAAGGAAGCAAAGGTATGCATTTCCTGGAATCAATTCCAAACCCCCTGATCTTGTCAACAAGAACTTTAAAGGTTCAAAAGATGCTGCACACTTATGCAAGCCACGAGATTCTCGTAGAAAGCTTGGTATTTCTTTTGATGATTCTACAGGAAAACGAAGTATCCCACCCGAACTCAAGTCCCACCATGCTGCTATTCCTCATTTCCTTGGTCTCTTTCATGCATCTACTGCCTATACACCGCCATGGATGAGAAGACATTCATCTGGGAAGCATTCGATGCCACTCTCTGATCCACCAGACGTTTGAACCCCGACACAGTCAAGCTAATGACTGAAAACGAGCGCTGAGTGGGAGGCAACCCACTGTTAGGTAATATATTTATTTTTATTTTGTTTTGGTTTTACAAAGTCCTAGTTTCAGTCAGTTGAAAAAAGGCGACATTGCGCTCGACATAGACTAGTGTCGATCGACGCCACTATAATGTCAATCGACACCACGCGCAGACCAAAGGTAAGTCTTCTAACTGGTCTTTTATGTTGTTTCTAATCTTTTTTTTAGCCAACTTCGGGCTTGCTAACACTGGGGACAGTGTTGTTTAAGTCTGGGGGAGGTGATAACTAACTTTGTGTTTTGTTTTGAGTCAGTCAAAAACTTGATTTTATTGAGTCAAGATCAGTTGAAATTTTCAGTTTTTCTAGGAACTAACCACAGAATGTTGACACTTGAAGGACCATTGCCACAGTAGTTGATTGCAGGTCTTACTAAGTAGAAAACTGCAAGTGGATCAATCTAACAGAGAGAGTTCAGATTCCTTTATAAGAACTCGGTATGCATTGAACTTGATTCCTCTTTCGGCTCTGAACAAGATAAGCAAGTTGCAGTCTCTCCTTGATCTTCCCTTGAGAAAAGAAAAGAAATAGGAAGTCTGACCAAGGAATAGTGCAAAGATCCTCATGAGCCTGTCTCCTTACAAGGAACAATATTAGTGAGAGCTCATGAACCTGTCTCCTCACAAGAAACACAAGTAAAGAGTAGTACTATTCCAAGGCTTCAAAAGAATAAGAAAAGTCAATGAAAAGATCTTAGAACACCCTGAAAATGGGCAGCAGTTGACTAAGGGAAGAGAAAATAGGAGAGCTGTATGAAGAAAATCTTGTTCAGGCACTAAGGAAGGGAAAAGAATCTATAAAGTTCTGTGGCAATACCGCTGTTAGAGTTCAAAATTTTACCAAGGAAGGGATCTGGATTCAAACTTAGAGATTGCTAAGCTTGTGGTAAGTACACTGAACTTTCCTAAGGTTGGCTCTACTGCATGTGGATTCAAGAGTGTTAACGAGTTGTGGCGTTCTAAATGATAGCTGAAAGTTTCTGTTTTCAAACCTCGACTCTATACTTTGTTTCTTTTTTGCTTGAGGGCAAGCAAAAGTTAAGTCTGGGGGAGTTGATATATCATGGTTTTTACCCATTTTTAGACCAAGATATAAGTGTTTTTATTGAGTCTTTTGGCTATTTTCGAGTCTATATAGAGTCTATGGAGGTTCAGGTACAATTGGAGGTAAATTGGAGATTTGGATACATTTTGGAGCTTAAGGGAATGAAGTCACGAAGTGATAAATTCAGGAGCGGATTTACACGCAAGGTGTCGATCGACACCACCTAGTGTCGATCGACACTAGGTTTTCCAATTTCTAGAATCGAGAAGTTTCCATATTTTGAAGAAAAGGAAATCTCCAAGACCTTTCCTAATCTTCCAAGGAATTGAAGATGCATACCTAGGCCTATAAATAGAGTTTTTCAGCCATTGTTTAGGCAGATAACACACACATTATTTAGAGAGAGATTTTTAGAGAGATTTTGGAGAGAATAATTTGTCTCCTTCAGAGCAAATTTGGAACTCCTTTGATTTTATTGATTTCTTTTATGCTTTCTATTCAAATTATGATTTTTGTTTCATTAATCATGTCTGAGTAGTTTGCTAGTTAGGTTTAGGGTTTTTCAAAGGTGATTAATAAATTGTTAGGTCGAATTTAATTGTTAGGATAAAATCATTAGAGTTCTTCATCTGGATTTGTGTTTAATGCTTATTCTAGCTTCGCGACCTAGAATCTGATCTTAGGTTGATTAATAGATGCGAGAGTATTATTAATTGCCTAAACTAATGTTAGATGAGCAAAATACCTATTCGCAAAGAGATTTGGTTTAAGATTTTGTGAACAATTGAACCTGATATTAATGCGTGTTTGAATTGATAGAATTTGCAAAGAGATTTGGAATTCTAGGGGTTAGACATAGATAATCTTCGCAGCGAGAGTTGGTTGATTTTACATTAGTGTTTCGAGTTCAAGAACAAGGCTTAATAATTCCTAACATTCTGTCTAGACCTGCAATTTGGATCACCTGAGAATTTCCCTGAACGTAGCGTTTTGTCTCCTGAATTTACTAAGTCTTTAATTGCCTTCTGTCTTTTAATTTCACATTCTCACTTAGCTTAATTCGAACTTAGAAATTTGCTGTGTGACTATCCCTTCCTTGTGGATTCGATCCCTAAGTACTACAACTGATCTCTTAATTTGAGAGAGTAGCTCGAGGATAAATTTGAGAGCATATCACTAACTTAGGCGATGAACAGCAAAGGTGATGTCAGGTACTGTGATGGTGAGGTAGAGGAGATGGCCAATGAGTTCGCGAAAAGGTGTTGGGTCAGGAAGAAGAGTGCCTGATTCTTTGCTGAGGGAAACAGTAGGATCCATAGGAACAACATAGGGTTTACAAGCCAATAAACCAGCATCTGAAAGCAAATCCAATGCATACTTTCGCTGTGAAACAGAGATGCCACTAGCATTACGGGCAATCTCAAGACCTAAGAAGAACCGAGCAGGACCTAAGTCCTTGATTTTAAAAGCCTGATGTAAAGTGGTCTTGAGAGAGTTCATCGCATTGTCATCATTACTGGTTATCTTTATGTCATCAACAAACACCAAAAGAGCAATGAATGATGAGCCATAAAGTTTAACGAATAAGGAGTTGTCACCTGGAGATTGTTGAAAGCCATTCTTCAACAGAACCGAGGAAAAACAGTGGTACCACTGCCGTGAAGCCTGTTTTAAACCGTAGATAGACTTGTGTAAACGGCAAACAGGATTCGGAGGTAAGACTTCGCCTGGACCAGGAGTATATCCTAAAGGAAGGCTCATAAAAATCTCCTCATCCAAATCACTATGAAGAAAAGCATTGGTGACATCCATCTGAGTTAAGCTCCAACCATGATTAGAAGCAATTCCAGGGAGGAGCTTGACACTAGTCATCTTAGCGACAGGAGAAAATGTATCCGTGCAGTCTACCCCTTTTTGTTGTGTGTAACCTTTAGCGACTAATCGCGCCTTGTATCTCTCAACAGTACCATCAGAGTTGTACTTGATGGTATAAACCCATTTGCAGCCAACCACATTCTTGCCAACAAGGAGAGATTCAACAGTAAACGTACCATTAGCTGCCATAGACTGAAATTCCACATTCATAGCCTCATTCCAAACTTTAGATGTTATAGCTTCTTTAAAAGTTTTGGGTTCTGTCTCAAGAGAGTATGAAAGAAAAATAGATTGGAATGGTGGTGCAGAATTGGAATAAGAAAGAACAGAAGACAAAGGGTAATGAGTGGTAATTTTGGTAATAGGAGTAGAAATTTGAGTGAGGGCACAATGATAATCGGATAAGTAACTAGGGATTTTACCAGTATGTTTTGGTCTAGAATTGCCAAGCACCATCTGTCATGTGTCCTGAGTAACAGTCTCTTGTGCATGGACACTAGTGTGTGGTGCAGATGTAGATGCATGAACAACATGAGATGAAGATGCATGATCAGGGTAAGAAGAAGATGTATGAGCAGTATGAGATGGAAATGCATGATTATTATCAGATGGAGATGCATGAGCAGTGTGATATAAGGATGCATGATCCAAATGCTGAATATGAATCATAGAATCAGGAATAGGTAGTGGAAGAATAGAGTCAGAGAAAAGATCAACATGTGGTGACTGAAGTTGCTGTGACTTAAAAAGGAAAAACATGGTCATGAAAAATCACATTTCGAGATATAGACACATTGTTGGTTTCCAAATCCAGAACCTTATAGCCTTTGTAACCCGAAGGATAGCCTAGAAAAACACATTGTGTAGCACGAGGACTAAATTTATGCCTATCCTTTTGTAAAGTAGATACGTAACACAAACAATCAAAGGATTTGAGAAATGAGTAATCAGGTTGTTTTTTAACTAACAGTTCATATGGTGACAATTTATGTAATAACAAGGATGGAGTACGGTTAATCAAGAAAACATCTATGAGAATGCAATCACTCCAATAGACCAATGGCAAATTTGATTGAAACATGAGAGCTCTAGAAACATTGAGAAGATGTTGATGTTTCCTCTCGACGACAGAATTCTGTTGTGGAGTATATGCGCATGAGAAATGATGAATGATGCCATGTTCTCTAAGCAATTGTGGAAAAGCAAGTTCAGGTGCAATGTCACTACGAATAGCTTTGTTTGTACTTTGATATTGATTCAAAACAAGCTTAATGAACGAAGGCATAACATGAGAAACATCACTTTTATTTTTCAACATGTAAACCCAAGTGACACGAGTACTATCATCCACTATAGTGAGAAAGTATCTATAGCCCTCTACATATTCTACAGAGAAGGGACCCAGATGTCTATATGAATAAGATCAAATGGTAAAGACGAAAAACAATTATGAGAAATGTAAGGTAAACGTTTCTGTTTAGCAAGTGAACAAACAAGACAATGTAGTGAATTAAAAGAACCAGACTTAGGAAGAGGCATAACACCTGATAAATGATGTATCTTGGCTGAAGATGGATGACCAAGGCGTTGATGCCAGAGGTGAGCATCAACATGCAAGGATCCACAGAAGTTGGTATTATGAGAAATGACACCAGTCTCTAAAATGTAGCGATTATGCAGCAGAATGCCTCTGCCAATCATCAAGCCCCGAGTATGCTTACGAATGTAACAATTATTAGCAAAGAAATGAGCAGAATTGTTGTTATTTTTCAGTAAACTACTAACACTTATCAGATTGAAACGAAATGATGGAACATGTAAAACGTCATGAAGGACTAATGCATCCGTAATATGAATGGTGCCATTGTGAGTTATGTGCTCCCTAGTGCCATTAGGTAAAGAGACAGTAACTCTAAACACAAAAAAAAATGTTACTAAACAATTCCAAATCAGAACACACATGAGTAGTTGTCCCACTGTCAATTATCCAAGCACCATGAGGAAGGGGATTTGCAAGAGTAGTGAGAGCTTGGTGTTGGAAGGTAAGAAAATTATTTTCATAACAAAGACTAGAAGAGGGAAAAGGGACAGTACCACATGAGGATTGAGAAGCCATAACTCCAGTCTCAGTTATAGATGAATGTGCGTTAGAGAAAGGCATCACAGGCTCTGGTGACTGTGTATGGATTTGAAGCTGTTGAATCAGATTCTGAACATGTTCATTGCTGAAGCTACTGAGGTTGAGATTCAAAGCACTCATAGCCGGTGGTGGCACATGTAGAGCATGAGAAGATACCACATTGGCAACTGCATTTGTACGTTGAAATTGTTGCTGGGGTTTATGTTGAAATTGTTGCTGAAACGGTGGTCGCTGAGTAGAAGGAGATGAGCCTCTTGGGACAAAACCAGATTGATAATTCTGATATGCAGGTCTCTGAGTTTGACCATTAGAAGACTTGTAGCCGGGTGGATAACCATGAAGTTTGAAACACTTCTGAACAATATGTCCAACAATGCCACAGTGAGTACAAACTGGTCTTTCCTTAGGACGATAGTTATTGCTGACAGCAGCATAAGCCTCATTTTCTGCAGGACCATTATAAGCTTCCACATCATACTGTGAAGTAGAGGTTTGAAAAACCACATTAGACGGATTAGAGCAAGGTTTGATTTGCTTCTGTCTTTCATCTTGAGTAACCATGTTAAAAACCTCTTCAATAGATGGAATAGGCTTCAACATGAGGATGTGACGATGATATGCTCTCAAATTTACCCTAGATCCACTCTCTCAAATTAAGAGATCAGTCGCAGTATTTAGGGATTGAATCCACAGGGAAAGAGTTAGTCACACAACAAACTTCTAAGTTCGAATTAAGCTAAGAAGAAAGATGGAATTAAAAACAGAAAGCAATTTAAGACTTAGTAAATTCAGGAGACGAAACGCTAGGTTCAGGAAAATTCTCAGGTGATCCAAATTGCAGGTCTAGACAGAATGTTAGGAATTATGAAGAACAGTTCTTGAACTTGAAACACTAATGTAAAATCAACCAACTCTCGCTACGAGAATTATCTATGTCTAAACCCTAGAATTCCAAATCTCTTTGCAAATTCAAACAATTCAGAGAAGCATTAATAACAGGTTCAATTGTTCACAAAATCCTAAACCAAATCTCTTTGCGAATAGGTATTTTGCTCATCTAACATTAGTTCAGGCAATCAATAATACTCTCGCATCTATTAATCAACCTAAGATCAGATTCTAGGTCATGAAGCTAAAATAAGCATTAAACACAAATCCAGATGAAGAAATCTAATGATTTGATCCTAACAATTCAATTCAACCTAACAATTCATTAATCACCTTTGAAAAACCCTAAACCTAACAACCAAACTACTCAGACATGATCAATGAAACACAAATCATAATTTGAATAAAGAGCATAAAAGAAATCAATAGAAGAAATAAAGGAGTTCCAAATCTCCTCTAAACGAGTCTGATTTTTCTCTCCAAAAACTTTCTACAAATCTCTCTCTACAA
Source organism: Alliaria petiolata (assembly GCA_020283515.1). Classification (NCBI taxonomy): domain Eukaryota; kingdom Viridiplantae; phylum Streptophyta; class Magnoliopsida; order Brassicales; family Brassicaceae; genus Alliaria; species Alliaria petiolata. Next base: position 54,691,080 of record JAHZTW010000004.1, on the reverse strand, counting down.
TAATGTGTGTGTTTGTCTAAACAATGGCTGAAAAATTCTATTTATAGGCCTAGGCACGAATCTTCAATTCCCTCAAAGATTAGGAAAAGTCTTGAGAATTTCCTTTTCTGCAAAATTCTGGAAACTTCACGTTTTTGGAATTGGAAAACCCGGTGTCGATCGACACCAACAGGCAGTGTCGACCGACACCAGTAGTGGATCTTCAATCCGACTTCAACACTTCGTGACTTCATTCCATTATGCTCCAAAATGTATCCAAATCTCAAATTCAGCTCCAATTGTACCTGAACCTGCATAGACTTTATATAGACTCGAAAATAGTACTAAGACTCAATAAAAACACTTATATCATGGTCCAAAAATGGGTAAAAACCATGATATATCAACTCCCCCAGACTTACCTTTTGCTTGCCCTCAAGCAAAACAGAAACTTAGAATGAAATAGAGGTTTGAAAACAGAAAAATTCAGCTAACCTTCAGAACACCACATTAGTTAACACTCTTGAATCCACATACCATAGAGCCAACCTTAGGTAATGTTTCAGTGTAATTACCACAAGCTCAGCAATCTCCCAGTTCAAATCCAGATCCCTTCCTTCTCAGAGTTTCGAACTCTAACAAACGGTATTGACCAAAGGACTTACAGATTCTTTCCCTTCCTTAGTGCCTGAACAAGATTTTCTTGGTACAGCTCTCCTATTTTCTCTTCCCTTAGTCAACTGCTGCCCATTTTCAGGGTGTTCTACATATTTTTTTATTGACTTTTTCTTATTCTTTTGAAGTCTTGGAACAGTGCTACTCTTACTTGTGCTCATTGTAAGGAGATAGGTTCATGAGCTCTCACTAATATTGTTCCTTGTGAGGAGACAGGCTCATGAGGATCTTTGCACTATTCCTTGACTTAGACCCTTTCTTCCTTGGTTTCTTTTCTCAAGAGAAGATCAAAGAGAGACTGTAGTTTCCTTATCTTGTCAGTGCTGAAAGAGGAATCAAGTCCAATGCATACCAAGCTCTAAACAGGAATATGAACTCTCTCTGTTAGACTGATGCACTTGCAGCTTTCTACCTAATAAAACCTGCAATCAACTACTATGGCAATGGTCCTTCAAGTGTCAATATATTGTGGTTTTGTTCCAAGAAAAACTGAAAATTTCAACTGATTTAGACTCAATAAAACAAGTTTTTGACTAACTCAATTGACTTTCAAAACAAAACACAAAGTCAGCGACTCCCCCAGACTTAAACAACACTATCCCCAGTGTTATCAAGCCCGAAGTTGGCTAAAAGTAAGATTAGAAACAACAGAAAAGACCAGATAGATGACGTACCTTCGGTTGCGCGTGGTGTCGATCGACACCCACAAATGGTGTCGATCGACACGGGTCTATTGATAAGCAGGTTTTTTACCGATTTCTAATCAAAACCTAAAGCCTCTTTTTGCAGTTGTAGTACTTTAGGTGTCAATCCAAATTGGGGTGAAAGATACTAAGAATACAAGAGTTTTATGAAGCTAATCAGAATTCGGTTTAATTGGGGAACAATCCTAAAACAATTACTTACGGTTATCAAACAGACACGAAAACTATTTTAAAATCCCCACAGAAGGGTTATACAACTACTAGATGATTCCTAAACAATAAAACAACCGATCTACTAATTTTATAAAATCAAATTCTAAAACCGGATTAACTAGACAATTTTTAGCTAAGTGACAAGATTTTCAAAAACTATTTATAAAAATCAAACAACTACCAAATCAACACCAGACAGTAAAATAAGACTCTAGCAATTTCTAAAATACAAAAAAATAGTAAAAACACAATTTTACAAATTTATAAAACTCTATTGCATAATTAAGCTAAACTAGAGAAGTTTAGAGAAAACAATTAACTTTGAACAGGGATAAAATGATTTTAAGTTTTGAAGGATTAAAAACAGATTCAAGGTTGGGATTCATTCTTAGGGAGGTTGAAAATTCGAACTTGGGTTTTGAAAACATATTTTTACACTTTTTAGTGCTATCTCTAAGCCTTAAGAAGCCAAATTAGATTTACCCATGGTGTATGGTGTAAATCCTTTCTTCACCCTTTCCTCCTAACCCATGATGTGTGGTGGAAAGATAAGGTGAAGAACATTAAGCATGGATCTTAATAAATGGCTTAACTAGCTCCCTAAGCATCCATGATGTTTGGGAAAGGATGAGCTAGTCTCTTGGATTTAGTTTTAAGGGATTTCCTAAGTCTTTTTGGGATAAGCAAATCCCTAGATTAAAGAGATCTCCATCGAGAATCTCTAGACCTTAAAACCCCCAAATCCAAGAAGAGAATTAGATGAAGAACAAGAAAATACCCAAAATCTAGTTTTCAACCCCCTTAATCATCCCAACCCCAAACCTTGGTGGTTTACTCACAAATCATGTTCATGCCACTCTTAAACATAAGTTTAGAGCTGATGAACATAATCGGTTTTTTAACAAGAAGAAAGATTTGACATTAGAAGGACAAAGATACTTCAATCATTTACAAAATACAAGAGTTTTAACAAAAGAAATAAACAAGAAACAAACAAGAACTATGAAGAACAAGCAAGAACAAATGAAGAACACTCAAGAGCAAGGTAATAACTCTCTCTCCACGCCTAACTTACAATATGACAAATGAGAGTAAATTGTGATAAATCTCATAAGTGATGATGTGCACAAAAATCTTTCTCCCCTTTGTCATAAGGTGAAAACATTAGAAATTTCTCCACCTTTTCCCTAAAACAAGGGCTGCTTGTCTCTTAGGAGACTTTCATGCCAAGGTGGTCCCCTTACTAGAAGACAATCACAGTGATTTTAGAAGAGGTTGTGCGCATGGACTGGCTGATCGAGCCAGACTGGTCGATCCTCCAGTTGATCTACTTCCCGATCGAGTCAGCTGGTCGATCGTCCACTCGATCGGCCATGGATCGTGTCAGTTTGTCCGATTGGCCACTCGATCTTCTTCTTGATCGAGTCAGCTGGTCGATCGGCCAGTCGATCTCTTCTAGATCGAGTCATTCTGCTCGATCGGCCAGTCGATCACAGCTTCTTTGGTTTTGTCCGAGCTTTTCTTTGATTCACGCCAACTCCTAGGCTCTTCTTTCATCTTCTTGTCAATGCTCAGCATTCATCACAGCTCCAAGTACTCTAAACAACCTGAAAATGATGCAAATATGCAAGAAACATTGCAAATGCCCATGCAAAGTGTTCTAGGACTTAAAAATGAGACAAATGATGCAAACAGGCAGTGTCGATCGACACCCGTCGTGGATCTTCAATCCGACTTCAACACTTCGTGACTACATTCCATTATGCACCAAAATGTATCAAAATCTCCAATTCAGCTCCAATTGTACCTGAACCTGCATAGACTCTATATAGATTCGAAAATAGTACTAAGACTCAATAAAAACACTTATGTCATGGTCCAAAAATGGGTAAAAAGCATGATGTATCAGACGACGAGTAGAAGCATATGATTCATTCAATCCCATCAGGAATTTAGGCACGCGGCTACGTTGTTGTAATCATTCCCAAAGAGTAGCTGCGTTACATTCACATTTTCCACATGTGCAAACAGGCAGATCTACATAATTCCTATGCTCTTCCCAGAGAGTTACCAATTCAGTATAATAGGTAATAACATCCGAAGAACCTTGTTGAATAGAGCTTAATCGTTGTTCAATCTCAAAAATTCTAGGTGCATCATCCTGTTTGAATCTAGAAAGAAGATTCTTCCAAATGCATTCAGCAGTAGACATAAAGAGTAAGCTCTGACCTATTTTCTTGGAAACAGAATTCATCAACCGTGTAGCCACCATGTCATTGCATCGGGACCAAGATCATGCATCTCTGTGATTCGCAGGAGGTCGAGGAATGGTATTGTCGATGAATCCTAACTTGTTCCTCACATTGAGCGACATACGAACATATATGCGCCAAGAGTGAAAGTCTGCACCAGAGGCAAGACGATCGGAGACTAACACAAGACCAGCATGATCTGTGTTATGAAGGAAGTACGGATTTTAGTACTGATTAACAGGCTGACGGTGAGGAAGCAAAGGTTCACCGGATTAGGTTGGATTAGTCGATCCCATTTCAAATGATGAAATCAGAACGGACGAAGAAAGATTGTGCCGAGTAGATTGAAGAAATGAGAAACATCAAGAAATCTAGGCCAAGAACAGAAGGAAAATCAGAAGAAGAAGAAGTGAAAAAGAGAGAAACGAAAGAAGCTCAATCACAAACGAAAGCAAAGAAACGAGCGAATCAAAGAATAATTGACGAATCGGAGTGCTCATTGAGCTGAATCAAAGCTGAATCGAATCTTGATAAACTCGCGAGGTCAAAAGAGGAAGAAATTGAAGCTTGTAACAATGGCGGAAGAAAGTTTGTTAGTCCCTGATACCATATTAAAGTATAGAGAGAGAGAGAGGAAACAAACATTCGTATATTGATAAAGTTAAAGTGTAATTTGTACATCCGAGAGTATTTATACTAGTATATGATGAGGTGTACAAGTATAAAGCGTATTTACATATCTAATAAAGACCCAATAGAAATTGATGAAGCTTATCTTCTTCATGTTCTTTAGCGAGCTCCTATACAGGCTTAGCCTTTTGATAATCGGTCAGACTCTTCCACAGCATAGGAAACCCCTTTTGATGACAAGTAGAAAGTTCGGCCTTGAGACGTTGAACACTCTGACCATTACGAATCGAGAATCTGCATTGAATGTGAGTCCACAAAGCTGAGCAATTTAGTGAGTGGTGAGAGAAGTACAAAGGGTCTCATCAATCGTGAGTTTCAGCAATGAAGTCAGCATGGCATTATTTTCTCACCAATATTCAATAGTATGTCGTGATTTTGTGCAAGTAGCAACGATACGAGTATTCTACGTCATGATGAAGAAGCTCTAAACGATGGAAGAATCAAGTTTAAAGAAGGTCAAATTATGGGGTCTAAAGTTGCTATCCGATTCGGATGCTCCTTAGGGACTTGTTCGAGTTTTAAATGTATAAAACCCTAAACTGCAAGTGCACAGTTAACGTTGTGTACTTTGGGTATCGACCCACGAGAAAGACCTACTGCAAAAAGAAAGATGTGTTATTGCATCCGAAGACGCAAAAAGGGTTTGGAGGTTTTGTCACGGTTTCAGGTTGCAAATATTGAAATAAAAGGAAGACAAAGCAATGTTTATATAGAGTTGGCTCTCGCTTGAGTCTATACAAATGGGAAAAGGAAATTCGACTTAAGCAAAATAAAAATCTAACTTAAGCGAAACGAAAGACGAAAAGGAGATCAATTGAAGATGCGATATTGAAAGTACGATATTGAAATTGTGATATTGAAAGTTGTAAATGAAAGTGCATAATTGAAAAGCGATATTGAAGTGCGATAAGTGCGGTAAATCAATGAGAGAAAACATTGGGTTTCTTTCAGGAATTTTACGGGGTTCTAACTAGAAATCAAAAAAACTATCGAAAACAAACAAGACTAGGAAAGTTTCTCTAAACTTGAATCACTGTTTTATAACCTAAAAACTATCATAAGTAGATCGTCTATACTTTAATCACTCTGTAGGTGTGCATCCGCATCCCATGACGCAATCAATCATGCAATAACGTATAGAGTTCGTTCTAGGCGAAAGAAATCCCTATAATATGGCTAAACGAATAGATGCATAAAAAAGTTAATAAAATTCCCCTTAAGAACCTTTTAAAATCACCCAACGAAAATAAACTACTTACAGATGATAGATCGAAGCCAAAACATTTTTGATGAATGCAAACTTCGATTTATCAAATAAAAATAAAGAGGGTTCAAGAAGAATCTATTTCACTCGAAGAACAAAGAAAAATAAAAAAAAAGAATGGCAAAAAAGTATTGAGAGATGTATTGTGCATACGAAAAATAAATCCGTAGAACTAAGTATTTATAGGTCTTGAAGTTTTCTTAGGCGTCACTTAGGTTAGACTTGTGTTTGACAGCTGTGGGATTAAGTTGGACACGCAAATGGGCTCGGAAATTCCCAGTGATGTGGCCGGACGAGCGAGAGGCGGTGGCACGGCCAATGCAAGCGTAAACTTGCTTGGCGCGGCCAGCCTTCTTCCTTTGGTGTTTTGACGGGCCTTCTGTCTTTCCTTGTAACTTGAGATCTAACCGTGGGATTGGCCTCACACCACTTCGGCATGAAAGGTAGTAGATCAGGCTATCTCGTCACCAATAATTCAGCTTGATCTCGTGGTGGGAGGGTCTCTTGTGCTAAACTTCTATCATCTCGCACATGTTCCAAAAATGTTCATTTTGCTCCATTTTGTATCTTTTTGCTAAGTTTTCCTAAAAAGACTTTTGGACATACAAATACTCGAATTCTAGTGTTTACACATGAAAATCTTAGTGAAATGATTATTAAAGCATACACTTTGTGATAGTGAAAGTTGGTAAAATATGAGTGTCATCATCAAATCGAAAGAGAACGAAAACAAAATCAGAGAGGCTGCGGCGGCCTAGTATCGAGAATAGCCAAAAATTCGAATGATTTGACTATTGCTCTAATACTATGTCAGAAACCTATAACGTATGAAATTAAAAGAATTATTTCTAATAATGATTCAATATGCTAGCGACTACATATTTATACAAGTCATCAACCCTAAGTATGTGCAAAAATAAAAGACTAATCTATCATTTATACAAACATATCGTACAAGCAGGTTGCATGCTACACGCTCGCCCTGGGCATTCGGTCTGTGGGTCGGGTCGGGTCGGTTTCGAGTTTTTCGGTTCCAGTTGGATTGGACCCATTTAGGAACCACAATTTTTTCGGTTCGGGGCGGTCCGGGCCTTGCCGGGTCCGGGTCGGTTCTCGGATTTGAAATCAGAACCGAGATAGAACCGCAAACTAAATCAGTTTTGGAAAACCCGAAAACCCAAAAACCCCGAAATAAACCATATAACAAATGAACAAAACTCACCAAATTTCTGAAATTGAAACCAAAAGTTTGCAAAATAGAGAGAGTTCAAAGCTTTAAACTGTCAAAGAGCAGTAAACACAAAATTAAGAAGACATTAAGACAAAGGGAACAACAAAAAGTTCCAAACACATAGCCATCTTCTCTTAATGTCTTCTTAGTCTTTACTCTTACTCTTAAAACGATCTTTGTCTCCCTTCGGCAAATGTAAACAAAACCAAGTATCAATCAAGATTTCTAGTTACGGTTCTTTTCCACTAATACAAAATGAAGTAGGAGTTATTGTTATTGTTCTATACTTCACACAAATACAAAATGATCGAGTACACTAATTTTCAAATAACCAAAATCAATGAAAACGTGTCTAGAGTTAAAAAGAGTGAAGAAGTAATACCTTATGTCTTATACTATTATGACTTATGAGAATCCGAGAGAGACTTTAAACTCCTTCAAACTCTAAACAAAATTGAAACAAACGAATCTGATAAAAACAAAAACTGAGAAGCACAATTTATAGGAGACTTTAAAGAATAGAGATTACCTCTCTGAAGTTTATCTACCAATTCAATGTCAGCAAGCAGTTGTTCTTTCGTAACCAAACCTTTTTCATTCAAATGAATTTCACATTTCAGCCATTGTTCGGTGCACATTAACACCTCCAGCATGTAGTGAGACATACAACTCCTAGATGGATCTAGGACTCGACCACTAGTGCTAAATGCAGACTCGGATGCAACAGAAGTCACTTGCATCGCAGGTACATCCTTAGCTACTTCGGACAGCACAAGGAACTTTGTGATGTTGAGCTTCCACCATCCCAATACATCATACTCTGAACCAAGCAGAACTGTCATTGGATTCTCCACTTCCCCCTTCAAATATAACTCTAGCTCAGTAGTTGCATCTTGAAATCCTTTCTCTTTTGCTAGCTCCTTGTAAACGCAATCCATTCTTTCATATCCAAGCTCCTTATCTAAATCTAAATCCAATTCACCTTTAACATGATCTTGGGACTCTTGTGCACTATGTGATGTCCCTGTGGACTGAGAAGATGTGGAATCTCTTGTAGCATTGCTATTATACAAATCAAACAACTTCTTCATATCAGAAAGGACTGAATCCTTAACCTTTTTCATGTCAGCAGTATCTTTCCCATAAAGAGTTTCAAAACAAAACGTTGCAAACTTCAATTTGTCTCTCGGGTCAAAGACACTACCTATGATCACAAGCCTGTTGATTTCTTTCAACCCTTCCCAATACTTATCAAATTTATCTCTCATAGCCATCACCTTGATCCTCAATGTTAAGTCAGCATTCTTGCTCAAGGAAATCAGATTTCTTTCAATTGTCACAATCTCATTGTAACATTTGTAAGAGCATACTGAATTGGTAGCTGAAACCACTAAAGTAGCGTTGTAAAAGATGATGAGCAACCTTACTAACATGTCCACTGCTTCCCAATCATCTGTTGTTGGAGGCCCAATCTGTTTCTTTCCATCAACCTTTTCTTGAAAATAATCAGTATACAACCTGTCTTCTGCTGCCATTCTCTCAAAACCTGCCTTAAACTTAATAGCTCTTATTAGCATAAGATATATGGAATTCCATCTGGTTTTGCAATCCAAAGGCAAACTTCCTCTTGTTACCTTCACTGATTCAACTCTAAGGTTGAAGGCCTTGATTCTGTTAGTAGAAGCTCTCACATATGTCACACCATTACGGATAGCAGAAACAGTCTTATCCACATCATGCAAACCATCTTTCACAACTATGTTAATAATGTGAGCTGCACATCGTACATGCATAAACTCACCTTCTAAGACCAATGCATCAGGACGTGTTGCACCAAATGTTTCCCTAAAACTCGCCAGAGCAGATGTGTTTGCAGTTGCATCTTCTCAATTCCCCATTCACCGAGACACTCAACCAAAACCGAAGCTATAATTCATCCCTCATGGTCTGAGATGTTCTTAAAACCTATTATCAGCTTCCTCAACTTCCAACTTGCATCAATGAAGTGTGCCGTGATAACCATGTAGCTAGCTCATATAGGAGGAGCAACCCAAATATCCGTTGTAAGAGAGACCCTTTGCTTACTCATAGCAAACACCTTTTTCATAGCAGCTTTCCTCATCACAAACATTTCGATAATCTCTCTACTAGATGTTCTCCTAGACTGTGGCATATATAGATGAACCCTATTGCAAAAATGTCTCCAAGCCAAACTCTCTATGAATGCTAACAGCAATTCAGCCAAAACAATCATCTCATTTGTTGCTTCCTTAAAAACTTCGAATGAAACTCTTGACAAACCCCAAGTTACCTTCTTCACCTTCGGGATTTATAACGGCTTGAGTTTGAGCTTTAATATCCTTCCAACCAGAGAAAGATTTGCACAGGCCATTATGCTTAATCAAACTCGAAGTTCCAGACGAGACTGCACATCACATAACCTTCCCACAGTAATTACACGAGCATTTATTCTCATCATTCACGGATTTTGTAAAGTGATCCCACACCATCAACCTTGTTGAAGTATGTTTCTTCTTCGGCTTAGATGGAAGCGATCTACCAGCACTTGTCGGATTTTCTTTCCTTTTGCTTGCAGGACCATAAGTCCCAATCTCATCTTTGGGTTCTCTCTGTAACTCATTTTAGTGGGTTGAGGAAGAATCCATCTGTAATGAAACAAAAGTGTAAGACACGCAATCGATAATCTAAGACAATAAAACTAATCAAACAAATCGAATCCCTAATCGTCATCAAAAGTAAAACCATGAGAAGCCGAGAAAGGGGGATGAAAGGAGAAGCCGAGAAGGAAAGGAGAAGGAAGAGAGAAAGAGATGAGGAGAAGTCCCTAATCAAAATCAAAACCATGAAATCCCTAATTAGCCAAAATAAAATGATTCAAAAATTCAACCAAATTTCAAATCCCTAATTGGCCAAAATCACAAAATTGTCGTGAAAGGAGAAGGAAAGGAGAAGGAAAGGAGAAAGAGAGGAGGAGATTACCTGAGAGTGATTTCTCGACGCTGATGAACAAGATAGAGGAGGCGAAGGTGAGTGACCACGAGAGAGCCGTCAGGTTTGATTTAGGTTAGCCAGTTTGTCAAAATTGTTATTTACAAAAAGGGTTTTTAATTGTGAAAGAAATAAAATTGTAATGGTTATAAGGTTTGACATAATTTGTTAAACATACGAATAAATTAACAAAACTATATGATTATGATATATGTAATATAATTAGTACAAATGTGTTTAATTAAATTCGGGTTTTTGGGTAACCGTTCGTTTCTCGAGTTTAACTCGAACCGAACCAAGAATCATTTGAAATTTGAGTGAAAACCAATCGAGTTTTATGTTTTTATTCGGTTCAACCCGAACCTTGATTTTTGGTTCGGTGCGGGTCCGGTTCTCCGGTTCCGGTTTATGTACCTAGGGCGACTACACGCTACACGCTGGACGCTGTGCGATGCACGCAGCACATTACACACTGAACACTATTGTCAACATGTTGTTTTCTCTCATAAAGTTCTTCTGATTAAACCATATTTATAAATCTATTCTGATAAAAATTAAAAAGTTACGACTTCTAAAGTTGGTGGAAGTGAGAATTTTGTTTTTTATAGGTTAACAAACAAAAAACCTTGATGATTTATGTTGTACTAGGTCTTTAACAAAAAAAAAAAATTATTGTGTACTAAAAACTTGATTGGTTTTCCTGCTAACACATATAAACACAGTTTTTACAGATTTTACCGGTTGTTAGTATTTGACAATAATCACCGTAAATGCTTTCTATTGTTCACACTATTCTAGATCCCTCAAAATCAAAAGCTAATTCCCACGAGCGTTTGCGGCTGCGAACAGTTGCATATAGACAATTAAAATTAAAATAATGAAACATAAAATTTATTTAAAATCAAGATATATATAATAATGATTTTAAAAATAAAATAATAATACTTGGATTTTATAATCACAATATATGTAAACAAACTTCATATTTTTTTAATTAATATTCATTGACGACCTATCATAAATTACTACAAGAAAACATATGTTTTAGGAGGGACATATTTGTGGCAAATTTGTCCTAAATCGGAAGTCGCAACGAATTTGTCACGAAAATCGAATCATCGGTAATCGATCTTCGCAAAAGCAAAACCGTCGGGGATTCGTCGTTAATCCCCATATTCGTCGTAAAATCGTCGTTAACATATTCGTCGGGGATTCTTCGTAAAATTGAGAGGGGCAACATTCGTCGTAACTGCGTCGTCGTACTTTTGTCGGAATATCGTGGTAAATTCGTGGCAAAAACAATTCCTCCTAAAATCGAAGCAAAATATTTCGTCCTTAATTCATGGCAAAAACAATTTTGTCGTAATTTTCTAATAATTAAACGACGAATTAACACGGATTAGCACCCAAAAAATATATATAGAAAAATACATAAATTTAAATTTTTAAAATTAGATTATTTTTGTTATTTTTTTGTTATTTAATAAAAATAAACTAATACATGGTAAAATCGAATTCCGGGAGGTTGCGGGCCTCTTCAGCAGTTTCAGCCGCAATGCGTTGTGCTTCCCGCTGTTGTTCAGTCAAGTTTTCCTCGGTTGCATGGTTATGACGAGAAGACGTCATCTGCAATATATATATTTAATAATTAAAAATAATCCATCTGGAAAACAAATATTCAAAATTGAAATCATCCGATTCTAAAATTCTAAAATATTCCGATATCCTAACGATATTCTAAAGTGTATAAATATTCCAAATCTAACTAAATCGAAAAATAAATAAAATTTAAGATCCAAACCTTTGAGTTTTTGGTGGAAGTAGAGAGAGATTCGAGTAGAGAGAGAGAGAGAGAGAGAGAGAGAGAGATCTAAGAAAGAGAGATTCTTAGTTTGAGAGAAGTGTGGAAGAAGGGGAAATCTCGTGGGGTATATATAGGATTTATATTCCTCGTAAATTCGTTGGTTATTTACGAGGAATTTACGACGAATAGTCGCTCCATCACTAATATATATATATAACAACTAAAATTTTCTTAATCTAATTGTAATATCCAGAAAAAAACAAAATTCTCCATAAAAATCATAACTTTCATCCAAATTAAAAAAAAATTAGAAAGTTATCGTAACTATTATATACATATTATTTTTTATGATTTTTTAATATTAATTATGTTGAAGTAATAATTTTATTGTTTAAACGCTACTGCACACAAAAGTCAACCAGTCATAAGTATCTCGCAAATGCACTTGTTTACAACCACTAAGTCCGTCGTATAAACCGCTTAGTAACGCTGTTAACATCAATCGCCCGCTTCGCAAACTTCTACATGCGCAACTACAAACGTTGCGTTTAAACCAGTCAGGCCCTAAATGATGGGCCCGCACACATGGATTTTGGCTATGGTTATGGTGGAAGTTTTTATTTTCACCGCAAGTTATAGAGATATAATTTGGATATATGATCCGGGTATCAAAGAAGATCAAATAAGATGGAGATTCAAATCAAAGGAACCAGTTCATTGTGGAGATTCATAATTGTTAACTGAGATTTCAGGCATATTATTCGAGATGACATACAAAGGAAAATGAATTTGTAGTTGAGCTCGAACAAGAACTAGACTGTCAAAAACTTGGTGGTACCAGGTGGACCTATGACTCGTGCAAGGCTTAAGAAATTCAAAGAAGGAATTGGAGGATTACTTAATCAAATGATCACTCAACCAGTTCGCTTGGAAGGAGAAGAAGAATTTAAAACCATTCTGGTTTTAGTTCAAGTCTTATAAAAACCTTATAAATGGGTTTAAGTCTTGTAAAAGCTTATAAAGGGGTTTGTGATCATTTGTACTCTTTTTCCTTGTCATTTGTTTCTCCCATTTAGTTTTCCAGGAAATGTTTAATAAGGCAATTGATTCACAAACTTACTAAGGCCCAATAAGAGAAGCAGTTCGATCAGAAGACAATGAGTTAGGCGTTGAATGATCTCAAGGGTCACTTTGAAGCCAAGAGTCATTCAACTCATTTATTTTCGGTCTTTGGTCTTTGTCTTGGTTAATGTTGCTTTAATAGCATCACTTTGTCTTGTTTAAATACTCTTGTAAGACAATCAAAATAATCAGAATCTCTTTTTATCAAAACCTTATAAAATCGATTCTCACTTGTTCTCTTTTAACAAACCGATTGTTTGGTATGTAATATCCAACAATCCCAACTTGATTCGTCTTGGTGCATCATATCCAAGGGGTTCGGTGGAATATCATGAGTCTTTCGCAACTTATGTGCGACCATTCGATTCATTTCATTGTTCTTCGTGGCTTCACGGCCCGTTGAATCTAAGGCTTGTCATTTACCAACTATAGAGTGCAATAATCCTTAGGAGGACCGTATCAAGTGGTATCACATCACACTCTTAAGTTCGGTATTCACTATGTTTTCATCTTTCTCATCTCTTCATCTTCTTGCTCGAAAATTTCAATTCTTTTCTGTCAATCTATCTAGTTAACCAGCTATATAAAAAAAAAATCAAGAGGTTTGGTTGATTAGCAACACACACAATATATATATATATCTTAAACTTTCTATCTTTTCGTCTCCTTTTGTTGTTATTTGGAATTAACAGTGGATTTGATTGGTTTATGTTCTTTTAGAACTTGTGAGAATCTCTTATGATAAGGGTTGACGTGTCTGAAGATAGAGAAGGTAAAATGGCTCGGTTCTTGAGTGGATTAAACCGAGATGTGCAAAATAGGCTTGAGTTTCAGCATTACGTGGAGATTGATGAAATGCTTCATAAAGCAATTATGGTGGAACAACAGCTTAAAAGGAAAGGTTCTTCTCGACCTACATATGGAGCTGGAATGTCTACTACTAGACCAAGATACCAAAGGACAGAGAAACCCATTACCGCTCCAAAGGTAGAATCTAAGGCTTTTACTACAAATCAAACCGACAAAGGCAAAGCTGAAGCATCTGGAACCAGAACCAGAGATCTGATCTGTTTCAGATACCAAGGGAGAGGGCATTACGCCAATGAATGCTCTAATAAGAAAACCATGATTCTTCTAGACAATGGAGAGATCGAATTAGAGGAAGAAGAAGTCATTTCTGATTCATTACCATCAGAAGAAGAGCATGAAAAACCAGCTAAAGGAGATCTATTAGTGGCAAGTGATAGTCTCTCATTTTACCATGTTTTTAACACTCATATAGGATAGGTTTGCATCCATACATGCATTCATTAGATAGTTTTAGGCTAGATTGCATTCATTTTAGAGTTTAGTGAGTCTTACCTTAGGATATTGTATATGTTGCATTTGAAGTGTTTCTCAAGTATTCTAGAGCTTGAAGAGGCTATTGGGAGGTTGATGAATGAGCAAGAAAGCCAAGAAGGGGAAGAACAGAAGGAAAACATGCAGCAAAACTCGCAAAGGACATGAAGGATCAATATCGGTGTGCAGTATCGGTGTGATCACACCGATACGCATATCGGCCTTTTGTATCGGTGTAATCACACTGATATGGAACCCGCGGTTTTGTTTACTTAAGACGAAAATACACTATTGATCATCACTATCTAGTTAACTTTTTATTTCTAAACTTTTCCAAAAACTCTCTTTGTATTTGGTGATTTTATTTGTAAGACATTTGGATCAAAAACTTCTATTCAAGAGTTCTTCTTCTCTAATCTCTTCCCTTTACTCTTTCTAATGCTCATTATTAAGTTTTTACAAGTTTTTATTGGTTTGATCATGAACTGTGAGTAGTTCTTTAGAATATAAGGTTGGTTAGATCTAGAGTGTTTAGAGTGTTAGTCTTGATGTCTATGAGTTGATTCTTCCATAACTCTTCTTGCTTAATGCTCTTAATGCTAATTTCAACCTTGATCATGTTGAATTAGATTTCTAGGGAATTTTCTCATCCAAAAGATTATTAAAATTCATGGATCATTTAAGCAAGAGATTTACATACTTAGCTCATGAAAGTGATTGTCTAAGGTGCTTATTAGCAGATTAGAACTGAATCTTTATGCTTGTTGCATCTTTGATCACAAATGAAAGTTTGTTCTTGATTAGAAATGTGATCAAAAGATTAAGTCCATGAAAGTGGTTTAATATATTCTTGAAGTTCTAAGCTTGGGGATTAGCATTTATCTGAGTAGAATGACATCATTGATTATACTTTTAAACGCCTGAAAATCCATACCATAACCTTGGATTCATCTTTCCAAAATTTACAAAAAAAAAACCATTTAGAAACTCTGTTTTGTTTTTACCTATCTTGAAGATAGTTTGCCATTCACCTTGTTTAATATTACTACTCACATACCAAAACCTTTACTAGACTTGCTTAGATTAAGATGTTTTATGAATTCTTTTGTCACAACAAACCCATATGGATTGATCCTCAAATACAACAATGACATGTGTAGTAGGATTGAGTAATTGATTGGTAAAATCCTGCTATCAATTTGGCGCCGTTGCCGGGGTGGGTTCTGTTTTGTGCATTAGGATTTTAAATCCTCTTGAGACTAAGTTTTATTTTTATTTTTCATTACTAATATATTTTGCTTGCTCTGTTTTTCCTCCCTATAGGTGCATGAACTTGAGGTCTGGAGGACAAGAAGATCTTGTTGAACCAATAGACAACATTCATAGACTGAGTAGAAGAGCATTTGCAAGAAGAGAGCAAGAAAGAGCAGCCCATATAACATGCCTGGGCATGGACAATCCGCAGAAAGCAGGTGGTCAACCACCACCTCATTATCTTGAACATCAACAGAGAGCTCAAGGAACAAGAGTGCCACATCACCCACCTACACAGCCACGTCATATTGGAGCTGGAGATACGCCTAACACTCATGGCAATCGCCATGGCATCATCCCTCCTCCAGTTGAGAACAACAATTTCGAAATCAAGAGTGGGTTGATCTCTATGGTGCAGAACAACAAGTTCCGTGGACTACCAATGGAAGATCCTTTGGACCACTTGGATGAGTATGATAGAATCTGCAGCATGACAAAGATCAATGGGATTTCAGGGGATGGTTTCAAGCTGAGATTGCTCCCATTTTCTCTTGGGGACAAATCACACCTATGGGAGAAGACACTTCCACAAGGTTCCATCACTTCTTGGGATCAATGCAAGAAGTCTTTCTTGGCCAAATTTTTATCCAACTCAAGAACTGCAAAGCTGAGAAATGACATCTCTAGCTTCACTCAAAGGAGCAATGAAAGTTTCTGTGAAGTATGGGAAAGGTTCAAGAGCTATACCATGCAATGTCCACACCATGGATTTTCTGAAGAGTCTCTACTAAGCACTCTCTACAGAGGTGTGCTTCCTAAATTTTGCATGCTTCTAGACACTGCAAGCAATGGAAATTTCCTGGGGAATGAGGTAGAAGATGGTCTTCAGCTGGTGGAGAACCTAGCCCAAAGTGATGGGAATTATAGTGAAGACTATGATAGATCATCAGGAGGTGGAGGAGATACTGAAGATCAAAGAAAAAGGGAAATGAAGGCCCTCAATGACAAGATGGATAAGCTGCTGCAGGCTTCTCAAAAATCAGTACATTATGTGGGTGATTATGAAGACAGCCATGTACCTCATCAAGAACCAAATGAGGATTTCAGAGAAGATGTCAACTATGTTAGTGGCCAAGGATTTCAAAAGGGATACAACAACTATAGGAACAACAACAACAACAATCTGTCCTACAGAAGCAACAATGTGGAGAACCCACAAGATCAGATTTACCCACACCAAGGTCATAACCAAGTTCCTCCACAAAAGCCTTTTGTGTCATACCACCAACAGCAAGGGTTTGTTCCCAAGAACAACTATCAAGGGAACCAAGGAAACTTTCAAAAATACCAAAGAGGCCAGGACAACTTTCATCCAAGACCACAACAGCCCCCTGGTTTTGTGCAGCAAAGGTAACAACAAATTTTACCCCCTCAAGATATGGACATGAAGAATATGCTCCAACAAATTCTACAGGGCCAAGCACAAGGAGCAATAGACTTAAGCAAGAAGATAGCAGAAATACACAATAAGGTGGACTCAACATACAATGAGATGAACTCAAAGATAGAAACCCTCAATTCCAAGTTTCAGCAAATGGAAAACAAGGGCAATGCATCAACATCAAGGCAGCAAGGTACTCTCCCTGAAAATTCAGAGACTAATCCTAGAGAGTACATCAATGCAATAACATTGAGAAGTGGGAGAGCACTACAACCACCAGCCACACCTTCCAAACTCAATGAGGACATTGAGAGACAAGATGGGGAGGTGAACTTTCAACATGATGAAAGTGTGAATGCTGAAGATTTTGTGGTTCAAAGAGAAGGCAAGGAAAAACTTGGGGAGAAACCAAGAGAGGAAACTGTTGTTTACAAGAAGACTCCTTTTGTTCCACCACCATACAAACCAAAACTCCCATTTCCAGGGCGCTTTAAGAAGCAATTGGTGGAGAAGTATAAAGCTCTCTTTGACAAGCAAATGAGTGAGATTCAACTAACCATGCCTTTGATGGATGCATTCATGCTGGTTCCTCAATATGCCAATTTTCTCAAAGATGCAGTAATGGAGAGGACTAAAGAGCTGCAAGATATGGTGGTTCTTACTCATGAATGTAGTGTCATTATTCAAAAGACCATCATCCCAAAGAAGCTTGGTGATCCTGGTAGTTTTACTCTGCCATGTGCTTTGGGACCTTTGTCATTCAACCATTGCTTGTGTGACCTTGGAGCTAGTGTAAGTTTGATGCCACTTTCAGTAGCTAAAAGACAGGGCTTTAATCGCTACAAGGAGTGTGGAATCTCCCTTGTGTTAGCTGATAGATCAATTAGACTTCCTGTGGGTTTGCTTGAAGACCTGCCAGTCATGATTGGGAATGTTGAAGTGCCCACAGACTTTGTGGTATTGAGGATGGATGAAGAATCAAAAGATCCACTCATCTTTGGAAGACCTTTCTTAGTAACAGCTGGGGCTATTATTGATGTCAAGAAAGGGAACATTTGCACTTGGGAAAGGACTGTGTTCTCAAGTATGACCCCAATGACACATTGAAGAAGCCTACCATTGAAGGTCAAGCTTTTTGGATCGAAACCATGGACCAATTAGCTGATGAATATCTCGAAGAGTTAGTCATGGAAGATCATCTCCAAGTGGCTTTAACCAAGGAGCATGGTGAGAATGGGTTTCTACATGAAGAAAGCCTGGGATACTTGAAGCTGCTGGATTCACACAAACCATTACAAGGAGAAAGCACTTTCATGGAGCTGCAGCATAACAACAATGGAGGTTCTATGTTTGAAGATATTGGTTCCTTAGACACTACACAAGATGACAAGAAGGAGGCTAGCAATGGTAAGTCTAGAATTGAAGATGATTGGTGTGAACTCAAAGCACCAAGGGTGGATCTCAAACCTCTTCCACAAGGGGTAAGGTATGCTTTCCTAGGTCCAAATTCGTCCTACCCTGTCATAGTGAATGAAAATCTGAATGAGGAAGAATTAACCTCACTTTTGATTGAACTGAAAAAGTTTAGGAGAGCTATTGGTTATTCTTTGGATGACATCAAAGGAATCTCTCATTCTCTTTGCACACATAGAATTCATCTTGAAAATGAATCTTTAACTTCAATTGAACATCAAAGAAGATTAAACCCAAACTTGAAAGAAGTAGTAAAAAAGGAGAACCTTAAACTTCTAGATGCAGGTGTTATTTATCCCATTTCAGATAGCACTTGGGTTTCACCTGTTCATGTTGTGCCAAAAAAGGGAGGAATAACTGTGGTAAAAAATGAAAAAGAATCTCTTGTGATTGCCCCTATAATGCAAGCACCAGATTGGGATCTCCCTTTTGAGATCATGTTTGATGCAAGTGATTATACAGTGGGTGCAGTTTTGGGGCAGAAGAAGAACAAGAAACTTCATATCATCTACTATGCAAGTAGGACCTTGGATGACACTCAAATGAAGTATACAACAACTGAGAAGGAGCTTCTAGCTGTTGTCTTTGCCTTTGAGAAGTTTAGAAGCTACCTAGTAGGATCTAAGGTAGTGGTGTATACTGATCATGCAACATTAAGGTACATTTATGCTAAGAAGGACACCAAACCAAGACTTCTTAGATGGATACTTCTTTTCCAAGAATTTGACATGGAGATTGTGGACAAGAAAGACATTGAAAATGGAGTTGTTGACCACTTGTCAAGGATGAGAATAGAAGAGATCATCCCCATTGATGACTCTCTTCCTGAAGAGCAGCTGATGTTAATCAAAATCCTAGAGAAAGGATACCAAATGGGAAGAAAGCTTGAAGAAGCCAAAGGTCTGAAAGAAGGAGAGTTACCTTGGTATGCAGACCTTGTGAACTACTTGGTGGGAGGTGATGTGCCTCTAAATCTGGATGCATACAACAAGAAGAAGTTCTTCAAGGATGTTTCCCATTACTCTTGGGATGAGCCTTATCTATTCAAGAGGTGTTCTGATGGCCTCTTCAGAAGATGTGTTGCACAATCATAAGTGAATGGCATCTTATATCATTGCCATGAATCAGCTTATGGAGGGCACTTTGCCACATTCAAAACAGCAACAAAGGTGATACAATCTGGGTTTTGGTGGCCAAACCTCTTCAAGGACACCCATGCTTACATTTCTACATGTGAGGCATGTCAAAAGAAGGGCAACATAAGCAGAAGAGATGAGATGCCACAAAACCCAATCCTTGAGGTGGAGGTGTTTGATGTTTGGGGAATAGATTTCATGAGTGTTTTCCCATCTTCCTATAGCAACAAATACATTTTAGTGGCAGTGGACTATGTCTCCAAGTGGGTAGAAGCCATTGCAAGTCCCACAAATGATGCTAAGGTGGTGATCAATCTTTTCAAATCCATCATATTCCCAAGGTTTGGAGTGCCAAGAGTGGTCATAAGTGATGGAGGAAGCGATTTTATCAACAAGATTTTTGAGAGCCTCCTCAAGAAGCATGAAGTTAAGCATTAGGTGGCAACACCTTACCATCCTCAAACAAGTGGCCAGGTCGAAATTTACAACAGAGAAATCAAAGCCATTATAGAGAAGACAGTTGGGGCTACAAGAAAAGACTGGGCACCCAAGCTTGATGATGCACTATGGGCCTATAGAACTGCCTTCAAGACACCCATTGGGAGATCACCATTCTCTCTTCTATATGGGAAATCATGCCACCTACCTGTGGAGCTTGAGTACAAGGCATTATAGGCATTCAAACTCCTGAACTTTGAAATCAAAACAGCCCAAGAGAAGAGAGTGATCAATCTCCACCAGCTTGAAGAAATCCGCTTGGAAGCTTTTGAAAGCTCCAAAATCTACAAGGAGAGAACCAAAGCCTTTCATGACAAGAAGATCAAGCCGAAAGAGTTATTGGCTGGACACATGGTACTGCTGTACAATTCCCGGTTGAAGCTATTCCCGGGAAAGCGCAAATCAAGATGGTCCGGTCCTTTCAAGATCAAGGAGGTTCTACCTTATGGAGCTGTCATTCTTTATGTTCTCAAGAGAGAAGAATTCACTGTCAATGGGCATAGGTTGAAGCCTTACTTGACCAGTGATACAATAGAAGAGGCAACTTCAGTCTCTCTTCATGATCTTACCAATGCCTAAGGGGTTTGAAAAGTCAAGCTAAAAGACTTTAAACAAGCGCACTTGGGAGGCAATCCCATGTTTATCATTGTATATATTCTTGTTTATATGTTCATAATGTGTTTTTGAGTGGTTTTGATCAACATATTCGTGTCAAGAAGAAAAAGACTTAAGTGCCAAAAGTTTGCAGAAAAGATTTCAGGGCATATTGGCGTAATATATCGGTGTGTCCACACCGATATTAATATCGGCATAGTATATCGGTGTGTCCACACCAATATCAATATCGGGCAAGTATATCGGGCTAACGACACCGATATGCGTATCAACATTGTATATAGGTAAGGTCAGACCGATATGGTCTAAAATGAGGTTAGTAAGGCATATAAATCGTGCTCCTTCTTCCCCATTAAAACCACTCAACACTAATTCCTTCATAACTCTCTCAAAACTCAAGCAAATTTCGTGATTCCAAGTATGTCTCTATTTTATACAAATTTTGTGCTCATTCAGATTCATAACTCATTTTCGTCCTACATTCACTCAACAACAAGGTATGATTCTCAATCTCCCAAGATTTTCATTTGTGCTTCAATGGTGGAATTTTCTGTGAAATGCTATAGGTTGTCCGAATTGAGTGAATGTGGATTGTGCATTTATAGATAATGATATATAAGATGATTTCGAGTGCTATAACACAATTTCCATGGATGAATTTCGAAAGTTTGACAAATAGGGTTCATAGTGCAAAAATTCAAATTACTCCCTAGAAACTTGTCAAATTTTAGGGCTTTCACTTGCAATAGCTTGCATCCTTCATGGTTAACGATCATCAATTGCTAGAACATGAAATTGGCCACTTTGAAGTTTTAAGAAATTTTGAAGTTTTGTCAAAATTTTCCTAAGTATAGAAATGAGAAATTTTCGGATTGTTTGGCCATTGTTTCTTGCTTGTTGAGTTGTTTGATTGAATTGTTTGTGTTTCTTATATAGGAATAATGGCGAGAACAAAAGAAGAAGCATCAAGAGCTGCTAAATCATGGAGTAAGGGAAAGAAGAAGGTCGTTTCCGATAACGACGAAACTGAGAGCGATGATCAGATTGAGCTTGGGGGAAATAAGAAAAGCTCACGGAAAGCTGCAAGGGATACTCCAAAAAGAATACCAACAGCTCCGGAGCTTTTTCAAGCATTCAGAAAAGTGGGTTTCAAGGGAACACGATACCCGCACCGGCAGTCTCTGCAAGTTCTCGGGATTTTGGAAGATGTCGAGATGATCTTCGAGAAGATGGGAATGGGACATTTCTTCACCATGTCTCATCCAGCACACAAAATAGCGACATGCCAATTCCTGGCATCATTAGAGGCGCACTTCTACTACGAAGGTGAGGATACACCCGAAGAAGATGGACATGGGTATATCAAATTCAAAGTTGAGAAGATGTCCTACACATTGTCATTCAGAGAGATTGAGAGGATCTTTGGGTTTACAGAAGGTGTGCGCAGGACCAAGACCCTTACCGTCGATGAAGGGGAGTTAGCTGCGTTGTGGGATGTCATATCCTCGGGTACTTTCACGCAGGGAAGAAGCAAGGGATCGCTGATCAGACATCCAGCTATACGGTATGCGCACAAGGCGCTAGCACATACGGTATGTACAGCTGGAGGAGTTTGATAGGGGTCAGGTTTTACCCTAATAAAACTACTCTAAGTGCACAGCAAAAGCAATCGTAGTATAAGGGGTATCGAAATCTCAAGAGAAGTAGATGCTACACTAAGGTTTCTAAGTTCAGATTATGCTAGGTCAAAAAGGTTAAAAGTAAATAAAGCAACTAAATAAATCAAGAACAGAATTGAAAGCGGTGTAAGTTCAGGAGACGAAGGCGCTAGGCAAGGATGATTATCAGGATGAATCAGAGAATGCATATATTATTTTGTCAGTAAATTATTAAGAACCGTCTAGAACTCGAAACACTAATTTAAAACCAATCAACTCTCGTTGCTGAAGTTATCTATGCCTAAATTCCAGAAAACCAAATCTCTTTGCGAGTTCAAACAATTCAGGCAAGCATTAATGTTCAGGTCCGATTTGTTCACAAAATACCTAAATCAAATTTGTTTGCGAAAATATATTTTGCTCATCTATGATTGGGTCAGATTATCAATAATGCTCTCGCATCTATTAAACAACATAAGGTTTGATTTCTAAGTGATCAGTTTCAGAAACCAAGTTAAGCACAAATCAAGATGAAGATCCAAGTGATTTTCCTAACAAGATAATAATTCTACAAACTCATCATCAACCCTAAATCACCCTAACCTAACTAGCAAACTACTCAGACATAGAGATGAAAACAGAAATCATGACTGAAATAAATTGCATAAAAAGAATAGAGAATGATACAGGGGTTCGAAATCTGGCTCAGATGAGATAGAATTGTCTCCCCAAAAGCTCAAGATCAATCTCTCTCTAAGTCTCAAAAACAATAAATTATGAAAAGGTATGTTGCTAAACAATGCATAAAATCTATTTATAGAAGAGGATTTTCGTCCAGGGGCAATCTTGTAATTCTTCAAAACTTGGGATGATTTCCTTTTTCTGATGGAAGTCGGCAAAACTTGGCGGTCTCCTTTAATGTCGATCGACACCTTGCCCGTAAATCTACTCTTTCGACTTCATCACTTCGGCTGCTTCTCCAAAATGCTCCAAAAAGTTCCAGATTCTCCCATTTAGCTCCAAGTGCTCTCCATCCTGTAAAGACTCAAATAGAACTCGAAAACTAACAAAAGACTCTATAAAAACACTTATATCATGGTTCAAAAATGGGTAAAAACCATGATATATCAACTCCCCCAGACTTAGCTTTTGCTTGCCCTCAAGCAAACCAAAAACTTAGACTGAAGTAGAAGTTTGAAAAAAAAAACTTTCGAGAACTTTTTCAGAACGCCACAAATGTTAACACTCTTGAATCCACATGCAGTAAAACCAATCTTAGGAAAGTTCAGTGTACTTACCACAAGCTTTGCAATCTCCCAGTTTAAATCCATATCCTTTCCTTGGAAATTTTTTGAACTCTAACAGTGGTAATGCCACAGAAATTTCCAGATTCTTTTCCCTTCCTTAGTGCCTGAACAAGATTCTCTTCATACAGCTCTCCTATTTTCTCTTCCCTTAGTCAACTGCTGCCCATTTTCAGGGTGTTCTAAGATCTTTTCATGACTCTTCTTATTCTTTTGAAGTCTCGGGAAATAGTTCTACTCTCTACTTGTGTTCCATGTGAGGAGACTGGTTCAAGAGCACTCACTAATATTGTTCCTTGTGAGGAGACAGGCTCATGAGGTTTATTGCACTATTTCCAGACTTAAACTCTTTTTCTTTCTTTTCTTTTCTCAAGGGAAGATGAAGGAGAGACTGCAATTTTTCTATTTGTTCAGACTGAAAGAGGAATCAAGTTCTGCGCATACCTAGTTCTTATAAGGGGACCTGGACTCTCTCTGTTAGATTGATCCACTTGCAGCTTTCTATTTAGTAAGACCTGTAATCAACTACTAAAGCAATGGTCCCTCAAGTGTCAACAATCTGCGGTTAAGTTCCTAGAAAAACTGAAAGTTCCAACTGGTTTTGACTCAATAAAACAAAATTTTGACTCAAAATAGACTCTCAAAACAAAACACAATGTTAGCAACTAACTCTCCCAGACTTGAATAACATTGTCCCCAGTGTTACAAAGCATGAATTCGGATAGAAAAAATATGTGTTAAACTGTTACAAAACAAAGAGAAAAATCGGATTACCTGACTCTGCGTGCAGCGTCGATCGACACAGATGGTGTCGATCGTTGCTGTGTATGATGTTGGTGTCGATCGACACAGATGGTCTCGATCGACACTCTGTCCGTAAACAGAGTTCAGCCACTCGAACATGAATGTTGCTAAGTCAGATTGTTGTTAGAATCTTCCAAGCTGTTAGAAAACTCAAACAAACCATTAAAAGCACAAGATAATCCAATAAACTCAATGAGTTCAACAAGTTGGAAACAAATTACTGAAGCAAATGGAAGCAAAATGCAGATTCAAGAGAAAAAGAAAAACTGACTCAAAATACTAAAAGGAATAGAGAATCACTCGTCGTCATCAGAACGTGGTGGAGAAGAGCGTGGTGGTGTAGGAGGGCGAACGCAGCTGCAGCTGGACACAGTAGCAATGGCGTTCCAAATGGCTTGGAAGCTCTGCACCACATATCTCTGGAAAACATCTGGCTCCATAGGAATCTCAGGAGCATCTGGAAGGTGGTGAGGACCAATAGGCAATGGTGCTCTGCTGCGCCTCGAACATGCAGGGCGTGTGGGATCCTCAGCTGGTCTGGAGGAGGTACCTCTGCGTCTGGGAACGGGAGCAGTCCTCAGCCTGTTCAGACTAGGCTGAAATGCAAGGCGGCCAGGATTGCCAGTGATGTGAGTAAGGTCCATGTCAGGTAACTGGACCATGCGCTGCACTCTCTGCTCGTCACTGAAAATCCATAATCTCTCTGGCTTCACCTAGTGAACCCTCCGCAGATAATTTATATCAACCAAAGCACGCAATGTATCAATGGTGCAAATGGAAGTGTCTATCTCGCAGTGCTGGAAGATAGGAGTGAGAAGACTTCCTATAGTCTCGGGCTTGGTCTTCGTCCCACTGAAAGGCTTCGTCTTCAAGGAAGCCAAATGATGTGCAAACACAACGCCAAGGTTCGTGTTCTCTTTCGCGTCAGAATCCTCATAGATCTCAGACCAAAGGGCACGATAGAGCAGCACTAACTCAGACACGCGAATCTTCCCCGGCTCATGCTTACACAGAAGTGTAGTTGAGAATATACGGACCAAGTAGCGAAGGGTAGGATGGCGATTGTCAGTCTGTGTGGAGGTCTTAGAATCATACCTCCCATTTCCGAAGTGTGACCAGAAATTCTGGTTGTCCGGAAGCTGCGTCTGAAGAGAGACTCCAGTGGCATACTCATTGGCGAACCCATAGATGCCACAAAGCTCTGGAAGTGGAATCCTGTAGCGAATCCCGCGGATAAGGAAGGTCAATGTGCCTTCCAAAGCATTCCGGACTATCTCGTTCCGGTAGTAGACGCGAGCTGTGGCAATGAACTGGCGGACAAGGTCTGGATAAAGGTCATACTGCCGCATCGCTATAGTGCCCATCCCAACTCTGCTCATCAGCTGTAGGAAGTCGTCTTTGATGCCCAACTCTCGCATCGTTTTCACTCTCAGCCATGCATTGTAGAACAAGGTGTCATAATCATCCCAAGTCTCGTTGATGCCTCGAAGAGTACACAGGTCCTGAGCAACATCTTTAGCCGGTGAGTCTTCCCAATTTCGTTCCACTCGAATCCTTGCGTTCTTACGCTTAGGCCAAGGAGCAAGACACGGAATCGCTTCATTATTAGCAGTCCCAGAGGCAGATGCTTCAGTTTTCCGTGGTCTCTTAGTCCTAGGAGGCATCTGCAATGAAAAGATAGACCAAAAATCAAATCCAAAATCCAACAAATGAAGCACAAGGCATCTGTAATGGTCGGGTGTCGATCGACACCATGCGTGGAATTCGAACACGAAACAAAAATCATGATTTCAACCACAATTCAACATGAACAAGCAATCCTAACAATCTCAATAGCATGAATCGACCAAGTCTAAACCATCAGACCCAAAGAAAAATCCCAAATTCGCAACACGCATCATCGATTTTCAAAAATTTCAAATTGTGCAAATTAGAGGATGAAAAACAGTTGGGTAATGATGAAAATCATGATAGATAACCTAAATGAGCATCAATTCAACAAGAGGTCAAGCTAAAGAGGTTGAATTCGAAATTTTTCACCTTAGGCCGAAACTGAAATTGGGAAATTGGAAGAACATACCTTGGTAGATCGAACAAATGGATAAGGGATTATGAAAGAGGACGAAAATCCGCACGGATTAGAGCCTTGAATCACTCAATTTGGTTAAGAAATAAAGATTTGGTGATTTGGGGGATTTCTGCTCTAAGGTTCGTGGTTTTGAAAATATGAGAAATAAAAGGAAAAAGTCGGGGTTTTGAAGACTTACCTGCGTCCCGTGGTGGTGTCGATCGACACTGATCATGATCGAGCCCTCTTCTCTTTTTTTTTTTATAAAAGGCAAAATAATTAGTAAAACCAAAAACCAAAATGAAAAAAAAACTAAGTACCTACCAGTGGGTTGCCTCCCACTAAGCGTTCATTTAACGTCAATAGTTTGACTGTTCATGCGTTTAGGCGGTGGGTGCATCATCCAGAGACACAATGTGTCCTGCTGGAATCTCGGCTTGAGTCCAATAGTGTTTCACCCTCTGCCCATTCACAATGAACTCCTCTCCTTTGGAGTTTGTCAAGACAATTGCTCCATATGGTCTGGCCTCTTTGATGGTGAAAGGACCTGACCAACGTGAACGCAATTTACCAGAAAACAATTGCAATTTAGAGTTATATAGAAGTACCTGGTCATTTGGTTTGAAATGTCTGGAGACAATCTTTTTGCAATGATATGCCTTTGTCCTCTCCTTGTAGAGTTTCGAGTTCTCATAGGCGTGATAGCGCAGTTCGTCGAGCTCATTGAGTTGCACTAGGCGCCTTTCTGCAGCTGGCTTCAAGTCAAAGTTCATCTTCTTGATAGCTCAATGCGCCTTGTATTCCAATTCCACTGGAAGATGGCAAGCTTTGCCATAAAGTAGCTGGAATGGTGTAGTCCCAAGCGGCGTCTTATAGGCAGTTCTATAAGCCCAAAGTGCATCATCCAACTTCGCAGCC
The DNA here is from genome assembly GCA_020283515.1 of Alliaria petiolata. Taxonomy (NCBI): domain Eukaryota; kingdom Viridiplantae; phylum Streptophyta; class Magnoliopsida; order Brassicales; family Brassicaceae; genus Alliaria; species Alliaria petiolata. The sequence goes on along the minus strand of JAHZTW010000004.1, from coordinate 54,663,627 downwards.
CAATCTTTTCTCGTCTTGCTCACTGTCTTCTCCAGAATTTGCTTGATCTGTCTGTTGGAGACTTCGACTTGTCCACTCGTTTGGGGTGATACGGAGTAGCCACACGATGTTGAACACCATGCTTCTTCAGCAGCTTGTTGAATACCTTGTTGAAAAAGTGAGAACCACCATCACTTATAACAATCCGAGGCACTCCGAATCTAGGGAAAATGATGGTCTGTAACAGCTTAAGAACCACAACAGCATCATTGGTCTTAGAAGCAACTGCTTCCACCCACTTAGAGACATAGTCTACAACCGCCAAGATGTATTGCATTCCAAAGGATGGAGGAAAAGGGACCATGAAGTCAATAGCCCAACAATCAAAGACTTCAACTTCAAGGATGAAGTCTGTGGCATCTCATGTCGCTTGCTGATCTTTCCTCTCCTTTGACAAACATCACATTGCGTGATGAACAGCTGCGCATCCTTGAACATAGTAGGCCACCAAAAGTCTGCTTGAAGAACCTTAGATACTGTCTTGAAGGTTGCAAAGTGTCCAGCATACTCAGAACCATGACAATGGAATAGGACATCACGGACCTCACTCTCTGCATTGCATCTTCTATAAACATTGTCTGAACAATTCTTGTATAAGTGAGGTTCATCCCAATAGTATCTCCTTTGTTCCCTTGTGAACTTCTTCTTCTCATAGTTCTTGAGATGTTTAGGCTCAATGTCAGCACCAAGGGAGTTCACTATGTCAGCATACCATGGTCGATTCGCATTATTAATGGCAAAGATTGGCTGTTGAAACACATCATCTAAGATCCTGCGAAGTGAAGCTCGCGTCAGGTGTGATCGACACAGATGGTGTCGATCGGCACTGGGTAATTGCCAATTTTCAAATTTTCGGACACGGTGTCGATCGACACCCGCCTGGTGTCGATCGACACTGGGTATTGTCCCGAGAATGTAGTTGATTGAAAGCGAGTTTCAACAAGGTAAATGTTCTCTTCAGGTAAGAAATCATCAATGGGTACGTCATCTTCTATCCTGATCCTTGAGAGATGATCAGCTACTCCATTTTCAACTCCTTTCTTGCCTTTAACTTCTATGTCGAACTCTTGAAGAAGTAGAATCCATCTGAGCAATCTTGGCTTTGCATCCTTCTTCTGCATCAAGTACTTCAATGCAGAATGATCAGTGTGAACAATCACCTTTGAGCCAACAAGATACTGGCTAAATTTCTCAAAGGCAAAGACCACAGCTAGCAATTCCTTCTCCGTAGTTGCATAGTTCTTCTGGGCATCATCCAACGTTCTGCTGGCATAGTAAATGGCATGAAGCTTCTTATCCTTCTTCTGTCCTAACACTGCTCCTACTGCGAAGTCGCTGGCATCACACATCACCTCGAAAGGTAAATCCTAGTCTGGAAGTTGAACAATTGGAGCACTCGCTAAGGCTTGCTTGATCTGTTCAAAGGCTGAAAGGCATTCTGCAGTGAACTCGAACTTCACGTCTTTGCAGAGAAGAGCAGTGAGTGGTCTCGCGATCTTGCTAAAATCCTTGATGAATCTTCTATAAAACCCAGCATGACCCAAAAAACTTCTCACTGATTTCACAGAATCATGTGCTTGCAAAGTCGTCATCACTTCAATCTTGGCGCGATCCACTGTGATTCCTTCAGCTGAAACCTTGTGTCCAAGTACAATCCCATATGTGACCATGAAATGACACTTTTCCCAGTTCAGGACTAAGTGTTTCTCTTCACATCTCCGCAGTACAGCACACAAGTTCTCCAAACAGTTTTTAAAAGATGACCCATAAACAGAAAAGTCATCCATAAAGACCTCCATGAACTTCTCTATCATATCCGTGAAGATGAACATCATGCATCTCTGGAAGGTCGCAAGAGCATTACAAAGTCCAAATGGCATTCTGCGATATGCAAATGTGCCATAGGGACATGTAAAAGTGGTCTTCTCCTGATCATCCGGATGGATAGGAATCTGGAAGAACCCTGAATAGCCATCAAGGAAGCAGTAGTAAGGATGATTCGCCAATCTCTCGAGCATCTGATCAATGAAAGGTAAAGTTAAGTGATCCTTTCTGGTCGCGGCATTCAGCTTCCTGTAGTCAATGCACATCCTGTGTCCAGTCACAGTCCTTGTAGGAATCAGCTCGTTCTTCTCATTCTTCACCACTATGACTCTCCCTTTCTTAGGAACCACGTGAACCGGACTGACCCAAGCATTGTCTGTAATGGGGTAGATGATCCCAGCTTCCAATAGCTTCATGATCTCCTTCTTGACAACTTCCTTCAGGTTCGGATTCAGCCTCCTTTGATGTTCAATCGATGACTTAGTCTCATCTTCAAGGTGAATCCTATGCATTCACAAGTCTGGTGAGATACCTGAAATGTCATCAAGAGAATAGCCAAGAGCTTTGCGATACTTGCGCAGCTTGCTTAGCAATAAAGTGAGCTCTGCGTTGTTTAAGGAAGCATTTACAATGACAGGATAAGTTGAATTAGGACCAAAAAATGCATACTTTAGCCCGGCAGGGAGCTGTTTAAGCTCAACTTTAAGTGCTTTGGCCTCGCTCCAATCGCCAAGTGTTGCGTTTTTGGCTGATTTCGCAGGGTGTCGATCAACAATAGTAGGTGTCGATCGACATAAGTCCTCTTGAGCGACTAGCTGCAGCACTTGCTCACTAGCATCCAGCATTTTTGTGTAACCTGCAGCTGCATCCTCCAAGTGCTCAATGTCCTTTGCAGAAGTCGTCAATGCTCGTTCCAAAGGGTCTGTAGGATGGTCCTCTTGGAAAATCTCTTCAGCAAGGTTGGTGAGGGAATCGACATAGAAGGTCTGTCCATCAATCGTGGGTCTCTTCATCAGCTTCTCCATGTCGAAATTAATCACCAAATCACCAATGTTCAGCGCAATCCTCCCCTTCCTCACGTCGATGATGGCTCTAGCTGTAGCCAAGAATGGTCTACCAAGTATGAGAGGGTCTTTGGTTTCCTCATCATAAGTTAATACCACAAAGTCTGTGGGAATCAAACAATCTCCCACTTTGATAGTAACATCTTCCAAGACACCTTCATGGATCCTGACAGAACGATCAGCAAGGACTAAGGAGATTCTGGTGGCCTTGAAGTCTGTCATATCCAGCCTAAGAGCAACTGAAAGAGGCATCAAGTTTACACTTGAACCCAAGTCGCATAGAGATCTCCCAAACTTGTCTGAAAAGATGGAGCAATCAAGAACAAAGCTTCCTGGATCGGAAAGTTTCTCTGGTAGCCTATTCTGAATGACAGCACTAACTTGCTCTGATATCATCATTACTCCTTCCTCCATATCCATGTTCTTGGTCATCATCCACTTCAGGTATCTCTTTATCACTGGAGTAGTTCTAATGGCATCCATCAAAGGAATTTCAACCACTAGTCTATCCATGATAGCTTTGCATCTAGCGTCCAGTAGCTCCTTCTTAGACTTCTTTGGTATCAAGGGGAAAGGGGTCTTTGGTTTGTAAACCCTTTCTGCTGCAACCTTCGTTGTTGTGAGCTGATCTGATGTAGTCCGCGTTGGGCGTCGATCGACACCCTCCTGGTGTCGGTCGACACTTGCCTCTGAAGTCGAATCCTTCGCGTCGAGTTCGTCTGATTTGTCGTGAATCTCCATGGGTGTCGATCGACACACAGTAGTGTCGATCGACACTGGCTCCGCAGCATCTTCTACATCTTCAAGCTCCTCGAATTCTGCAGTGCTAAGTCCTCGTTTCTGCACAGGCTGAAGGTTCTTCCCACTCCTAATGTGATAGCATTCACATGGCGCTTGGGATTGGTATTTGTCTTCCCTGGAAGGAATCCTTCTTGCATGTTAACAGCTTCTGCGGTTTGAGCAACTTGAACATCCAGCTTCTTCATGTGAGAGTTTATGCTCTCAATCTTTCCATTCAGGTGTTGATACAGTGAATCAATCTTCCCAATGAAGTCCACTGTCATCTTCTGCTGTCCTTCCAAGATTTGCTCAAACATAACTTCCATTTTGTTGTCTTGCGTAGGTGGTTTCTGGTAAGAAGAAATTCCATAGCTCTTTCTGTAATTGATGTTGCTATTCTGGAATGGGGGCTTTTGAGTATAACCAGAAGAGTTCTGATTTCCTGTGAAGGAGCTCTTCTGATAATTTCCATTGAAACTTTTGTTCCCTTGCTGGTTCCCAAACCTTTGGTCTTGAAAGCCACCTCCGTTGATGTAGTTGACATCCTCTTCTTCACAGTCTTCATCGGGTTCGAATGTCTCTACTTCATTAGCAAAATGGACCTGCTTCTTTCCCACCAAAAGATTGTGTATGTTGTCCAGCTTCCTGTTGACTTCAGCAATTTGGCTTCCTCCATTCATTCCAGCGTGTTGTCTTCTTTCGAAGTCTGCGTTCTTGGTGCTGTTGCTAGAGGCCAAATTCTCTATAAGCACCATTGCGTCTCCTGGGTATCTGGTGTTGGAGTTGCCATTGCTGCGTCTAAGGCCATCTGGTACCTCCAATCAATCCCGCGATAGAAGATGCTGAGGAGCTGCGGTTCGCTGAAACCGTGGTGTGGGCAGTCCCTCTGGTAGGCCTTGAATCTCACCCAAGAAGCCTTGAATGCTTCAGTGGGTCCTTGGAAGAATGTAGTGATCTTCGTCCTCAGCTCTTCTGATCTCGCGTCATCAAAGAAATTGCATAAGAATGCATTCTTTGTCTCTTCCCAAGTGGTTAGTGAGCCTGGATCCAACTGCTTCAGCCAGTAGGATGCATCTCCAGCAAGCGAGTAAGGGAAGAGCTTGCAGAAAACATAGTCGTATGTCACTCCATTGGCCTTGATGCTTGAAGCTAAATCCTCGAATTTCTCAATGTGATCCATAGGGTGCTCGTTGGGAAGACCATGGAAGGGATGCTGAGCCACCAATGTGAAGTAGGCAGGTTTCAGCTCGAAGTCATTCCTCTGAAATGCAGGAGGACAGATCGCAGCTCTATTAGCATAGAACTGGTATGCACGGTTGTACTCGCCTAATGTTCTTCCACGTCCAGCTTCTGCAGGGGTGATTTGCATCGCTGGTTCTATGATGATGGCGCCAGCCTCATCAAATCTCTGTCCTTGGGCGTTCCTTCTATTGCCTTGTAGGTCAACAAAGTCGCTTGCCTCGTTGCGTATCATGATCACAGGTTCTGCCATCTCAGTCTGTGCAGGGTGTCGATTGATGCTAGTGGTGTCGATCGATGCTGAGGTTTGGTGTCGATCGACGCTCGTGCAGCTTTGCGGTTCGTACGTTCGAGACTGCTTAGTTCCTGGTTCAGTGCGATTAGTTCTTTGTCCTTGTTGCTTCTGGTACTGCGATTAAGCATGCACCTGAAAAACAAAAATAAGAAACTAAATCAGTAACCAAAAAAATAAAAATAAAACCTAGTCAAAATCCTAATACTAGATTCCGTAGGCAGCTATTACTTCCCCAGCAACGGCACAAAAAACTTATAATTTATTGTTTTTGAGACTTAGAGAGAGATTTTGTTTTAGAGTTGCAGTATCTGAAACATCAGAGTTGTGTAATATATGATATATCAGAGTTGCAGTATCTGAACATGGGTTTAGCGAGGATCCCGGGATTTATGACGAGAGACGGAGGTATTCTTCGGGGAGACACCTCAGGTACGGGTTTGGTCTCCATGCTGCTGCGACAGTTCCTTTCATATAAGGACTGGGTGATGACGATGAGCGACAAGACCCCTCAGCTTAGTATCAGTGGGCTGAATACACCGATACTTGAGGCATGAGGCCATCAGTTGGGTGCAGACGGTTTAGAGCCAGAGTGGATTAACATTTTCTACCTCAGCAAGGCTCATTTCTTAGCGGTGAAGAGTGGTAACTTGTTCGCATATAGCTTCTCAATTACTTCAGATGGAGAAGCCAAGATACTTCTTCCGCACCAAATCGTCACTTCTTTGCAGACCCAGAGGAGCATCGAGTTTGTGCCACCGCTCAGGCAGCTCTATAACCCGACGATTCAGAGACGTCTAGAGTCTATTACCAGGAAGAACGTGGTCTTACTTGACCCAGTCGCAGAACCTGAGGAGGGGGAAGAAGAGCAAGAACAGCCAGACCCGAGGCAAGGCACCGAGAGGTATCATTTCTTCTCCTATGGTGAGGCCATATCGAACCCGGCATTGCGGGAGGCTCATGAGCACATTGACCAGCTCCAGCAATGGAACAAGCACCAGGACAAGACCATCAACAAACTGCTAAAGGGGTACAAGAAGTTGAAGGCGAAATACAAGAGCCTCAAGGCAAAGATTTCGGGTTCATCAGCCTCAACACATGAGGAGCAAGAAAGGAAGAGAATCCGAGCCACTCACCTGCACAAACATCCTCCACCAACCAATCCATATCTCTCGGATCATCATCCTTATCTTCACAGACCTAGAGGTAACACTTCACACTTCATTGTATATATCATTTAGTTTTTGTTTACTCTTATTTTTTGTCATATTGATTGCGGTCTCTCTTGAACTTTTATTACACACGAGACTGTGTAATTTAAGTTTGGGGGAGAGGTTGAGAGATTTGACATTTTTTTGATTCATGCATTTGTGTTTCATGCACTCATTTAAGGCATAGAAAAAAAAATATAGCATTTAGACATTGCATTTGCATTTTAGGATTGTGTCTAGTTGCATTTCATATAGGATTGCATTCATATTGGATAGGGAGCAATGATGAAATTTCTTTGAAAAACGTTAATTTTTTATATGAAGTCATTGCCCACGTTCACAATTGTCTGATGCATTCGAGTAAGTTTAGTGTTAAGATCTCACCACACTTGGAATTCATGTCTTGGCATTCATGTTTTAGTCGAAACTTGCTGTGAATTGATTTCATTCCTATCTATTAGAACCGCTAAAACTGACACTAATTATCATGCATTGTTTTGACAAGTCGAACTCATGGATACCACATACATATTTGGGATATTTTCTCCATTTTTACCATTCTCTTGTTTACAACGCCCATAACCGAACCTTCTTTCAAGCCAAAATCTTTTGTGTGTGTTTTGTGAGGCCTAATTTTCGAATGAACTTACCAAAACGTATTGGGTTTAGCACGACAAAGATAGTCATTCATGTAGAAATCGGTTGGGTTAAATGGAAGTTTTCTAAAAAATAAAAGGGGTTTGTGATCATTTGTACTCTTTTTCTTTGTCCTTGATTTTTTCCATTGGGTTTTCTACGAAATGTTTTAATTAGGCAATTGATTCACAAACTTACTAAGGCCCACCAAGAGAAGCAGTTCGATCAGAAGACAAGGAATTAGGCGCTGAAAGATATGAAGGGTCACTTTGAAGCCAAAAGTCATTCAACTCATTTATTTTCATTCTTTGGTCTTTTTCTTAGTCATTGTTACTTTAATTTCATCACTTTGTCGTGTTTAAATACTCTTGTAAGGCAATCAAAATAATCAGAATCTCTTTTTATCAAAATTTTATAAAATTGATTCTCACTTGTTCTCTTTGAACAAACCGAATGTTCGGTGTGTAATATCCAACAATCACAACTTGATCAGTCTTGGTGCTTCATATCCAAGGGGTCTGGTGGAATACCAGGAGTCTTCCGTAACTTATGTGCGACCATTCGATTCATTTCCTTGTTCTTCGTGCCTTCACGGCTCATTGAATCTAAGGCTTATCATTTACCAACTATAGAGTGCAATAATCCTTGGGAGGATCGTATCACATACACAATGAAGGAGATTTGGAAGTATCATGTCTACGAAGATGCCATGAATCAGTACAATTGAAGTTGAAGTATGGGGTTTTCATTTGGATTTTAATCGAGAGAAAAACATAGTTTAAGTTTTTAAAAATGTATGTGATACGGAAGCCTTGGTATCAAAATGTTGACATTTCAGAACTTTTGTCGGAAGCATTGGTTTTTGTAATGCGGTGTGCAATTTGGAGGTTTAGCCATGAAATGCTACCCACACACATAATTCGTATAAGAGAAAGATCGTATATGGAGAAGAAAAATAATGTATTTAGTGATATGTTAGCGAGTAAAGCTTATCTACGCAAAACATCATCAAATTCACTGCTTTTAATGTATCTTTTTCACAATATGACGCATATATTTGCTTATGTACTAATTTTTTTTCTAATGTTTTGTATATTGACTTTGTAATCTCAATTTAAAATCAATGAATTTATTTGCTGAAAAAAGAATAATCAACCTTGTTTAAAAAGACATCATTGATCTAAATAACCAATTTCATTTGGGACAAAAATTATATTTTTTATCTATCAGAGTGAGAGTTGCAGTACACTCTACGAATCTGAGCATGTTGATTGAAAAACAAGTTCCAAGATTTTTCAATGCATGATTTTCCCTAGAAGGATGATGACAAAGATCCACCTAAAGGTTACAGATTAGTAGCTGGTCTTTACGATTGCTTCACTGTTCTTAAGTAGCCTAAGTTTAATGAAACCGTTCATGGTCATTGTAACAATGACCAACCTAAGTTTAAGAACAGTGAAGCAATCGTTAAGACCACTAGACCAGCTACGAATCTGTAACCTTTAGGTGGATCTTTGTCATCATCCTTCTATGGAAAATCATGCATTGACAAATCTTGGAACTTGGTTTTCAATCAACATGCTCAGATTCGTAGAGTGTACTACAACTCTCACTCTAATAGACACAAAATATAGTTTTTGTCCCAAATGAAATAGGTTATTTAGGCTTATGAAGAATCCAGCTAGCTCACTTCTTCCACTGTTAAATTAATTAAAAGAAATAAGCAACATGTGATAACAAATATAAAAATGCTGTTGTCTACCATCACCATCTCAAATATGAATAGCTTTGTTATCAAATTCACGTAAAGTAAATCTTGGTGTTTTCCAATATATACATAATAAGAGACGCTCCCTTCCAACCATCCAAAACTGACTATTGGTTTAGTTTTATTGATGTTCATTGTGTCTTGTTGATAGAATAGCTCTACATACCACATAACTGACATCATCTGCTTGACATCATGTCACCCTTTTTGATGGTTTGCGATTCCTCATGGTTATGGTGTATGTTTCAAGCTTTGAGGTTTAAGCATTTAAAGAACTTGAGAGGAAAAACTGATGATGTAAATTGGAGGGCCAACCAAAAGCAATATTACTAATCGAATAAGGAATGAACTTAGGACTTGTGATGATGTATGTCAAGAGAAAAATATCATTACAACGAATTGAAAATGCTAATCTTCTTATAGAAAACACCATAGACATATGAAACACTGATAGGCAACCACACATACGAAACAACAAATCTTGTTGTTTTCCAATATATACATATTGGTGAATATTATTTTGTACTTTTTTCATTCTGTTTCCTCCTAATTTCTAATTGCATTATAAGCTAATTAGGTCCATGTTTTTCAAAAAGAGTTTCATTATTGTTTATATACATCTCAGCTTAACCATCTAAATAAACCAAATAAAATAAGCATGTGTACAGTCAACTTCGGTACAAACTATACACATTGAAAATTCTAATCTAATAATCTAATCAAAAACATCATATTTCCATCATGCCACAGGGAAGACGACGAAATGTATGTATTTCTCATAAAACCACACATATCAAGCAAAAGAGATCATACACTTGAATAAGAGTGATTAGCTAATCTTCTCCTTAGCCAATGAGAACATGTAAAAACGGAGAGAATTCCCCTTTTATTGGATTCTTCAAAAAAACAAAAAAAAAACATGGTAGTCGAGAGCACATACACAACAACTTTTGATTTTCTTCTAATTGTCGTTGATATTTGTAGATCGTATATGAGCATTTTACGTCAATTCTTACAGTACCTTGTGAGTTATAATTTGTAACTTTGATGTATATGTCAATGTTCATACCTCCCTTATTTTCTGTAAAATTCATGACTCCATTAACGAAATAAATGAACCTCTGAGTCAATCTTGTCGCTTCGTTCTCTTGGATCTCATAATAAGTTAGTAGAAAATCGATGTTTCTTGTGAATTTTGTAAAAGGTTTGCCATTATGGGTGGTTGCATATGCACTACAAGAAAACATATACTTTAGGAGGGCAAAAATGGATGTAAATTTGTTGTAAATCGAAGGTAGCTTCGAATTTACAATGAAATTTAGATCATCGTTAACTGATCGCCGTAATAGGAAGTACGTCAGCAATTCCTCATAAATTTGCAGATTCGGGAATTTCATCGCTAAATCATCGTAAATAGTCGCCGTTAAATCATCAAAAATATTACATCAAATTCACGACGAAAGTAGAATACCTCCTAAAGTGGAAGCAAATTTAGGACGAATTATTGATGAAAATAGGATGTATTTTATGCCTTTTTATAGGATAAACAAACGATCTGAAAAAAATGAGTCTGAAAAGTGCGATTTCTGATGACGGTTTTTCTCCTTGTGAGAGGGTTTGCCCGACCATAATTGCCCGGATTTTTGGCCCTCGATGTGTCAGTTTCTTTCTGCAGGCCTCAATCAACACGATCCCCGGCGGTTCCGCTTTCCATTTCCCCACTTCCCTTCAACGCAAATGGAAACTGCCATGGCCACATCTCTATTTAACATTTTCAGTTTTCGAGTTATCTCTTCGTCTTGAAATCGCTTTCTCTGCTATCAATTTGTCTGCTTTCACTATGAGCAAAAATCTTAGAAACAAGATGTAGAACATCAATTTGGGTATCGATGACAACCTGGTGCCTCTTCCTCAATCGATCTGTGCGCAAACGGCAAACACAAATCAGTTCTTTCTGGTGGTGGTTCATGTCAATCCAAAGAAGCAAAATCTGAGGGTTATGATTTCTCAATTTTCGCGGCTTTAGGGTCTGGATACTTCAACGACGGGTCGTATCATTAGGCCAAACAAAATTCAAATTTTGTTTCGCTCGGAAGAAACGATGAATCGGGTTCTTCGTCGTGCACCGTGGTTTTTCGCTGAATGGATGATTACCGTTCACTGATGGTTTCTGACTCTTCCTCCAGATGAGCAAAAAATAATTCCATTTAGGGTCCAGATCCGAGGAATACCACTGCAATTTCTCAACAGGCAAATGATTCAATACATTGGTGACGTTCTCGCTCCTGTTTTTGAAATTGATTTCGATGAGAACTCTACCAGTGTGGATTTCGTTCGGGTCCAGTTGCTATAGAATATTGATCAACAGTTGGGTTTCAGCGCAATTTTCAGTTCCAGATTGGCGTTAACACCATTCTCTCATTCAAATATGAAAGACTCAGGAATTTCTTCACGACTTGTGATCTTCTCTCCCATGAGAAGAAAGACTGCTCTATGCGCTTTGTTGAGGATGACGACGATCATGGGCCTGATGATAATGAAGACGGTAGTGGTCCAGGAGATGACCAAGGTATGAATGACAGAGGTATGGGAATAGGAGGTGTCAATGTTCCTGCTCTTGCTGTTGCTGCCACTTGGGATGGTGTTGGCCCTTTCATGCCGACCGGGAATCATACTGCTCATGTCATCCATCATTCTGATTTCTGGTTCCTCGGGATGATGATGGTCGCTCCTTGATTGATGGAATTCAAGATGATATACGTTTGACAGAGTCCAACCGTCTCCGTGAAATCAGATTGGCTGAAGGTAAATTTAGGGAAATTGAATTTGTTGATGTTCCTGAGGATTTTGCTCGTGAAGGTGATGAAATTAACAAGAGGAAACGAGGGGAAGTCGAGGAGATGCTGATAGCTCCTCTAATGGCTGATGCTCGGACATTGGTGAGTCCGTTCAAGAAGAGAGATTGCATTCCTGATCGCAGGACTCCTGTTCAGTGAACCAAATTATAGACAGAGGCGCGGGGGGCCCGGTACTCCCATTGTTGGACCCATGAAAACATGCTCCTGGAATTATCAGGGTTTAGGGGGGCGGTTGAAGGGTTTGACGGGTCAATGGTTGAAGGATATGTGTCGCAAGATTGCTCCAGATATCTTGTTTTTAGTAGAAACGAAAAATGTTTCAGATGTAGTTAGGGATGTTTCGGTATCTTTAGGTTTTGCTTCAGTTATTTGTGATCTTTCAATTGGTAGAAGCGGAGGTTTAGCTATTATGTGGAAGAAGGATGTTTCAATAAGGAGTATTTATGAAGATGTAAGGTTATCGATGTGTTTGTGGAATATAATGGCATGAATTTTTACTTGTCTTGTGTATATGGGCATCATGTTCAAAAGTATCGTCATGAGTTATGGGAAAGATTGGAGAGAATGGCTCGGATGCGGAATGGATCGTGTTTAGTTATTGGTGACTTTAATGAGATCATATCCAATGATGAGAAAATAGGTGAGCCGCGTAGGGATGAGTGGACTTTCAGAAATTTCAGAAACATGTACAGTTCATGTAGCCTAAAAGATTTAAGACATAAAGGAAACAAGTTCTCTTGGGTGGGCTACAGATATAATCACAAGATTTTTGAATGTTTGGATCGTGTGGCTGTTAACTCAAAGGGGATGGTGTCTTTCCGTGTTTCAGAGGCAGAATTTTTGGGGCTATTTGGATTTGATCATAGACATGTCGTGACCACTATTGCGGTTGTGCCTGAAGGTTGTAAAAATCAATTTCGCTTTAATAAGAGATTGATGCAACATCCGGATTTTGATGATTATGTTAGGAATGGTTGGCACTCGAAAACTCTTGGACATAATTATTCGATAACATAACACAGATAAGAGAATGCTGGAAATCTTTATCTCTATGTCGAAGAAAAAATAATATGAATTCTGCTCGGCTGTTATAGTGGACGTTAATTCTTCGAATGATCAAATCGTCTCTCTCAGAAATCAGTTGGCATCAGCTTATAGGGACGAGAAAACGTATTGGTATCTAAAGAGCAGAAATACTTGGCTCACTGATGGAGATCGTAACACCAAGTTCCATCTGGCCGTAGCAAAAACAAGATTCTATGAGAATAGAATCTTCTCAATCCTTGATGAGTTAGGACGTTCTTATAAAAAAGATAATGAAGTCGGGAAGCATGCAGAGAATGTTTTAAAGAAAATCTACACAAGGAATAAAACACCGATCCAAAACCAGATCTTCTCAGGTTTTGTTCCGACTGTTTCTGATGCTATTAACCAAGATTTGACTAAAGAGTTCACAGACAAAGAGATTTTTGAGGCAGTGTGCTCAATAGGTGCTGATAAAGGACCGGGTCCAGATGGATTTACAGCAAGATTTTATCAAAGATGTTGGGATATGGTGGGTACTGATGTCATGGCAAGAGGTACGGAGGTTTTTTACAACTAAAACAATGCGCCCATGAGTTAATCATACGAATATATGTATGATTCCGAAAATTAACAAACCAATCACGCTTTCGGATTACCGACCGATTGCTTTGTGTAATGTCATGTACAAGATCATCTCCAAACTACTGGTTATGCGTTTGAAAGGATCTCTGGATTGTATTGTATCTGAAGCTCAAGCTGCCTTTATTCCAGGACGTATGGTTTCTGATAATGTTTTGGTTGCAAATGAATTGATGCACTCTTTGAAAGCAAGGAAGAGGGTCTCCCAAACATACATGGCCATAAAGACAGACATAAGTAAGGCGTATGATCGTGTAGAATGTGATTTTCTGGAAATGACTATGAGAGCTTTCGGATCTAATGAAATTTTTACAGCCTGGATTATGGAAACAGTTGTTACGGTCAGCTTCTCGGTATTAATTAATGGAAATCCGCAAGGTTTTATCATTCCTGAGCGGGGCATCCAGCAAGAGATCCTCTATCTCCGTATCTATTTATTCTCTCTGCGAATGTTATGAGCCATTTGATTAAAGGAAATGCACGAAAAGGACGAATTCGAGGAATTAAAATTGGTACGGTGTTCCGTCTATCACTAATTTGTTATTTGTAGATGATTCCCTATTCTTCGGTCAAGCAAACAACAAGAATTGCAGAGCCATCAAGGAGATTTTTCGGATATATGAACAGTGTTCTGGTCATATGATTAATCCAAGTTAATGATTACTTTTGAAACACGAATCCCTGCTGATTTACAAGTGAGATTGAAAGGAATTCTGGGTATTCAAAACAAAGGCGGAGGTGCCAAATATTGGGGTTACCAGAAAAATTTGGTAGGAAAAAATCGGAGATGTTAAATAATCTCATTGATGGTGTTAAGAAGAGGACTTCTTCTTGAACTACAAAATTTCTATCACAAGCTGGGAAAGAGATTTTGCTCAAGTCAGTGGCAATATCGATGCCGATATATATGACATGTTTTAAACTACCATGTCAGGTGGTTAATGATATCACGAGTGTATTATCTCATTTTTGGTGGGAGAAAAATCAGGAAAAGAATGGAATCTCTTGGGTGACATGGAAGAAAATGCAATTGTCTAAGCAAGAAGGAGGTCTCGGATTTAAGGATCTTGAAAAGTTTAACGATGCTATGTTAGCTAATCAAGCTTGGAGGTTGCTTCAACATCCAAATATTATATTTGTGAGATTGTTCAAAGCAAAATACTATAGGGACGTTTCAGTTCTACAGGCTAAATCACAGCGCAATCAGTCATATGGATGGTCATCTATTCTGGTCAGCTTAGAAATCATAAAAAAAGGCAGCTGCTTCAATGTGGGAGATGGGGAAAGTATCAAGGTCTTTTCAGATAATTGGATTCCGGAAAATCCACCGAGATCAGCTAGAGAAATAAATAACGAGACTTCTCTGCGTGTTTGCGACTTAATAGATACTGTCGGGAATGTAAGAAGATGGAATGATGAGATGCTGGATGTTTATTTGCAGGACGAAGACAATCACTGTTTTTGACAAACCAGTGTGAATCGGACTCTTTGGTGTGGAGTTTAAACAAAAATGGTGAATACTCAATCAAGTCGTGTTACTTTTTGGCAAGGGGTGCTTTGGATCCGGAACAAGTCCGTCATGGTGATCTTGTATTAAAGGCTAGAATATGGAAACATCTTATTTTCCAAAAATAAATAACTTTCTGTGGCATATTTATCAAAGGCCATAGGAACTAACAATTGATTGGGCACTCGTGAAATACATATGGATACAACTTGTCAATGTTGTTGTCTCGAGGAGGAAACTATCAATCATTTGTTTTTTGGTTGTCCTTTCTCAAATATGATGTGGAGACACTCAAAACTACATCAATCATTGCTTCTCTCTCCGTCAGATGATATAGAGGAGACGATTAGAGGCCTTTGGATCTTCAATACAGCACATCTATCACTTTAACATATAAACTCTTACCGTTCTAGATACCGTGGATGATTTGGAAATCTCGGAACAATCTAATCTTCAATCACAAAGTCCTAAATCCAGAAAGAGAGATTGAATATGCAAGAGGTGATGTCAAAGAATGGATAGAGGCTAACCAGAAACAGTCAACGGTTTCTCCTTCAGGATTGAGAAACAATTCAGGAAGTGCGGGCACAATTGATCACTGGATTAGTCCTCCTCTCAGGATGTTTAAATGCAATTTTGATGCGGCTTTTAACCAAGTAACAAAACATGTAACGGGAGGCTGGATAGTCCGGGATCATCAAGGTACTGCATAATTTTGGGGTATGGCAAATTTAGGATCGGCTACTTCACCTTTGGAAGCTGAAGGAAATACGTTATTAGCAGCAACGGCTCAAGTGTGGACAAGGGCAAACAAGATCTCGGACAAAACGACGTAGCTTCAATTGTGGACTTGAAAGGAAAAAGCAAGGTGGGCCAAGAAGACAAAGCCCAGTCTGAATTAAAGATGAAGCCCAGCAAAGATGTTTTGTCGTTCAAATCTGAGCTCAAACGGTCTGAAACGAAAGAAGACAAACTCTGCAAAAGCAGAGTACTAGAGCCTAAACGCATGGAGGAGAAGAAGACAGAAACGGTTGCAAGAAGTATCAAGCTGTCAAAGTCGTTCTCTGCTCTTGGATCACTAAATTATACAGGATGATGACAAGTGTCTTGAGACACTAGGTTTTTAGCTCATGTATAAGTAATCGCATTGTCACTTTGTAAAAGTTAAGTTGAATGAAATAAAAAAATCAAAATGTTCAGCTTCTTCAAATCTATCTTGAGTTTTACAGACTTCTTTATGGTATCAAAGCCATGGCCGATCTAACCATGGATTCTTACATTCCTCCTTCTCTAAACATCATCAATTATGTCACGGTTAAGCTCACGGAGCAAAACTACATCCTATGGAAGTTCCAGTTCGAGACATTTCTTAATGGCAACAGCCTCATCGGCTTTGTCACCAGTGCTATTCCGCAACCACCGCAGACTCTCACGGTTCCTGGCATCGACAACACCGCGACAGAAGTTCCAAACCCCGAGTGGTCTAGGCCGATGCTCGAATTTCTCAAGCAAATCAAGGTGCTTGGAGACCAACCCTCCTCCATTGGTTATCCTGTTTCAGAACGCATGAAGGTGTTCGCTGCGCTCAAGGGTCTAGGCCGAGAGTTTGAACCTATTAAAATCAGCATCGAGGGATCCATGGATAGCTTTCCAGCTCCCGCCTTTGACGACATCATTCCCCGACTATGTGCCTGAGCGGATCATCTACAGAGCTATGCAACAGATTCTGACATCTCACCTCATCTGGCTTTCAACACGATCCAAACTGATCCCTCCGTTGCCTTTTACACCAACCAATACAGTAACAGGGGTCGAGGACAGCCTTACACCAACCGGGGCAGAGGAAATCGAGGAGGCAGAGGTCAATACACCACTCAGGGACGTGGTTTCCATCAACAAGTTGTTACCTCCCCTGGTTCATCAGCCTCTTCTGACCCCGGAGAAAGGCCTATTTGTCAGATATGTGGAAAAGTTGGACACTCCGCAATACGTTGTTGGCACAGATTCGACAATAGCTATCTGGAAGAGTTGCCACAAGCTCTTACTGCCATGTGTGTAATAACCCGGACGTGAGCGAAAGCCGGCCGAAGCAAGACGGCCGAAAGAATAGATTTTGGCCGCAAAACCAGAATCATGGAATCGACTTAAGGACAACTTGGATCGATGGTGTAGGCCAAGAGAAGACCTTTGGCCAAGGTGGATGAAGAAAAATCCGATCGAAACCTAAGATGGTCGGGAAAAGACCATCGCGGACAAGAAGTGGTTGTGAGAAGGTCAGCCAAAAGTTGAAGTTTCAAAATCAAAGGGGGGTTGATTTGGATCGACTAAGGAAGCTAAGAGAGGAGGAATGCTCGAAGAAAACATCAAAAAGAACAAGTGGATAAAAAGTTACTTGGGAAAGAGGCTCGATGGCCGCACCGGATCGGACCGGCGCACAGCCAGAAGGAGGAATAGCTTGGATCGTCTGATCAAGGCAAATTGTCTCGACACATCAAAGATTCAGACACTTAGAATAATAAATCTAAGTGGTTTGTCAAAAGAAGCTTGAAGGATTCCCAAGAAAATTCACAAGCGTTTGAGAAAGGAGGAAAATGGCCGTCCGAAACAAGAATGGCTCGGATAGAAGATAGCCGAGAGGGCTATGGCTCTTTCCAACAATGCGACTTGAATGAGGGGCTTTTATAAGCTGAAGAAAATGGAGTTTGACAAAGGAATGGTCGAAGTCAAAAATCGACCAATGGGACAGAGACACGTGTACAGCCGTCCGACTTGGCTATGGTCACGGCTGGAGGTGTCTTGACGTGATTGGCTGCCGTGATTGTGGACTTCATGTTTAAGGACAAGACATGGTCCAAGGCTAGTCACCCCAACACTGACCAATCAGAAGATAGCCAATGGCGCATGTATAAAGACGAAACGCGCATGTATAAGGACGAAACAAGCCGTGATTGTGGACTACATGTATGAGGACGAAACATGGTCCAAGACTAGTCACACCAGCACTGACCAATCAGACAATAGCCCATTGTGTATGTATAAAAACGAAACGCGCATATATAAAGACAAAAACGTGCATGTATAAGGACGAAATGAGCCGCTATTGTGGACCGGTCATGGATAGCCTTTGACTGAGGCATCTATGGGACAAAAACCATGGTTTGAAGCATGAGAGGGCGTGGCCTACTAGCTAAGAGATAAGTCTCTTGACTATAGCTTATAATAACAGAAGATAAGATGATTAGGCTCAGCGAATCACAAGAGAGCACACGTCCTGAAAAGATGGTCAAAGAAGATAAGGCCAGGCAGCCTAGGGTACAGGCTATAGCCTAGGTCTAGGGCGTGGAGAGTATGCAAGGCTCAACCATGTATGAAGAAAAAACCTAAAGATAAAGATTATCTTTGAAAAAAACGGTTTTATGAAGCATTATCCGTTCAGAGCCAGTAAGGTGTCAGCACACGCACTTAAGGGCTAGAAGATGGGATAAGAAGTAATAATGAAGGTTATAAAGCCTAGGGGATAGGCTATGGACTAGCCTTGATTCATAGATTACATGCATGGCATGACTGCCCGGTGGACGACACTCAGCTACCAGCGTGCTTGGTTGCTCAGAACGTCTATAAATACCCCTGTGATGCCATTCTTCCAAGTCATTCTCGCCCAAACTAAGGTAAAGCTAAACACTAAGAGAGAGTAAGTGAAAATAGTAAGGAACTAGTACGCTCAGTCAAGTCTAAGCTTAGCCGATCCAGAGAAAAAAGGTCCAGCTAGTCTAGCAAAGGAAAGAAGTGAGTCCCGGTAGTATAGATTTATACTAATGGATTCGTGTGCAGGTTTTAACTTAAGGATGGAATAGTAGGGGTGTCCATCTTAAGTTATTATTGTGTGTGAAAGGTTCTGCCGCGATAACTTTCACAAAAATGAGAGTTTTGTGAAGAGTTATGCCGCATAAATTTTTATAAGTATGCCGCATTAACTTTCACAAAAGAGGAGTTTTGTGAAGAGTTATGCCGCATAAATTTTTATAAGTATGCCGCATTAACTTTCACAAAAGAGGAGTTTTGTGAAGAGTTATGCCGCAGAAATTGTGATAAGTATGCCGCATTAACTTTCACAAAAGAGGAGTTTTGTGAAGAATTATGCCGCAGAAATGTTGTGGATGAGTGTGCCGCGTAATCTGCATAAAAGAGGAGGTTTATGAAGAGTTATGCCGCGGGAATAATTTTTAATCAAGAGATTATGCCGTGGTAACTTTCATAATAGAGGACATTGTGAAAGGTTATGCCGGAGAATTTTAAAAAATTATTGAGTTTGTGGATCCCATGTGTACGAAGGCTCATGTGTGATTTAGGGCAGTGTATCGGCGGCGTCTCGTTTTCCCGACTCAAATGGATTCGAGAAACCCTCGGTTCATGACGGAAGGAAGACTCGGAGAGTACTTGGGTCGCTCCCTCGGCCGAGTATGCATGACGATGCATTCTGATTGTCATGAAGAACAATGCGGACCGACTGTCATTAAGGACATGTCGGCGTTGATGTTCTGGCCTACGGTAATGTGGTAAGTAGGCAGGTGTTCAAGTGAGGGAGCCGTGAACCGATACACATAGAGGCCTCGACAACCCGCTCGGAGTGGAACATGCATTGCAGTTGCTAGGGTCATGTTTGGTAGCTAGCGTTGAACAGGAATAGCCTGGAAGGCTCGGGTCCTGGTTTAGCGTCTAGTTGAGGGTTGAACACAGATAGCCATGAAGGGCTAGGGTTTGTGTCTGTCTCTTATACACATCTAGATGTGTATAAGAGACAGCACCTAGAGGCCTTGACAACCCGCTTGGAGTGGAACATGCATAGCAGTTGCTAGGGTCATGTTTGGTAGCTAGCGTTGAACAGGAATAGCCTGGAAGGCTCGGGTCCTGGTTTAGCGTCTAGTTGAGGGTTGAACACAGATAGCCATGAAGGGCTAGGGTTTGTGTTCAACGGTTAGGCTTAGTAATTGCAGTTGCTATGGACTCGGCATTCATAGTAACGAGGAGGTTACTATGGTCATACCACCTTTGTTTAAGCTTTCGCTTGTGTTATTGCTTTGATATTGTTGCATGATGTGAACATGCATTGTTTATTTTGGAGTTTGGGTTGGGATTCTAACGATTGTATAGAGGGTCCTGGATTCACTGGGTAATACTAGATTACTCATCCCTCATTTTAATAAATTTTGCAGGAAACCATAGAGAGTAGACGGGCGCAGCGGACATAAGGATTCCGGAGTAGATTGCGGTATATTTTTGTAAAACATATGTACAGTTTGAGTTGTACGATTTAGATAGTAAGGATCCGCTTATAATGTTTGAATAAGTCGGATTTTTGTATAATGACTCGATATATATAATAAAGGAGGTTTGTTGAAAGTAAAAGTCTTCTGTTGAAATGATATTAACTTGCTCCGAGTTAACACAACTCTTGTCTAGAGTACTGGTTGGTAAGCCTTAGGCTCTAAACGAGAGGGTCGACCTAGCACGGTGGGCTAGCCTTGGACTTAGATTCGTTCTAAGGGAGGGCCGGCCTGTCAGCGAACCTTGACACTGTGGCGCTTCCGGCTCGTCTGGGGTTAGATCGAGTCGGGGGTGTTACATAAGGTGGTATCAGAGCATGGTTTTTTTTATCATGCTCAGAGGACAAGGATTTTGTTTTTAATCGGTTTTATCGAATCAAAAGAGTCGCAGAGCATACCTAGGAATCTGGAATGTCTGACTGCTTAGGTAGGATTTGAGGGAAATAGGATGAGATTTCTTTAAGAAATAGGAAACCCTGATTCTTGCATTATGGTCTCGCAGAGACTAGGATGGAAAGAATTCGTGACGATTGGATACCGGAAAATGAGGGGTCAAGGTGTGCAGACAGGTCTGGAGGGGATAGTGGTTCAAGTTCGTCAGGGAACTCCAGTGGATCGACAAATTCTGATCATTGGATAGTGATCACCGATTTGGAGTCATCTCTTGAAGTAAATTTCTCTGGAGATGATAGTGAAACAGACGGGGATATGAGTCTTTCGCCGGAGGTGGAGTTGACACAAAGGACACCGCCAATATATACAACATGGCCGACGCGATACCTGGGATTGGAGATCCTGGTAAAGTCGACCGAAATCATTGAAGTCTCTTCTGGTGAGACTACGCCAAATTCATGGGACCCAGATAGTCGCAGAGCGTCCTGCCGGAAATACCAATGCCCCACGTATTCGTACCGGGCTATGGTATGCACCCATATACACCAACGGAGGAGGACCAAGCGGATTACGTGTATCTGTTTGTGTCCACAGGACACGATCATGGAGATCTCACCACATCAGTCCAACTGAACAGTGAGATATGAGGGAACAACCCCATGGAGGCAGACGAGGAGTCATCTTCTGAGGAAGGTTACATGGGGCAAGGTAACATATCACCCACCTATTGGACTTGGCAGATGACTCGAATAGGTGGACAAGATCGGCGAAGGCCGCTCAATGCAACATCAGACCACGAGGAGGGGGAAACTTCTCAAAGGCCTGGTGGCATCGATAGGTAACCCGGAGAGACGATTGACCCAAAAGGCGGGTCTACAAGTGATCTTCGTAGGACACTTACTACGGAGATGGAAAACTTAAGGACGACGACTGAAGGAGAACAACAGGGAGAACCCAGTCAGAGGGGAAGACCTCCAAGAAGGTTTGTTACCTTCAAGGGTTACGAGACCATATTCTGTGTGTGGCGGGACAGGGCATTTTAGTCATGCATGCCCTAGCGCCCGACAAGGAAATCAAATGACCCCGAGGCACATTGTGTGTCAAATTTGCGAAGGGAGAGGCCACTGTGGAGCGGATGATATATCATGGTTTTTATCCGTTTTTGGACCATGATATAAGTATTTTTATAGAGTCTTTTGTTAGTTTTAGAGTCCTATTAGAGTCTTTACAGGATGGAGAGCATTTGGAGCTTAATAAGAGATTATGGACTTTTTTGGAGTATTTTGGAGAAGCAGGCAAAGTGATGAAGTTGGAGCTGATTTACACGCAGGGTGTCGATCGACACACACACGCAGGGTGTCGATCACACCATCATTGTGTGTCGATCGACACAGATCAAACCAACCAAGTTTCGCGTCTTTCATCAAGAAAAAGGAAATCAAGCCAAGTTTGAAGAATTTACAAGACTGCCCCCGACAAAAAATCCTCTTCTATAAATAGTTTTCAGGCATTGTTTAGCCAGAGACCTTTTTCATAATTTTCTGTTTTTTAGACTTATAGAGAGATTGATACTAAGCTTTTGGAGAGACAATTCTAACTCATCTGAGTCTGATTTCGAACCCCTGTATCATTCTCTATTCTTTTTATGCAATTTATTTCAGTCATGATTTGTGTTGTCATCTCTATGTCTGAGTAGTTTGTTAGTTAGGTTAGGGTGATTTAAGGTTGATGATGAGTTTGTAGAATTATTATCTTGTTAGGAAAAATCACTTGGATCTTCATCTTGATTTCAGCTTATATTGATTTCTGAAATTGATCACTTAGAAATCAAACCCTAGGTTGTTTAATAGATGTGATAGCATTATTGATAATCTGACCTAATCATAGATGAGCAAAATATATATTCGCAAAGAGATTTGGTTTAGGTATTTTGTGAACAAATCGAACCTGAACATTAATGCTTGTCTGAATTGTTTGAACTCGCAAAGAGATTTGGTTTTCTGGAATTTAGGCATAGATAACTTCTGCAACGAGAGTTAATTGGTTTTAAATTAGCGTTTCGAGTTCTAGACGATTCTTAATTATTTCCTGACAAAATAATATCTGCATTCTCTGATTCATCCTGATAATCATCCTTGCCTAGCGCCTTCGTCTCCTGAACTTACACCGCATTTATCTCGTTTACTTATTTCGCCTAGCTATTTTATTTGCTTTTACATTATTCGACCTAGCATAATTCGAACTTAGAAACCTTAGCGTAGCATCTACTTCTCTTGGGATTTCGATACCCCTTATACTACAATTGCATTTGTTGTGCACTTGGAGTAGTTTTATTTGGATAAAACCTGAGCCCTATCAAGTTTTTGGCGCCGTTGCCATGGAACTAATAGCTGCTTACGGAATCTAGTATTAGGATTTTGACTAGGTTTTATTTTATTTTAGTTACTAATTTAGTTTCCTATCTTTGGTTTCAGGTGCATGCCCAGTAACAAGGACAAGGAACTAATCGCATTGAACCAAGAACTTGGTCGTCTCGAACGTAGAAACCGCAAGACCACACGAGTGTCGATCGACACCAATAGCATCTATCGACACCAATAGCATCTATCGACACCCTGCGCAGAGAACAATGGCTGATCTTATGGTTCTAATCTGAGACGCTGAAGGCAACTTGGTTGATGCAGAAGGGCACAAAAGGAACGTACAAGGACATAGACTTGATGAGACTGGAGCGGTTATCATCGAGCAACAGAGACAAATTGCCCATGCAGAAGCTGGACGTGGAAGAACTCTTGGCGAGTACAACTGACCAGACCAGTTATATGCTAACAGAGCTGCCATCCGTCCTCCTGCATTTCAGAGGAACGATTTCTAGCTGAAGCCTGCCTACTTCACACTGGTGGCTCAGCATCCTTTCCATGGTCTTCCCAATGAACATCCTATGGACCACGTTGAAAGATTCGAGGATTTAGCTTCAAGCATCAAGGCTAATGGAGTATCCTATGATTATCTCTTCTGCAAGCTATTCCCTTACTCGCTTGCTGGAGATGCATCATATTGGCTGAAGCAGTTGGATCCCGGATTTTTGACCACTTTGGAAGAGACAAAGAATGCATTCTTATGCAACTTCTTTGATGATGCAAGAACCGAAGATCTGAGGTCAAAGATCACTGCATTCTTCCAAGGACCCACTGAAGCATTCAAGGCTTCTTGGGTAAGATTCAAAACTTACCAGAGAGACTGCCCACATCACGGATTCAGCGAGCAGCTTCTCGGTATCTTTTACCGAGAGACCGATTGGAGGTACCAGATGGCTTTAGATGCTGCAAGCAATGGCAACTTCAACACCAGATATCCAGATGACTTTTCTGTTTATGGGTCCTCCTTTAAAGACTGCCTGGACAACTTATGCGCAGTGTTACAGCGGTGTGAAGAGAAACACTTAGTCCTGAACTGGGAAAAGTGTCACTTTATGGTTCAAGATGGCATTGTGTTTGGGCACAAGGTTTCAGCAGAAGGCATCGCAGTAGACCGCGCCAAGATAGAGGTGATGATGATGCTACAAGCACCTGATTCTGTGAAATCAGTGAGAAGTTTTCTGGGTCATACAGGGTTCTACAAAAGATTCATCAAGGATTTCAGCAAAATTGCAAGACCACTCATTGCTCTCCTCTGCAAGGACGTGAAATTCGAGGTCACTGCAGAATGTGATATATCATGGTTTTTACCCGTTTATGGACCATGATATAAGTGTTTTTATAGTGTCTTTTGGTATTTTTAGAGTCCTATTAGAGTCTTTGCAGGTTGGACTACGTTTGGAGCATAATTGGAGATTTTGGATCATTATGGAGCATTGTGGAAGAAGCTACAAAGTGATGAAGTCAGAGAGCCAGATTTTGGAATGAGTGTCAATTGACACTACATTGGTGTCGATCGACACCAATCATGAATTCCCAAAGCCGCTTGATTTTACAAGTCTTGAAGAAAAAGGAAATTTGCCCAGAAGATTTCCTTATTTACAAAAGTGCTCCAGCTCGTGTTTTCAGCCATTGTTTAGGCTACACAATATTTTAGAGAGAGATTTTAGAGAGCTTTTGGGGAGATAGATCCTATACTCTGTTTTTTAGAGATTTTGAACCCCTTTATTTCTTCTATTGAATTATTTCATGCTTTCTATTCAAATTATGATTTATGTTTCATTAATCATGTGTGAGTAGTTTGTTTGTTAGGTTTAGGGTTTTTCAAAGGTGATTGATGAATTGTTAGGTCAAATTAAATTGTTAGGTCAAATTAAATTGTTAGGATAAAATCATTAGAGTTCTTCATCTGGATTTGTGTTTAATGCTGATTTTATCTTCATGACCTAGAATCTGATCTTAGGTTAATTGGTAGACACGAGAGTGTTATTGATTGCCTGAACTAATGTTAGATGAGCAAAATACCTATTCGCAAAGAGATTTGGTTTAGGATTTTGTGAACAATCGAACCTGAACTTTAATGCTTGTTTGAATTGATAGGATTTGCAAAGAGATTTGGAATTCTAGGGTTTAGACATAGATAATCTTCACGGCGAGAGTTGTTTGATTTTACATTAGTGTTTCGAGTTCAAGAACAGTTCTTCATAATTCCTAACATTCTGTCTAGACCTGCAATTTAGATCACCTGAGAATTTCCCTGAACTTAGCGTTTCATCTCCTGAATTTACATCATTTTTATTTATCTGCTGTCTTTTACTTTTAATTCTATCTTCTTAGCTTAATTCGAAATTAGAAAACTGCTGTGTCACTACCCCTTCCCTGTGGATTCGATCCCTAAATATTACACTGATCTCTTAATTTGAGAGAGTAGCTCCATGGTAAATTTGAGAGCATATCAAATTTTGGCGCCGTTGCCGGGGAAGGTGATTAGTTACCTACAGATTTCAAGTGTTAGAATTTTGTCTAGGTTTTAATTTTTGTTTTTGGTTACTAATTTTAGTTTCTTATTCTTGTTTTCAGGTGCATGCTTAATCGCATTACCAGAAGCAACAAGGACAAGGAACTAATTGCACTCAACCAGGAGCTCGGTCGTCTCGAATGTAAGAACCGCAAGACCACACGAGTGTCGATCGACACCAATAGCATCGATCGACACCCTCCGCAGACAGAGATGGCTGATCTTATGGTTCTAATCCGAGACGCTGAAGGCAACTTGGTTGATGCAGAGGGGAACAGAAGGAGCGCGCAAGGACAGAGACTCGATGAGAACGGAGTTGCTGTCATCAAACCAGTAGGTGTCGATCGACACAACCTTGGTGTCGATCGACACAGAGCACACGCAGACGTTGGACGCGGAAGAACTCTAGGTGAATACAACCGACCAGACCAATTCTATGCTAATAGAGCTGCGATCCGTCCTCCTGCATTTCAGAGGAATGACTTCGAGCTGAAGCCTGCTTACTTCACGCTGGTGGCTCAGCATCCTTTCCGTGATCTTCCTAATGAGCATCCCATGGACCATGTTGAGAGATTAGAGGACTTGGCATCAAGCATTAAGGCTAATGGAGTGTCCTATGATTATCTTTTCTGCAAGCTTTTCCCTTACTCGCTTGCTAGAGATGCATCATACTTGCTGAAACAGTTGGATCCAGGATCCTTAACTACTTGGAAAGAAACAAAAAATGCATTCTTATGCAACTTATTTGATGATGCAAGGTCCGAGGAGCTGAGGAAAAAGATCACCACATTCTCCCAAGGACCCACTGAAGCATTCAAGGCTTCTTGGGTGAGATTCAAAGCTTACCAAAGGGACTGCCCACATCATGGTTTCAGCGAACCGCAGCTTAACGGAATCTTTTACCGAGGGATCGATTGGAGGTACCAGATGGCTTTAGACGCTGCGAGCAATGGCAACTTCAACACCAGATATCCAGAAGATGCGATGGTGCTTATAGAGAATTTGGCTTCTTGCAACAACACCAAGAATGCAGACTTTGAGAGGAAACAACATGCTGGTGCAAATGGAGGAAGCCAAACAGCTGAGGTTAACAGGAAGCTGGACATCTTGATGGGAAAGAAGCAAGTTCACTTTGCTAATGAAGTTGATACTTTTGAGCGTGAGGAAGAAGAAGTTAACTACATCAATGGAGCTGGTTTTCAAGGTCAAAGATTTGGAAATCAGCAAAGCTATGGTTCTTCTTACCAGAAGCCTTTTTAGAGCAACAACTTCAATAGAACTTATGGTTCTTCTTCTTACCAAAATCCTCCTGCACATGACAATGAGGTGAAGTCCATGATTCAACAGATCTTGGAGGGTCAACAGAAGATGACTGTGGACTTCAATGGGAAGATCGATGCTCTATACACTGATCTGAATGGGAAATTCGAGTCCTTGAGTGCTCATGTCAAGAAATTGGATGTTCAGGTAGCTCAAACTGCTGGAGCTTTGAAGAGACAAGAGGGATGTCTTCCTGGAAAGACAGACGTGAATCCAAGGCATCATGTGAATGCTATCACGATCCAGAGTGGAGGGAACCTTCAACCAGTGCTGAAAAGGGGTCTAAATGCTGAAGAAATCATGGAGTTTTAGGCTGAAGAGGAAGAAAATCGAGTTGCAGAAGTGGTGTCGATTGACACCACTGCTGAGTGTCGATCGACACCAGTGAAAAATCCCGATTCTTCAAGCTCTGACGGACCGAAATCGAGCTCGATCGACACAACATCCTCAACACAAACGTCTAGTGTCGATCGATACCAGCTGGGTGTCGATCGACACCACTCCCAAACATCACGTGAAGCGTCCACGACTGCAGAGGAAAGAGTGTACAAGCCTAAAGTTCCATATTCTCCTCTACCCAAACACCTAAGGCCACCCATTAGTGCAGAAAAGCTAGCTGAGTTCAACAAGAGGGTGAGAAGGATTCCTACTGAACTTTCATTCGATGAGGCTTATGAGAGATATCCCTTGTTCCAGAATAATAGAGAAAGCTTTGAAGAGATGGAAAAACTCTTTTACAAAGCAAGGGAAACACCACCACCAATGAAGCAGCTGCTTAAAGTTAAAGATCCTGGGATGTTTGTTGTTCCATGCTCCATTGGAGGAGTTCCATGCTCCATTGGAACAATCTCTCTACGATTCTGGTGCTAGCGTGAATCTCATGTCAAGGGACATTGCAGAAAGATTAGGCATTGCTGATATTCAACCTCCAATCATGACTCTCATGTTCGTCAACTCTGACACCACAACCCCATATGGTACAATTCCAGACTTGCTTGTCAAAGTGGGGGATTGTCTAGTACCTACTGATTTTCAAGTGGTGGAAGTGGGCAAGAATTCTGTCATGTCATTCATCCTTGGAAGACCATTCATGGCCACAGTGGGAGCAGTCGTAGACATGCCAAATAAGAGAATATCCTTCTCTAATGTTGACAAAGGAGTCTTCTACAAAGTTATCCCTACTACTGGAACATCCAAACATATCTCTTGCATTGCTGTGATCGCTGGAGAAGAGCTGGATTCTAAAGAGCAAGTGAACAAACTGGTTGTTCAAGAGACATTGGATGGGAATTCTGAGAAAGCTGTGGAGCTTGAAGATTGGGGTGGGAACAATCATATCTTCAAGACTATGGGCGAAGATGAGGGTCTAATTAAACACAAGTTGATGGAAGAAGACGTTTTTGTCATGGAGACAAGGATTGCGGAGCTGAATTACAGAAAAAAGTGCAGAAATTTGAACTGCAGGGTTGGTGTCGATCGACACCACTCCTAGTGTCGATCAACACCCTTCGCGGGTCACACCAGAAGCTGTTTCCAATGCTGCAAGTCAATCACCTATTGTCAAACAGATGCCTACACATCCTACATCCCAGAAACCTCGAAAGACGCAAAGGTACACATTCCCTGGAATCAATTCCAAACCTCCTGATCATCTAAATAAGAATATCCAAGGTTCAAAAGATACTTCACACTTATGCAAGCAACGAGATTCTCGTAGAAGGCTTGGTGTTTCTTTTGATGATGCTGCAGGAAAACGAAGTGTCCCACCGATCCTAAAGCCCCACCCTGCTGCTATTCCTAACTTCCTTGGTCGCTCTCATGAACCTAATGCCTATACACCATCATGGATGAGAAGACATTAGTCTGGGAAGCATTCGATGCCACCATCTGATCCACCAGACATCTGAACCCCGACACAGTCAAAAGCTAATGACTGAAAACGAGCGCTGAGTGGGAGGCAACCCACTGTTAGGTAAGGTTTTTCTTTATATTTCGTTTTGGTTTTACTAAGTCCTAGTTTCAGTCAATTGAAAAAAGGAGACATTGGACTCGACTCAGACCAGTGTCGATCGAAAGCAATATGGTATCGATCGACACCACGTGCAGACGAAGGTAAGTCTTCTAAACTGGTCTTTTATGTTGTTTTTAATCTTTCCTTTAGCCAACTTCAGATTTAATAACACTGGGGACAGTGTTGTTTAAGTTTGGGGGAGGTGATTACTGACTTTGTGTTTTGTTTTGAGAGTCAAAAACTTGGTTTTATTGAGTCAAAAGTGAAATTTTCAGTTTTCAGCAGAACTAACCACATAAGATTGACACTTGAAGGACCATTGCCATAGCAGTTGATTGGAGGTTTTACTAAGTAGAAAGCTGCAAGTGGATCAGGCTAACAAAGAGAGTTCAGATTCTTGCTTAGAGCTTGGTATTCATTTGACTTGTCACTATCCCTTCCATGTGGATTCGATCTCTAAATACTACACTGATCTCTTAATTTGAGAGAGTAGCTCTAGGGTAAATTTGAGAGCATATCAGAATGCCTTTCAGCCTTTGAACAGATCAAACAAGCCTTGGTGAGTGCTCTGATTGTTCAACCTCCAGACTGGGATTTACCTTTCGAGGTAATGTGTGACGCCAGCGACTCCGCAGTAGGAGCTGTGTTGGGGCAGAAGAAAGACAAGAAGCTGCACGCCATCTACTATGCCAGCAGAACATTGGATGATGCTCAGAAGGATTACGCAACAACTGAGAAGGAACTATTGGGTGTGGTGTTTGCCTTTGAGAAATTTCGACAGTACCTTGTAGGCTCGAAGGTGATTGTTCATACAGATCATTCTGCATTAAAGTACTTGATGCAGAAGAAGGATGCAAAGGTAAGATTGCTGAGATGGATTTTACTTCTCCAAGAGTTTGACATAGAAGTTAAGGATAAGAAAGGGGTTGAAAATGGAGTAGCTGACCATCTCTCACGGATAAGGATCGAAGATGACGTCCCAATTGATGATTTTCTGCCTGAAGAGAATGTATACTACATTAAGACTCGTCTTCAATCCATGAATACAGAGCAGACGAGCCTAGTGTCGATCGGGAGTGTCGATCGACACTCCGTCCGAAATTTCAGAAAAGATTCGCGATTCAACACTTGGCAGACTGACGAATTCCAGAGTGTCGATCGACACCGTCTATAGTGTCGATCGACACCCGACGACCGCATCACTTCGCAGGATCTTGGACAACGTGTTTCGACAACCAATCTTTGCCTTATCTGATGCAACTCGACCTTTGTATGCTGATATTGTGAACTTCCTTGCCGCTGACATTGAGCCTAAACATCTCAAGAACTATGAGAAGAAGAAGTTCGCTAGAAAACATAGAAGGTACTATTGGGATGAACCTCACTTGTACAAGCATTGTTCAGACAATGTGTACCGCAGATGCATCGCAGAGAGTGAAGTCCGAGATGTGTTTTACCATTGTCATGGTTCTCAGTATGATGTGTTTTACCATTGTCATGGTTCAGAGTATGCTGGACACTTTGCTACTTTCAAGACAGTGTCCAAGGTTCTTCAAGCAGACTTTTGGTGGCCTACTATGTTCAAGGATGCGCAGCTGTTCATCACTCAATGTGATGTTTGTCAAAGAAGAGGAAAGATCAGCAAGAGACATGAGATGCCACAAAACTTCATCCTTGAAGTTGAAGTTTTTGACTGCTGGGGCATTGACTTCATGGGCCCTTTCCCTTCATCTTTTGGGAACAAGTACATCTTGGTTGTTGTGGACTATGTCTCTAAATGGGTGGAAGCAATTGTTTCTAAGACAATGATGCTGCGGTGGTTCTTAAGATGTTTCAGACCATCATTTTCCCAAGATTCGGAGTGCCTCGGATTGTTATAAGTGATGGTGGTTCTCACTTTATCAACAAGGTTTTCAACAAGCTGCTAAAGAAGCATGGTGTTCAACATCGTGTAACCACTCCTTATCATCCCCAAACGAGTGTACAAGTCGAAGTCTCCAACAGACAGATCAAGCAAATCCTGGAGAAGACAGTGGGCAAGACAAGGAAGGATTGGGCTGTGAAACTGGATGATGCACTTTGGGCCTACATGACTGCCTATAAGACGCCACTTGAGACTACACCATTCCAGCTGCTTTATGGCAAAGCTTGCCATCTTCCAGTGGAATTGGAATACAAGGTGCATTGAGCTATCAAGAAGATGAACTTTGACTTGAATCCACCTGCAGAAAGACGCCTAGTGCAACTCAACGAGCTCGAAGAACTTCGATATCATGCCTATGAGAATTCGAAGATCTACAAAGAAAGGACTAAGGCATATCATGACAAAAAGATTGTCTCCAGACACTTCGAACCAAATGACCAGGTACTTCTATACAACTCTCGTTTGCAATTGTTTCCTGTTAAATTGCGTTCACGTTGGTGAGGTCCCTTCACCATCAAAGAGGTCAGACCATATGGAGCAATTGTACTGAAAAACTCCAAAGGAGAAGAGTTCATTGTGAATGGGCAGAGAGTGAAACACTATTGGGCTCAAGCCGAGATTCCAGCAGGACCCATTGTGTCTCTGGATGATGCACCAAACGCCTAAACGCGTGAACAGTCAAGTTATTGACGTTAAACGAGCGCTTAGTGGGAGGCAACCCACTAGTAAGTATTTATTAGGATTTTTTATTTTGGGTTTACTAATTTTATTTTGTTTTCTTATAAAAAAGAGAGGGCACGACCACACGTTGTGTCGATCGACACCCCCCAGTGTCGATCGACACCACCACGGGACGCAGGTAAGTTCTTTAAACCACGACTTTTTCTTCTTTTTCCTCACTATTTCAAACACCCACCTAGTGTCGATCGACACCTCGACAGACGAAATTTGAGTTTCATTTTCCCGACTTTAGATTTTGATTTTGGTCTATCTTTTGATTGCAGATGCCTCCAAGGACTAAGAGACCGAGGGAAACTGAAGCATCCGCTTCTGGGACTGCTAGTGGTGAAGCAATTCCCTCTCTTCATCCTTGGCCAAAACGTGAAGGCGCGAGGATTCGAATTGAATGGAATTGGGAAGACCCGCCAGCTAAGGAAGTCGCAAAAGACGAGTGTCTTTACCGAGGTGTCAACGAGACATGGGATGACTATGACACCTTGTTCTACAATGCATGGCCGAAGGTGGATGCCACGCCGACTCGGTTTGCACATGAGAGAACAATGACAGAGCTAGGCAATAAGGATGACATCCTACAGTTGCTGAGCAGAGTTGGGATGGGCACTATGGCGATGCGGCAGTACGATTTGTATCCCGACCTTGTCCGCCAGTTCATCTCCACAGCTCGCGTGTACTACATGAATGAGATAGTCCGTAACGCTTTGGAAGGGACATTGACATTTCTCATTCGCGGAATTCGCTACCGCATTTCACTTCCAGACCTTTGTGGCATTTATGGGTTTGCGGATGAGCATGCCACAGGAGTCTCCCTTCAGCAGCAGCTTCCAGATAACCAGGATTTATGGTCTCACTTTGGGAACGGGAGGTATGACTCTAAGACCTCCACACAGACAGATATTCGCCATCCTACCCTTCGCTACCTTGTTCGACTCTTTGCTACTACACTTCTGTGTAAGCACGAGCCAGGGAAAATGCGCGTGTCTGAGTTAGTGCTGCTCTATCGTGCTCTTTGGTCTGAGATTTATGAGGGGTCTGACGCGCCAGAAAGCGCGAACCTTGGCGCTGTGTTTGCTCATCACTTGGCTTCCTTGAAGACGAAACCTTTCATTGGCACGAAGACCAAGCCCGAGAGTGTAGGAAGTCTTCTCACTCCTATCTTCCAGCACTGCGGGATAGACACTTCTAGCTGCACCATTGATACATCGCGTGCTTGGGTTGATATGGATTACTTGCGAAGAGCTCATTGGGTGAAGCCAGAGAGATTATGGGTTTTCAGCGACGAGCAGAGAGTGCAGCGTATGGTCCAGTTACCTAACAGAGACCTTACACACTTCACAGGAAATGTAGATCGCCTCGCCTTCCAGCCCAGCTCGACCTTACTGAGGACTGCTCCCGTTGCCAGACGCAGAGGTGCCTCCTCCCGAGCTACAACTTCACACGCAGAGGATGCACCAGCTGAGGATCACACACGCCCTTCGTGTTCGAGGCGCAGCAGAGCACCGTTGCCTATTGGTCCTCATCACCTTCCTGATGCTCCCGAGATCCCTATGGAGCAAGCTGCATTTCAGAGATACGTGGTGCAGAGCTTTCAGGCCATTTGGAACGCCATCGCAGTTGTGTCCAGCTGTGCCTGCGTCCGTCCACGCACACCACCACATTCTACACCATCACGTTCTCATGACGACGAGTGATTCCTTCATTCATGTTTAGTACTTTGAGTCAGTTTTTCTTTTCTCTTGAGTCTGCATTTTGCTTCAGTACTTTGTTTCCAAACTTGTTGCCTTCTTCGAGTTTATTGGATTATCTTGTGCTTTTAACGGTTTGTTTGAGTTTTCTAACAGCTTGGAAGATTCTAACAACAATCTGACTTAGCAACATTCATGTTCGAGTGGCTGAACTCTGTTTACGGACAGAGTGTCGATCGACACCACCTGTGTCGATCGACACCAACATCATACACAGCAACGATCGACACCATCTGTGTCGATCGACGCTGTACGCAGAGTCAGGTAATCCGATTTTTCTCTTTGTTTTATAACAGTTTATCACTAATTTTTTCTATCCAAACTCATTCTTAATAACACTGGGGACAGTGTTGTTCAAGTCTGGGGGAGGTAGTTGCTAACATTGTGTTTTGTTTTGAGAGTCTGTTTTGAGTCAAATAATTGTTTTATTGAGTCAAAACCAGTTGGAACTTTCAGTTTTTCTAGGAACTTAACCGCAGATTGTTGAGACTTGAGGGACCATTGCTTTAGTTGTTGATTACAGGTCTTACTAAGTAGAAAGCTGCAAGTGGATCAATCTAACAAAGAGAGTCCATGTCCCCTTATAAGAACTAGGTATGCGCAGAACTTGATTCCTCTTTTAGTCTGAACAAATAGAAAAATTGCAGTCTCTCCTTGATCTTCCCTGGAGAAAAGAAAAGAAAGAAAGAGAGTCTAAGTCTGGGAATAGTGCAATGAACCTCATGAGTTTGTCTCCTCACAAGGAACAATATTAGTGAGTGCTCTTGGACCTGTCTTCTCACAAGGAACACAAGTAGAGAGTAGCACTATTTTCCGAAACTTCAAAAGAATAAGAAGAGTCAATGAAAAGATCATAGAACACCCTGAAAATGGGCAGCAGTTGACTAAGGGAAGAGAAAATAGGCAGCAGTTGACTAAGGGAAGAGAAAATAGGAGAGCTGTATGAAAAGAATATTGTTCAGGCACTAAGGAAGGGAAAGAATCAGAAAAGTTCTGTAGCAATACCACTGTTAGAGTTCAAAATTTTACCAAGGAAAGGATCTGGATTCGAAATGGGAGATTGCTAAGCTTGTGGTAAGTACACTGAACTTTCCTAAGGTTGGCTCTACTGCATGTGGATTCAAGAGTGTTAACAAGTTGTGGCGTTTTAAAAGATAGCTTGAAGTTTCTCTTTTCAAACCTCTACTTCATTCTAAGTTTCTGTTTTGCTTGAGGGCAAGCAAAAGCTAAGTCTGGGGGAGTTGATATATCATGGTTTTTACCCATTTTTGGACCATGATATAAGTGTTTTTATAGAGTCTTTTGTTAGTTTTCGAGTCCTATTTGAGTCTTTACAGGATGGAGAGCACTTGGAGCTAAATGGGAGAATCTGGGACTTTTTGGAGCACTTTGGAGAAGCGGCTGAAGTGATGAAGTCGAAAGAGTAGAATCACGCGCTGAGTGTCGATCGACACCAAAGGAGGTCGGCCAAGTTTCACGATTTCCATCAGAAAAAGGAAAGAGAGCAAGTTTGAAAAAATTACAAGTTTGCCCCTGGACGGAAAATCCCCTTCTATAAATAGATTTCAGGCATTGTTTAACCACATACCTTTTCATAATTTATTGTTTTTGAGACTTAGAGAGAGATTGATCCTGAGCTTTTGGGGAGACATTTCTATCTCATCTGAGCCAGATTTCGAACCCCTGTATCATTCTCTATTTTTTTATGCAATTTATTTCAGCCATGATTTGTGTTTTCATCTATATGTCTGAGTAGTTTGCTAGTTAGGTTAGAGTGATTTAGGGTTGATGATGAGTTTGTAGAATTATTATTATTGTTAGGAAAATCACTTGGATCTTCATCTTGATTTGTGCTTAACTTGATTTCTGAAATTGATCACTTAGAAATCAAACCTTAAGTTGTTTAATAGATGCGAGAGCATTATTGATAATCTGACATAATCATAGATGAGCAAAATATCTATTCGCAAAGAGATTTGGTTTAGGTATTTTGTGAACAAATCGAACCTGAAGATTAATGCTTGTCTGAATTGTTTGAACTCGCAAAGAAATTTGGTTTTCTGGTATTTAGGCATAGATAACTTCTGCAACGAGAGTTGATTAGTTTTAAATTAGCGTTTCGAGTACTAGACGATTCTTAATTATTTCCTGACAAAATAATATCTGCATTCTCTGATTCATCCTGATAATCATCATTGCCTAGCGCCTTCGTCTCCGGAACTTACACCGCATTCAATTCTGTTCTTGATTTATTTAGTTGCTTATTTACTTTTATCCTATTTGACCTAGCATAATCTGAATTTAGAAACCTTAGTGTAGCATCTACTTCCCTTGGGATTTCGATACCCCTTATACTACGATTGCTTTTGCTGTGCACTTGCAGTAGTTTTATTAGGGTAAAACCTGAGCTCTATCAAAGAGCCTCGGAGAGGCAGGCATCGAGTGAAAATAGTAGTAGGGGTAGGCGACCTAGAAACCCCTAGCCTTGAAACAGCTCTAAAATAAAGGTACGCTTGGGTTCTAACTTATCTCGTTGCATGCATAATATCATTATAGCATTGGTTGCAAGGAATAATAGATATTATGCGGGGCATGTCATAATATTATCATAGCATTGGTTGCTAGATATGATAGATATTATGTGAGGAAAGTGATAAGTAAGGATTTATCATTTAGGACCCCGGGTTGGGGGAAAACGATAAATCGTTTTTTTTTTTGTGGAGGAAGAACTTCTGTTAGTTTTATTCGCGGAAGGGAAGTAAAACACACTTGAGAGAAGTGGAAGTTCTTAGGAGTGGTTTAGGAGTGGATTAAGGTTGACCATGGAAGTCTAGGGAAGGTCTTGCCATAGTAACCGAATCCATGCTGAAAACCGTTAGGTTTAAGTTTAGCAATAGAATACCTTAGGGGAGAATTGGAAGAAGATGGATCACGCGAAGAGGGGTAAGAAGAGGAGCAGAGACAGTGGACAACTGAAGAAAGGTTCAACGGAATTGGCTAGATGGTGGGACCATATAGCCATGGATGAAATGTGTGGAATCAAGCTGAGAAGGGTGTATAATTCACAAGGAATTATCACTAAGACCTATGGTATAGCCTTGAGAAGTGAATAGTTCAGGAGGAACTAACACTTAGGCTATACAAAGGAATCAAGAGAAGTGTATAACTCGCGAAGAGTTATCACTTGGAGGTTGGAACAAAGGAGTTGGGTAGAGAAGGCCGAAGCAAAGATCATACCTTGCCCTAAGCTCATACGTGAAGATATGGAGGAGTTTGGCATAGTCTAAACCAAAGCATGGTAGACTAAATGGTAATTTAGAAGAAGATAGTATCATTCCAGAGGCGAGAAGTTTATTTGAAGAGAGAGTCATATTAAATAGGAGACAAACGCCAAACAAGGAATGGTAAACACGAAGAAGCAACCAACTGGCCGGGAGGGGGCCAGATGGCGTAACTTGAAGAAAACAATCAAGTTAGTAATGGAGGAAGACGGAGTCACATTATACACTTTAGAATTCGGGACGAATTCTATGAAGTTGGGGAGAATGTAATAACTCGGACGTGAGCGGAGGCCGGCCGAAGCAAGCCGGCCGAGAGAATAGATTTTGGCCGCAAAACCAGAATCAAGGAATCGACTCAAGGACAACTTGGATCGATGGTGTAGGCCAAGAGAAGCACTTTGGCCAAGGTGGATGAAGAAAAATCCGATCGAAACCTAAGATGGCCGGGAGAAGACCATCGCGGACAAGAAGTGGTCGTGAGAAGGTCAGCCAAAAGTTGAAGTTCCAATCAAAGGGGCGTTGATTTGGATCGACTAAGGAAGCTAAGAGAGGAGGAATGCTCGAAGAAAACCTGAAAAAGAACAAGTGGATAAAAATTTACCTGGGAAAGAGGCTCGATGGCCGCACCGGATCGGACCGGCGCACGGCCAGAAGGAGGAATTGCTTGGATCGTATGATCAAGGCAAATTGTCTCGACACATCGAAGGTTCAGAGACTTAGAATAATAAATCTAAGTTGTTTTTCAAAAGACGCTTGAAGGATTCTCAAGAAAATTCACAAGCGTTTGAGAAAGGAGGAAAATGGCCGTCCGAAGGAAGAATGGCTCGGATAGAAGATAGCCGAGAGGGCTATGGCTCTTTCCAACAATGCGACGTGAATGAGGGGCCTTTATAAGCTGAAGAAAATGGAGTTAGACATAGGAATGGTCGAAGTCAAAAATCGACCAATGGGACAGTGACACGTGTACAGCCGTCCGACTTGGCTATGGTCACGGCTGGAGGTGTCTTGACGTGATTGGCTGCCGTGATTGTGGACTACATGTATAAGGACAAGACATGGTCCAAGGCTAGTCACCCCAGCACTGACCAATCAGAAGATAACCAATGGCGCATGTATAAAGACGAAATGCGCATATATAAAGACGAAACGCGCATGTATAAAGACGAAACACGCATGTATAAAGACGAAACGCGCATGTATAAGGATGAAACAAGTCGTGATTGTGGACTACATGTATGAGGACGAAACATGGTCCAAGACTAGTCACACCAGCACCGACCAATCAGACAATAGCCCATGGCGCATGTATAAAGACGAAACGCGCATGTATAAAGACAAAAACGCGCATGTATAAGGACGAAACGAGCCGCTATTGTGGACCGGTCATGGATAGCCTTTGACTGAGGCATCTATGGGACAAAAACCATGGTTTGAAGCATGAGAGGGTGTGGCCTACTATCTAAAAGATAAGTCTCTTGACTATAGCTTATAATAACAGAAGATAAGATGATTAGCCTCAGCGAATCACAAGAGAGCACAAGTCCTGAAAAGATGGTCAAAGAAGATAAGGCCAGGCAGCCTAGGGTACAGGCTATAGCCTAGGTCTGGGGCGTGGAGAGAATGCAAGGCTCAACCATGTATGAAGACAAAACCTAAAGATAAGGATTATCTTTGAAAAAAATGGTTTTATGAAGCATTATCCGTTCAGAGCCAGGAAGGTGTCAGCACACGCACCTAAGGGCTAGAAGATGGGATACGAAGTAATGATGAATGCTATAAATCCTAAGGGATAAGCTATGGACTAGCCTTGATTCGTGGATTACATGCATGGCATGACTGCCCGGTGGACGACACTCAGCTACCAGCGTGCTTGGTTGCTCAAAACGTCTATAAATACCCCTGTGATGCCATTCTTCCAAGTCATTCTCGCCCAAACTAAGGTAAAGCTAAACACAAAGAGAGAGTAAGTGAAAATAGTAAGGAGCTAGTAGGCTCAGTCAAGTCTAAGCTTAGCCGATCCGAGAGAAAGGGTCCAACTAGTTTAGCAAAGGAAAGAGGTGAGTCCCGGTAGTATAGATTTATACTAATGGATTTGTGTGCAGGTTTTAACTTAAGGATGGAACACTAGGGGGGTGTGATAGTAGGATTTTTCCTCTTTCAATTAATCTCTACTACTCATGTAATTGTAGTATTTGAGATGCCAATCCATAAGGGTTAAGATTAACAACACTAGAAATAAATGAAACTATTTAATCTAAGTCAAATTCGAAATTTAGGAGACAAGGAACTATTAGAAACAAACTACAAGCTAAAAGAGACACCACAAGACTAACTATATGAGCTAAGGCCTTAATGATCACTAATTAAGCGCTAATCAAGTAATTAACTACTAATCAAGATTACTAATTGACTAAAAACGAAACCTAGGGATAGAATCATTGATTTGGGCATTCAAATGGCCAACCTTGCAATCATTTAAGCAACTAAACAAGTTATCTCTATGCATAGATCACTAATAAAGATTAATCCATGATGTGTGATATTAATCTATTTTCTAATCACCTTAATGAACTAATGATGTGTTAGCATTAAAATGATTAGCAAGCAATAATCATAAGTCTAAATGGCATGATAAACACCCTAGGCAACTAATATCTTAAGCTAGGAATGTAAATCTCTTAGAAAAGTGGTTCAAGCATTTCATCAAACACTTGGTGGGAGTATGAAATGCTTATGATCCTAAATAGCAAAAGATTAGCTATTTGGCATTAAGAACACCTTAATAAGAAGAGAGATGAAAGAATCTAACCTAGATTGCAAGATTAAACCATTAGAAAACCCTAAATCTAACCCATCCACAAGTTCCTAAGAAACTATTCACTAATCATCATTAAGCCCATCAAATCCATGATAAGAGACAAGCAAAACATGATTAGAGAAGAGATATTAAGAAATCCAAGAGAGTTTATGTATTAAACTTAAAAGATCCAAGCGAATACAAAGTTTTCTCCCAAAGAGGCTAAAGTATAAGATAAGAACAATAGGGAATAAAAGTTAACCAATAAATTAGGTCTTTTTGAGTATTTATAGGTCATTTGTGGTGTCTCGACGTAGCTGGTCGATACACTTGGTTGATACAAATCCCTGGAAATTTGTTTTTCTTCTCGGCTTGATGGTTGTCTCGACGTGTTCTGGTCGATACGGATTAAAATCGATGTAACTTTCTAGCCAGGGGTCCGAAAGACTTGATTCCAACGGCACTAGAAATAACACTGGATCCTCTACAACACTTAAGAAGGCTTCGGAGTCTGAATCTAAGTGCAAGGCGTTCTTCCGGACACATACATTTTGTGCCTCCAAATGTTCGATATGCTTCTAAAAGACTTTTGCTTCTCATTTGGCTGCTTCTCTTCCTCCTCTTGATCATCCATGAGACTCCATAT
Organism: Alliaria petiolata; assembly: GCA_020283515.1. NCBI lineage: Eukaryota > Viridiplantae > Streptophyta > Magnoliopsida > Brassicales > Brassicaceae > Alliaria > Alliaria petiolata. The sequence continues at coordinate 54,623,630 of JAHZTW010000004.1, read as the reverse complement.
GGTCCTCCAAGACTCAAAAACACCTAATAAGGACTCAATATGTACAAATATGCAACAACCTAAGCTAACACTCACTAAACTCTAATATGTATGCAAATGGGACTAGAAGTGGCTAAATGAATGCAAAAGTACATGCAAAACTATCTAAAATGGATGCTAAAATATGGTAAATTATGAGTCTATCAGGGTGTCCATCTTAAGTTATTATTGTGTGTGAAAGGTTCTGCCGCGATAACTTTCACAAAAAGGAGAGTTTTGTGAAGAGTTATGCCGCATAAATTTTTATAAGTATGCCGCATTAACTTTCACAAAAGAGGAGTTTTGTGAAGAGTTATGCCGCAGAAATTGTGATAAGTATGCCGCATTAACTTTCACAAAAGAGGAGTTTTGTGAAGAGTTATGCCGCAGAAATAATTTTTAATTGAGAAATTCTGCCGANTTTCACAAAAGAGGAGTTTTGTGAAGAGTTATGCCGCAGAAATTGTGATAAGTATGCCGCATTAACTTTCACAAAAGAGGAGTTTTGTGAAGAATTATGCCGCAGAAATGTTGTGGATGAGTGTGCCGCGTAATCTGCATAAAAGAGGAGGTTTATGAAGAGTTATGCCGCGGGAATAATTTTTAATCAAGAGATTATGCCGTGGTAACTTTCATAATAGAGGACATTGTGAAAGGTTATGCCGGAGAATTTTAAAAAATTATTGAGTTTGTGGATCCCATGTGTACGAAGGCTCATGTGTGATTTAGGGCAGTGTATCGGCGGCGTCTCGTTTTCCCGACTCAAATGGATTCGAGAAACCCTCGGTTCATGACGGAAGGAAGACTCGGAGAGTACTTGGGTCGCTCCCTCGGCCGAGTATGCATGACGATGCATTCTGATTGTCATGAAGAACAATGCGGACCGACTGTCATTAAGGACATGTCGGCGTTGATGTTCTGGCCTACGGTAATGTGGTAAGTAGGCAGGTGTTCAAGTGAGGGAGCCGTGAACCGATACACATAGAGGCCTCGACAACCCGCTCGGAGTGGAACATGCATTGCAGTTGCTAGGGTCATGTTTGGTAGCTAGCGTTGAACAGGAATAGCCTGGAAGGCTCGGGTCCTGGTTTAGCGTCTAGTTGAGGGTTGAACACAGATAGCCATGAAGGGCTAGGGTTTGTGTTCAACGGTTAGGCTTAGTAACTGCAGTTGCTGTAGCCTCGGCATGCATAGTAACAAGGAGGTTACTATGGTCATGCCACCTTTGTTTAAGCTTCCGCTTGTGTTATTGCTTTGATATTGTTGCATGATGTGAGCATGCATTTTTTATTTTGGGGTTTGGGTTGGGATTCTAACGATTGTATAGAGGTCCTGGATTCACTGGGTAATACTAAATTACTCATCCCTCATTTTAATAAATTTTGCAGGAAATCATAGAGAGTAGACAGGCGCAGCGGACATTAGGATTCCGGAGTAGATTGCGGTATGTTTTTGTAAAATATATGTACAGTTTGAGTTGTACGGTTTAGATAGTAAGGATCCGCTTATATAATGTTTGAATAAGTCGGATTTTTGTATAATGACTCGATATATATAATAAAGGAGGTTTGTTGAAAGTAAAAGCATTGTGTTGAAATGATATTAACTTGGTCCGTAGTACGAGTTTGCAAGCCTTAGGCTCTAAATGAGAGGGTCGAGCTAGCACGGTGGGCTAGCCTTGGACTTAGATTCGTTCTAAGGGAGGGCCGGCTTGTCAGCGAACCTCGACACTGTGGCGCTTCCGGCTCGTCTGGGGTTAGATCGAGTCGGGGGTGTTACAATGCGAATCACCAAGGTGACAGATAGCTCATGAGCATAATGGTTTCCAGATATTGGCGCCACAGCTCATGTCACCACCTCGGCTCAACACCTTCATCAGGCTCACTCCTACACCGGGTCTGATGCAGTCATGGTTGGAAACGGAGAAAACCTACCAATCACTCACACCGGATCAACCTCTCTCACCTCCGCTGTGGGTAACCTCTAAACGATGTTCTGGTTTGTCCATTCATAGCAAAACCATTATTACCTGTTTCCAAGGCTACAAAATATTATCCTTGTGAGTTCACCTTTGATTGTGATGATGTGTGTGTCTATGATAAGGGAACAAATCAGCTTCTTCTTCTGGGAAGAAACAATGAGGGATTATATGTGATGAAGGATCCAAATTTGCGTGTGTTCTACTCATCAAGACAGCAAGCTGCAAGCAGTGAGGTGTGGCACAGGCGATTAGGACATCTGAATTCTCATATCCTCCAAGAACTAGCTACAAATAAGCTTAATAGCATCAATAAAAGCACTAAATCTCTCTGTGAAGCGTGTCAACTTGGGAAGACTCATAGATTACCGTTTTATGCTTCTACTTTTGTTGCGTCTAGACCTTTAGAGAGGGTTCATTATGATCTCTGGGGTCCCTCACCAGTTATGCCAGTTCAAGGTTTTCGGTATTATGTAGTCTTCATTGATAACTACTCCAGATTCTGTTGGTTTTACCCTTTGAAATTGAAATCGGATTTCTATTCCACGTTTATCAAGTTTCAGTCTCTGGTTCAAAATCAATTTCAAACAACAATCGCAATGTTCCAGTGTGATGGAGGAGGAGAGTTCACAAGTAATGTCTTCCTCAAACACCTTGAAAAATGTGAAATACAACAGTATATACCGTGTCCTTACACCCCTCAGCAAAACGGTATTGCCGAGAGGAAGCATAGGCATATAATGGAGCTTGGTCTCTCCATGATATTTCAAAGCAAACTCCCACTGCAGTATTGGGTAGAGGCTTTCTTCACTGCCAACTTCCTGAGTAATCTGCTCCCTCACACCTCTCTAGCAAACTCACGAAGTCTGTATGAGTTGTTACATGGCAAACCACCAGTTTATTCTTCTCTGCGAGTCTTTGGGTGTGCTTGTTATCCGACAATGAGAGATTATGCAGCCAACAAGTTTGATCCAAGGTCCTTGAAGTGTGTCTTTCTCGGCTACAATGAGAAATACAAGAGGGTATCGTTGTCTTCTCCCTACAACAGGAAGAGTTTACATCAGCCGCCATGTTATCTTTGATGAATGTGTTTTCCCTTTTGTTGAGATGTATCATCACCTGCATCCGAGAACTCAGACATCTCTGCTATCAGCTTGGACAAAAAGCTTTCAACCACAGGCTGCAGCAGAAGATTCTGTGTCGCCTACACCATCACCTGCAGTCACGCAAATAAATTCTCAGTGTCAGCAGGCTTCGATCTTTACTCCTCAAGACTTTCCACCGTTACCAACAGTTACCACCTATGCTCCAACAAACACGCTTCATGTGTCTACTGCTCTTGAAGAGGATAGTTCTGGGTGTACGACGGGCTTTGATCTTGCTTCTATAGGCAACAGCTTTCCTCAACAAGCATGTGAGATAGACACAGGAGCTATTTCTTCATCAGCGTTTCTTCCACAGTCTACATCAACATCACCTGCAAATGTCAGTACTGCAGAGGTCACATATCACAACTCTCATCGAATGGTCACGCGAGAAAAAGCAGGGATTACTAAACCAAATCCTCGTTATGCTCTTCTAGTTCATAAAGTGAGTTATCCAGAACCGAGGACGGTAACTGAAGCTTTAAAACATCCAGGATGGAATAATGCAATGCATGAGGAAGTTGGTAACTGCAAAGAGGCAAATACATGGTCCCTGGTTCCATACTCACCTGATATGCACGTGTTAGGCAGCAAATGGGTTTTCAGGACTAAGCTGAATGCATATGGGTCTTTAGACAAGTTAAAAGCGCGTTTAGTTGCTCAAGGTTTCAATCTGGAAGAAGGTATAGACTACTTGGAAATCTATAGTCCAGTGGTTCGAACTGCTACAGTCAGAATTGTTCTTGATGTTGCAACAATCATGCAATGGGAAATCAAACGGATGGATGTCAAAAATGTGTTTCTTCATGGAGACTTAACAGAAACTGTCTACATGAAGCAACCAGCAGGATTTGTAAGTAAAGACAAACCTGATCATGTGTGTCTTCTACACAAGTCACTTTATGGATTTAAACAATCTCCTCGAGCTTGGTTTAATAAATTCAGCAACTTTCTGCTGGAATTTGGATTTGTCTGCAGTAACAAAGACCCTTCCCTATTTGTGTACTGCAGAGGCAAAGACGTTATCATGTTGCTGTTATATGTGGATGACATGATTCTTACTAGAAACAGTTCTGAAGCCTTGGATAAACTTCTGAACGAGCTTAACAAGCAATTCTGCATGAAAGATCTTGGAAGAATGGCGTACTTCCTAGGAATTCAAGCAAGGTTTCTGGATACTGGTTTGTTTCTCTCACAAGAAAAATATGCAGAAGATCTCTTAGCTATTGCAGGAATGAGTGATTGCTCACCAATAGCAACACCATTACCAATTCAGTTGAATAGAATCCCTAATCAGGATCAAGTCTTCCCAAACCCAACATACTTCAGGAGCTTGGCAGGAAAGCTCCAATATCTCACTCTCACAAGACCTGATCTTCAGTTTGCAGTGAATTGTGTGTGTCAAAATATGCATACTCCTACAGTCTCAGATTACAATTTGCTCAAGAGGATACTCATGTATGTTAAAGGAACAATCTCAATGGGTCTCACTATCTGCAAAGAGTCGGATTTCACACTTCGAGCATATAGTGACAGTGGTTGGGCTGGCTGCCCTCATACAAGACGGTCTACTGATGGTTTCTGCACATTCCTTGGGGCAAACCTGATCTCGTGGTCATCAAAGAAACAACAAACTGTGTCAAGAAGCTCAACAGAGGCAGAGTATTGGTCATTATCTGAAACTGCAATGGAACTTACTTGAATATGTGCTGTCCTACGCGAACTGTGAATTCCATTAGAGGTAACCCTTGAACTATATAGTGACAATCTCTCCATTGTGCATTTGACTGCAAATCTTGCATTTCACAAACGATCAAAGTACTTTGAAACCGATCATCACTACGTTAGAGAACCGGTTGCTCTTGGTTCGTTGGTTGTGAAGCATGTTCCAGCACACCAACAGATTGCGGACATCTTCACGATTTCTTTGCCCCAAGAAGCCTTTAGCTTGCTGAGATACAAACTCGATGTAGACTTTCCACCTACACCAAGTTTGAGAGGGCGTATTAGCAGCAACGGCTCAAGTGTGGACAAGAGCAAACAAGATCTCGGACAAAACTATTCAATCGTGGACTTGAAAGGAAAAAGCAAGGTGGGCCAAGAAGACAAAGCCCAATCTGAATTAAAGATGAAGCCCAGCAAAGATGTTTTGTCGTTCAAATCTGAGCCCTAACGGTTTGAAACGAAAGAAGACAAACTCTGCAAAAGCAGAGTACTAGAGCCTAAACGCATGGAGGAGAAGAAGACAGAAACGGTTGCAAGAAGTATCAAGCTGTCAAAGTCGTTCTCTACTCTTGGATCACTAAATGATACAGGATGATGACAAGTGTCTTGAGACACTAGGGTTTTAGCTCATGTATAAGTAATCGCATTGTCACTTTGTAAAAGTTAAATTGAATGAAATAAAAAAATCAAAATGTTCATCTTCTTCAAATCTATCTGAGTTTTACAAACTTCTTTAGACGTTACTTATGGCAATGCAGAGTACACGGTTTCTGGGGTTCAACAACATCATCTTTGAGGAAAAATATTGGATTACCACATCATCAATCTTTGTAAGAGATAAAAATGTGGGCATCCCTTTTGCAGGTTCATCAATTTAAGTTCATCAAAAGAAATAGCAATGATGCGGCTCACTGTCTGGCCTCTCACACTCCAACAGATTTCATTTACTATTCAAGTTGTTGTAATCCGCCACAATGGCTTATTCCTTATTTGCATAAAGACTTTGTAATGCAACATTCAAATCATCAATGAAATAGCAAGTTTATCGGGAAAACAAAAAATGGGGATGTATTTTTTTGTATGGTTTTTTTAATTTCGACGCAAAGTCGTTATCAATGACCTCTTTTATTCGTAGCAATTTCAGTTTCATCCTAATGTCGAAGGCAATGAGCACGATTTGTTTTATTTTTTAAAAAATCAATTAATTAAATATTAAATAATAATTATGTTTATAGAGAAGACATGGACGACGTCATCTGAAATTAATAGATGATAATAATAAGAGAAAGTCTTTCAAATATCATGGAAACTAATTTCCATTCCACCAATACCACACCCGCTGAAAAACTTCCATTTCTACCATTTCTTATTAATAGGTTGACAATTTTGCCCTCACTTAAATAAGACACAATAACACCTTTTTTTCAAATCTCGATCTCTTTCTATCGTCTTTTTTTCAAATCTCAATCTCTTTCTATCGTCGACACTCTTCAAGCCCGAGCTTTCACCATCTTCAAGCCCGAGTTTTACCATCTTCAAGCCCGAGCTTTCACCATCTTCAAGCCCCGCTTCACCATCGTCCTCATCTCCGACCAAGTCGTCGTTCATCACCGTCTTCGATTAAGTTCAAATCGATTTCGCGATCGACCTGTTCTTCTCCGATCGCCGACGGATTCGTCATTATCCTCACATGTAAGCTTTGTTTTCCAATTCGAGTTGATGTTTGCGTCTGTAATTCGAATATATATCATGTTTTATAAATTTGATTGAATAACAATGGCTAATTGGAATCGATTTTGTCTCTGTAATTCCCAAAACAGAGATATCGTGAAATGCTATGTTTCTCGAATTTAGATAATATAGAAACAGAGACAGATGATTCAATAGATGATTAAGATGATTTAGAACAGATACATCTTGAGAATGAACTTTGCTTTCTAAGTTTTAGGAAGATATCCAGACGGTTTAGGAAGTACTATCATATATCGGATGCTTTGCGTTAGGTTTAGTGAATATCCTTTTTAGCATTGAAATCGTATTAGAAATGCTTATCGAAAAGAATTTTGTCATATCTTTGCTTGTTTTTCTTTCCTGATGCAGAGAATATGTAATGTTTTATATTCTGTGCTTATTATTTCGGAAGGGCATGCCAAATCAAAGAAAGCCTTCCTGAATCCCCTGCAACATTTTTCTATCTTTGCTTGTTTTTCTTTCCTGCAACATTTTGTCATATCTTTGCTTGTTTTTCTTTCCTGAATCCCCTGCAACATTTTGTCATATCTTTGCTTGTTTTTCTTTCCTGAATCCCCTGCAACATTTTGTCATATCTTTGCTTGTTTTTCTTTCCTGATGCCCCTGCAACATTTTGTCATATCTTTGCTTGTTTTTCTTTCCTGATGCAGAGAATTATGGTGGAGATATGTGTTGTTTGTGGGGAGTGGAAATATGGAGTGAATCTTCAATGGGAGTTTGTAGTAGATGTAAGGAAAAGAGGATCCCTTTGTGTGCTAGATGACGACATCACTTACAAAGATCTTCTTCAGGTTGTCAAAGAAGATCTTAACTTGGATGATGTTGAAATTACACTCACCTACGGACTTCATCTTAGAATGGAAAGTTTGGGACATGATATTCCTCCGATGTATGTGTGCAACGATCGCCAAGTGAAAACCTTCATCAATAAGACAAAGGAAGATCCGAAAATTGCATGTTTGTGTGTAACTCTGAGGGACGGTGGTAATTTTGGCACTAACAATCAATTACAGACCACATACAACCAAAATCAGCAGGTAAGCATGTGTTTTTGCTTACACAAAAGTGATTTTGACGTTTATGTTCCATGTTACTTAATAGTGTTTGCACTTCTCAATTGTTATTTTTTCTTCACAGGCGAGTGGTGCAGGCAAACAGTTTGCTTTAGAGAATGATGGCAGAAACATTCAATCAAATAGCACATACAACCAAGCAGAATATGTAATGTTTTCTATTCTGTGCTTATTATTTTGGAAGGGCATGCCAAACCAAAGAAAGCCTTCCTGAATCCTCTGCAACATTTTTCTATATTCTGTTTTTCCTTTTTTCCATTGATAATTACGTCTAATTGTTTTAGGCTAGGGGCAAACATTCAATCAAAGACGACATATAACCAAATTGAATATGTAAGCTTTCTCCTTATATGATTTCGATTCTCAAATTTCATGATTTAGGGTGGCCTTTCCAAATCAAAGAAAGGATTCATGAATCGAAAATCCTTTCTTTATGAGAATTGTTTTCCGTTCCAATTACACATTTTTTGAACGTCTTCCTAATTAATCGCTTGTGACCTTTTTTCCTTGATAGGAACTGCATAGATCAGTTGAAAGCAACATTTCAGTTACCCTAGATGAGTTGAAAGCAACATTTCAGTTACCGATGCTAGATCAGTTGAAAGCAACATTTTAGTTACCGATGCTAGATCAGTTGAAAGCAACATTTCAGTTACCGATGCTAGATCAGTTGAAAGCAACATTTCAGTCACTGAAGCTTATAACGACACATGCTCGACTGCCAAAAAGGAAAATTATTTTTTTGGTTTGCATCCTGCGGTAGATCCTCTTCCTATTGCTATATGGTGTTCATATTCAACGGGGGTGAGCAACGATATCCATGTGAACCAATACTTCAAGAACAAAGAAGAGTTGATGCAAAATGTGAGGAAGTGCGCACTCGCCTGGAAATTTGAGTTTAGGACTCGTTGGTCAGACAAGTCTAGGGTCATATTAGGCTGCGTGGATGAGAAATGAACCTGGAGGATGCAGGCAACCAAGCTTGTTGATTCTGATTTCTTTGTGGTGAAGCATTATGTTAAGGGACACATCTGTGACACAACGCATACGAATGCCAACCATAGGCAAGCAACTGCAAAAACACTTGCATCTTTAATATGCAGCACATATTCAGAGAAGAAGGATGGTCTCAGGCCAAAACAAATTATTGATTTAGTCAGAATGTCTCATGGTGCATAGATAAATTACAAGAAGGCTTGGAGAACGAAAGAACATGCTCAGAATTTGGTAAGAGGAACTCCTGAAGAGAGTTATCACAAACTCTCTAAGTGGCTGTTCAAGGTTCAAGAGGCGAATCCAGGTTCAAAATATTTCCTAGAGATAGACAGTGATGGAAAGTTCAAATACAGTTTTGTTGCACTTGGGCAATCTTTGAGAGGATTCAAGTTCATGAGAAGAGTGATTGATGTAGATGGTACATTCCTCAAAGGTAAGTTCAAGGGAACTCTACTAGGAGCTTCTGCACAAGATGGAGATTTCCACCTTTATCCTTTAGCATTTGGGATTGTGGATTCCGAAAACGATGAAGCTTGGACTTGGTTCTTCAGAGGTTTGAAGACTGTGATCCCTGACGCAGAAGATCTAGTGTTTGTGTCTGACCGTGCTCCATCAATCGCCAAAGCTCTATCAACAATCTATCCCCTCGCACATCATGGTTATTGCAGAGTTCATCTCTTGGGGAATATCAAATCTAAGTTTGGGAATAAAGGTCTCATCTCAATTGTAGAAGCTGCTGTTGATGCGTACACTAGATTCGAGTTTAATGAGATTTTCACAGATTTGAAGAGTAGGAACCCGAGACTTGCTACCTACTTGGAGGATGCAGATTTTGCAAAATGGTCTAGATCTTACGCACTTGCTAATAGATACAACATTATGACAATGAACATAGCCGAGTCCCTGAATTCGATGTTAAACATGCCAAGGGAGATGCCGGTTATATCTCTGCTTGAGACGATAAGGCTAACCCTCACCAGCTGGTTTCATGAACGCAGGGAAAAAGCTGCTAAACTTGATAAGTATGCAACGCCGAAGGTAACAGAGAAGATTTCTGCAGTATATAACGACGCAATGACCCTCGATGTATACCAAGTTGATGAGTATGAGTTTGAGGTCAAGGACGACTGCCACAAGTATGTAGTCCATCTGAAGAACAAGCATTGTACTTGCAACGTTTTTGACATAGACAAGATCCCATGTATTCACGCAGTTGCTGCTGCTAAACGCACAAGGAAGGACGAATACAAGCTTGTGGATGATTTCTACACAAAAGAAATATGGGTTAAAGCTTATGCTGAGAGCATACATCCTTGTGGTGATCTAAATACGTGTTCTTTCCCCGATCATGTTTTTGATTACCTTTGCTGTCCGCCAACCACCAAGCAAAGCAGTGGAAGGCCTCCCAAGAAAAGGAAGAGAGCTGCTGGAGAATTTGGGGTGCCTGGCTCGAAGTCTCAAGGACACAAGTGCAGCAGATGTGGCACAGGAGGACATAACAAGAGCACATGCAGGAATCAGATATGATGAACTTGTATTCTGACAGAGCATGAAACAGAATAAGACATTCAATGTAATTCAACATTGTTTTCTGCATGATATTCACACTGTTTAGGAAGACTTTTAATTGTTTTGGAACGTGTTCCTAAAATATTTTACTATTGGATTCTCCCTCTTTATCGAATTTCTATTTTTTAACTTTGCTTTACATTCTGTATTTCTTTTGATTCCGAAATCTAAATACTTAAGAATGTAACATTGCTTTACATTGAGTATTTCTTTTGGAATATGGTTCACTGTCTCTAGTATCCGGACGTTTTTAGGAAGCATGTAACTGATTTTAGGAAGGATGTAACTGATATTTAAACAAAATACTAACCTGAATGAACAACACGTCCAACTCAGCACATTGACGTCCCTTGATCGTAATCTCGCTACCGATTTTACTATTTGTAAGATTTTTCAATTCCATTTACTATCTTGATTTTTCAATGTTACTATCTTGATTTTTCAATTCCATTTGTACGATAGCCTTCCTAAACATATGTAAAGTATTCCTAAATGTTTAGGAACATATTCCTAAATGTTTCAAAAATGATTTGTCTCGAAAACGAAGATGGAAAATGGTAATGATTTGATATAAACGAAGAGTTTTCATAAATATATCTTAAATGAAAAATCTCCAAAACAAAGAGGTTTAATAACTGACTCGATTTCAAGTAGTTATTAAATGAACGTTTACATTGCTTCATATAGGTAACCGCTCGGATTCTCATTATATATATATGACATATTGGGCTTATAGATTTTGCCACAGTCTTTTTCAAGCGGTTTTTTCATAAATTTCCATTGAAAACTTCCAAAAACTTCCATCGACGTGAATAATGATGCCTGAATTCGACGCCAATTCTCAGTTGGGTACACACAAGACGGGTTGGCGCATCTGCGTTTTGACCCTCAGGATTTGGAAACAGATTAACTTTTTTGGGGACACTTTGGAGATGATACTCTCTGACGACCAGGTAACCTCCTATGTTTTCAATTTCTTTTTCTGGAAAAACAATCAGATGCTTTATGAATTGAATACTTTTCATTTACGTTTAGGATGTATTCCTAACTTGTTTATTTTCGATTTCTCTTTCTTTTACCGGATTCTCTTTTTGAACATTTGCATTACATTCTTTTGATTCCAAAATCAAAATGCGTAAGAAGTATGTTTAATCTGTATTAATTTTGATTCATTCAATTCGAATATGGCTAACTGTCTCAAGAATCCAGACGTTTTTAGGAAGCCCGTAACAGGTTTTAGGAAGGCATTCTTAATATTGTTTTGTTTATGTTGGTTACGGTTTTAGGAAGGCATTCTTAATATTGTTTTGTTTATGTTGATCTTTAACTAAAAACACTAACGTTTTCTGTTTTTTGTTGATTGTTTAAGGGGACGCATATCTCGGCCACCATTATGCCTGATGAAATATTGAAGTTTGCAAATTACTTCCAACATGGTCATTGGTTTACGATATATAATTTCGTAGTCAAAAACACGTCTGCAGCGGTGCTCACGACATTCAACAGATTTCATCTGATGTTTCATGGCAAGACAGTTGCCAAGACTGCTAGGGTGATGTCTCACCATCTATACCTGTCATGCCCTCGAATATTTGATATTAGGGACAGAGCGTTTGAGACGGGGAGTATAATTGGTAAGAGTTTTTGGAATTTGGTTTTTTCTTATTGCTTTGTATAAGATCTTAGTATTCTTCCTTATTTTCTTTCTCGCGATCTCGAAACAGATGTAATGGGTACGGTTGTGAGGATGGGTGTGTTACAAGACCATAACAATGATGCTTACGAAGAGGATTTGTGTCACCTTCGATTCGAACTCGTGGATGCGAAGTAACTCATTTGTCACTTTTTTAAAGATATTGGAATATATATGTTTGCGTCTTCTTTTAATTTCTTTATGTTATTACAAATAACAGGAGAGAGGGCACTATCACATGTATTGCTTGCAGATCCATTGCGAGACAGCTTTTTGAGAAATATCAGCGAAACACGGGCGGATCTGTTGTGTGTGTCTTGAGATTTTGGAAGATTTCAGAAGGCAAAGGTAAAGATTTATTTTGCTTTATTGGTTTAATTTTCACTCTTTAGTTATATTTTTTTCCTAAAATCGAATGTTTATTTGTTATGTAGGAACTGATGAAAACACTATTGTCATGCGATCCCATTTTCCATGTTCGGAGTACATCTTTGATCCACTCGATGTTGAGGTCCAAACATTCAAAAAATCGTAAGATTTAGGAAGACTTTCATATACGTTTGGCATGCGTTCCTAATTTTGTTATTAGAATTGTTAACACTTTTTCATTTTATATTTGCAGGCGACTTGGAAACTAAGGTCTTCAACGTGTGTTTAAAAAACTTACACAATGTTTCTCCTTTTTGAATTTTTGTGTTGCTACACAATCTGTTATGTATGATTATTTTGAATTTCAGTTTTTATCGTTTCAGTTTTAGTATTGGTCGATGATTATTTTGGCAATCTTACACAATGTTTTCTCCTTTTTGAATTTATGTGTCAATCTTCAGAAAAAGAAAAAGAAAATTCCCAAAATGTGAAAACAAGTATCAAACAACCAACAAACTCCCCAAAACATTAATGATTAAAAATTTCATTTCACAATGAATAGTTCATTCATGTCCATGTCTTAAAAAAAAATATCATCCGAAAGAAAAATTAAAAACACCAGCCATGATCAAGTTTATAAATATTTAACTATGTCTTTGAGAAAGCGTTTTCAAATTTATAAGAACTCTAGATTCATTTGTTAACAAAACAATCAAAGATCTCCCACGCCAAATTGGTCCTGATATCCTGAACTACCTCATCCTTGATCTTTGAGAAGTCTCCGATCCTCAATGAGTAACACTCTAACATTTTTAGGACGAATGTGCCACAGTTCTCTAATGTGCCTGACTTCGCAACCGCTTCTTCATAATCATGAACAACCTTGAAAGGAAGAATATCCTTCATCGGCTTTGTGTCATTAGCAAGACAGAGTAGTGCAGGTATCATCTCTGCCACAATACAAAGATTCAGAATTGAGAAACAATCGTCAATAACGAGAAGCGGTGAACCAACAGAATATAGTACTTTTCAAATTCAAGGCAAGCAACATCAAAAATAATCATTTACATCTTCAAATGTTGATATGAGGAGTACCTGCGATATTGGTAACCGTTTGCAAGACTTTTTGTTTCCCCTCTGTATGATGTTTGCAGGTAAAACAATGGATTTTCCTGTTCTTTATATCTATCGCCAACCCTATATAGTGCTGAAAATTGTTGGGGTTAACAACTCCATAGATAACATCGGCATCTCTCGACCATTTCTTGCCGGGAGACACTTCTCCATTTACAACCTTTATAACAGAATCAGGGAACGGCTTCCTGCACCGACGTTTACTGAAATCCGTGTAGAACTTTAATAGATCCTTGAAGAACCCTAAGCTGCAGAAAGAAACTCTAGGGAACTAGTTGTTGTGAAAGTACGCAGCATGTTCCTCTTGTTTTGAATTAAACAACATCATTGCTGCATCTACTCCTTGCATCATGAACATAAATAAAGAAAAATTAAGATTGCCTTCCTAAAATAGTTGTCAGGATTCCTAAAACAGTTGTCAGGATTCCTAAAACATTGAATACCTTCCTAAACATATGAAAAGGATTCGCAATTCAGCTAAGTATCGCAATCTTTTCTAACACAATAAGTTTTGTTCTTGTTTACCTCTTCGTTGATATGAAGTTCGGGATTCTCTAGTCTTTTGAACCAAGCTGCAGTAGCGTAAATGTTACCAAATCTGTGTCCATTCAAATAGGTTAGTGACAATTAATAGGGAAACATAAAACGATGGTAATATATATAGTACCTTACTGTCTCGTTTTTTCCATCCATTCTGTATACGCTGTTACTTGATCAAACTTTGGTGACTGGAAAGGATCCAACAGCGGATACGCTTCAGGTGTCGTGGTCAGAGCTGGGTTCAAGGTCGCTCTAAACGGAGTGATCGTAATCGAAGATTGCTTGACGTCCCGTGTGCTCCTCCTCAGAAACTTGGTGCTCATCCCTTCAGCTCTCATTTTCTTAGCGGGATGGTCGTCTTCATCAATGTCTCTAATCTTCTTCCCTTTCCCCTTTTGGAAAAAAAAACAAACCGATTAGTATACAAATGTCCATTTGTTGGTATCAAGAAAGTTTTTCGCGTTTAACGTAATTAGCAAATAAGGAATACCTTCCTAAACATATGAAAGTGTTCCTAAGAACTTGGAAGTACAGCAATAACGTAATAATCAAATAAGTAATACCCTCCTAAACATATGAAAGGGTTCCTAAGAACTTGGAAGTACAGCAATAACGTAATAATCAAATAAGTAATACCCTCCTAAACATATGAAAGGGTTCCTAAATAAGCTAAATATCACGATTTTCGAACAAAATATGTTTGTTTCAATTTTTATTCCAGAATTTTTCGGAATTTGTACCTTTGGATCCAGATTTTGAGGAAGAGGAGAGGGATCTTGATGACCGATATGTCTTCCTTCACCTCCCTGCAATTTTCCCCAAAATGATGAATGAAATACCTTGACATCAATAAACAAATAAATTTTACCAAAATATAATACCTTAACATCAGCAGGAGGATCCCATGCACCGTTAATCCATTCTCTATGGATTCTTACATCCTTAGTGTCGAATTGAAGTATTTCTTCGGTGTGATGCATGTGGACAGAAACAATTGTACCTTCGTTTAGTGTCTTCACAAAAACTCTGCACCAATGCTCTCTGTGCAAGACATCTACGTCCTGCATTAGATCTAAAATGGCAGAACAAGACTCTGCATGAGGCAATCGTGGCAGAGGAGGACGGATCCACGAATCTCTAACATACTCAACACAATTCTCAGTGTTA
This sequence comes from Alliaria petiolata, assembly GCA_020283515.1. Classification (NCBI taxonomy): domain Eukaryota; kingdom Viridiplantae; phylum Streptophyta; class Magnoliopsida; order Brassicales; family Brassicaceae; genus Alliaria; species Alliaria petiolata. Next base: position 54,608,471 of record JAHZTW010000004.1, on the reverse strand, counting down.
TTAGAAGGATCCAAAATGGAGTACTCTACAATAAACATCGCAATCCCATCTACCATTGCTGATGTCTCTTTCACCGTAGCAGGGACCCAGATTCTATCTGGACCAAATATCTCAACAGCAACACCAACTTGCAAGTGTTTTATTCCATTGATATCTTCTGGCTCCTCGTCAGCAATTGGTTCTTGGAAAGTAGGGGATTCCATCTGATCTTGCACTGCAATTGTTTCTCTCTGATCTTGCACTGCAATTATTTCTCTCTGATCTTCCACTGCAATTGGTTCTGTCTGATTCTGCACTTCAATTGGTTCTTGGAGTGTAGGGGATTCCATCTGATCTTGCACTGCATTTGTTTCTGTCTGATCTTGCACTCCAATTGTTTCTCTCTGATCTTCCACTGCAATTAGTTATGTCAGATTCTGCACTACAATTGGTTCTGTGGACGAAGGAGATTGCGTCCGAGATAAAGGTTGTGTACCACTCTACAAAATTCTCGGCGTGTTAGGAAAGATATACTATATGCGTTAAGAACCTTTGCTATATGGTTTAGTCCGAAAAGTTTCTTACCCTATCAGTGGGATCATGCTATTCAATTAGTTCTGTGCACGAAGGGGATGGCGTCAGATTAAAAGGTTGTGTACCACCCATGTTTTTACCACTCTGCAACAATTTTCGGCGTGTCAAGGAACCTATACTATATGTTTTAGGAAGACCTTCCTAAAACGATTTCTGATGATTTCTAAAAATCACAACGTGTCAGGAACCATTACTATACATTTAGGAAGACCTTCCAATACGATTAATATTCAGAGCCTTAAAATAACCAGATATCTTACCTCCGCAGTTAAAAAGATCTCTTGGGTCGTATCCAGTGTTTGGGTGCAGTCATTCGTTTCATCTTTCTCCATCTTCAAAACATCCAACAATATTTTTTATGTAAAAGAGTTTTTCTACTAATATTAGAATGGTTTAGGGGAAGTTCCAGGGACTGTTTGTCTTACCTCATCATTCCAATCCTCTTCTTGTGTTTCCTTATTCACATCTGCTACAACATCTCTGATGATCTGCAAACAAATTTTTGCATAAGCCAAAATCAGTTTTCAATACAAATGATTTAAATTTAAGGAAAAACATGAATCCCTACATCATCAGGAGAATTTTCTATCGGCTGTGTGTTTGTCTCATCCTGTGTTTCGGCATTTACATCCTCCTCAGATGATTCTTCATAGCCTTCGAGCTCTACATCCGGTAAGGAATTGTCCTTGTGCACAAGTGTTCTCGGATTCTCAGAATGACGTGAAGATTTTATCAAAACAGAAAATGATAACCGGTAGTTGTCTGATTAACTTTTTCTAAACAATCCATAATAGAATGGAGTAAAGGTAAGAGTTATATAAACTTCTTTTTTACCTCATCATCTCTATCTCTAGGATCATTTATTCCGAGCTTTTGCTCGATCTTTGATAATCGAGCAAGAACTTTTCTCTGTCCATCTGCAACCAACTTTATGAGCTTGTTCAGCTTCATGTCTAGTGAACTCTCTGAAGAAGAAGGTCCTCCCGTCTCTAGACCCGTAGCAGCAGGTCCATATCTTTCCGAGTTGGGAAAGAGATATGACTGCGATGCAATCTCTTGCAGCGCATCATATACATCTAGAACCCTACTCGTCCAGTGCTCATATCCCAATTTGAATCCCTTCTTCAACACATCAAGTAATGAATCAAGATCTTCATATTCATTATCTTCCAAACATACATCATCTTCGAGATCACCAGGTATCTAAGGAAGAACAGGCACCACTGTTAGCTGCACCAAACAGTGGGACAAAAACAAAGAAATGTTAAATCACCATCATCGAAACAGTAGGAAGACGTTCCTAAAATATAAAGAATCCTTCCTGAAACACTATTACAGAACATAAAAACAATGTAGGAAGACGTCCCTTAAATACCACGAATCCATCCTGAAAAACTATTATGGAATTTAAAATTAGGAATGTACTTACGTTTTGTCCCCCTTCGATGCTTAAAACATCTTTAATGCTCGGCGATGCTGTGTGCAGGTACTTCTCGCACAAATATGCTGTGATTGGTACGGACCTGTCAATCGTGGAGAAGGCTGATTGTAGCTTTGGTACGGATTCCAAGATCCATAGGTGCAGGACAAACGGGAACCCATTCAGAGAGTACTTAATTTTCTCCAACTTACTGTCCACGGTCTTCTTCACTGTTTCCAGGAGCAGCTCGTATGCATCTATGCCCCACGGATGATTCAGCAAAACATCCATATTTTGGGCCTTCTGCAAAATCGATGTTGGGAACCTAGATTTCGAATACCTATGAAGGAAGATGGATTCGATGAGGAGCAGCATTCCTAAACAGAACTTCTCATCGTGAGCATCCTTATCAGCCAAGACCATGAGGCTTAGTAGATCGTCAGGTGTATGACCATCCTTTCATCTACCCCATTCATACTGGTTTTTTTGTACTTCTCTCTGTGGAACCCATGCAGCGCATCTTAATCCTGTCACCATATGAAATTCTCTAATTGAGAATCGCATAGGCTGTCCACCGAAGTGGAACCAGAGCTCTTTGTTCTTTTGAGTTATCAAGCTCTTGGTCAGAATTGTATGGATCATCTTGCCAGACATCAACAAATCTCTTGAGCATAATTTCAAAACAGGACCAAGAAAAGATTCCTCTATCCTCCTAAACTGAACAGTCCCGATAATCTATTTCACCTGCTCAATGTAGTTGTAATCTGAATACCTGTCTATGGACTTAAAACCTTCTAGTGGTTCTTTCCCCCATTCTGTAACGCAGACCAAGCATTGTGATTTCACCACTTGGGAATGAATCGCCCATTTTCACCTGATAGAGATTAAGAAACAAAATCAATGAATTAAGATGAATTCGGATGACCATCAAAAACTTTCCTAAAATACAGCAGATCCTTCCCAAATTCTGTTTTTGCTCCCAATTTTTTGAAATCTCAAGTGCAAATCTATTCCAAACAGTATATAAAACTACAATTGATAGTGAGGAAATCACAGTTTTTTACCTATTGATGGTTGACTCTTCAAAAGATCTGAGACTTGTAAATAAAAAGTTTTCAATTGTGTGAACCTGCAATAAACGAAAACATTACCATTATATCATCTACGAGAAGATCAAAAACATTAAAGATACTACGAATCTTAAAACAGTAACTTAAAACAGTAAGATGGCATTCAAGAAACCAGCTCAACTTAATTTTTGTTTAAAATGATTTCTCAAAGAGTCTACAACCCCATCAGACTTTTTATAGTATCATAGTGACACTTAGAAGTTACAACAATGGTGGGTTAAGTTTCATTCACGAATTTCATCAAACACGTTTACCGCATTTTTTGGAAATGCTCCCAAAATCCATAAAAACACGTTTATCCCAAAATCCATAGGATGACGATCATAAATTAGTACTAATCTCCCCCCAAATCCTTCCAAAATCACTACTGATTTTAAAGCTATTATTAAAAAACTAGATTTCAGAGCCATATATCCTAAAGTTAAACAAAAATCCCGATCGTAAGAACACATAGAGACGTGATGAAAATTAGGGATTTATGAAGACTTTACCTAAGTAAGTGATGGAATTGTCTGTCGCCGTCGTTATTGATCTGTTGGTTTCTGAAAATCGCCGTCGTAGATATCGCTGGTATTGCGGATTGGAAATGCACAGCTTTTGTGACGAATGGGGGTAGAATCGTCAATAGAAAACGTCCTAGCATTTTTTATCATTTTCCAATCATTTAATAATACATTTATAAGGACATATGTTTTTACATTTACCAAATAACTAACACGGCTTTAGCGGTGTAGTCTCTACTCCACAATAGACGAGGTCGACAGTTCGAGTGCCGATTAGTACAATTTTTTATTATTTTTTCAATTATTCAGTTATACACATATAATCAAGATAGTTTAGTGAAGCCCTTCCGAAATAGATCCAACTGATTCCCAAACCATAATAAATCATAGTCTTTTGAAGTACTAACCTAACGGTAGATACCAAGGTCACCAGCATTTTTTGCAATAGTGGTTCTTTTTGTTAGTTATTTGTTCTTTTTTAGGGAGCCCTTCCATAATATTTATAACAGATTCCTAAATGATAAGTTGCATTTTAAAATCAAGAAGGTTACATACCGTGTATTTTAAAAACACACGAACCAAAAAGAACAGTTACAAACCTTTTCAACCATGTCCAAAATGCTAATCAAAGGGAACAATAGAATCCAATATCCTATTTGTTCACAAACTGCCCAAAGATATCCAATACAAGCTTGCGCCTTATATCTTCAAGGCCCATGTCAATGATCTTAGAGAAGTCCTCGATCCCCAAGGAGTGACACTCGATCATCTTGAGGACTAACAATCCACAGTGCTTAACTTTAAACCGCTCATTGTGCTTAAATTTGGAACCGCTGCTTCAAAGTTGTGCACCACCTCGAATGGTTTGAGATTTCTCACTGGATTTATGCCCTCAGCAATAGAGACGAGGGCATGCATCATCTCTAAAACAATACAAATGATTACATAAGGGATCATCATTAAATATGATTTTTAGGAATACATTCCTAATTATACGCAAGGTTTCCTGAATTATCTTAAAAATTGTATATCTTACGAGAAAAGGAAAAAGGGTACTTGCTATATCCGTAGCCGATTGCAACACCTTTTCTTTCGGCTCTGTTGGATGTTTGCAGCTGAAACACTCGACCCGCCTGTTCTTAAAATCAATCCCCAATCCTATCCAATGGGGATTCATAGTTGATTTAACAATTCCATATACTACACCTATATCTGCTTTCCAGCTCTGGTAAGGAAAAACCTTTCCTCTTACAGTCTTGATTACATTATCAGGAAACGGTATTTTACACTCAGGGTCCTTGAAATTAGTATGCGACTGCAGCAGCTCACCGAAGAAGGATACGCCGCAAAAATACGCAATAAGGAATTGATTTGTCTGGAAGTATGCAGCATGTTCCTCTCTTTTCGAGTGGAACATCAATAACGCTGCTGTTATTCCCTGCAAGAACATGAAGACGGGGATAAATTAAATTAACAATATCTTAGAGCGAATCCAATAAAAACAATTTTGTTATGACTCAACATAATCTCATCGACTAGACTGTTACCTCTACACTGAAACAAGCTTAGGGATCCTCAAGTGTCTGGAACCAAGATGCAGTAGCATCTATGTTACCAATTCTGTGCGTTTTTATGATAGAAAATGTAAACTCATTTAGATAAGAGACACACTATATCGAAAACATATACCACAAACATTTCGATAATATATTAACTAACCTCGCTGTCTCATCCTTCTTTTGCCATTCTTTATATATCGTTAATTGATCCGATTCCGGTATCCGAAACGGATCCAACATTGGATTTTGACTGATGGTCGCCGCAGATTGCACCTGGTGAATCTTGCTGGCGCATCCTTCTTGAGCATCATCAGATGATCCTTTTGCGATCCTCCTTAGCGATCTTCTTAGATACGTTGTGGTCTGCCCTTCACCCTTCTTCTTCTTAGCCGGATGATTATCCTCATCATTGGCTCTCTTCTTTCCTTTTCCCTTTTGGATCAGACAAACCGTTTGTTGAATGTGCGCATGGGAAAGCTTTTTGCTATATATATATTTATATCATAAACTGAATTTTCCAGAGAATTTTTACTTTTGGATCCGGTTGTTCAAGTGTAGAAGGGATCTCAGACTTGCTTGCATGTTCTTCAACAACTCCCTTCAATATTCCAAGAAGGTAGTTAGTTTTTTTAGGAAGGCAAGTTTTAGTAAAAGTTTAAATACCACAATGGAAACTGAGATACCTGGAAATCCGCAGGAGGATCCCATGACCCGTTCACCCATTCCCTATGAACCCTTACGTCCTTAGTGTGGAACTGAAGGACTTCTTCCATATGATACAGCTGGACAGAAACTTTCTCACCCAGATGAATAGCCTTCACGAATCCTCTGCAATAGTGGTCTATATGGAAGGCATCTACGTCTTGCAACAGACTTAAAACGGATTCGCCAGCTTTTGACTGATGCAATGGAGGCAGTGGAGGATGGAGCCGCTCCTCTCCGACACACTCCATTAGCTGAGCCTCTTTGTTAATTTTCAAGGTCGAGTATTCCACACAGAACATACGCACAGATTGTATTTTTGCTCCCTGCTCTATCACCGTACCAGGGTACCATTTGCCATCTGGACCTGATATCTCGACAGCAGCGCCCACCTGTAAGTGAGGTTCAGGATACGCCTCTTTATCGCCCAGAGGATCTGTGGAAGTAGCCGATTCCATTGGAGCCACATGCGCGATATCTCCCTGAAAGCACAACATTTTTTGTTAGGAACGATTAACAAATATTTAGGAACACATCCCTAAAATTTCAAAACACAAAAAAAAAATCCATAAATCATTACCGCAGGCAGTTCCTTTGTTTGTCTATCATCAACTATCTCTTTATCACCAAGTGGATTTGTGGAAGAACTCGGTTCTATTGGTGCCACAGGCGCGGTAACTCCCTGAAAGTACAACATTTTTCTGTTAGGAACATTTAACATGATTTATGAATACATTCCTAAAATATCAAAACCAGAAATCTTTTACCAATTGCGGCTCCTGCGTTTTGCTCCCACAATCTCTCTCTTTGTCAGCAGGTTGATCTGTGGAAGTAGCCGATTCCATTGGAGTCATAGTTGAGGTATTTCCCTGAAAATACAACATTTTGTGTTAGGAACATTTAACAAAGATTTAAGAATACATTCCTAAAAAATCAAAACACAAAAAAAAAAACAAAAACATTTACCACATAATTTGTTAGTGTTTCATCTTCCATTATGTCAACCCCCATTGGCGGTGTCCCATCAGTTGAAACTCTGGATCGTTGCCTAGGCGGAGATTACTGTGGTGGTGGGACGAAGATAAAATCAGAGAAAAAATCCTTCAACAAAAACAGGAAATCATGTAGTTGTTAGGATACATTTCCTAAACAATCTCTAAAATAATGAAATCTTCTATAAGTTTTTTTCACCTCGTCATTTGCATTTTCAGGATCATATATCCCCAGCTTTTGCTCGATCTTTGATAATCGAGCAAAGACTTTTCTCTGTCCATCTGCAAGTACCTTCACAAGTCTGGACAACTTCAAGTCTAGCGAATCCCCTGAAGAAGAAGGCTCTGTTGTCTCTAGACCCGTAGGAGGTGGTCTACTTCTTTCTGATTGGGGATACCGAAATGACTTCGACGCAATCTCTTCCAAAGCCTCGTTTCTATCTAGAAACCCACTCGTCCAGTGATCACATGTCAATTTCAAACCCTTCTCCAATAGATCTAGTAAAGAATCCAGATTTTCGTCTTCTTTGTCTAGCACACCTACATCGTCTTCAAGATCACCCGGTATCTTTGGCAGGACAGGTATCACTATCAGCTGCACCAACAGCGAAGAAATGTTAAATCATCATCATAAAAAAAACTAGGAAGACGTTCCTTAAATACTACGAATCCTTCCTGAAAACCGATTATAGGAGATAAAGTAAAAAAACTAGGAAGACGTTCCTTTAATACTACGAATCGTTCCTGAAAACATATTATGAACATTTAGGGAGACGTTCCTTAAATACTATGAATCCTTCCTGAAACCTTATTATAAAACATAAGTAAAAAAACTAGAAATGAACTTACATTTTGATCCCCTTCGATGTTTAAAACATCTTTAATGCTCGGTGATGATGTGCGCAGGTACTTCTCGCACAAATATGATGTGATTGGTACGAACCTGTCAATCGTGGAGAAGGCTGATTGAAGCTTCGGTATGGATTCCAAGATCCATAGGTGCAGGGCAAACGGGAACCCATTCAGATAATACTTCTTCTTCTCCAACTTACTATCCAGAGTCTTCTTCACGTTTTCCAAGAGGACCAAATATGCTTCTACACCCCACAGATGATTCATCAACACATCCATACTTTGAGCCTTCTTTAAGTTTTCTGTTGAGAACCTTGCCTTTGAGTGCTTGTGAAGAAAGATTGTCTCAATAAGGAGCAGCATACCTAAACAGAACTTCTCATCGTGAGCATCCCTATCAGCATCGACCATGAGCTCAACCAAGTCGTCTGGGGTATGACCATCCTCCCATTCGCCCCAATCATACTGGTCTCTCTCTTAATCGGCTTCTGGAACCCATGGACCACATTTCAAGCATGTCACCATATGAAATTCTCTTACCGAGAATCTCATAGGCTGTCCACCGAAGTGGAACCAGAGCTCGTTGTCTTTTTGCGTCATCAAGTTCTTTGTCAGAACAGTGTGTATCATCTTTCCAGACATTAGCAAATTCCTCGTAGAGAGCTTCAAAACAGGACCTAGAAAATATTCCTCTATCCTCTTAAACTGCTCAGGCCCGAGGATCTCCTTAACTTGTTTGATGTAGGTGTAATCAGAAAACTTGTCTATGACTTTGAAACCTTCTAGTGGTTCTTCCCCCATTTTGTAACGTAGCTTAGGCAGCATGATGCGATCCATTTTCACCTGTTTAGAAAACATACACAAACACATTAACATTGATCAGAAATTATTTCGAGTTGAAAATCTTTTCTTATCTTTAGAAACTACACGAAAAAAACTATGTGTGTTTTGAAAATGCTCTAAAAAAGATTCATGTGCTGTATATAACATGGAGGATGATCTTCCTAACGGATTCCTGAATTTAGGATGACCAACCTAAACATTAAAAAATCATTCCTAAAACGCTACGGATGCTTCCCAAATCTAGTTTCATGTTCCTTGAAAATGACAGTTATATCAACATTGACAAATCCTTCCTAAAACGCTACGGATGCTTCCCAAAATTGCTCCCATTTTTTAAGTCTCTAGTTCGAGGCTGGGATTAAAGACGCACAAATGAACAGCAAAATAATTTGATACACAAACTCTATAGATAGGAAAATCATATGACTTTGCCTATTGATGGTCGAAAGATTTTTAAGATATGTAAACCAAAAAGATTCAAAGATATCCAACCTGAAACAAACGAAGAACTCAGAGAAGATAAAAATTAGGGTGACCATCCTAAACGAGTACAAATCTTTGTCAAAAGTTCAAGGAAAACGAAAGTACAAATTTTTCATTTACTCTCATAAACCCTTAAAACGCCTAAATTTCACACAGTCCAGTTTTGAAATGCAAAAATCTTAGAATTTCTTTCTCTATCAAAATATCGAGAAATTAGGATGAGACATAGACAAAAAGAAATTAGAGAAATCACAAATCCTGTTAATCGTACAAAACCCCCAATTTTTCAAGCCGATTACAAAATCGCGAAAATAGATACCTAGATTTATATGTCGTTGTCGATGTCGATGTCGCAGTTTTCTCGCCGTCGATTTTTCGTCGTCGATGTCGCTGCCGTCTCGAATGCTACTAAAAACAAAACCAATTAAAGCAACATCGACAAAAATGATTCCAAAGTCACAGGCTAAGGCAACAATCTCGATTCTTCAATCGTATGTATTTGATGGGATGAAGAACACATAGTCGCATAAATGTAGTTACCTAACTGATAGATGTCGCTGCCACCGTCGTCGTCGGAGATGTTCATCGGGAAATTAGGGTTTAGGTTTTCGCCGTCGCCGTCGCGAGAGAGTGAGGGAGTTTTGTTTTTTTTTTAGGACGCAGGGGCAAAATCGGCTAATCAATATTAAAAATGTTAAGGTTGGCCATTTTTAAGCGCGTGTGGTATTTTTATTCCAAAAACTTGATTTGATGGTATATTTGAGAATTGCCCTAATAATAATTAATAAAAATTTAAAGAATTAGATATAATTAGTTTAGAAAATTCTGTGTCTATCGATTCATAAATAAATCTAATTCCATATCAATTATATTATTAACTAATAATATATATATCCATTATTAAATCAAAGAATATAAACTTATATATATATAGAGGATGCGATAGGGGTGATAGGGGTGTGTGCTGATGTGGTAATGGATGAGTTTGAGGTGCATGTCCATCCTCTGGGGGGATGAAGAGTACCAGCCTGATTGTTTCTTTTGGAATGAAGAACCTGCATGTAACAGAAAGAGAACTCAAAGGGCCTCAGGAAAAGGGGAAAATTGTTTCCCATCTGCTGTTTCTCCAACGTCCAATTCAGACGTATTCAACTGAGAAAGTATAACTAAAAAGTGTTTGTGCGAGTTGAGTAAGCAGTCGCGTACTTAGATCGGAACTCATAACTAATGTTTTTAAGTTGGTGATTATATGCAAAACATATCATTCGATAGTGGAGTTGGAACTCTCCCTTATCGATATGCTAACTATTAGGAACTCCTTAGAGTATCTTCATAGGTTACGTCTTTAACTATATTTTATTAATATAGTTTAATAAATTAATTAAACTTTAAATATAAATACAATGAACCAATGAGAAAAAATCATGTGTTTAGAAACGTTTTTTAAAGTTCTCATATAAGCATTGTCTCTACGGGTCCTTTTTTATTATTTTCTATTTTTTTAATCTTAAAAGATTCTACTTAGACTCTGATGGATGGTCTTACGGGTCTCAAGAAGTAGAACTAACCTTGCTTGGTTCTCTCGCCGTGACTCGGTCTAGGGGACCCATGTATAGATCCATTGGTGGTTGAACTCACCGTTGACGCGGATTTATATACAGTGCAAACCGGACGACACTGCATTACTTCACATCCGTCCACCGAATGCCTATAAGAATCAGACTAGAGACGTCATTGGTTTTTTTGGCCGAGAGCCCTCTCTCCTCTTCTCCTTCTTGGCCGACCCTTTTTCAGTTCGCTCTCCCTTTCTTTTTATAGGAGATAGCCCTCAATTCTTATTAGTTCCTTTTTTCCCGTTGAATTGTCTTATCGTTTCTGGGATCCAGTAACCTTTGATATATTCCCTTAGCCGGATGAGCCTTCCACTGACGGCGGTAGTCAGATCACGCGAACGGTTTACGGGTAGATGTCCTGTTGGTGGGTCTCCTTGGTGACGTATTCTCACGGGATTGGTTTCCGTAAAATCTATCCTAACATGTTTATTTTTATTATTTATCTATTTATATATCAATTTTGAAAAACCTCGATGACTCATATTTATATTTAAATTATATTTACTTTTTCTTTTTTTCAATAATATTTGATTTTTTTTTTGGTATCGATATCAATTTTTTTTCTTTTATATTATTTTATTTAATTGGAAAAATCTCTTTTACAAATATTAAAATTTAATCAGAATTTTTTTTTCACAAATTCTAATTTTGTTTTTCTTGTTTTATATAAATTGTTTTTATTTATATACTTTAATATATATGGTTAATTATAAGTTTTTATTTTTGTATACCTTTATTCTTTTAATGTATTTACACATTTTTAATTTAAATTGGAAAATAGTTTTACATATATCAAAATTTAATTAAAATAATTTTGTATATGTATCAAAATCTAATTAAATCTAACCAACTGACTAAAAATATCGCAATCATATTAATTATTATTTTCAAAACATCAAAATTTATATAATAAGATGTTTAATTTCCTAAATTTGTTATAATTTTTTTTTACCTTTTGATAATTTTAATTTAAAATCTATTTACACATTTTCTAAATTTAAATTGGAAAATATTTTTATTCAAATTTTTTTTTGAAAATTCGACGATAATATTTGGTTTAGGAAAACCAGAGCTATTCTCTGCTCTTCGTCGCAACCCCCTCATATTGCTGCTGCTGCTTCTCTTCTCTTCTCTCATCTCTATCTCTCTCTTGGCTGCATTATCGCCGTTGCTACTTCCATCAAACATTCTTCCCACTCTGTTGTAAGAGTTTCCTTTATACTCCAAAACCTCAAATAATCTTGGGGATGTTATAAAGACTTGAGTTTGCTGATGTTCACAAATCTCTTCGCTCAATTCGAATAAGCCATGGTTGCTGCTGCTACTTTCTTGTTTCATCCATCTATTCGGATGCTTCTTTCTAGCATTCTAATGTCCTCTCGAGCGTAACAGGAACAAACTCATGTTTCTTCGGCCTGTCTCGTCCTCACATATCTTCCTTCATAGTGTTCCTCGTAATCAGCTCAACACCAGAGATGTCCTTCGTGTAATGTTTTCATCCCTTTTTTCTCAGAATCTTCCCATTGCAACATCAATTGCTTTACAATGTTCTGATTTTGTAAATTTTTCTGCTTTTTTTTTGTGTAGACACTTTGTGAGATCAGGAGAAAGACACAAATCTCTTGTTTCCGAACCTGTTCTGCTGCCATCTCTGTTTCTCTCTCAGACGATGAGTCATTCCAAGAAACTGAAACGGTTAGAAATAGAATTGATCCTGTGGAGAGCCGTGGAATTAGGCCAAATCATCAAACATTTACATGGCTTCTAGAGGGATGTTTGAAGAAGAACGGGTCTTTAGATGAAGGGAGAAAGCTACATGCCCAGATTCTGAAGTTGGGTTTTGATGACAACGCTTGTCTCTCTGAAAGGCTTCTTGATTTTTACCTGTTCAAAGGAGACTTAGATGGTGCTTTGAAAGTGTTTGACGAAATGCCTGAGAGAGCGGTTTTTACATGGAATAAGATGATAAAGGAGTTAGCTTATAGAAATTTGAGTGGGAAAGTGTTGGGTCTCGTTTCGAGGATGGTTATCGAAAACGTTACTCCGGATGAAGGCACCTTCACGGGTGTTTTGGAAGCGTGCCGTGGTGGTAGTGTTGCTTTTGATGTAGTTGAGCAGATTCATGCAAGGATGATATATCAGGGTTTGGGGAGTAGTACTGTTGTGTGTAACCCTTTGATTGATTTGTACTCAAGAAACGGGTTTGTGGATCTAGCAAGAAAGGTTTTTGATGGGTTAGACATGAAGGATCACAGTTCTTGGGTTGCAATGATATCCGGGCTGTCGAAAAACGAACGTGAAGCAGACGCGGTTAGATTGTTCTGCGATATGTATGTTTTAGGTATCAAGCCAACACCTTACGCGTTGTCAAGCGTTTTAAGCGCGTGTAAGAAGATAGAGTCTCTTGAGACCGGTGAGCAACTTCACGGGCTCGTGTTGAAGTTGGGGTTCTCCTCTGACACTTATGTTTGCAATGCGCTTGTATCCTTGTACTTTCATCTGGGAAATTTGATGTCTGCAGAACACATCTTCAGCAACATGTCACATAGAGATGCGGTTACTTATAACACTCTTATCAACGGGCTTTCTCAGTGCGGTTACGGTGAGAAAGCTATGGAATTGTTCAAGAGAATGCAGCTTGATGGACTTAAACCAGATTGCAATACTCTTGCAAGCCTTGTGGTTGCATGTTCAGCTGATGGAACTCTTTTTAGGGGACAACAGATGCATGCATACACAACTAAACATGGTTTTGCTTCAAACAGCAAGATCGAAGGTGCACTTCTTAATCTGTATGCAAAATGCTCAGATATTGAAACCGCCCTTGATTATTTTCTTGAGACTGAGGTTGAAAACGTAGTTCTGTGGAATGTTATGCTAGTTGCGTATGGGCTATTAGACGATTTAAGAAACTCTTTTAGGATTTTCAGACAGATGCAGATGGAGGAAATTGTTCCGAATCAATATACTTACCCGAGTATTTTGAAAACTTGCATCCGTCTTGGGGATCTTGAGCTCGGGGAACAAATCCATTGTCAGATAGTGAAAACTAGCTTTCAGCTCAATGCCTATGTTTGTAGTGTGCTCATAGATATGTACTCAAAATTAGGAAAGTTAGATACTGCCAGGGACATCCTTGTAAGGTTTGCTGGGAAAGATGTTGTGTCTTGGACGACGATGATTGCAGGTTACACGCAATACAATTTCAACGACAAAGCTTTAACAACTTTCAGGCAGATGTTGGATTTAGGGATCCGGTCTGATGAAGTTGGATTCACAAATGCAATCAGTGCATGTGCTGGTCTTCAGTCGCTAAAGGAAGGACAGCAAATTCATGCTCAATCTTGTGTATCTGGTTTCTCATTTGACTTGCCACTTCAAAATGCACTGGTTACACTTTATTCTAGATGTGGGAAAACAGAGGAAGCATATCTAGCGTTTGAACAAACTGAAGCTGGAGATAATATAGCGTGGAATGCTCTGGTTTCGGGGTTTCAGCAGAGCGGAAACAATGAGGAAGCACTTCGTGTCTTTGCTCGAATGAACAGAGAAGGGATTGAAAGTAATAATTTCACGTTTGGGTCTGCTGTAAAAGCTGCTTCCGAGACAGCAAACATGAAACAAGGGAAGCAGGTTCATGCCGTGATCACCAAAACCGGATATGATTCAGAAACCGAAGTTGGTAATGCTTTAATCTCAATGTATGCCAAGTGTGGAAGCATTTCTGATGCAAAGAAGCGGTTTCTTGAACTCTCCACGAGAAATGAAGTTTCTTGGAATGCGATAATCAATGCTTATTCGAAACACGGGTTTGGTTCTGAAGCACTAGATCTTTTCGACCAGATGATACATTTTAATGTAAGGCCTAATCATGTGACACTTGTGGGAGTTCTATCAGCATGTAGCCACATAGGTCTTGTAAGCAAAGGGTTTGAATACTTTGAATCCATGAACACAAAATATGGGTTAGCTCCTAAACTGGAACACTATGTGTGCGTAGTGGATATGCTAACCCGAGCTGGTCTTTTGACCCGAGCAAAGGAGTTTATTCAGGAGAGGCCTATTGAGCCTGATGCTTTAGTCTGGAGAACGCTTTTGAGTGCTTGTGTGGTGCACAAGAACTTGGAAATTGGTGAGTTTGCTGCGCATCATCTCGTGGAGTTAGAGCCCGAAGACTCGGCGACATATGTACTTCTTTCGAATCTGTATGCCGTGTGCAGGAAATGGGATGCTAGGGATCAAACGAGACAAAAGATGAAAGAAAAGGGTGTGAAGAAAGAGCCTGGCCAAAGCTGGATCGAAGTTAAAAACTCGATCCACTCTTTCTATGTTGGTGACCAGAATCACCCATTGGCAGATGAAATACATGAATGTTTCCAAGATCTTACCAAACGAGCATCTGAGATCGGGTATGTGCAAGACTGTTTCAGCCTGTTGAATGAAGCGCAGCAAGAGCAAAAAGATCCGGCGATTTTCATTCACAGCGAGAAGCTAGCGATTTCGTTTGGACTCCTTAGCTTGCCTGCAAGAATGCCTATAAATGTAATGAAGAACTTGAGAGTTTGCAACGATTGCCATGATTGGATAAAGTTTGTATCCATGGTATCGAATCGAGAGATCATAGTGAGGGATGCGTATAGGTTTCATCATTTTGAAGGAGGTGCTTGTTCTTGTAAAGATTACTGGTAAGAACCAAAATCTTGGTAGCTTCACTTGCCTCTTTTGAGAAGGTTAAGTCGCTCTGTTTCCTAAGTTTGAGCTCCAACGAGTTTAGGAGAAGACTAATTTACACATTCTTTGTAAAGCCTCTCTTTGTTCATGCTTCCATTGCTTAGTGATTCTCAGTATCCTTCAAGGCCAATATCTTTATTTATTTTTTGGCTTATACATGTGTATAAATGTAGATTGTGCACAAGTGTCTTAATGTTTTTGTAAAGCCTCTATAATGCCATGAAACAGTCTGCTCTGAAAATCTACGGGAGAGCTTAATCTAGAATTTCTGGATAACTAAAAGCGAATCATAATCTAAAATTTAATTATACATGTCATAATTACATATCACATGGATCCAAATTTAGTACTGTTATAAATTGGACATGAAAGCACGCGATTATATAATAGAAGCGATAATTAAGATTAAAAAAACGAAACGCTAAAGAAAATCAAGGAAAAGGCAAGAAAAACAATTTAGCGATGGACCATTTTGTAGCTAAAACAATTTAGCAATCAAAAGACAATTTTCCACAACAGATGTGATGCACCTAATGGCATATTTCCTTGTAGTGCATTACATATTTGCACACAAAATGTGTATAGTAGTGAAAGGAAATAATGGCATATTTCCTTGTAGTGCATTACATATCAAAAGTATTATGGATTCCAAATACAAATATACATAATACAATTAAACAAACCACCAAGAGATGAAAGGATTCGCTGAAAGCTGGCTAACGTGCCTTAGGGGTCATTTCAGTGTTTAAACTTATGCTTTGTTGCACAATGTTCTTTGAGTCCACATCATGGATCCTCTTCTTCAAGTTTTCAGATGTTTCTAAACAATCATTTAGTTCATGAACAACCCGAGACATGTTTGGTCTCTCCGCGGAAGAAAGGTTAACGCAAGACATTGCTAATTCAAGAGCTTTCCATGTGGAACTTGTATCATAATCTCCAAGGAGATTTGGATCCATAATACTTTTGATATCACCATTTACGAGCATAGACCTGGCCCATTCTACTATGTGAGCCTTTTCACGAGATTTCTCAATCACAAGTTGACCACTGATGATTTCCAATAAGAGAATCCCAAAGCTATAGACATCACTCTTTTCAGTCAACCAAGATTTTTGGTAATACCTGCATGGCAGAATTTTAAAATTGGTTCAAACAGTTTGTCTTGGGAAAATTAGCCGGAACCAAAAAAACCAAACCGAACTAAATAATTATAAATACCGAACGGTTCCTTTCTTGAAACATTTTGGTTACTGAACTGAAAACCGAATAGGTATTTGAATATACGAAATATGTTTGTATGTCTAATAATATTAGTTATATTTAGATTTGAAATAACCAAAATATCCAAAAATACAATTTATAAATCTAAAATATTAGTTATACTTATATCAAAATTGATAGAATATTACCCAAAAAAACAAACTACCAGAATATTTTTATCCGAAGTTGTCCGAATAACTGATATTTTTATTTGATTTACCAAAAAAAATAATCCGAATTACTGAAAATTAACAACAAAAAAAACAATCTGAAACCGAATTTTGCTTGGTTATTAGCCGGTTCTCAGCTTCACTATCCAAACCGAACCGAACCAAAAACCGAAAGTACCAAACCAAAACCGATCCAAATTTCATAAATACTCGAACAATTTATATACAGCTATACCTGAATTATCCGAAAACCACAAAACTCGAACTGAATACCCGAACGCGCCTGGAAACTACAATGTGATATGCATTACAAACTTACTCTGGATCAAGATATCCAAGCGTCCCAGCAACAACAGTGGATACGTGAGTATCACTTCCTCCTACAATGAAGGATCTAGAAAGTCCAAAATCCGCGAGTTTTGCTTCCAAATGTTCACCCAACAATATATTTGTACTTTTCACATCTCTATGAACCATTGGTGGCTTGCAACCAATATGCAAATACTCAATTCCTAGCACAAAATAAAACCTTTTACATGTTAACCAATTACAAGAAATATCGAGTTTCAACTTAAAACAAAAGATATATAAAAATAAAAACTACAACAATTTTTACAAACCTAGCGCGGACTCTGCAGCTATTCGAAGTCTACTTGACCAGTTTAAGATAGAACTACCACGTTTTCCTGGAAAATAAGTTACCAAATTGTCAAAACCCTTCAAAGGCACTACAAGAAAATTTGTATATATCCACGAAATTAGTTGGAAATATAGTCCATATTAAGTAGATATTTTGCCATTAGCCACGGGGAGGCACAATTAGAATTTGTAGCTACCGGTACTTAGTGGCTATTCGTAGCTATGTTTCCTAAATATTATCACGACGAAATTTGTGGCTCATACCCACAAATAAACTAGTTTAGAATTCTTGTTCTTCAAATGAACTAAAAAACTGTTGATTCATACTCCTGTTTTACCCGAGATATGCTCTTTTAAGTCTCCATTTGCCATGAACTCGTAGATGAGAGCCAAGTCATCTCCTTCATCGCAGTATCCGATTAGGCTTACTAAATTTACATGCTGAACTCTTAGAAGTAGTTCCACCTAAAAATTTAGGACATAAATTGGTATATTTCATTGACTCATACATCTCATTTTTTTTTTTTTGTGTGTGGAAGATTGTGGTATATATACCTCTGTTTTGAATTCTTTATAGCCTTGAGTTGATGTCTAAGAGAGAACTTTAACGGCTACTTGTTCATTATTTAGTAGACCATGACAGACAACACCAAATCCTCCTTTACCCAAAACAACTTTAAAGTTATTAGTCATTTCCTTGATTTCTGAATATGTAAATCTTCTACTTTTCTTTTCGAGTGATGGTCTCATAACTGCAAACAAAAGTTTAACCAAAGTTCAATGATATTTCATATTTCTTACTTTTGATATGAGCATATTATATATTTTCTCCATTTGCTATTCTCTAGTTAGTACCTTTCCCAGCTGATGGATTTCTCCTTCTTAAAACGAAGATGAGAAGTAGCACAATTATGATAATGGCCACTAGTGAAGAAACAGATGCGATAACCACCACCACCGGAAATTTTTTATGGCATGATACACATAGGTTTATATTTCCTTCAACACTAAAGTAAATAATGTTATTGGTAACACACAAAAATAAAAACAAATGATGGATAGTGAACAAAAGAAGAACAAATCTTACTGTAGCTTTAGTCCTTCCTTTTTTCTATTAAGGAGGGCTTGATGAATAAAACCTTTAAGGTTGTTTCCGTTTAAGTTTCTGTAGATTTGGAGTAATCGTAAGAAATGAAGTAAATATGAAAATTTCGTTGAGAATTTCCGACAACTTACATTATCAACAAAAATTCCATCTTGGCTAGAAATTCAGGCACTTCTCCAGTCAAGTTGTTTTTGGACAAGTCCCTAAAATTTGTTAAGAGAGAAAAATGCAAACTAAATTCTATATTCTGCAAATAAATAAAAAATATCAGTATTTATCCAGACATGGAGATACTTACAACTCTTGAAGTTGGGTTAGATTTTTTATGCCGGGCGGTATAACTCCATTTAATCCACTTGAAGATAAATCTCTGTTTCAATTATCGTAAACATATCAAATCAGATATATTTCAGGGCTTACGTTTTGATAACACAAGATTTTGTTTTAGTGTTTTTACAGTGCTATGATTCTCGGTGGTGTAGACATATCAATAACACTGCATCGTACACCAATCCACAAGAATTGTTTAGGGACACATGGATCGCCTTGCCAACTGATTCTATTCAATCCATGAGTGGATTGGATATTCTTAATAGCAATGACTGTAACGAATTATATAAATAACAAAAAGAAATTAACATGTGTACAACAAAACTATACATGACAAGAAACTCACGTTGGTTGGGAGAGGGGACAAACTAAGCCTTATTGAGTAGTACTTACCACACAAACTAACTTAGCTATGGTTGATATATCATGGTTTTTATGGTTTTTGACCATGATATAAGTCATATTTATAGAGTTTTTTGGTCTTTTTAGAGTCCTATTAGAGTTTTTATAGTCTTTTTAGAGTCTTATTAGAGTCTTTACAGGTTGAAGTACGTTTGGAATATAATTGGAGATATTGAAGCATTTTGGAGCATTGTGGAAGAAGCTGCGAAAAGATGAAGTCAAGAGACGAATTTCAAGAGGAGTGTCAATCGACACTAGCCTTGGTGTCGATCGACACCCATCAAAGACAGAAGATGTTCGCGACTTTTACAAGATTTTGAAGAAAAGGTAATTGCTCATAAGTTTTCCTTATTTGCAAAAGTGCCCCTACTCGTGTTTTAACCCTTATATATAATTTTCAGAGCCATTGTTTAGACATTATCTCATATTTTAAGAATCTTAGAAGTTTAGGTTTTTGGAGAGAAAAATCAGACTCTTTTAGAGCAGATTTGGAACTCCCTTATTTCTTCTATTGATTTCTTTTATGCTTTCTATTCAAATAATGATTTCTGTTTCATTGATAATGTCTGAGTAGTTTGCTTGTTAGGTTTAGGGTTTTTTAAATTGATGAATTGTTAGGTTGAATTGAATTTGTTAGGATAAAATCATTAGAGTTCTTCATCTGGATTTGTGATTAATGTTTATTCTAGTTTCGCGGCCTATAATCTGATCTTAGGTTAATTGGTAGACACGAGAGTGTGATTAATTGCCTGAACTAATTTAGATGAGCAAGATTCCTATCTGCGAAGAGATTTGGTTTAGGATCTTGTGAACAATTGAACCTACACTTAATGTTTGATTGAATTGCTAGAATTTGCAAAGAGATTTGGGATTCTAGGGTTTAGATATAGATAATTTCTGCAACGAGAGTTGATTGATTTTACATTAGTGTTTCAAGTTCAAGAACAATACTTAATAAATCCCTAACATTCTGTCTAGATCTGCAATTTGGATTCACCTGAGAATTTTCCTGAACCTAGCGTTTTGTCTCTTGAATTTATTAAGTCTTTAATTGTTTGCTGTCTTTTAATTTAATCTTACTCTTATTATAATTCGAAATTGAAAGTCTGCTATGTAACAATCTAATTCCCTGTGGATTCGATCACTAAGTATTACGACTGATCTCTTAATTTGAGAGTAGCTCTAGGGTAAATTTGAGCATATCAATGGTGATGAATGATATACTACTTATTTACGTTTTGAAAACTTGATTCTGCTATTTTTATAATTCATATTATTCATCAAACTTTTACGTTTTCATTTTTTTTTAAAGTGACTCTGTTATATTTAATTAACATGTTAAAAATGTAACTCGAAAAATAAAAAGTGATTAATCTACTAAAATATATTTTCAATGTTTTATAATTATTAATTATACGAAAATTTTATCCATGCAGTTCAGTTCGTTGTACTAACAATTTTCAGTTATTCCGTTATTTTGCTATTCATCTAACATACCAGTCAAACCTTGTCCAAATACCTTAACTATAAAAGTTCAGCTTGTTCCCTATCATATGTTTTATGTGCATAAAAGTACAAAGCCACATACCATCATTTTTATTTGTTTCTGATTGTGGAAACTCAATGATTCTGAAAATCTCTAAAGCACTCATCAAGGGTGGAAGAGTCGACCTTGAGGTTCTTGAGAGCTCCACACGACATACCCCTCCCTCGCAATTTAGCGGTACAGTGTTGGTCAACATCTCTACTTGGAACTTCTTGGGACGATAAGGTGGGAAAGGAACTTTACCATTCGCCACAATTTCAATTCCTCTGGTTTCATTGGCTCGCACTTGTTGAATTTCGGCGACGTAAATGTAAGCGTAAATTTGATCATCAGAGCTTTCCATATTCCATATAAAGGTCAATGGCTCACTTACATTAGTTGGTATGGCAGCTGTCGAAATTACATCTTGTGGCAAGTCATAGCCACCAGAAGAATCAGTTACGTTGAGTGTTGTGTTTATTTTCGTCCATTCTGGTTGGAAGTAGGGAAACCAAACACGATCATGGACATCTTTGGGATGGCTACAAAATTTAAAGCATTTTAACTTTATATCAATAGTAAAAAAAAAGATAGAAAAAAAGACATGGGTCTTACAGTATTGTGTTGTTTGAATTGGTGAAGTAGAAGCGTCTTAAAACCTTCAAGGAACCGGTTTGTGTGGTATAAGTATTATACCGCAAGGGTCTTAACTCTATAGTTGATTAAGTGGTGTACTTGTTCCTGTCTTAACAACACATATATATAAAACGTTAGATCTTGTGGTGTGAATGATCTCCTCTACATCACCGAAACCTGTTTTCCGCAGATCTAGGGACTTCCAAATATTAGGACCAAGGTAGAGGTCGAATCTTGGGAAAGTATTAAGACCGTCATAGTTTCCATATACAAACACTGTCCTGATCAGATAATTTGTGTCTTGCGTGACACTCAAACTGTAGCAGTTTCGCAATCCATCAGGAAAGTATCTCAAAACCCTATATGGCTTTGCGATGAAGTCTGTCTCTGAGACCTTTTGGATGGTACCGGTTTTGCCTCCGCGGATAAAATCGGCATCAGTTATGTATGTTATATTGGTCACTGGTTCGATATAAGGAGATTCGTTGGAAGGTAATCCACAATCTATACTGATGAATCCTGGTTACATCGGAGGCATAAATCGGAAAGATTATTGGAAATTCTATATCAAAAGAAGAAAAAGAGGGATCTAAAAATACCTTGTTGATTCTGAGAGTGAACAAGGTGTATGACGGAGAAAGTGGCACAAGCGATAAACCAAAGCTCCTTGCAAGTCTTCATTAGCGACTACTTTTATCAATTCTCAACCAAATCAAAACTTAACAACTACCAAAGTCTTGAAACATCATGAAGTACTCATTTGTCTGTTTTATGTACCCTTCTCATGAACAATGAAAGTAGAAGCTGGCAAAGTCAACTTAATGAATACGTCAACCTGCTAAAAGAAAACGAGCAAATAATAATTTACTAATACAAATGGAGGAAGACATTAATAGTATAATAGTAAACGAATTATCTCTAAGAAATGGTGGAGCAACGCTGGTAGTCTTGAAGATAATTTCGGAAGACCAAAACTGACGTGCGATATGATTTTGCTGTCGGGTTTTGATTCAGTTTTAGTAAAGAGAGTCTTGGGTTTTAATTCTTGTGTTTGTGGTTAATTGGTTATATATGTTATTTAAATTGGTCCGACCTGCCCAAAACAAACAATTTTAGGATGTTTTTAACAGGACTTTCGGTTTTTTTCATACATCAAGAGTACAAAAAATGTCATATCATACATCAATAATAGTGTTGGGCTATCACATACCCCAATGAATAATCTAGTTCAATTCATACATCGAATTATTAAAATCAGTCAATTCATACATAATCTTGTTCAATTCATACTTCAATAAATAATCTCGTAACAATGTTAGTTTTACCGTCAATTTTAATCGTTTAAGTCAAAACTGTAGTTAACAAATTTATTTAAAACAACACCGTTTTAAGATAAAATAAAAATAAATAAATAATAAATAATTTTTTAAACAATTTTTTAACTAGGGTTTTAACTAAAACGACTAAAATTGACGGCAAAACTAATATTGTTACGAGATTATTTATTGGGGTATGAATTGAACAAGATTATGTATGAATTGACTGATTTTAATAATTTTATGTATGAATTGAACGATATTATTCATTGGTGTATGTGACACACTATTATTGATGTATGATCTGGCATTTTTCATACTTTTGATGTATGAAAAAGTCTAAAGTCCGTTTTTAACACAATAGATATATGAATAGGTATATGTTAACCTTTTTTGAGAAATTGATTCAAACAGCCCCATTTTATGTTTTCAGTTCAATAATAGACCTAAAAAATTTGTTAATCACTTTTAACATTATTAGGAAGGTGTTAGACACATTTAGGAAGACTGTCATAATTCAATTTAAGAAGCTGTTAGACACATTTAGTAAGGCTTTCCTAACTTTAATGAAAATTTAGGAAGCCGTAAGGAAAACATTAGACATATTTAGGAAGGCTTTCCTAACTTTAATGAAGGCTATTTATGAACAAACGAGTTTCTAGGATTATTTTTGAAAAATAAACTTCATTTTGTGCTATTTAAGAAAATTGCCCTTTTTTTGTTAAAAGGCTTGCTTGAATTAATAAATGTTAAAGATACAAGGAAAAAAAAAACATAACAACAAAAGAAAAAAAGAAAAAGAAAGAGTAAGGAAAGATAACCTATCACAATTGAACTTTCCTAATAGGATTTGCCTCGAGAGAAGACCCATATAGCAGATGGTAACCATCGGAAGACAGTTAAAGAAGGTAGGTAACATAGCCACGGGAAACTATGAAGACCATAGTAACATAAGAGGCTCCCCATGACTAGAGCCTAGACTTTGGAGAGCTTGTGCCTTATTCCTCAAAGTCGAGAGGATCCTGCGAGTTATTACAATAGGTTGTTGACTAACTCCATTATGAAAACGCCTATTTCGTTCTAGCCAGACTTCATAAATGGTAGCTTGCCATCCCTGACGGAGGGCGAGCGAGCGATTACGATCCGAGGAAGCTGAATGGAGCCATATAAGATTACGAGCCCAATCAACATGGGGAGCGGTTAGACGAAGACGGTTTGTAATATCTTTCCAGATTACCGAGACAAAAGAACACTCGAAGAATAAGTGGTCTCGGGTTTCCTGGAACTGACCACAAAGGAGACATGTTGTCTCAACATCTTGATCCCATGAAGAGACCCTGTTGAGAGTCGGATTCCTATTGAGAACAAATAACCAAGTTGTTGTGCTATGTTTTGGAATTGCGACTTGATTCCACACCAATGATGACCAGCTAACCAGAGGTTTGGAGATACGAATGACATTCCACACTTTATGAAATGAGAATCTATTTTGAAGTTTAGATTCAACAAGCCATAAAAGACAATCACTACGAGATAAGGGAGTGATTGTCGTTGTGAAAAGGAGGAGCTGAAGCTGCTTATCGGATCGGGCTGGAGGGAGAGGCCATCCAAGAGGACCAATCACATCACTAACCAGAGCAGTAAAAGGAATTCCGAGAGACGAAGGCCCGGATGGACCAAGGAAATCGATCAAGGATCCAAAAGGGGTCCAAGGGTCAGACCAGAAGAAAGTATCCTCTCCATTTTTAATAGAAATGCGGAGGAAAGCTAAGGCTTTCGGCCTTAGATTGAGAAGCTTCTTAAACATCCAAGAGAAAACCGAACTTTTGCTATTCAAAGACCAGAAACTAGCACGAGAGAGGTACTCTCGTCGGATCCAGGCTACCCAAATTGAGCCAGCTTTGAAGAAGAGCATCCAAATAAGCTTTAGTCCGCAAGTTTCATTCCAAGAAGAGAGATTTCGAAGCCCCAAACCCCCCCCCCCCTCTGTTTTCGGTAGGGAGAGATCCTGCCAAGAAACCCGAGCACCAGTAGATATGTTCGGCTTACCGTGCCAAAGGAAGGAGCTAGAGAGACTATTTATGAGCTTTATAACCCTTTTACGGAGGATAAAAGCTGAGCACCAGAACCCTGTAATACCAGATATAATAGTGGATATGAGACACATTCTTCCCGCTAGGCTTAGATATCTAGTAGTCCACGAATTCAGCTTTTTCGGATCATAGAGAGAAGGGGATCGCAATCTGAGATAGATAACCTTTTGGAACAAAGAGGCAAGCCAAGGTAGCGCACTGGGAGAGAACCTGGTGTGAGGGTGAAGCGGTCTTGAATTCTCTGGAGCACAGCGTCAGAGACCCCAGAGCTGAACATAGAACTCTTCTCAATATTTACAGCAAGTCCAAATATCTTTTCAAACAGGGTAAGAACATCGAGAACACCAGTAAGAGATCGTTCAGTCCCATCTAGGAAGATCAATAAGTCGTCTGCAAAACAGAGATGAGTAAGGAGATGGTCTTCACATCCTTGATGGTAATCGAAAACTCCTCCCGCAGCTGCTTTGTTCAGCATAATGGATAGAAAATTCATAACCAATACAAGCAGCGGAGGAGAAAGAGGGTCACCCTGGCGAAGTCCGGAACAGCCCTTGAAGTAGCCCAAGGTTACACCATTAATACTCACTGAGAAAGAAGGAGAACTGATACAAGCCTTAGCCCAGCCAAGAAAATCATTTGTTAAACCATAGGCCTGCAAAGAACTGAGAACAAAATCGCATCTGACGGAATCGAAAGCCTTGGATATATCAACTTTAAGCGTGATGTTTGGATGGCCATTCGATTTATGATACCCTTGGATAACCTCCGAGGCAAGAAGGACATTTTCAAGTAGAAGTCTATCCTTGGCGAATGCCGATTGATTTGGGAGGACGGTGCTCGGCATGCATCGCTTAATCCTGTCAGACATGATCTTGGAGATCATTTTATAAACTGTGTTACAGCAAGAGATTGACCTAAAATCCTTTATTTGATCCGCACCAATCCTATTTTGAATAAAGACCAGGGAGGTGGAATTAAGCACAAACGGAAGGAAAACTGAGGAGAAGAACTCTTGAACAATAGCACAAACCTCCGGGCCTAGAAGACCCCACGTTGCTCTAAAGAACTCTGCAGGGAGGCCATCCGGGCCTGGCGTTTTGTTAAGAGGCATGTTGTACAATGTATTCTGCACTAGATCACAGGAGATAGCAGAATAGAGGATGTCTTTTTGAGTCTGGGTACAGATATTGGGATGCAAAACTTGCAAGAATTCTGGCAACGCAGGGCAGAAAACTCCCTTCACATTGCGCAAGATTCCAGAGAAGTACTCAATAATCAATTCGTGCACTTGTTGAAGCGTTTCTGTTTTAGACCCATCTGTTCTCAGCAGGTATTTGATCGCGTTCATGGCATTTCTTGCTTTTGTGACAAGATGGAAGAATTTAGTATTGAAATCACCTTCCTCCAACCATTTTATATGAGAACGCTGACGAATGAAGCTATCTTCAGCCAATCGTAGCAACAACCAAGAATCCCTGACCTGATGCTCATTTTGAATGTTAATCGGAGAAGGGTCATCTAGGGATAGAAGCTGCATTGCTTTTAGGGAACAACTAGCTTCTGAAACCCTGCGCTCAATCTCACTGAAGTTCTCCTTGCAAAGCGTTTTTAGAGGCCTTTTGAGAGTCTTTAGTTTGTAGCATAAGTTTCCCAGGTTTAAAGCAATCTCCCCTACTTCTTCCCAGGCAGCAGCTACTGTAGGTAGGAACGAGGGCAACTTTATCAAGAAATTATAAAATTTAAAGGGTCGATTACCGTAGGACGGAGGAGGAGTGAGCAACTTAATGTGGCCAGGTGAATGATCAGAGAACTCCGGTGGCTCAAAAGAGCAGTGACTGGAAGGGAACAAGAGTAACCATTGATCGTTTACCAAGCATCTATCAAGCTTTTTCCCAACCGGTGCTGAGGGACGGTTATTTGTCCAAGTATACTTCGGACCTTGGGAGGAGAGGTCGAAGAGGCCAACAGAAGCCATGCAATTGCTAAAACGGCGCATTGCAGGGGTAGAGTTGATAATCGCAGGATTTGAAGTCTCCAGAGGGGAAACTATCTCATTGAAATCTCCACATACTAACCACGGCTTTAAAGACAGATTGAAAGATGCGTAAGTGTCCTGAAGAGATATCTAGAGAGCGAGACGATCATCTTCATCATTTGATGCGTAAACAGCTGTGTAGATGAAAGAAGATTTGTCTTCAAGAGTGATCTCGCAGGTGATAGACTGGAGATCCGAGAATAGATGTTGAACTTTAATATGAGGCTTGAATATGATCTATATTTTTCCCAAATCCGAAAAATGATAGTTAGAGATAACAGACCAATCTCGGCCGATGCGAGAAAGAACCTGGTTCTGGTTTGATTCTTTCACATGCGTTTCTATAAGGGCTCCAAAAGAACCTGATCTAGAGTTGATCCAACTTGCTAGCGGGCTATGCTTAATGGTGTCGTTAATACCGCGCACGTTCCAGAAAAAAGTATCCGACATAAAAAAGATTAGAGGTTGCGACGGCCCTCTATACAAAGAGGAGGGACGCCACCTGATCCAGGGGATTTCTAAGCAAACAACTTTCGTTTCTTTGACTTCCTTGCAACGGGAGGCGAAGAGGACGAGGGGCACGTTTGCAACACAAGAGACAAATTAACTTCCGGTTCTTTTTCCGATTCATCATCAGACTCCGGTCCTTGAAGAGCTAGAAAAGGGTTTTGTGATGCGAAAGAGGGGTTCGTGATAGCCAGAGCCCGAACATAGCGAGAGCTTATTCCGTTGAGTACCGGGGAAAACTGAGTAACAAGAGCTTGATCGTCCTGGATCTCTGGAGCCACCAACTCCTTAGAAGGAGGCATGACTACCGAAGGGATTTCAAGACTTGGGGCGGACCCTGACGAAGAAGCAATAGCCAAGGGAAGATGAGGGTTCGGAGAAGTCGTTCCCAAAGAAACAGTGGTTGGCATAGATACTTGGGGATCAGCCGAAGGTTTAGCCTTAGGACGCCAAATAGTGCCAGTAGGTATTCTCTGAGATGCTGCTGGAGGGGTCTGGGAAGTGGCAGGAGAAGACACTGGCCCAGTGGCAGAGGTAGAACCCCTCTCGAAATTAGTAGCATACTGCTTTAAGGAGGAGCCACGAGGATGGTTTGGTTTGGGTTTCTCCCCTGCTGGCTTAGAAGGGCAAAGAGACTCCTTATGGCCAATGTTGTTACAGATAGAACACAACGGAGGGAGCCAAGGGTACGATACTGAAAGGAGCAGAACGTCCCCGTTTTCCCTTTC
The DNA here is from genome assembly GCA_020283515.1 of Alliaria petiolata. Taxonomy (NCBI): domain Eukaryota; kingdom Viridiplantae; phylum Streptophyta; class Magnoliopsida; order Brassicales; family Brassicaceae; genus Alliaria; species Alliaria petiolata. The sequence continues at coordinate 54,580,321 of JAHZTW010000004.1, read as the reverse complement.
AACCTCCACCGTACGAGGGAGAGGAGATGTAAGGTCAACCACCACTTTTATCTCAACCTTATCAATACTGAAAGGCTTCTTATCAATAATACGACCTAGCAATTTGGAGATGAAACTTAAACCTTCGTCCGTAATAAGATCAAAGGGGACTTGATGGATAGTTGCCCAAATCGGTGCCTGTTGAAGAGAGGGTGGGTCAAAGCTGAATGATGCTTTCCACTCGGTCACAAAAAAAGGCGAGTCACCAACGCGCCATAACTCGTGCTGAAGAACACGTCTCCGAAGAGCTGCAGAAGGGATATGGAAAAGAAAGGCATTTTGGGTGAGCTTATGAACCGTCACCTTTTTGTCTTTTCCCCAAAGAAAATTTAAGACATCCCAGATTTTTCCATAAGAAGGGAGGTTGCCATAGAAAATGCCCACAATGAAATCAGAGTGGAGCTGCGCTCCTCTTTCAAAAACAGCGTTTGGGATTTTGACCCGAGGTCTACCCTCAGTTGAAGTAGTTATCGGAGCCGACGAAATTGGAATTGTGCTGGTAGATTTGGCTCGGGAAGGCCAATTAAACCCAGAGCTCGAGAGGGGGGAAGGCTGAGCAGTGGGTAGAGACGACGAACCTGAAGCAGGAGGAGTACCTAGGAGACCTCTCACCGGAGAGGGGATAGGAGGAGGAGGTCTGGAAGGCGGAGGAGAGCGCTCGGACATTTCAGAATCAGAGGTTTGCCGAGATGAAAAGTTTGAATATGGGTCTAGGGGAGGAGAAGGAGGAGGGGAAGGGGAAGATAGAGAGGGAGGGGAAGTCATGGCTGAGAGAAATTCTCGGCGGTGGCGTGAGGCCTAACCGTCGGCGGTGAGTTAAGAAAGAAACCCTAATTCGTCTGCTTAGTCGCCCAGAGAGGAGAGAGAGTTCCGGCCGTTCAACCGGTATATGTTAACCTAACAAATGTCTTTTTCCTTTTTTATCGAGGTGCCTGGCACAAGCCATAGAGAGATTTTTGTAAACAACAAACTTTGTTCTTGTCACAACCACGAAAACTAGGGGAGAGAGACGCATATAAATTTTTTCTTTTAAATCACCATGGAGAAAAGCATTATAAACAGTCATCTAGTGAATTTTTTAGTTCTTAGATGCAGCAATTCGTAAGAAAATTAGAATTATAGTCACTTTACCGACAAGAGCGAAAGTATTTTCATAATCATCGCACTTAATCTGATTATTACCAAAAACCACAAAATACGCTTTATATTTTGGAATAATTTGGGCCAAATTTATTTTTATATTTACATATCGCTACATTTAAATACTATATATTGCTGCAAAAACCATAAATAGAAACGAACAACATCATTATCTAGATACTACGTTTAGGTGCAGCCAGAGGTGGATGTATGTAGAAGGGTACGGGTCACGTGCCCCCGGTTTTTTTTTTTTCTTCTTTTACTAAGATTACTTATCTGATTAAATGTTTGAGAAAAAAATGGTTTCCCGTCTTACAATGCCCCCGTCCGTTGAAAAAAATTACTTTAACTTATACTAGATACAAAAATTTATATAATAACCTTATAGTATCTGATTTTTTTTATTATTTATAACATTAGGTCTCCGTAGAAAAAAGTTCTAGATCCGCCCCTGTGTGCAGCATCTAAATACAATATCTAAATATACAAACGAACCGAACCGTAATTGTTTTCTTTCCGCCATTGGTCTTAGTTGTTGCTATCAAGAGTATATAAACAAGCTATGGATTAAGTAGAATTAGTTGGTAAGGAGATACATGTGTATGTGTTCCACAGCAATTCTTGTGGGATGGTCTTACGTACCTGCGAGTACACCAAGATTTTCTCACCAAAAATCAATTTCTTGTACGTGTAATTAATGGTTGATCATTCATAAGACATTTATCTTTGTAAATCTTTGCGTTTCTTGTATATCTTAATTATTCTTAATATCGTTACACTTTAAATGTGTTTCTGATCTTAACACCAGAGACTTGTCCAGAAGTAAATTATCTGGACTCATAGCTCCTGAGATCCAAAATCTTACCCTGCTTCAAAATTTGTAAGTGCGTAAATTTTACACGAATGCTCTGTTTTTTTTTCTTTTTCTAATAACACAGTTGATATAAAAATATTCAATTGACTCAATTTTTGCAAATGATTTTTTTTTTTTGTCAATAAATGATATTTCTTTTTAATTTGAAAAAAAAAAAAGAATATCGGAATGTACGTCCAAAGCTATCAGCTCGTCTCATCGCTGTCTTAGAAACTCCAGACTGCGACCCGACCCGGCCCGTTTCGGAACCAACTACCCCTTGAATGTATACGTCCAAAGCTATCAGCTCGTCTCATCGCTGTCTTTGAAACTCCAGACTTCGACCCGATCCGACCCGTCTCGGAACCGAATAACCCTTTTTGACTGACAGAGAAAACTGCAAACATTTTCCTTCAATTTCCCGGGAAAGTAGCCGAGAAAACAAAAATCTGTAAGTTAAAAGGGCGAAAGAGAATGTACTCGGCGATTCGGTCGTCGCTTCCACTGGATGGCACCATGGGGGAATATTCCGACGGAACTAATCTTCCCGTCGACGCCTGCTTAGTCCTAACCACTGACCCCAAGCCCCGCCTTCGCTGGACATCGGAGCTCCACGAGCGATTCGTCGACGCCGTCACCCAGCTCGGCGGACCCGAGAGTGAGTACAGTTTAAAAATTCCCGGATCTTTGGATAAAATGTGGTTTTCTACCGTCTTCTTAGGGTTTCTATATTTGGAATTAGATGGTGGAGATTTCTCAAGTAAGATCCTCGAAATAGGAGCGACTTTCTTGGGTTTGATGTCACTTTGAACAAGAATTAGCCATTATTACTGTATCAAATTTGATTCCTTGATGATTTTCTTATATTTTGATGTTTTGTTTCTGAACACTACTGTTCTTGGCCTTGAGATTTGATTGCAAGATGAAATTGGGATCTGATTCATTTTCCTTATGGATTGAGATTTCAGACTTTCTCTGTTTGTTCTGATTACAGAAGCAACGCCTAAAACGATAATGAGAACGATGGGAGTGAAAGGTCTCACTCTCTACCACCTGAAATCTCATCTTCAGGTTTGATTCTACTCACAATATCTATTATATAGTTCATTGGCTACTTAATTTGTTTACTCGATTACTTAAAACACACAAAGTTTAGTGCTTTGATTACTTAAAAATGTGGTTTTTTTATTTTTTTGCTCGGTAGAAATTCCGCCTGGGGAGGCAATCTTGCAAAGAATCAACTGAAAACTCAAGGATGGTATTCATTTAATCCTCATGGACTCTGTGAACTTATTATGTTGGGAATCTTCATGGACTCTATGAACTTATCTATGTGCAGTTTCTTGTGTTGCGGAGAGTCAGGACACAGGTTCATCCTCAACATCATCGTTAAGATTGGCTGCACAGGAACAGAACGAGTAAGTTCACATGTGGTCTTCTCTTCGTCCCCCAATTTTTGTCAACTAGTGGCTGTGAACGTCCATTGTGATGAAGTGAACACTCCTTTTTTCTTGTTGTTTTCTCGAGCCAGTAGTTATCAGATCACAGAAGCCTTGCGTGCGCAAATGGAAGTCCAAAGAAGACTACACGAGCAATTAGAGGTTAGTTTTCTTATTCCAATTCACTCATCATAATGTTTGATTGAACAGAGAATTCAACATAGAGTAATGGTTCCTTCCACATATGATTGGGAGTACATTAGTATGCGCAGGTCCAAAGGCGGCTCCAGCTAAGGATCGAGGCACAAGGGAAGTACTTGCAATCGATTCTTGAGAAAGCTTGCAAGGCTATAGAGGAGCAAGCTGTTGCGTTTGCTGGGCTAGAGGCGGCTAGAGAAGAGCTTTCAGAGCTAGCCATCAAGGTCTCCAACGGGTGCCAAGGAACAACAACAACGAGCCCGTTCGACACAGCCAAAATGACAGTTCCGTCCTTGTCCGAGCTTGCGGTAGCGATAGAGCGCAAGAACAACTGTTCAGCAGAGAGCTCTCTTAGTTCAAGCACTGTGGGAAGCCCGGTTTCATCTGCGCTGATGAAGAAGAGGCATCGGGGAGTGTTTGGAAACGGGGATAGTGTAGTTGTGGGTCATGAAGCTGGGTGGGTTATGCCTAGTAGTAGCATTGGATGAAGGTAGAGAGAAATAGAGAGAGAGAGAGAGAGAGACCATAATTTTACCTAATTTGCTTTGTTGTTGTATTTAAGTAAAAATTTTGTCATCAAAACTATCTGTCTTAGCTTGTAATGTATATATTTGTTAAAGATAAACCACCTCGCCTTCTTCGTTAAAGATAAATGTTGATTTTTTTTTTACGTAATAAGAGTCGATAGAAGTGGAACAGTAGACATATTATACATTACTCATAAATGGAAACGTGCTTGCAACCAGAAACATAATGAAGCTGCCACCAAAATTAAGAGTTTTAATAAAGGGTTAAAATTCTCGAGAAGACAAAAAAGAGAAACATGAAATTCCCAAGTATACACTCTATTGAACTCGTATACTTGTCCATCTATGCCAAGATCTTCCTGAAAAAAAAAAGTACATAAGCAGTATAAAAAAAGAAAGAAACAAGTCAATTCTGCATTAATGAACTGTCAATTTCATGAATGTAAGTCGAAAAACCAAATTCTCGAGGTAGTATGGATTTTCTAACAGCACATAACTTGTGAAAATGATCTCAATTCGAATGCCATGAATGTCAAGAAGCTAATAATCATTCCCAAAAGCCATGAATGAGTTTTACCCTCGCAGAGACGAATACCAAGAAGAAATCGGAAAAAGAAAATAAAAAAAACAGAGTTTAAGAGAAAATGAAAATCAACCCTAGAGATGATCATAATTTGGAATTCCAATATCTGTTTGGCACATTAATAAAAGTGAGATTTTTATTTTTGTTTAAGGAAAAAAAGAAATTTTGACAGAAAAAATAAATAAAAATTGATTTAAAAAAACAAAATACACGTGTCAAACCTTGAATTGCCAACTGACTTGGGCCTTTCCGCTCTACTATTTATAGCCCAATGGGTGCTTTTTAGTTGGACAAGGCATGTAGAGCCCACGTTATGGTTCGGCTCGGTTTAGGTGGAAAATTTAAGACCGGATCGGTTATGGTTTCTATCTTAAAATGCAGGACCGGTTCGATTTCAAATAAATCGACTGTTTTAAAATATAACCGTTAGAAGATATACATCTCAAACCCAAACATTTTCTTCCAATTTATTTTTATTTCCACAATCTTCTCAAATCCTTTCCCCAAATTTTCTCTCCTTCTCTCTTTTTTTTCTTTGAAGAATTCTCTCAATCGACTATTCAAAAATTTGCAGAAACGGAAAATCCGTCTACATTTTTAGATCTGTATTTGTTTCGCTCTTAATTCGTGAATTCGTTTGATTCGCGATCTTGTTTTAGATTGTTATAATCGTTCAATTTTTCTTCTTTTGTTGGATAGAGATCTTGATTACAGTTTCTACAAGCTTCTTGATTCCGCCTGAAACCGACCCGATTGGTTGGGTTTCTCGTCGAGGTAAGTTTCTGGGTTTTGCTTAATCGTTCTTATTCTGTGTCGATCGCGATTTTGTTTTAGCGTTTTCAGTTTTCCGAATCGGTTCATAGTTTAATTTCTGGTTAGGGTTTCTTTTCCCCTTTTCGTTTTGAAGCTTCTTCTTTGATTCCTTTAGGTAAATTCTCTGTTAGCGTTGGTGTTTCTGAATTTCATCACAGTTTTGGTAATGGAATTGTTTCTGTTGAAATTATTACTCGTTTTTACAAGAACAAAAACTGCTCTTTTTACAAGATTTGAAAGCCTTTTTGTTTTTTGTTTTTTTTGGTTTGGTCAAACCCAAGAGATTAGGATAATTTTATACTTTTGGTTTTGTTTGGAAACGATTTTTTTCTTTTCCCTTCAACCCCAAAGAAGATCATAGGCAGACATTAATCTAATAGTGTTCTGTCAGATTCTTCTTTGGGAACATTGTCCCGTTGCAAGAACCGATATATGGGTTGGTGGTGCATGCCTAAGCAAGAATGACTCTGGATTGAGAAAAGATGCCTCTCTTTACTAACCCACGGCTTACAAAAAATCTAAAGGCAAAGACCATGATTTACAAAAACTCTAAAAGGCAAAGACTATGATTTACAAAAACTCTAAAGGACAAGGGATTAAGAAAGTCTTTATGGCAAAGGAAGAATGCATAACGAGGGTTATATGGTTTGGTGGTGCATGTAACTCTGGATTAAAAACAGACTACTCACTTTAAAAGAGGCAAAAAAAACTATGAATTGGAAGAGAAGGAGGGGTTAAGAAAGTCTCTATGTCAAAGGAAGAATGTCTAACGAGGGAGATATATGGGTTGGATTGAAAACTGATGGATTAAGGAGGTATTGAGGCAAAGACTATGAATTGGAAACAGATTCCTCATTACTACCAACTGCTTAAAAGTCTCTAGGCGAAGGCTTGAAAGGCAGAGAGAGACTACAAATTGGAAGATAGCGAGGGGTTAAGAAAGTTGACTGTGAGTTGAAAACAGATGCATCACTTTACTACTCACGGCTTAATGGTCTCCAGACAAAGACTCAAGGGAAAGGCTATGAATTGGAAGATAACGAGGGATTAAGAAAGTCTTAAGGCTTAATGGTGTCTCTAGACAAAGACTTAAGGGAAAGACAAAGACTCACCGGTTAATGGTCTCTAGACAAACAGAAGCTTCACTTTACTACACAAAGCTTACAAAAACTCTAAAGGCAAGGACAAATATGTGGATTGAAAAATCTCTAAAGGCAACGAGGGTTAAATGGGTTGGTGGTGCATGTAACTACGAAGGATGTCTCTAGACAAAGACTCTGGATTGAATAAAAACAGAAGCTTCACTTTACTACACACAGCTTACAAAACTCTAAAGGCAAGGAAAAATATGTGGATTGAAAAAATCTTAAGCCTCACTTCACTACACACAGCTTAAAAGTCTCTAGACAAAGACATGAATTGGAAGATGACGAGAGAGATCAAGAAAGTCTTAAGGCAAAGACTCTAGATTGAAAAAACAGATGCCTCACTTTACTACACACAGCTTAAAAGTCTCTATCAAAGACTTAAGGGAAAGACTATGAATTGGAAGATAAAGAGGGATTAAGAAAGTCTCAAGGTAAAGACTGTGAATTGAAAACAGATTACTCACGGCTTAGGAAAGCTCTTAAGTCAAAAACAATGGGTCAGTTTTAGACATGATGGATGGAAAGAATATGACCACAAGGTTTAAAAGTGGACAACCACGAGGCTTAAAAGTTTACAAAGATTGGTTAATATTTTGATGGATGGAAAGAGTAACCAATTGTCTGAAATCAGTCTCAAGCAGAGACTGCAACAAAAAAGAAGAAACGACTAATGGCTTAAAAAAACCTTGTTGGATGGGAAAAAAAACGACCCAACTGCTTAGAAAAGTTTTAAGACAAACACTGAACCGAGAACTATGCTTTATGATAACCAAAAGGCTTAAAAGTAGACAAAGAGTGACCAAATCAGCCTTAAGAGAGAGACTAAAACAAAAACATGTACTCGCAGCTTAGAAAAGTCTTCAGACAAAGACAAAGACTGGAGTCTGGTATTTGACTTGCTAGACCGGAAACAAAAACAACCAACGATTTGTTGCATTGGAAAAAGACCACAATGCTTAAAGAATTCATAAGTCAAAGACTCTTGACAAAGATTATGGATCAAAAACAGAAGCCTACTTAAGCAACATGGCTTCCGAAATCAGTCTTAAGCAGAGACTGCAACAGAAAAAAATAAACGACTAATGGCTTGAAAGTCTTAAGGCAACGACTGAATGGAAAACAGATGCCTCACTTCACTACACACGGCTTTAAAGTCTCTAGACAAAGACTCAAGGCAAAAACACTATGAATTGAAAGATAAACGAGGGATAAAGAAAGTCTTCAGGCAAAGACTATAAATTGAAAACGGATTCCTTAATTCCACTACCAACGGCTTACAAAAACTCTAAAGGCAAAGACAATGGGTTGGTTTTGATAAAGACAATGGGCCAGTTTTTAGACATGTTGGGTGGAAAAAATGACCAGCTGCTTAGAAACATTCTTAGACAAAAACTATGGAAAAAACAACCAACGGCTTAAAGAAGTCTTAAGACAAAGACTGAACTGAGAAGTGAGAACTATGTCTCTGCAATAACCACAAGGCTTGAAAGTAGACAAAGAGTATAAGATGGATGGATAGAACGACCAATGGCTGAAAAAAGTCACAAATGGCGCTGAAAAGTCTTTTGACAAAAACAGTCTTAATGATCATTTTGATGGCTATTTGATATTTCATTCACAGTAGCAACAAGATGGTTATAGGCGTAACCTCGTCAAGCTTCCTAAGCTATTTGATCGTCTTACTGGTTTTAACGCCTTTTTTGGTATTCACATCATTTGTTCATCATTGTCTATATCTTGCTTATCCTTCATGGTATCTTCCTCTATTTCGCCAAGCCTTGGTATTTCACTCGGTAAGTCTATGATTGATTCTAAGTTCTTTAATTGTTCAGAAAGAATAATATTGATTTTGAGTTTGAGATGTCCTTTTTTGCAGACATGGATGTATCTTTCAGTACCAATTTTACTCTCTGGTGGAGAAAGAACACTTAGGTATTTCCGTTCTGGTTCGACTTTTTAAGGTATGTACAAAAAGAAAAACAGAGTACTCTGTTTTCTTTAGTTGTACTCATTTCTTGATATTAAAAGGCTAACTTCTTTTGATTTGTTTTCCTTTAGGTTGCTATATATCCCGGTAACGTTCTGACGCTGCAAATGTCGAAACCATCTCAATTTCGTTACAAAAGCGGACAATACATGTTCGTCCAGTGTCCTGCAGTTTCGCCGTTCGAATGGTAAAAGTTACTAATTACAGAAAGGAAACTTGTTTTTGTTACTACTCAAAAAATCTTTCTTACGAATTTGTATTTCCATTCTCAATTACTTCAGCACCTGAAGATGATTATACCAGTATTCACATCAGACAACTTGGAGATTGGACTCAAGAACTCAAAAGAGTATTCTCTGGACTTCTCAGAGCCGACGAAACAACAAAGAAAAGGTATAACACAACAAAAAAGAAAAGAAAAAAGAAACCAAAACATTAATTAGTAACTATAATTAATCAGTTGCTGATATGTTTAGTTAAATTATGTTTCAGTTTGGCAAAGCTATTGATAGATGGACCGTACGGTGCACCAGGACAAGACTATAGAAAAATATGATGTTCTCTTATTAGTAGGTCTTGGCATTGGTGCAACAACATTGTTAAAATGGAAGAGCAAGCGGTAATAAACAAAATCTTTAACCTTTTTACTTTTTTCCCAAGTGATTAATATAGATACGAATTTGATAAATGTTTTAACATCTCCAGGATTCCATCTCGGTTTTCAGTAGATCATCAGAGCACAGAACAAGAAGCAACAGTGGCAAAAATAATAATAATACACCGAGACGAAAGAGAATTACTAAAAACCACAAATGCTTACTTCTATTGGGTCACAAGAGAACAAGGCTCCTTTGATTGGTTCAAAGGCTTCATGAACTGAGTGACCAAATCAGTCTTAAGCAGAGACTGCAACAACAAAAACTTGCTGGATAGAAAAAAAAACAACCAACTGCTTAGAAAAGTCTTAAGACGAACACTGAACCGAGAACTATGTATTTGTGATAACCACAAGGCTTAAAAGTAGACAAAGAGTATGGGATGGCTTTCAATTTGTTGGATGGATCGAACGACCAAGCCAATAGCTGAAAAAATCACTAACGACTGAAAAAAGTCTTAACACAAAGACTATGAATTGATCAAATCAGTCTTAAGACAGAGACTGGAACAAAAACATGTTCACGACTTATAAACGTCTATAGACAAAGACAACGGTCCGGTATTTGACTTGCTGGACAGACAAAACAACCAACGACTTCAACAGAGAGACTAAAACAAAAAGGTCAGATTCTTTCTTTCACCATTCACGGCTTAGAAAAGTAATCAGACAAATACTTTGGGTTTGTTTCTGGCTTGTTGCATTGGAAAAATACCACACGGCTTAAAGAATCCATAAGGCAAAGACTCTTGACAAAGATTATGAATCGGAAAGAGCATTCTACTTAACCACACGGCTTAGAAGTCTATAGACAAAGACTTTGGATCAGTTTAAACTTGTTAGATGGTAAAAACAACTAGCGATTTGTTGTAAAGAAAAAAAGACCTGAGGCTTAAAGAAGTCATAAGGCAAATATTCTTGACAAAGATTGTGAATCTGAATAAAGATTCTTACATGGCTTACCAGTCTCTAGACAAAGACCATGGACCACTTCAGACCTGTTAAATGGTAAAAACGACTAACGACTTGCCGTAAAGAAAAAATACCAACGGCTTACATAATTCACAAGGTTAAAGATTCTTAACAAAGATTATGAATCGGTTTCCGATTTGTAGGATGGGAAACAAACGACTAATGGCTTAAAGAAGGCTTGTTGGATGAACCAACCAATGGTTTAAAGAAAATCTGAAGACAAAGACTATAAACCGATAACCACGAGGCTTAAAAGTAACCAAAGACTATGAGTTGGATGGATAAAACGCCCAATGCTGAAAAAGTCACAAATGGCTGAAAAGTCTTAAGACAGCAACTATGTGAAGTGAAGACTAACTAATTTTTGATTTTTTTTTTTTCAGGTTTGTGTTTCAGAAGGTGTTCAAATTGTTATAGACTCTGAGGAGATTTCAAGTATTACAGACTTCCGTGGCAGGTATGTGCTTCAAAACTTGCTTGTAATTAGTTCGAGAAATTTACAAGATTAAGAAATATATGTGGACTAATCTTGATTTCCACAGGACATGTACTTTTATAAGCATCCAAAATCTTTGGAAATTCATAAGTGTTTAGCTTATTTCTGTAAGAGCTTGAAGTATAAAGACTAATGTTGGTTTTCTCAGGTATGTGTTTTTCTCATGGACAGCAAGGGGATTTGGAAGTGTAGCATAATTTATATGCTATACGAGCCTTTTCTTCAAAGATACTAGATGAGCATCCACACAAATGTGTGAGTTTTCTTAATTTTTAATATTTTATCTAATATTTTTATTTAAAATTCTTTTTTGTTTTGTTTTTTATGGCCATCATACGTAGAGAAAATTGTTTGTTTTCTTAAGGTGATCTGGTTAACTTTTTTATTGACTTTTTTATCTTTAATGAAACTTATCAATCACTTACTCTACTAAATTATATATACATAATATTATATTGTAAATACTATATTAGCCCTGTTCGTAAGTTTGACGCTGCTGCATGGATTGCGTTCAAAAAATTAAAGCTGTGAATGTACATTCTTGAGATCCAAGTATGTGGAAAATAAGTTGGAGAGAGTCGCAAGGGTGATGACGCCGATCACTCTAACTGCCGCTGCTTTTTTTCAGCGGCACGGATGACACCGGGTTTCTGTCCAAAATGAGTCGCAGCGTTAAAGATGGGGAGAGATGAAGACTTTTTTGCCGTTGGTGATAGTGTATTTTTTTTAACGCGACCGCTGTGGCACCGTCGTCCTTACGAACATGGCTATTATATATACATAATATTAAATATTATGATTAGGAACTCAATACACATATTCTCTAAATAAATAGATAAACTTATTATAACCGATTTTCCTATTCTCATTGAAACCTTCACAATTTTCTTTGAAATTAAAAAGTTAAGTAAATGAATATTTCAAACAAATAAAAAATTAAAAATCAGTCCTATAATATCATAATACACAATAATTTGTATATAACATGAAAATACACAATAATATATGAGCTGTAAGAATAAACCATTAGTGAATCTCATTTTTAGGTATAACTTATTCAAGCATACTAAATTAATGTCAGTTAATTTTCTTTAACCAATGTATAATACCATAATACATAATAATTTGTATGACATGAAGATACATAATGAGGGGTGTATTGGATTAGGAATTTTAGAAGATTTGGTTATTCTTTTAAAATCCCATGTTATTGAACTAGTGATTTCTAAATGTCTTACCAAATCCTATGTTATTCAATCAAAAATTTATAAAAAGTAAATCAAATCCCCTCTTATTTGAAATATTTTAAGTAGTGAATTTTAAGAGATTTAGAATGATTTTAGGATGTTTTGATTGAGTTTCTTAGTTAAAAATATAAAATTTCAAATCTCATGGTTTTAGGTGGGATTTGATATAACTTCAATAACAAATCATAACAACTTACATAATTCAACCAAATCATATAAAAACTCATTAAAACTCAAATCATTCCAAATCACTTTAAATGTTAAGTTGAATACCCCCCCAATAATTTGTGAGCTAGAATACCAAACTATTAGCGAGTCTCATTTTGATGTAAAACTTATTCAAGTGTACTAAATTAATATTTGTTAGTTTTCTTTAACCAATCTATAATACCATAATACACAATAATTTGTATAAAACATGAAGATACACAATAATTTGTGAGGTAGAAGAACAAACCATTAGCGAAACTCATTTTTATGTAAAACTTATTCAAGTCGACTAAATTAATGTCTGTTAGTTTTCTTTAACCAATCTATAATACCATAATACACAATCATTTGTGATCTAGAAGAACAAACTATTAGCAAATCTCATATTTATGTAAAACTTATTCAAGTGTATTATATTAATATTTGTTAGTTTCCTTTAACCAATCTATAATATCATAATACACAATAATTTTTATATAACATGAAGATACATAATGGGGGGGGGGGGTGTATTGGATTAGGAATTTTAGGAATTTTCGGATATCGAGCTCACAAATTCTCCCAAATCGTTTCAATTCTCCCAAAATTCAGTTTCAATACTCCCCGCCTGACCCGCCCGCAGCGGATTTTAAATTTTGTTGACCCGCTTCGACCCGCCCCGTAAAATTTTTAAACCAAAATTTTTTGACCCGCACCTGCCCGCCTTGAGTTTAAGAATACCCGCAGGTAACCCGCAAATATTTAAATAAAAATAAAAAAATAAATTTTATATAATTTTAGCCAAAACAAAACCTAATAGAAAAAAATCTAATACGATAAAATATAAATACACAACTATACAACTTATTTAAAATTATAAAAAGAAATGTTTTAGAAAANAGGAAAATCAAAAAATTAGTTTTAAAAATAGGAAGGAAAACTAAGTTTCTTTTTCAATTATGAAAACCAAAAAATTAGTTTTAAAAATAGAAAGGGAAACTAAGTTTTTTTTTCAATTACTAATACCAAAAGAAAAATAAAAAATTGAAAAAGTAAATAAAAAAATTAAAACAGGCAAATAAGTTTCTTTTATGTTTTTCATTTAAATTAAAGAAATTGTATGATCAATTACTAATACTAAAAGGAAAATCAAAAAATTAGTTTTAAAAATAGAAAGGGAAACTAAGTTTCTTTTTTAATTACTAATACCAAAAGAAAAAGAAAAAATCGAAAAAGTAAATAAAAAATTAAAAAAGAAAAATAGCTTCTTTTATGTTTTTCATTTAAATTAAGAAAATTGTATGATCAATTACTACTATTAAAAGGAAAATTAAAAAAAAAATTGGATTAGGAATTTTTGGAATTTTCGGATATCGAGCTCACAAATTCTCCCAAATCGTTTCAATTCTCCCAAAATTCAGTTTCAATACTCCCAGCCTGACCCGCCCCGCAGCGGATTTTAAATTTTGTTGACCCGCTTCGAACCGCCCCGTAAAATTTTTAAACCAAAATTTGTTTGACCCGCACCTGCCCTCCTTGAGTTTAAGAATACCCGCAGGTAACCCGCAAATATTTAAATAAAAATAAAAAAATAAATTTTATATAATTTTAGCCAAAACAAAACCTAATAGAAAAAAATCTAATACGATAAAATATAAATACACAACTATACAACTTATTTAAAATTATAAAAAGAAATGTTTTAGAAAATATATATATATATATATATATATATATATATATATATATATATATATATTACATAATATTTTAAAATTTTAATAATTTTTTCAATAAAAAAATAATAATTAACATTTAAAAAAAACAAAATTAGCGGGTAATCCGCGAACCCGCAAAATAAATTTGAAACACCCACACCCGCCCCGCATTTTAGAAATACCCTCCTCGCAAAACCTGCTTTTTTGTAGACAAATTTTGTTTGACGCGCACCCGCCCCGCGCCGGGTCTAACTGGGCGTGACCCGCAGGTAATGAACCAAATTCTTAGGCCTAGTTTTGACCACACAAAAACAAAAATATTTAGCTTTAATTGAGTTTGACAAAAAAAACTTTAATTAAGTTTTATATTTTTAAAAATAATAAATAAATAAGCTGATGTGTCATTAATAGACAGACAGAGAAAAAGGTAGATTATTTTTTTAATAAACAAAAGAAACAAACAGCGAAAAAGGTAGTCCATACAAAAATCCAATTTTGGATGTACTAGATAAAACTACTTACAGATTGTAATATCTTAAATCGGGTGTAAGACGGAAATAAGAGTTAATGGGTTTAGAGAGAAATCTTATTGAAAAATAGCCGGAACTCGAGAGATATACGGTGAGTTTAGGTCGTCAGAATAAGATCACCGACCTAAACTTGAAAGAATAAAATTCTAGAGCGATAAACGATAAGTTGCTAAGTTTGCCCTAGGTCTCTTTCTCTCAATTTATGAATGACTTCATCATTGGAAAGTCCTCCCTATTTATAATGTCTCCAAGTCGGTCTTCGAGCCTTCCCCTATCCTCTTTGGAATTGGAAAGTTTCCCGAGAGATAAGGACGACCTGGTGCTTTCTCCGGATTGACGAGGATAAATAGAATATTTATATTTATTTTGGCCGACTTAAAACAGCATGAGCCCTTTAGGGTTTCTTAATGGGGCTAGCTCAATTGATGTCGCGTTTTTTAGAAAGGGTGCTAATCCCGGCTCTAACACTGATGAGGACAAACAAATTGAAAGATAAAGAAGAGGAAGAAGAAGACGAAGTCGTTGGAAAAGACGAGGAAGAAGACGAAGACAATGACGAATAATAATTGGAAGAAAAATATGAAGACAGTGAAAAAATAGATGGGAAACTTGGAGAAGGATTGTAAGTTTTAGTTTGTTATCTATTTAGTTAAATTTGCCAGTGTAATCTCTTAACGGAACATGTAGCTTTGTTAATTTGTGGAAATGTTTAAAAAATGGACATATGAAGAACTACAATTATTGGCTGTGTAATGCATTAGATTTCTAATTTTTTATTTCTCTAATCTTATTATATAAAGTAGGATGCATCAAAGTTAGTTTTTAACATGATCGTGACACGTGTCAAGTTAATCGATTAGATTTTGACACGTGTTAAAAAATTCAACCAATTAGATTTTAACATAATGTTTACATAAATCTAAAAATTAGTTTTAAAAATAAAAAAAATAAAATAAGTTTCTTTTACGATTACTAATACAAAATAAAAAATAAAAAAATTGAAAAGATAAAGTTAGTTTAGATTTTGACACGTGTTAAAAAATTTCAACCAATTAGATTTTAACATAATGTTTACATAAATCTAAAAATTAGTTTTAAAAATAAAAAAAAGGAAAATAAGTTTCTTTTATGATTACTAATACAAAAAGGCAAATAAAAAATTGAAAAGATAAATAAAAAATTAAGAAAAAGGAAAATAAGTTTTTTATGTTTTTCATTTGAATTAAGGAAACAAGTTTCTTTTTCAATTATGAAAACCAACAAATTATTTTTAAAAATAGAAAGGGAAACTAAGTTTCTTTTTCAATTATTAATACCAAAAGAAAAATAAAAAATTGAAAAAGTAAATAAAAAAATTAAAACAGGCAAATAAGTTTCTTTTATGTTTTTCATTTAAATTAAGGAAATTGTATGATCAATTACTAATACTAAAAGGAAAATCAAAAAATTAGTTTTAAAAATAGGAAGGAAAACTAAGTTTCTTTTTCAATTATGAAAACCAAAAAAATAGTTTTAAAAATAGAAAGGGAAACTAAGTTTTTTTTTCAATTACTAATACCAAAAGAAAAATAAAAAATTGAAAAAGTAAATAAAAAAATTAAAACAGGCAAATAAGTTTCTTTTATGTTTTTCATTTAAATTAAGGAAATTGTATGATCAATTACTAATACTAAAAGGAAAATCAAAAAATTAGTTTTAAAAATAGAAAGGAAAACTAAGTTTCTTTTTCAATTATGAAAACCAAAAAATTAGTTTTAAAAATAGAAAGGGAAACTAAGTTTTTTTTTCAATTACTAATACCAAAAGAAAAATAAAAAATTGAAAAAGTAAATAAAAAAATTAAAACAGGCAAATAAGTTTCTTTTATGTTTTTCATTTAAATTAAAGAAATTGTATGATCAATTACTAATACTAAAAGGAAAATCAAAAAATTAGTTTTAAAAATAGAAAGGGAAACTAAGTTTCTTTTTTAATTACTAATACCAAAAGAAAAAGAAAAAATCGAAAAAGTAAAAAAAAAATTAAAAAAGAAAAATAGCTTCTTTTATGTTTTTCATTTAAATTAAGAAAATTGTATGATCAATTACTACTATTAAAAGGAAAATTAAAAAAAAATTGGATTAGGAATTTTAGGAATTTTCGGATATCGAGCTCACAAATTCTCCCAAATCGTTTCAATTCTCCCAAAATTCAGTTTCAATACTCCCAGCCTGACCCGCCCCGCAGCGGATTTTAAATTTTGTTGACCCGCTTCGATCCGCCCCGTAAAATTTTTAAACCAAAATTTGTTTGACCCGCACCTGCCCGCCTTGAGTTTAAGAATACCCGCAGGTAACCCGCAAATATTTAAATAAAAATAAAAAAATAAATTTTATATAATTTTAGCCAAAACAAAACCTAATAGAAAAAAATCTAATACGATAAAATATAAATACACAACTATACAACTTATTTAAAATTATAAAAAGAAATGTTTTAGAAAAAAATATATATATATAATATATATATATATATTACATAATATTTTAAAATTTTAATAATTTTTTCAATAAAAAAATAATAATTAACATTTAAAAAAAACAAAATTAGCGGGTAATCCGCGAACCCGCAAAATAAATTTGAAACACCCACACCCGCCCCGCATTTTAGAAATACCCTCCTCGCAAAACCTGCTTTTTTGTAGACAAATTTTGTTTGACGCGCACCCGCCCCGCGCCGGGTCTAACTGGGCGTGACCCGCGGGTAATGAACCAAATTCTTAGGCCTAGTTTTGACCACACAAAAACAAAAATATTTAGCTTTAATTGAGTTTGACAAAAAAAACTTTAATTAAGTTTTATATTTTTAAAAATAATAAATAAATAAGCTGATGTGTCATTAATAGACAGACAGAGAAAAAGGTAGATTATTTTTTTAATAAACAAAAGAAACAAACAGCGAAAAAGGTAGTCCATACAAAAATCCAATTTTGGATGTACTAGATAAAACTACTTACTGATTGTAATATCTTAAATCGGGTGTAAGACGGAAATAAGAGTTAATGGGTTTAGAGAGACATCTTATTGAAAAATAGCCGGAGCTCGAGAGATATACGGTGAGTTTAGGTCGTCAGAATAAGATCGCCGACCTAAACTTGAAAGAATAAAATTCTAGAGCGATAAACGATAAGTTGCTAAGTTTGCCCTAGGTCTCTTTCTCTCAATTTATGAATGACTTCATCATTGGAAAGTCCTCCCTATTTATAATGTCTCCAAGTCGGTCTTCGAGCCTTCCCCTATCCTCTTTGGAATTGGAAAGTTTCCCGAGAGATAAGGACGACCTGGTGCTTTCTCCGGATTGACGAGGATAAATGGAATATTTTTATTTATTTTGGCCGACTTAAAACGGCATGAGCCCTTTAGGGTTTCTTAATGGGGCTAGCTCAATTGATGTCGCGTTTTTTAGAGAGGGTGCTAATCCCGGCTCTAACACTGATGAGGACAAACAAATTGAAAGATAAAGAAGAGGAAGAAGAAGACGAAGTCGTTGGAAAAGACGAGGAAGAAGACGAAGACAATGACGAATAATAATTGGAAGAAAAATATGAAGACAGTGAAAAAATAGATGGGAAACTTGGAGAAGGATTGTAAGTTTTAGTTTGTTATCTATTTAGTTAAATTTGCCAGTGTAATCTCTTAACGGAACATGTAGCTTTGTTAATTTGTGGAAATGTTTAAAAAATGGACATATGAAGAACTACAATTATTGGCTGTGTAATGCATTAGATTTCTAATTTTTTATTTCTCTAATCTTATTATATAAAGTAGGATGCATCAAAGTTAGTTTTTAACATGATCGTGACACGTGTCAAGTTAATCGATTAGATTTTGACACGTGTTAAAAAATTCAACCAATTAGATTTTAACATAATGTTTACATAAATCTAAAAATTAGTTTTAAAAATAAAAAAAATAAAATAAGTTTCTTTTACGATTACTAATACAAAATAAAAAATAAAAAAATTGAAAAGATAAAGTTAGTTTAGATTTTGACACGTGTTAAAAAATTTCAACCAATTAGATTTTAACATAATGTTTACATAAATCTAAAAATTAGTTTTAAAAATAAAAAAAAGGAAAATAAGTTTCTTTTATGATTACTAATACAAAAAGGCAAATAAAAAATTGAAAAGATAAATAAAAAATTAAGAAAAAGGAAAATAAGTTTTTTATGTTTTTCATTTGAATTAAGGAAACAAGTTTCTTTTTCAATTATGAAAACCAACAAATTATTTTTAAAAATAGAAAGGGAAACTAAGTTTCTTTTTCAATTATTAATACCAAAAGAAAAATAAAAAATTGAAAAAGTAAATAAAAAAATTAAAACAGGCAAATAAGTTTCTTTTATGTTTTTCATTTAAATTAAGGAAATTGTATGATCAATTACTAATACTAAAAGGAAAATCAAAAAATTAGTTTTAAAAATAGGAAGGAAAACTAAGTTTCTTTTTCAATTATGAAAACCAAAAAAATAGTTTTAAAAATAGAAAGGGAAACTAAGTTTTTTTTTCAATTACTAATACCAAAAGAAAAATAAAAAATTGAAAAAGTAAATAAAAAAATTAAAACAGGCAAATAAGTTTCTTTTATGTTTTTCATTTAAATTAAGGAAATTGTATGATCAATTACTAATACTAAAAGGAAAATCAAAAAATTAGTTTTAAAAATAGAAAGGAAAACTAAGTTTCTTTTTCAATTATGAAAACCAAAAAATTAGTTTTAAAAATAGAAAGGGAAACTAAGTTTTTTTTTCAATTACTAATACCAAAAGAAAAATAAAAAATTGAAAAAGTAAATAAAAAAATTAAAACAGGCAAATAAGTTTCTTTTATGTTTTTCATTTAAATTAAAGAAATTGTATGATCAATTACTAATACTAAAAGGAAAATCAAAAAATTAGTTTTAAAAATAGAAAGGGAAACTAAGTTTCTTTTTTAATTACTAATACCAAAAGAAAAAGAAAAAATCGAAAAAGTAAAAAAAAAATTAAAAAAGAAAAATAGCTTCTTTTATGTTTTTCATTTAAATTAAGAAAATTGTATGATCAATTACTACTATTAAAAGGAAAATTAAAAAAAAATTGGATTAGGAATTTTAGGAATTTTCGGATATCGAGCTCACAAATTCTCCCAAATCGTTTCAATTCTCCCAAAATTCAGTTTCAATACTCCCAGCCTGACCCGCCCCGCAGCGGATTTTAAATTTTGTTGACCCGCTTCGATCCGCCCCGTAAAATTTTTAAACCAAAATTTGTTTGACCCGCACCTGCCCGCCTTGAGTTTAAGAATACCCGCAGGTAACCCGCAAATATTTAAATAAAAATAAAAAAATAAATTTTATATAATTTTAGCCAAAACAAAACCTAATAGAAAAAAATCTAATACGATAAAATATAAATACACAACTATACAACTTATTTAAAATTATAAAAAGAAATGTTTTAGAAAAAAATATATATATATAATATATATATATATATTACATAATATTTTAAAATTTTAATAATTTTTTCAATAAAAAAATAATAATTAACATTTAAAAAAAACAAAATTAGCGGGTAATCCGCGAACCCGCAAAATAAATTTGAAACACCCACACCCGCCCCGCATTTTAGAAATACCCTCCTCGCAAAACCTGCTTTTTTGTAGACAAATTTTGTTTGACGCGCACCCGCCCCGCGCCGGGTCTAACTGGGCGTGACCCGCGGGTAATGAACCAAATTCTTAGGCCTAGTTTTGACCACACAAAAACAAAAATATTTAGCTTTAATTGAGTTTGACAAAAAAAACTTTAATTAAGTTTTATATTTTTAAAAATAATAAATAAATAAGCTGATGTGTCATTAATAGACAGACAGAGAAAAAGGTAGATTATTTTTTTAATAAACAAAAGAAACAAACAGCGAAAAAGGTAGTCCATACAAAAATCCAATTTTGGATGTACTAGATAAAACTACTTACTGATTGTAATATCTTAAATCGGGTGTAAGACGGAAATAAGAGTTAATGGGTTTAGAGAGACATCTTATTGAAAAATAGCCGGAGCTCGAGAGATATACGGTGAGTTTAGGTCGTCAGAATAAGATCGCCGACCTAAACTTGAAAGAATAAAATTCTAGAGCGATAAACGATAAGTTGCTAAGTTTGCCCTAGGTCTCTTTCTCTCAATTTATGAATGACTTCATCATTGGAAAGTCCTCCCTATTTATAATGTCTCCAAGTCGGTCTTCGAGCCTTCCCCTATCCTCTTTGGAATTGGAAAGTTTCCCGAGAGATAAGGACGACCTGGTGCTTTCTCCGGATTGACGAGGATAAATGGAATATTTTTATTTATTTTGGCCGACTTAAAACGGCATGAGCCCTTTAGGGTTTCTTAATGGGGCTAGCTCAATTGATGTCGCGTTTTTTAGAGAGGGTGCTAATCCCGGCTCTAACACTGATGAGGACAAACAAATTGAAAGATAAAGAAGAGGAAGAAGAAGACGAAGTCGTTGGAAAAGACGAGGAAGAAGACGAAGACAATGACGAATAATAATTGGAAGAAAAATATGAAGACAGTGAAAAAATAGATGGGAAACTTGGAGAAGGATTGTAAGTTTTAGTTTGTTATCTATTTAGTTAAATTTGCCAGTGTAATCTCTTAACGGAACATGTAGCTTTGTTAATTTGTGGAAATGTTTAAAAAATGGACATATGAAGAACTACAATTATTGGCTGTGTAATGCATTAGATTTCTAATTTTTTATTTCTCTAATCTTATTATATAAAGTAGGATGCATCAAAGTTAGTTTTTAACATGATCGTGACACGTGTCAAGTTAATCGATTAGATTTTGACACGTGTTAAAAAATTCAACCAATTAGATTTTAACATAATGTTTACATAAATCTAAAAATTAGTTTTAAAAATAAAAAAAATAAAATAAGTTTCTTTTACGATTACTAATACAAAATAAAAAATAAAAAAATTGAAAAGATAAAGTTAGTTTAGATTTTGACACGTGTTAAAAAATTTCAACCAATTAGATTTTAACATAATGTTTACATAAATCTAAAAATTAGTTTTAAAAATAAAAAAAAGGAAAATAAGTTTCTTTTATGATTACTAATACAAAAAGGCAAATAAAAAATTGAAAAGATAAATAAAAAATTAAGAAAAAGGAAAATAAGTTTTTTATGTTTTTCATTTGAATTAAGGAAACAAGTTTCTTTTTCAATTATGAAAACCAACAAATTATTTTTAAAAATAGAAAGGGAAACTAAGTTTCTTTTTCAATTATTAATACCAAAAGAAAAATAAAAAATTGAAAAAGTAAATAAAAAAATTAAAACAGGCAAATAAGTTTCTTTTATGTTTTTCATTTAAATTAAGGAAATTGTATGATCAATTACTAATACTAAAAGGAAAATCAAAAAATTAGTTTTAAAAATAGGAAGGAAAACTAAGTTTCTTTTTCAATTATGAAAACCAAAAAAATAGTTTTAAAAATAGAAAGGGAAACTAAGTTTTTTTTTCAATTACTAATACCAAAAGAAAAATAAAAAATTGAAAAAGTAAATAAAAAAATTAAAACAGGCAAATAAGTTTCTTTTATGTTTTTCATTTAAATTAAGGAAATTGTATGATCAATTACTAATACTAAAAGGAAAATCAAAAAATTAGTTTTAAAAATAGAAAGGAAAACTAAGTTTCTTTTTCAATTATGAAAACCAAAAAATTAGTTTTAAAAATAGAAAGGGAAACTAAGTTTTTTTTTCAATTACTAATACCAAAAGAAAAATAAAAAATTGAAAAAGTAAATAAAAAAATTAAAACAGGCAAATAAGTTTCTTTTATGTTTTTCATTTAAATTAAAGAAATTGTATGATCAATTACTAATACTAAAAGGAAAATCAAAAAATTAGTTTTAAAAATAGAAAGGGAAACTAAGTTTCTTTTTTAATTACTAATACCAAAAGAAAAAGAAAAAATCGAAAAAGTAAAAAAAAAATTAAAAAAGAAAAATAGCTTCTTTTATGTTTTTCATTTAAATTAAGAAAATTGTATGATCAATTACTACTATTAAAAGGAAAATTAAAAAAAAATTGGATTAGGAATTTTAGGAATTTTCGGATATCGAGCTCACAAATTCTCCCAAATCGTTTCAATTCTCCCAAAATTCAGTTTCAATACTCCCAGCCTGACCCGCCCCGCAGCGGATTTTAAATTTTGTTGACCCGCTTCGATCCGCCCCGTAAAATTTTTAAACCAAAATTTGTTTGACCCGCACCTGCCCGCCTTGAGTTTAAGAATACCCGCAGGTAACCCGCAAATATTTAAATAAAAATAAAAAAATAAATTTTATATAATTTTAGCCAAAACAAAACCTAATAGAAAAAAATCTAATACGATAAAATATAAATACACAACTATACAACTTATTTAAAATTATAAAAAGAAATGTTTTAGAAAAAAATATATATATATAATATATATATATATATTACATAATATTTTAAAATTTTAATAATTTTTTCAATAAAAAAATAATAATTAACATTTAAAAAAAACAAAATTAGCGGGTAATCCGCGAACCCGCAAAATAAATTTGAAACACCCACACCCGCCCCGCATTTTAGAAATACCCTCCTCGCAAAACCTGCTTTTTTGTAGACAAATTTTGTTTGACGCGCACCCGCCCCGCGCCGGGTCTAACTGGGCGTGACCCGCGGGTAATGAACCAAATTCTTAGGCCTAGTTTTGACCACACAAAAACAAAAATATTTAGCTTTAATTGAGTTTGACAAAAAAAACTTTAATTAAGTTTTATATTTTTAAAAATAATAAATAAATAAGCTGATGTGTCATTAATAGACAGACAGAGAAAAAGGTAGATTATTTTTTTAATAAACAAAAGAAACAAACAGCGAAAAAGGTAGTCCATACAAAAATCCAATTTTGGATGTACTAGATAAAACTACTTACTGATTGTAATATCTTAAATCGGGTGTAAGACGGAAATAAGAGTTAATGGGTTTAGAGAGACATCTTATTGAAAAATAGCCGGAGCTCGAGAGATATACGGTGAGTTTAGGTCGTCAGAATAAGATCGCCGACCTAAACTTGAAAGAATAAAATTCTAGAGCGATAAACGATAAGTTGCTAAGTTTGCCCTAGGTCTCTTTCTCTCAATTTATGAATGACTTCATCATTGGAAAGTCCTCCCTATTTATAATGTCTCCAAGTCGGTCTTCGAGCCTTCCCCTATCCTCTTTGGAATTGGAAAGTTTCCCGAGAGATAAGGACGACCTGGTGCTTTCTCCGGATTGACGAGGATAAATGGAATATTTTTATTTATTTTGGCCGACTTAAAACGGCATGAGCCCTTTAGGGTTTCTTAATGGGGCTAGCTCAATTGATGTCGCGTTTTTTAGAGAGGGTGCTAATCCCGGCTCTAACACTGATGAGGACAAACAAATTGAAAGATAAAGAAGAGGAAGAAGAAGACGAAGTCGTTGGAAAAGACGAGGAAGAAGACGAAGACAATGACGAATAATAATTGGAAGAAAAATATGAAGACAGTGAAAAAATAGATGGGAAACTTGGAGAAGGATTGTAAGTTTTAGTTTGTTATCTATTTAGTTAAATTTGCCAGTGTAATCTCTTAACGGAACATGTAGCTTTGTTAATTTGTGGAAATGTTTAAAAAATGGACATATGAAGAACTACAATTATTGGCTGTGTAATGCATTAGATTTCTAATTTTTTATTTCTCTAATCTTATTATATAAAGTAGGATGCATCAAAGTTAGTTTTTAACATGATCGTGACACGTGTCAAGTTAATCGATTAGATTTTGACACGTGTTAAAAAATTCAACCAATTAGATTTTAACATAATGTTTACATAAATCTAAAAATTAGTTTTAAAAATAAAAAAAATAAAATAAGTTTCTTTTACGATTACTAATACAAAATAAAAAATAAAAAAATTGAAAAGATAAAGTTAGTTTAGATTTTGACACGTGTTAAAAAATTTCAACCAATTAGATTTTAACATAATGTTTACATAAATCTAAAAATTAGTTTTAAAAATAAAAAAAAGGAAAATAAGTTTCTTTTATGATTACTAATACAAAAAGGCAAATAAAAAATTGAAAAGATAAATAAAAAATTAAGAAAAAGGAAAATAAGTTTTTTATGTTTTTCATTTGAATTAAGGAAACAAGTTTCTTTTTCAATTATGAAAACCAACAAATTATTTTTAAAAATAGAAAGGGAAACTAAGTTTCTTTTTCAATTATTAATACCAAAAGAAAAATAAAAAATTGAAAAAGTAAATAAAAAAATTAAAACAGGCAAATAAGTTTCTTTTATGTTTTTCATTTAAATTAAGGAAATTGTATGATCAATTACTAATACTAAAAGGAAAATCAAAAAATTAGTTTTAAAAATAGGAAGGAAAACTAAGTTTCTTTTTCAATTATGAAAACCAAAAAAATAGTTTTAAAAATAGAAAGGGAAACTAAGTTTTTTTTTCAATTACTAATACCAAAAGAAAAATAAAAAATTGAAAAAGTAAATAAAAAAATTAAAACAGGCAAATAAGTTTCTTTTATGTTTTTCATTTAAATTAAGGAAATTGTATGATCAATTACTAATACTAAAAGGAAAATCAAAAAATTAGTTTTAAAAATAGAAAGGAAAACTAAGTTTCTTTTTCAATTATGAAAACCAAAAAATTAGTTTTAAAAATAGAAAGGGAAACTAAGTTTTTTTTTCAATTACTAATACCAAAAGAAAAATAAAAAATTGAAAAAGTAAATAAAAAAATTAAAACAGGCAAATAAGTTTCTTTTATGTTTTTCATTTAAATTAAAGAAATTGTATGATCAATTACTAATACTAAAAGGAAAATCAAAAAATTAGTTTTAAAAATAGAAAGGGAAACTAAGTTTCTTTTTTAATTACTAATACCAAAAGAAAAAGAAAAAATCGAAAAAGTAAAAAAAAAATTAAAAAAGAAAAATAGCTTCTTTTATGTTTTTCATTTAAATTAAGAAAATTGTATGATCAATTACTACTATTAAAAGGAAAATTAAAAAAAAATTGGATTAGGAATTTTAGGAATTTTCGGATATCGAGCTCACAAATTCTCCCAAATCGTTTCAATTCTCCCAAAATTCAGTTTCAATACTCCCAGCCTGACCCGCCCCGCAGCGGATTTTAAATTTTGTTGACCCGCTTCGATCCGCCCCGTAAAATTTTTAAACCAAAATTTGTTTGACCCGCACCTGCCCGCCTTGAGTTTAAGAATACCCGCAGGTAACCCGCAAATATTTAAATAAAAATAAAAAAATAAATTTTATATAATTTTAGCCAAAACAAAACCTAATAGAAAAAAATCTAATACGATAAAATATAAATACACAACTATACAACTTATTTAAAATTATAAAAAGAAATGTTTTAGAAAAAAATATATATATATAATATATATATATATATTACATAATATTTTAAAATTTTAATAATTTTTTCAATAAAAAAATAATAATTAACATTTAAAAAAAACAAAATTAGCGGGTAATCCGCGAACCCGCAAAATAAATTTGAAACACCCACACCCGCCCCGCATTTTAGAAATACCCTCCTCGCAAAACCTGCTTTTTTGTAGACAAATTTTGTTTGACGCGCACCCGCCCCGCGCCGGGTCTAACTGGGCGTGACCCGCGGGTAATGAACCAAATTCTTAGGCCTAGTTTTGACCACACAAAAACAAAAATATTTAGCTTTAATTGAGTTTGACAAAAAAAACTTTAATTAAGTTTTATATTTTTAAAAATAATAAATAAATAAGCTGATGTGTCATTAATAGACAGACAGAGAAAAAGGTAGATTATTTTTTTAATAAACAAAAGAAACAAACAGCGAAAAAGGTAGTCCATACAAAAATCCAATTTTGGATGTACTAGATAAAACTACTTACTGATTGTAATATCTTAAATCGGGTGTAAGACGGAAATAAGAGTTAATGGGTTTAGAGAGACATCTTATTGAAAAATAGCCGGAGCTCGAGAGATATACGGTGAGTTTAGGTCGTCAGAATAAGATCGCCGACCTAAACTTGAAAGAATAAAATTCTAGAGCGATAAACGATAAGTTGCTAAGTTTGCCCTAGGTCTCTTTCTCTCAATTTATGAATGACTTCATCATTGGAAAGTCCTCCCTATTTATAATGTCTCCAAGTCGGTCTTCGAGCCTTCCCCTATCCTCTTTGGAATTGGAAAGTTTCCCGAGAGATAAGGACGACCTGGTGCTTTCTCCGGATTGACGAGGATAAATGGAATATTTTTATTTATTTTGGCCGACTTAAAACGGCATGAGCCCTTTAGGGTTTCTTAATGGGGCTAGCTCAATTGATGTCGCGTTTTTTAGAGAGGGTGCTAATCCCGGCTCTAACACTGATGAGGACAAACAAATTGAAAGATAAAGAAGAGGAAGAAGAAGACGAAGTCGTTGGAAAAGACGAGGAAGAAGACGAAGACAATGACGAATAATAATTGGAAGAAAAATATGAAGACAGTGAAAAAATAGATGGGAAACTTGGAGAAGGATTGTAAGTTTTAGTTTGTTATCTATTTAGTTAAATTTGCCAGTGTAATCTCTTAACGGAACATGTAGCTTTGTTAATTTGTGGAAATGTTTAAAAAATGGACATATGAAGAACTACAATTATTGGCTGTGTAATGCATTAGATTTCTAATTTTTTATTTCTCTAATCTTATTATATAAAGTAGGATGCATCAAAGTTAGTTTTTAACATGATCGTGACACGTGTCAAGTTAATCGATTAGATTTTGACACGTGTTAAAAAATTCAACCAATTAGATTTTAACATAATGTTTACATAAATCTAAAAATTAGTTTTAAAAATAAAAAAAATAAAATAAGTTTCTTTTACGATTACTAATACAAAATAAAAAATAAAAAAATTGAAAAGATAAAGTTAGTTTAGATTTTGACACGTGTTAAAAAATTTCAACCAATTAGATTTTAACATAATGTTTACATAAATCTAAAAATTAGTTTTAAAAATAAAAAAAAGGAAAATAAGTTTCTTTTATGATTACTAATACAAAAAGGCAAATAAAAAATTGAAAAGATAAATAAAAAATTAAGAAAAAGGAAAATAAGTTTTTTATGTTTTTCATTTGAATTAAGGAAACAAGTTTCTTTTTCAATTATGAAAACCAACAAATTATTTTTAAAAATAGAAAGGGAAACTAAGTTTCTTTTTCAATTATTAATACCAAAAGAAAAATAAAAAATTGAAAAAGTAAATAAAAAAATTAAAACAGGCAAATAAGTTTCTTTTATGTTTTTCATTTAAATTAAGGAAATTGTATGATCAATTACTAATACTAAAAGGAAAATCAAAAAATTAGTTTTAAAAATAGGAAGGAAAACTAAGTTTCTTTTTCAATTATGAAAACCAAAAAAATAGTTTTAAAAATAGAAAGGGAAACTAAGTTTTTTTTTCAATTACTAATACCAAAAGAAAAATAAAAAATTGAAAAAGTAAATAAAAAAATTAAAACAGGCAAATAAGTTTCTTTTATGTTTTTCATTTAAATTAAGGAAATTGTATGATCAATTACTAATACTAAAAGGAAAATCAAAAAATTAGTTTTAAAAATAGAAAGGAAAACTAAGTTTCTTTTTCAATTATGAAAACCAAAAAATTAGTTTTAAAAATAGAAAGGGAAACTAAGTTTTTTTTTCAATTACTAATACCAAAAGAAAAATAAAAAATTGAAAAAGTAAATAAAAAAATTAAAACAGGCAAATAAGTTTCTTTTATGTTTTTCATTTAAATTAAAGAAATTGTATGATCAATTACTAATACTAAAAGGAAAATCAAAAAATTAGTTTTAAAAATAGAAAGGGAAACTAAGTTTCTTTTTTAATTACTAATACCAAAAGAAAAAGAAAAAATCGAAAAAGTAAAAAAAAAATTAAAAAAGAAAAATAGCTTCTTTTATGTTTTTCATTTAAATTAAGAAAATTGTATGATCAATTACTACTATTAAAAGGAAAATTAAAAAAAAATTGGATTAGGAATTTTAGGAATTTTCGGATATCGAGCTCACAAATTCTCCCAAATCGTTTCAATTCTCCCAAAATTCAGTTTCAATACTCCCAGCCTGACCCGCCCCGCAGCGGATTTTAAATTTTGTTGACCCGCTTCGATCCGCCCCGTAAAATTTTTAAACCAAAATTTGTTTGACCCGCACCTGCCCGCCTTGAGTTTAAGAATACCCGCAGGTAACCCGCAAATATTTAAATAAAAATAAAAAAATAAATTTTATATAATTTTAGCCAAAACAAAACCTAATAGAAAAAAATCTAATACGATAAAATATAAATACACAACTATACAACTTATTTAAAATTATAAAAAGAAATGTTTTAGAAAAAAATATATATATATAATATATATATATATATTACATAATATTTTAAAATTTTAATAATTTTTTCAATAAAAAAATAATAATTAACATTTAAAAAAAACAAAATTAGCGGGTAATCCGCGAACCCGCAAAATAAATTTGAAACACCCACACCCGCCCCGCATTTTAGAAATACCCTCCTCGCAAAACCTGCTTTTTTGTAGACAAATTTTGTTTGACGCGCACCCGCCCCGCGCCGGGTCTAACTGGGCGTGACCCGCGGGTAATGAACCAAATTCTTAGGCCTAGTTTTGACCACACAAAAACAAAAATATTTAGCTTTAATTGAGTTTGACAAAAAAAACTTTAATTAAGTTTTATATTTTTAAAAATAATAAATAAATAAGCTGATGTGTCATTAATAGACAGACAGAGAAAAAGGTAGATTATTTTTTTAATAAACAAAAGAAACAAACAGCGAAAAAGGTAGTCCATACAAAAATCCAATTTTGGATGTACTAGATAAAACTACTTACTGATTGTAATATCTTAAATCGGGTGTAAGACGGAAATAAGAGTTAATGGGTTTAGAGAGACATCTTATTGAAAAATAGCCGGAGCTCGAGAGATATACGGTGAGTTTAGGTCGTCAGAATAAGATCGCCGACCTAAACTTGAAAGAATAAAATTCTAGAGCGATAAACGATAAGTTGCTAAGTTTGCCCTAGGTCTCTTTCTCTCAATTTATGAATGACTTCATCATTGGAAAGTCCTCCCTATTTATAATGTCTCCAAGTCGGTCTTCGAGCCTTCCCCTATCCTCTTTGGAATTGGAAAGTTTCCCGAGAGATAAGGACGACCTGGTGCTTTCTCCGGATTGACGAGGATAAATGGAATATTTTTATTTATTTTGGCCGACTTAAAACGGCATGAGCCCTTTAGGGTTTCTTAATGGGGCTAGCTCAATTGATGTCGCGTTTTTTAGAGAGGGTGCTAATCCCGGCTCTAACACTGATGAGGACAAACAAATTGAAAGATAAAGAAGAGGAAGAAGAAGACGAAGTCGTTGGAAAAGACGAGGAAGAAGACGAAGACAATGACGAATAATAATTGGAAGAAAAATATGAAGACAGTGAAAAAATAGATGGGAAACTTGGAGAAGGATTGTAAGTTTTAGTTTGTTATCTATTTAGTTAAATTTGCCAGTGTAATCTCTTAACGGAACATGTAGCTTTGTTAATTTGTGGAAATGTTTAAAAAATGGACATATGAAGAACTACAATTATTGGCTGTGTAATGCATTAGATTTCTAATTTTTTATTTCTCTAATCTTATTATATAAAGTAGGATGCATCAAAGTTAGTTTTTAACATGATCGTGACACGTGTCAAGTTAATCGATTAGATTTTGACACGTGTTAAAAAATTCAACCAATTAGATTTTAACATAATGTTTACATAAATCTAAAAATTAGTTTTAAAAATAAAAAAAATAAAATAAGTTTCTTTTACGATTACTAATACAAAATAAAAAATAAAAAAATTGAAAAGATAAAGTTAGTTTAGATTTTGACACGTGTTAAAAAATTTCAACCAATTAGATTTTAACATAATGTTTACATAAATCTAAAAATTAGTTTTAAAAATAAAAAAAAGGAAAATAAGTTTCTTTTATGATTACTAATACAAAAAGGCAAATAAAAAATTGAAAAGATAAATAAAAAATTAAGAAAAAGGAAAATAAGTTTTTTATGTTTTTCATTTGAATTAAGGAAACAAGTTTCTTTTTCAATTATGAAAACCAACAAATTATTTTTAAAAATAGAAAGGGAAACTAAGTTTCTTTTTCAATTATTAATACCAAAAGAAAAATAAAAAATTGAAAAAGTAAATAAAAAAATTAAAACAGGCAAATAAGTTTCTTTTATGTTTTTCATTTAAATTAAGGAAATTGTATGATCAATTACTAATACTAAAAGGAAAATCAAAAAATTAGTTTTAAAAATAGGAAGGAAAACTAAGTTTCTTTTTCAATTATGAAAACCAAAAAAATAGTTTTAAAAATAGAAAGGGAAACTAAGTTTTTTTTTCAATTACTAATACCAAAAGAAAAATAAAAAATTGAAAAAGTAAATAAAAAAATTAAAACAGGCAAATAAGTTTCTTTTATGTTTTTCATTTAAATTAAGGAAATTGTATGATCAATTACTAATACTAAAAGGAAAATCAAAAAATTAGTTTTAAAAATAGAAAGGAAAACTAAGTTTCTTTTTCAATTATGAAAACCAAAAAATTAGTTTTAAAAATAGAAAGGGAAACTAAGTTTTTTTTTCAATTACTAATACCAAAAGAAAAATAAAAAATTGAAAAAGTAAATAAAAAAATTAAAACAGGCAAATAAGTTTCTTTTATGTTTTTCATTTAAATTAAAGAAATTGTATGATCAATTACTAATACTAAAAGGAAAATCAAAAAATTAGTTTTAAAAATAGAAAGGGAAACTAAGTTTCTTTTTTAATTACTAATACCAAAAGAAAAAGAAAAAATCGAAAAAGTAAAAAAAAAATTAAAAAAGAAAAATAGCTTCTTTTATGTTTTTCATTTAAATTAAGAAAATTGTATGATCAATTACTACTATTAAAAGGAAAATTAAAAAAAAATTGGATTAGGAATTTTAGGAATTTTCGGATATCGAGCTCACAAATTCTCCCAAATCGTTTCAATTCTCCCAAAATTCAGTTTCAATACTCCCAGCCTGACCCGCCCCGCAGCGGATTTTAAATTTTGTTGACCCGCTTCGATCCGCCCCGTAAAATTTTTAAACCAAAATTTGTTTGACCCGCACCTGCCCGCCTTGAGTTTAAGAATACCCGCAGGTAACCCGCAAATATTTAAATAAAAATAAAAAAATAAATTTTATATAATTTTAGCCAAAACAAAACCTAATAGAAAAAAATCTAATACGATAAAATATAAATACACAACTATACAACTTATTTAAAATTATAAAAAGAAATGTTTTAGAAAAAAATATATATATATAATATATATATATATATTACATAATATTTTAAAATTTTAATAATTTTTTCAATAAAAAAATAATAATTAACATTTAAAAAAAACAAAATTAGCGGGTAATCCGCGAACCCGCAAAATAAATTTGAAACACCCACACCCGCCCCGCATTTTAGAAATACCCTCCTCGCAAAACCTGCTTTTTTGTAGACAAATTTTGTTTGACGCGCACCCGCCCCGCGCCGGGTCTAACTGGGCGTGACCCGCGGGTAATGAACCAAATTCTTAGGCCTAGTTTTGACCACACAAAAACAAAAATATTTAGCTTTAATTGAGTTTGACAAAAAAAACTTTAATTAAGTTTTATATTTTTAAAAATAATAAATAAATAAGCTGATGTGTCATTAATAGACAGACAGAGAAAAAGGTAGATTATTTTTTTAATAAACAAAAGAAACAAACAGCGAAAAAGGTAGTCCATACAAAAATCCAATTTTGGATGTACTAGATAAAACTACTTACTGATTGTAATATCTTAAATCGGGTGTAAGACGGAAATAAGAGTTAATGGGTTTAGAGAGACATCTTATTGAAAAATAGCCGGAGCTCGAGAGATATACGGTGAGTTTAGGTCGTCAGAATAAGATCGCCGACCTAAACTTGAAAGAATAAAATTCTAGAGCGATAAACGATAAGTTGCTAAGTTTGCCCTAGGTCTCTTTCTCTCAATTTATGAATGACTTCATCATTGGAAAGTCCTCCCTATTTATAATGTCTCCAAGTCGGTCTTCGAGCCTTCCCCTATCCTCTTTGGAATTGGAAAGTTTCCCGAGAGATAAGGACGACCTGGTGCTTTCTCCGGATTGACGAGGATAAATGGAATATTTTTATTTATTTTGGCCGACTTAAAACGGCATGAGCCCTTTAGGGTTTCTTAATGGGGCTAGCTCAATTGATGTCGCGTTTTTTAGAGAGGGTGCTAATCCCGGCTCTAACACTGATGAGGACAAACAAATTGAAAGATAAAGAAGAGGAAGAAGAAGACGAAGTCGTTGGAAAAGACGAGGAAGAAGACGAAGACAATGACGAATAATAATTGGAAGAAAAATATGAAGACAGTGAAAAAATAGATGGGAAACTTGGAGAAGGATTGTAAGTTTTAGTTTGTTATCTATTTAGTTAAATTTGCCAGTGTAATCTCTTAACGGAACATGTAGCTTTGTTAATTTGTGGAAATGTTTAAAAAATGGACATATGAAGAACTACAATTATTGGCTGTGTAATGCATTAGATTTCTAATTTTTTATTTCTCTAATCTTATTATATAAAGTAGGATGCATCAAAGTTAGTTTTTAACATGATCGTGACACGTGTCAAGTTAATCGATTAGATTTTGACACGTGTTAAAAAATTCAACCAATTAGATTTTAACATAATGTTTACATAAATCTAAAAATTAGTTTTAAAAATAAAAAAAATAAAATAAGTTTCTTTTACGATTACTAATACAAAATAAAAAATAAAAAAATTGAAAAGATAAAGTTAGTTTAGATTTTGACACGTGTTAAAAAATTTCAACCAATTAGATTTTAACATAATGTTTACATAAATCTAAAAATTAGTTTTAAAAATAAAAAAAAGGAAAATAAGTTTCTTTTATGATTACTAATACAAAAAGGCAAATAAAAAATTGAAAAGATAAATAAAAAATTAAGAAAAAGGAAAATAAGTTTTTTATGTTTTTCATTTGAATTAAGGAAACAAGTTTCTTTTTCAATTATGAAAACCAACAAATTATTTTTAAAAATAGAAAGGGAAACTAAGTTTCTTTTTCAATTATTAATACCAAAAGAAAAATAAAAAATTGAAAAAGTAAATAAAAAAATTAAAACAGGCAAATAAGTTTCTTTTATGTTTTTCATTTAAATTAAGGAAATTGTATGATCAATTACTAATACTAAAAGGAAAATCAAAAAATTAGTTTTAAAAATAGGAAGGAAAACTAAGTTTCTTTTTCAATTATGAAAACCAAAAAAATAGTTTTAAAAATAGAAAGGGAAACTAAGTTTTTTTTTCAATTACTAATACCAAAAGAAAAATAAAAAATTGAAAAAGTAAATAAAAAAATTAAAACAGGCAAATAAGTTTCTTTTATGTTTTTCATTTAAATTAAGGAAATTGTATGATCAATTACTAATACTAAAAGGAAAATCAAAAAATTAGTTTTAAAAATAGAAAGGAAAACTAAGTTTCTTTTTCAATTATGAAAACCAAAAAATTAGTTTTAAAAATAGAAAGGGAAACTAAGTTTTTTTTTCAATTACTAATACCAAAAGAAAAATAAAAAATTGAAAAAGTAAATAAAAAAATTAAAACAGGCAAATAAGTTTCTTTTATGTTTTTCATTTAAATTAAAGAAATTGTATGATCAATTACTAATACTAAAAGGAAAATCAAAAAATTAGTTTTAAAAATAGAAAGGGAAACTAAGTTTCTTTTTTAATTACTAATACCAAAAGAAAAAGAAAAAATCGAAAAAGTAAAAAAAAAATTAAAAAAGAAAAATAGCTTCTTTTATGTTTTTCATTTAAATTAAGAAAATTGTATGATCAATTACTACTATTAAAAGGAAAATTAAAAAAAAATTGGATTAGGAATTTTAGGAATTTTCGGATATCGAGCTCACAAATTCTCCCAAATCGTTTCAATTCTCCCAAAATTCAGTTTCAATACTCCCAGCCTGACCCGCCCCGCAGCGGATTTTAAATTTTGTTGACCCGCTTCGATCCGCCCCGTAAAATTTTTAAACCAAAATTTGTTTGACCCGCACCTGCCCGCCTTGAGTTTAAGAATACCCGCAGGTAACCCGCAAATATTTAAATAAAAATAAAAAAATAAATTTTATATAATTTTAGCCAAAACAAAACCTAATAGAAAAAAATCTAATACGATAAAATATAAATACACAACTATACAACTTATTTAAAATTATAAAAAGAAATGTTTTAGAAAAAAATATATATATATAATATATATATATATATTACATAATATTTTAAAATTTTAATAATTTTTTCAATAAAAAAATAATAATTAACATTTAAAAAAAACAAAATTAGCGGGTAATCCGCGAACCCGCAAAATAAATTTGAAACACCCACACCCGCCCCGCATTTTAGAAATACCCTCCTCGCAAAACCTGCTTTTTTGTAGACAAATTTTGTTTGACGCGCACCCGCCCCGCGCCGGGTCTAACTGGGCGTGACCCGCGGGTAATGAACCAAATTCTTAGGCCTAGTTTTGACCACACAAAAACAAAAATATTTAGCTTTAATTGAGTTTGACAAAAAAAACTTTAATTAAGTTTTATATTTTTAAAAATAATAAATAAATAAGCTGATGTGTCATTAATAGACAGACAGAGAAAAAGGTAGATTATTTTTTTAATAAACAAAAGAAACAAACAGCGAAAAAGGTAGTCCATACAAAAATCCAATTTTGGATGTACTAGATAAAACTACTTACTGATTGTAATATCTTAAATCGGGTGTAAGACGGAAATAAGAGTTAATGGGTTTAGAGAGACATCTTATTGAAAAATAGCCGGAGCTCGAGAGATATACGGTGAGTTTAGGTCGTCAGAATAAGATCGCCGACCTAAACTTGAAAGAATAAAATTCTAGAGCGATAAACGATAAGTTGCTAAGTTTGCCCTAGGTCTCTTTCTCTCAATTTATGAATGACTTCATCATTGGAAAGTCCTCCCTATTTATAATGTCTCCAAGTCGGTCTTCGAGCCTTCCCCTATCCTCTTTGGAATTGGAAAGTTTCCCGAGAGATAAGGACGACCTGGTGCTTTCTCCGGATTGACGAGGATAAATGGAATATTTTTATTTATTTTGGCCGACTTAAAACGGCATGAGCCCTTTAGGGTTTCTTAATGGGGCTAGCTCAATTGATGTCGCGTTTTTTAGAGAGGGTGCTAATCCCGGCTCTAACACTGATGAGGACAAACAAATTGAAAGATAAAGAAGAGGAAGAAGAAGACGAAGTCGTTGGAAAAGACGAGGAAGAAGACGAAGACAATGACGAATAATAATTGGAAGAAAAATATGAAGACAGTGAAAAAATAGATGGGAAACTTGGAGAAGGATTGTAAGTTTTAGTTTGTTATCTATTTAGTTAAATTTGCCAGTGTAATCTCTTAACGGAACATGTAGCTTTGTTAATTTGTGGAAATGTTTAAAAAATGGACATATGAAGAACTACAATTATTGGCTGTGTAATGCATTAGATTTCTAATTTTTTATTTCTCTAATCTTATTATATAAAGTAGGATGCATCAAAGTTAGTTTTTAACATGATCGTGACACGTGTCAAGTTAATCGATTAGATTTTGACACGTGTTAAAAAATTCAACCAATTAGATTTTAACATAATGTTTACATAAATCTAAAAATTAGTTTTAAAAATAAAAAAAATAAAATAAGTTTCTTTTACGATTACTAATACAAAATAAAAAATAAAAAAATTGAAAAGATAAAGTTAGTTTAGATTTTGACACGTGTTAAAAAATTTCAACCAATTAGATTTTAACATAATGTTTACATAAATCTAAAAATTAGTTTTAAAAATAAAAAAAAGGAAAATAAGTTTCTTTTATGATTACTAATACAAAAAGGCAAATAAAAAATTGAAAAGATAAATAAAAAATTAAGAAAAAGGAAAATAAGTTTTTTATGTTTTTCATTTGAATTAAGGAAACAAGTTTCTTTTTCAATTATGAAAACCAACAAATTATTTTTAAAAATAGAAAGGGAAACTAAGTTTCTTTTTCAATTATTAATACCAAAAGAAAAATAAAAAATTGAAAAAGTAAATAAAAAAATTAAAACAGGCAAATAAGTTTCTTTTATGTTTTTCATTTAAATTAAGGAAATTGTATGATCAATTACTAATACTAAAAGGAAAATCAAAAAATTAGTTTTAAAAATAGGAAGGAAAACTAAGTTTCTTTTTCAATTATGAAAACCAAAAAAATAGTTTTAAAAATAGAAAGGGAAACTAAGTTTTTTTTTCAATTACTAATACCAAAAGAAAAATAAAAAATTGAAAAAGTAAATAAAAAAATTAAAACAGGCAAATAAGTTTCTTTTATGTTTTTCATTTAAATTAAGGAAATTGTATGATCAATTACTAATACTAAAAGGAAAATCAAAAAATTAGTTTTAAAAATAGAAAGGAAAACTAAGTTTCTTTTTCAATTATGAAAACCAAAAAATTAGTTTTAAAAATAGAAAGGGAAACTAAGTTTTTTTTTCAATTACTAATACCAAAAGAAAAATAAAAAATTGAAAAAGTAAATAAAAAAATTAAAACAGGCAAATAAGTTTCTTTTATGTTTTTCATTTAAATTAAAGAAATTGTATGATCAATTACTAATACTAAAAGGAAAATCAAAAAATTAGTTTTAAAAATAGAAAGGGAAACTAAGTTTCTTTTTTAATTACTAATACCAAAAGAAAAAGAAAAAATCGAAAAAGTAAAAAAAAAATTAAAAAAGAAAAATAGCTTCTTTTATGTTTTTCATTTAAATTAAGAAAATTGTATGATCAATTACTACTATTAAAAGGAAAATTAAAAAAAAATTGGATTAGGAATTTTAGGAATTTTCGGATATCGAGCTCACAAATTCTCCCAAATCGTTTCAATTCTCCCAAAATTCAGTTTCAATACTCCCAGCCTGACCCGCCCCGCAGCGGATTTTAAATTTTGTTGACCCGCTTCGATCCGCCCCGTAAAATTTTTAAACCAAAATTTGTTTGACCCGCACCTGCCCGCCTTGAGTTTAAGAATACCCGCAGGTAACCCGCAAATATTTAAATAAAAATAAAAAAATAAATTTTATATAATTTTAGCCAAAACAAAACCTAATAGAAAAAAATCTAATACGATAAAATATAAATACACAACTATACAACTTATTTAAAATTATAAAAAGAAATGTTTTAGAAAAAAATATATATATATAATATATATATATATATTACATAATATTTTAAAATTTTAATAATTTTTTCAATAAAAAAATAATAATTAACATTTAAAAAAAACAAAATTAGCGGGTAATCCGCGAACCCGCAAAATAAATTTGAAACACCCACACCCGCCCCGCATTTTAGAAATACCCTCCTCGCAAAACCTGCTTTTTTGTAGACAAATTTTGTTTGACGCGCACCCGCCCCGCGCCGGGTCTAACTGGGCGTGACCCGCGGGTAATGAACCAAATTCTTAGGCCTAGTTTTGACCACACAAAAACAAAAATATTTAGCTTTAATTGAGTTTGACAAAAAAAACTTTAATTAAGTTTTATATTTTTAAAAATAATAAATAAATAAGCTGATGTGTCATTAATAGACAGACAGAGAAAAAGGTAGATTATTTTTTTAATAAACAAAAGAAACAAACAGCGAAAAAGGTAGTCCATACAAAAATCCAATTTTGGATGTACTAGATAAAACTACTTACTGATTGTAATATCTTAAATCGGGTGTAAGACGGAAATAAGAGTTAATGGGTTTAGAGAGACATCTTATTGAAAAATAGCCGGAGCTCGAGAGATATACGGTGAGTTTAGGTCGTCAGAATAAGATCGCCGACCTAAACTTGAAAGAATAAAATTCTAGAGCGATAAACGATAAGTTGCTAAGTTTGCCCTAGGTCTCTTTCTCTCAATTTATGAATGACTTCATCATTGGAAAGTCCTCCCTATTTATAATGTCTCCAAGTCGGTCTTCGAGCCTTCCCCTATCCTCTTTGGAATTGGAAAGTTTCCCGAGAGATAAGGACGACCTGGTGCTTTCTCCGGATTGACGAGGATAAATGGAATATTTTTATTTATTTTGGCCGACTTAAAACGGCATGAGCCCTTTAGGGTTTCTTAATGGGGCTAGCTCAATTGATGTCGCGTTTTTTAGAGAGGGTGCTAATCCCGGCTCTAACACTGATGAGGACAAACAAATTGAAAGATAAAGAAGAGGAAGAAGAAGACGAAGTCGTTGGAAAAGACGAGGAAGAAGACGAAGACAATGACGAATAATAATTGGAAGAAAAATATGAAGACAGTGAAAAAATAGATGGGAAACTTGGAGAAGGATTGTAAGTTTTAGTTTGTTATCTATTTAGTTAAATTTGCCAGTGTAATCTCTTAACGGAACATGTAGCTTTGTTAATTTGTGGAAATGTTTAAAAAATGGACATATGAAGAACTACAATTATTGGCTGTGTAATGCATTAGATTTCTAATTTTTTATTTCTCTAATCTTATTATATAAAGTAGGATGCATCAAAGTTAGTTTTTAACATGATCGTGACACGTGTCAAGTTAATCGATTAGATTTTGACACGTGTTAAAAAATTCAACCAATTAGATTTTAACATAATGTTTACATAAATCTAAAAATTAGTTTTAAAAATAAAAAAAATAAAATAAGTTTCTTTTACGATTACTAATACAAAATAAAAAATAAAAAAATTGAAAAGATAAAGTTAGTTTAGATTTTGACACGTGTTAAAAAATTTCAACCAATTAGATTTTAACATAATGTTTACATAAATCTAAAAATTAGTTTTAAAAATAAAAAAAAGGAAAATAAGTTTCTTTTATGATTACTAATACAAAAAGGCAAATAAAAAATTGAAAAGATAAATAAAAAATTAAGAAAAAGGAAAATAAGTTTTTTATGTTTTTCATTTGAATTAAGGAAACAAGTTTCTTTTTCAATTATGAAAACCAACAAATTATTTTTAAAAATAGAAAGGGAAACTAAGTTTCTTTTTCAATTATTAATACCAAAAGAAAAATAAAAAATTGAAAAAGTAAATAAAAAAATTAAAACAGGCAAATAAGTTTCTTTTATGTTTTTCATTTAAATTAAGGAAATTGTATGATCAATTACTAATACTAAAAGGAAAATCAAAAAATTAGTTTTAAAAATAGGAAGGAAAACTAAGTTTCTTTTTCAATTATGAAAACCAAAAAAATAGTTTTAAAAATAGAAAGGGAAACTAAGTTTTTTTTTCAATTACTAATACCAAAAGAAAAATAAAAAATTGAAAAAGTAAATAAAAAAATTAAAACAGGCAAATAAGTTTCTTTTATGTTTTTCATTTAAATTAAGGAAATTGTATGATCAATTACTAATACTAAAAGGAAAATCAAAAAATTAGTTTTAAAAATAGAAAGGAAAACTAAGTTTCTTTTTCAATTATGAAAACCAAAAAATTAGTTTTAAAAATAGAAAGGGAAACTAAGTTTTTTTTTCAATTACTAATACCAAAAGAAAAATAAAAAATTGAAAAAGTAAATAAAAAAATTAAAACAGGCAAATAAGTTTCTTTTATGTTTTTCATTTAAATTAAAGAAATTGTATGATCAATTACTAATACTAAAAGGAAAATCAAAAAATTAGTTTTAAAAATAGAAAGGGAAACTAAGTTTCTTTTTTAATTACTAATACCAAAAGAAAAAGAAAAAATCGAAAAAGTAAAAAAAAAATTAAAAAAGAAAAATAGCTTCTTTTATGTTTTTCATTTAAATTAAGAAAATTGTATGATCAATTACTACTATTAAAAGGAAAATTAAAAAAAAATTGGATTAGGAATTTTAGGAATTTTCGGATATCGAGCTCACAAATTCTCCCAAATCGTTTCAATTCTCCCAAAATTCAGTTTCAATACTCCCAGCCTGACCCGCCCCGCAGCGGATTTTAAATTTTGTTGACCCGCTTCGATCCGCCCCGTAAAATTTTTAAACCAAAATTTGTTTGACCCGCACCTGCCCGCCTTGAGTTTAAGAATACCCGCAGGTAACCCGCAAATATTTAAATAAAAATAAAAAAATAAATTTTATATAATTTTAGCCAAAACAAAACCTAATAGAAAAAAATCTAATACGATAAAATATAAATACACAACTATACAACTTATTTAAAATTATAAAAAGAAATGTTTTAGAAAAAAATATATATATATAATATATATATATATATTACATAATATTTTAAAATTTTAATAATTTTTTCAATAAAAAAATAATAATTAACATTTAAAAAAAACAAAATTAGCGGGTAATCCGCGAACCCGCAAAATAAATTTGAAACACCCACACCCGCCCCGCATTTTAGAAATACCCTCCTCGCAAAACCTGCTTTTTTGTAGACAAATTTTGTTTGACGCGCACCCGCCCCGCGCCGGGTCTAACTGGGCGTGACCCGCGGGTAATGAACCAAATTCTTAGGCCTAGTTTTGACCACACAAAAACAAAAATATTTAGCTTTAATTGAGTTTGACAAAAAAAACTTTAATTAAGTTTTATATTTTTAAAAATAATAAATAAATAAGCTGATGTGTCATTAATAGACAGACAGAGAAAAAGGTAGATTATTTTTTTAATAAACAAAAGAAACAAACAGCGAAAAAGGTAGTCCATACAAAAATCCAATTTTGGATGTACTAGATAAAACTACTTACTGATTGTAATATCTTAAATCGGGTGTAAGACGGAAATAAGAGTTAATGGGTTTAGAGAGACATCTTATTGAAAAATAGCCGGAGCTCGAGAGATATACGGTGAGTTTAGGTCGTCAGAATAAGATCGCCGACCTAAACTTGAAAGAATAAAATTCTAGAGCGATAAACGATAAGTTGCTAAGTTTGCCCTAGGTCTCTTTCTCTCAATTTATGAATGACTTCATCATTGGAAAGTCCTCCCTATTTATAATGTCTCCAAGTCGGTCTTCGAGCCTTCCCCTATCCTCTTTGGAATTGGAAAGTTTCCCGAGAGATAAGGACGACCTGGTGCTTTCTCCGGATTGACGAGGATAAATGGAATATTTTTATTTATTTTGGCCGACTTAAAACGGCATGAGCCCTTTAGGGTTTCTTAATGGGGCTAGCTCAATTGATGTCGCGTTTTTTAGAGAGGGTGCTAATCCCGGCTCTAACACTGATGAGGACAAACAAATTGAAAGATAAAGAAGAGGAAGAAGAAGACGAAGTCGTTGGAAAAGACGAGGAAGAAGACGAAGACAATGACGAATAATAATTGGAAGAAAAATATGAAGACAGTGAAAAAATAGATGGGAAACTTGGAGAAGGATTGTAAGTTTTAGTTTGTTATCTATTTAGTTAAATTTGCCAGTGTAATCTCTTAACGGAACATGTAGCTTTGTTAATTTGTGGAAATGTTTAAAAAATGGACATATGAAGAACTACAATTATTGGCTGTGTAATGCATTAGATTTCTAATTTTTTATTTCTCTAATCTTATTATATAAAGTAGGATGCATCAAAGTTAGTTTTTAACATGATCGTGACACGTGTCAAGTTAATCGATTAGATTTTGACACGTGTTAAAAAATTCAACCAATTAGATTTTAACATAATGTTTACATAAATCTAAAAATTAGTTTTAAAAATAAAAAAAATAAAATAAGTTTCTTTTACGATTACTAATACAAAATAAAAAATAAAAAAATTGAAAAGATAAAGTTAGTTTAGATTTTGACACGTGTTAAAAAATTTCAACCAATTAGATTTTAACATAATGTTTACATAAATCTAAAAATTAGTTTTAAAAATAAAAAAAAGGAAAATAAGTTTCTTTTATGATTACTAATACAAAAAGGCAAATAAAAAATTGAAAAGATAAATAAAAAATTAAGAAAAAGGAAAATAAGTTTTTTATGTTTTTCATTTGAATTAAGGAAACAAGTTTCTTTTTCAATTATGAAAACCAACAAATTATTTTTAAAAATAGAAAGGGAAACTAAGTTTCTTTTTCAATTATTAATACCAAAAGAAAAATAAAAAATTGAAAAAGTAAATAAAAAAATTAAAACAGGCAAATAAGTTTCTTTTATGTTTTTCATTTAAATTAAGGAAATTGTATGATCAATTACTAATACTAAAAGGAAAATCAAAAAATTAGTTTTAAAAATAGGAAGGAAAACTAAGTTTCTTTTTCAATTATGAAAACCAAAAAAATAGTTTTAAAAATAGAAAGGGAAACTAAGTTTTTTTTTCAATTACTAATACCAAAAGAAAAATAAAAAATTGAAAAAGTAAATAAAAAAATTAAAACAGGCAAATAAGTTTCTTTTATGTTTTTCATTTAAATTAAGGAAATTGTATGATCAATTACTAATACTAAAAGGAAAATCAAAAAATTAGTTTTAAAAATAGAAAGGAAAACTAAGTTTCTTTTTCAATTATGAAAACCAAAAAATTAGTTTTAAAAATAGAAAGGGAAACTAAGTTTTTTTTTCAATTACTAATACCAAAAGAAAAATAAAAAATTGAAAAAGTAAATAAAAAAATTAAAACAGGCAAATAAGTTTCTTTTATGTTTTTCATTTAAATTAAAGAAATTGTATGATCAATTACTAATACTAAAAGGAAAATCAAAAAATTAGTTTTAAAAATAGAAAGGGAAACTAAGTTTCTTTTTTAATTACTAATACCAAAAGAAAAAGAAAAAATCGAAAAAGTAAAAAAAAAATTAAAAAAGAAAAATAGCTTCTTTTATGTTTTTCATTTAAATTAAGAAAATTGTATGATCAATTACTACTATTAAAAGGAAAATTAAAAAAAAATTGGATTAGGAATTTTAGGAATTTTCGGATATCGAGCTCACAAATTCTCCCAAATCGTTTCAATTCTCCCAAAATTCAGTTTCAATACTCCCAGCCTGACCCGCCCCGCAGCGGATTTTAAATTTTGTTGACCCGCTTCGATCCGCCCCGTAAAATTTTTAAACCAAAATTTGTTTGACCCGCACCTGCCCGCCTTGAGTTTAAGAATACCCGCAGGTAACCCGCAAATATTTAAATAAAAATAAAAAAATAAATTTTATATAATTTTAGCCAAAACAAAACCTAATAGAAAAAAATCTAATACGATAAAATATAAATACACAACTATACAACTTATTTAAAATTATAAAAAGAAATGTTTTAGAAAAAAATATATATATATAATATATATATATATATTACATAATATTTTAAAATTTTAATAATTTTTTCAATAAAAAAATAATAATTAACATTTAAAAAAAACAAAATTAGCGGGTAATCCGCGAACCCGCAAAATAAATTTGAAACACCCACACCCGCCCCGCATTTTAGAAATACCCTCCTCGCAAAACCTGCTTTTTTGTAGACAAATTTTGTTTGACGCGCACCCGCCCCGCGCCGGGTCTAACTGGGCGTGACCCGCGGGTAATGAACCAAATTCTTAGGCCTAGTTTTGACCACACAAAAACAAAAATATTTAGCTTTAATTGAGTTTGACAAAAAAAACTTTAATTAAGTTTTATATTTTTAAAAATAAT
Organism: Alliaria petiolata; assembly: GCA_020283515.1. Classification (NCBI taxonomy): domain Eukaryota; kingdom Viridiplantae; phylum Streptophyta; class Magnoliopsida; order Brassicales; family Brassicaceae; genus Alliaria; species Alliaria petiolata. The sequence continues at coordinate 54,535,905 of JAHZTW010000004.1, read as the reverse complement.
AAATAAATAAGCTGATGTGTCATTAATAGACAGACAGAGAAAAAGGTAGATTATTTTTTTAATAAACAAAAGAAACAAACAGCGAAAAAGGTAGTCCATACAAAAATCCAATTTTGGATGTACTAGATAAAACTACTTACTGATTGTAATATCTTAAATCGGGTGTAAGACGGAAATAAGAGTTAATGGGTTTAGAGAGACATCTTATTGAAAAATAGCCGGAGCTCGAGAGATATACGGTGAGTTTAGGTCGTCAGAATAAGATCGCCGACCTAAACTTGAAAGAATAAAATTCTAGAGCGATAAACGATAAGTTGCTAAGTTTGCCCTAGGTCTCTTTCTCTCAATTTATGAATGACTTCATCATTGGAAAGTCCTCCCTATTTATAATGTCTCCAAGTCGGTCTTCGAGCCTTCCCCTATCCTCTTTGGAATTGGAAAGTTTCCCGAGAGATAAGGACGACCTGGTGCTTTCTCCGGATTGACGAGGATAAATGGAATATTTTTATTTATTTTGGCCGACTTAAAACGGCATGAGCCCTTTAGGGTTTCTTAATGGGGCTAGCTCAATTGATGTCGCGTTTTTTAGAGAGGGTGCTAATCCCGGCTCTAACACTGATGAGGACAAACAAATTGAAAGATAAAGAAGAGGAAGAAGAAGACGAAGTCGTTGGAAAAGACGAGGAAGAAGACGAAGACAATGACGAATAATAATTGGAAGAAAAATATGAAGACAGTGAAAAAATAGATGGGAAACTTGGAGAAGGATTGTAAGTTTTAGTTTGTTATCTATTTAGTTAAATTTGCCAGTGTAATCTCTTAACGGAACATGTAGCTTTGTTAATTTGTGGAAATGTTTAAAAAATGGACATATGAAGAACTACAATTATTGGCTGTGTAATGCATTAGATTTCTAATTTTTTATTTCTCTAATCTTATTATATAAAGTAGGATGCATCAAAGTTAGTTTTTAACATGATCGTGACACGTGTCAAGTTAATCGATTAGATTTTGACACGTGTTAAAAAATTCAACCAATTAGATTTTAACATAATGTTTACATAAATCTAAAAATTAGTTTTAAAAATAAAAAAAATAAAATAAGTTTCTTTTACGATTACTAATACAAAATAAAAAATAAAAAAATTGAAAAGATAAAGTTAGTTTAGATTTTGACACGTGTTAAAAAATTTCAACCAATTAGATTTTAACATAATGTTTACATAAATCTAAAAATTAGTTTTAAAAATAAAAAAAAGGAAAATAAGTTTCTTTTATGATTACTAATACAAAAAGGCAAATAAAAAATTGAAAAGATAAATAAAAAATTAAGAAAAAGGAAAATAAGTTTTTTATGTTTTTCATTTGAATTAAGGAAACAAGTTTCTTTTTCAATTATGAAAACCAACAAATTATTTTTAAAAATAGAAAGGGAAACTAAGTTTCTTTTTCAATTATTAATACCAAAAGAAAAATAAAAAATTGAAAAAGTAAATAAAAAAATTAAAACAGGCAAATAAGTTTCTTTTATGTTTTTCATTTAAATTAAGGAAATTGTATGATCAATTACTAATACTAAAAGGAAAATCAAAAAATTAGTTTTAAAAATAGGAAGGAAAACTAAGTTTCTTTTTCAATTATGAAAACCAAAAAAATAGTTTTAAAAATAGAAAGGGAAACTAAGTTTTTTTTTCAATTACTAATACCAAAAGAAAAATAAAAAATTGAAAAAGTAAATAAAAAAATTAAAACAGGCAAATAAGTTTCTTTTATGTTTTTCATTTAAATTAAGGAAATTGTATGATCAATTACTAATACTAAAAGGAAAATCAAAAAATTAGTTTTAAAAATAGAAAGGAAAACTAAGTTTCTTTTTCAATTATGAAAACCAAAAAATTAGTTTTAAAAATAGAAAGGGAAACTAAGTTTTTTTTTCAATTACTAATACCAAAAGAAAAATAAAAAATTGAAAAAGTAAATAAAAAAATTAAAACAGGCAAATAAGTTTCTTTTATGTTTTTCATTTAAATTAAAGAAATTGTATGATCAATTACTAATACTAAAAGGAAAATCAAAAAATTAGTTTTAAAAATAGAAAGGGAAACTAAGTTTCTTTTTTAATTACTAATACCAAAAGAAAAAGAAAAAATCGAAAAAGTAAAAAAAAAATTAAAAAAGAAAAATAGCTTCTTTTATGTTTTTCATTTAAATTAAGAAAATTGTATGATCAATTACTACTATTAAAAGGAAAATTAAAAAAAAATTGGATTAGGAATTTTAGGAATTTTCGGATATCGAGCTCACAAATTCTCCCAAATCGTTTCAATTCTCCCAAAATTCAGTTTCAATACTCCCAGCCTGACCCGCCCCGCAGCGGATTTTAAATTTTGTTGACCCGCTTCGATCCGCCCCGTAAAATTTTTAAACCAAAATTTGTTTGACCCGCACCTGCCCGCCTTGAGTTTAAGAATACCCGCAGGTAACCCGCAAATATTTAAATAAAAATAAAAAAATAAATTTTATATAATTTTAGCCAAAACAAAACCTAATAGAAAAAAATCTAATACGATAAAATATAAATACACAACTATACAACTTATTTAAAATTATAAAAAGAAATGTTTTAGAAAAAAATATATATATATAATATATATATATATATTACATAATATTTTAAAATTTTAATAATTTTTTCAATAAAAAAATAATAATTAACATTTAAAAAAAACAAAATTAGCGGGTAATCCGCGAACCCGCAAAATAAATTTGAAACACCCACACCCGCCCCGCATTTTAGAAATACCCTCCTCGCAAAACCTGCTTTTTTGTAGACAAATTTTGTTTGACGCGCACCCGCCCCGCGCCGGGTCTAACTGGGCGTGACCCGCGGGTAATGAACCAAATTCTTAGGCCTAGTTTTGACCACACAAAAACAAAAATATTTAGCTTTAATTGAGTTTGACAAAAAAAACTTTAATTAAGTTTTATATTTTTAAAAATAATAAATAAATAAGCTGATGTGTCATTAATAGACAGACAGAGAAAAAGGTAGATTATTTTTTTAATAAACAAAAGAAACAAACAGCGAAAAAGGTAGTCCATACAAAAATCCAATTTTGGATGTACTAGATAAAACTACTTACTGATTGTAATATCTTAAATCGGGTGTAAGACGGAAATAAGAGTTAATGGGTTTAGAGAGACATCTTATTGAAAAATAGCCGGAGCTCGAGAGATATACGGTGAGTTTAGGTCGTCAGAATAAGATCGCCGACCTAAACTTGAAAGAATAAAATTCTAGAGCGATAAACGATAAGTTGCTAAGTTTGCCCTAGGTCTCTTTCTCTCAATTTATGAATGACTTCATCATTGGAAAGTCCTCCCTATTTATAATGTCTCCAAGTCGGTCTTCGAGCCTTCCCCTATCCTCTTTGGAATTGGAAAGTTTCCCGAGAGATAAGGACGACCTGGTGCTTTCTCCGGATTGACGAGGATAAATGGAATATTTTTATTTATTTTGGCCGACTTAAAACGGCATGAGCCCTTTAGGGTTTCTTAATGGGGCTAGCTCAATTGATGTCGCGTTTTTTAGAGAGGGTGCTAATCCCGGCTCTAACACTGATGAGGACAAACAAATTGAAAGATAAAGAAGAGGAAGAAGAAGACGAAGTCGTTGGAAAAGACGAGGAAGAAGACGAAGACAATGACGAATAATAATTGGAAGAAAAATATGAAGACAGTGAAAAAATAGATGGGAAACTTGGAGAAGGATTGTAAGTTTTAGTTTGTTATCTATTTAGTTAAATTTGCCAGTGTAATCTCTTAACGGAACATGTAGCTTTGTTAATTTGTGGAAATGTTTAAAAAATGGACATATGAAGAACTACAATTATTGGCTGTGTAATGCATTAGATTTCTAATTTTTTATTTCTCTTATCTTATTATATAAAGTAGGATGCATCAAAGTTAGTTTTTAACATGATCGTGACACGTGTCAAGTTAATCGATTAGATTTTGACACGTGTTAAAAAATTCAACCAATTAGATTTTAACATAATGTTTACATAAATCTAAAAATTAGTTTTAAAAATAAAAAAAATAAAATAAGTTTCTTTTACGATTACTAATACAAAATAAAAAATAAAAAAATTGAAAAGATAAAGTTAGTTTAGATTTTGACACGTGTTAAAAAATTTCAACCAATTAGATTTTAACATAATGTTTACATAAATCTAAAAATTAGTTTTAAAAATAAAAAAAGGAAAATAAGTTTCTTTTATGATTACTAATACAAAAAGGAAAATAAAAAATTGAAAAGATAAATAAAAAATTAAGAAAAAGGAAAATAAGTTTTTTATGTTTTTCATTTGAATTAAGGAAATAAGTTTCTTTTTCAATTATGAAAACCAACAAATTATTTTTAAAAATAGAAAGGGAAACTAAGTTTCTTTTTCAATTACTAATACCAAAAGAAAAATAAAAAATTGAAAAAGTAAATAAAAAAATTAAAACAGGCAAATAAGTTTCTTTTATGTTTTTCATTTAAATTAAGGAAATTGTATGATCAATTAGTAAAAGAAAAATAAAAAATTGAAAAAGTAAATAAAAAAATTAAAACAGACAAATAAGTTTCTTTTATGTTTTTCATTTAAATTAAGGAAATTGTATGATCAATTACTAATACTCAAAGGAAAATCAAAAAATTAGCTTTAAAAATAGAAAGGGAAACTAAGTTTCTTTTTCAATTATGAAAACCAACAAATTAGTTTTAAAAATAGAAAGGGAAACTAAGTTTTTTTTTCAATTACTAATACCAAAAGAAAAATTAAAAATTAAAAAAGTAAATAAAAAAATTAAAACAGGCAAATAAGTTTCTTTTATGTTTTTCATTTAAATTAAGGAAATTGTATGATCAATTACTAATACTAAAAGGAAAATCAAAAAATTAGTTTTAAAAATGGAAAGGGAAACTAAGTTTCTTTTTTAATTACTAATACCAAAAGAAAAAGAAAAAATCGAAAAAGTAAATAAAAAATTAAAAAAGAAAAATAGCTTCTTTTATGTTTTTCATTTAAATTAAGAAAATTGTATGATCAATTATTACTATTAAAAGGAAAATAAATCGAAAATCAAAAAGGTAAATAAGAAATTTTTTTTATATTATTCATTTAAGTTTTTTTATGTTTTTAATTGTTAGAAAAGACTTAACCATTTTGGTTATCAAAAAAATATATTTTAATTAAAAAAAAAGAAAATTCTAGATGCTAATGATTTGACATTAGACGATGATAAGATCAATGAGGAGGAGGATATCAAGAATCATGTATAGATGTTTTTGATGCGAGTCTTAAGAAACATAACTTCTCTAGAGAGCAGAGAGATCATATAAGGGAGATGAATGTGAAGAGAAAGAGGGACTTTATTTGCTTGAAGTGAGTTAATGGAATCGTTAACATACTCGAAGGATTCAAATTAAATATCCAAGTTTTTAATGCAGCGGAACACAAAAAGATAGTTGATAAAATGTGTGAATTATATGAGAAGTGGGGTCAATGTTGCTTAGGATCAAAAGATACTGTGTTTTGAATATTTTAATTGAAAATAAATGAGAATAAAAATAAATAAATAATTTTTAGGTTTCGATTTTGTGTTTTTCATATATTTTTTCAGTAGTGATGAGATTTGCTTTCTATTTTCTTAAAAAACTATTTTAAAGGGTTTTAAATTTTATTATTATAATACGCGGATCATAATCTAGATTTTAATAATGATAAATCTATTATAATTAAGTAGGATAATTAATTCGCCAAAATTTTAGAATAAATATATATATGATCGTGACAAGTGGCACGTTAATCAATAAGATTTTGACATGTATCAAGTTTATCGATTTAGATTTCGATACGTGTCTCGGTAAAATATTAGTTTTTAAAGAAAAAAAAAATTTCCAAAAACAAAATCAAATTTATTAATTTATATTACAATAGTATAATAAAGTTAACTAAAATATATTTTAATTTAAGAAAAAAAAAAAAAATAAAGGATCTATTTCAAAAAAAATATAAAAACAAAAATAAAAAGTAAACTACATTAAGTAGGATATATTTTAATTAAAAAAAAAAAATTTAAATGCTAATGATATAATATTAGACGATGATGAGCTTAATTAGAAGGATGATAGCAAGAATCATGTATAGAAGCTTTTGATGCGAGTCTTGAAAAGCATAACTTCTCTAGAGAGCACATAGATCATAATGGATGCTAATGATATGGCATTAACCGATGGTGAGCTCAATAAGGAGGAAGGTATCAAGAATCATGTAGAGATACTTTTGATGCGAGTCTTAAGAAGTATAACTTCTCTAAAGAGCAGAGAGATCATTTAAGTGAGATGAATGTTAAGAGAAAGAGAGAGTTTATTTGCTTGAATATATTTAATGGGGAGATCGTTAACATACTCGAAGTACTCGAATTGCATACTCAAGATTTTAACGCAACAGAACAGAAAAAGATAGTTGATAAAGTGTGTGAACTATATGAGAGGTAGATTTAATGTTGCTTANGATATGGCATTAACCGATAGTGAGCTCAATAAGGAGGAAGGTATCAAGAATCATGTAGAGATACTTTTGATGCGAGTCTTAAGAAGTATAACTTCTCTAAAGAGCAGAGAGATCATTTAAGTGAGATGAATGTTAAGAGAAAGAGAGAGTTTATTTGCTTGAATATATTTAATGGGGAGATCGTTAACATACTCGAAGTACTCGAATTGCATACTCAAGATTTTAACGCAACAGAACAGAAAAAGATAGTTGATAAAGTGTGTGAACTATATGAGAGGTAGATTTAATGTTGCTTATAACCCACAAAAGATTATGTGTTTTGAATTTTTTTAATTAAAAATAAATGAGAATTAAAATAAATAAATAACTCTTAGGTTTCAAAATTGTGTTTTTATATATATTTTTCATTAGTGATCAGATTTTCTTTTCTATTTTCTTAAAAAATATTTTAATGCTTTTAAATATTTATTATTATAAATATGCGTATACGCGGATCCTAATCTAGATTTTAATTATGATAAATCTAATTAAGATAAAAGAAGAATAATTAATTCGTAAAATTATTAGAATATATATATATATATCTTATTTTATAAAGTTGAACAAAAAGTAAATTAAAATATAAATTAAAAACAAAAAGTAAATTAGATTAACTAGCATATATTTCAATTTAAAAAAAAAATCTAGACACTAATGATATGACATTAGACGATGATGAGATCAATGAGAAGAATGATATCAAGAATCATGTAGAGAAACTTTTGATGCGAGTCTTAAGAAGCATATTTTCTCTAGAGAGGAGAGAGATCATATAAGGGAGATGAATGTGAAGAGAAACATAGACTTTATTTGCTTGAAGAGAGTTAATGGAAAGATCGTTAACATATTTAAATAACTCAAATTAAATACCCAAAGTTTTAACGCAGCGGAACAGAAAAAGATAGATGATAAAGTGTGTGAACTATATGAGAAGTAGGGTTAATATTGCTTAGGATCCACAACATATTCTGTGTTTTGAAAATTTTAATTGAAAATAAATGATAATTAAAACAAATAAATAACTTTTGGGTTTCGATTTTGTGTTTTTCATATATTTGTTTAAGTAGTGATCAAATTATGCTTTCTATTTTCTTAAAACAATATTTTAACGGGTTTTGAATTTTATTATTTTCTTAAATTTTGTTATTCATTTCTTTTTCGATTACTAATACAAAAAGAAAAATTTCGATTATTCATTTTTTCTACAGATTATTCGATTTTGTTTTCAATTTATTTTTACTGGTTTAAAATATTTTATTTAAAACCTGCATATATGCGGGTCCTATTGCTAAATCGAAACCCAAAAGTTAGCAATACCCAAGGAAATTGTATGATCAATTATTAATACTAAAAGGAAAATCAAAATTTTATTTGTAAGGTTAGAAAAGGAAAATAATTTTTTTTTTTTTTCAATTACTAATACCAAAAGAAAAATAAAATGTTTTAATTTAAGTTAAGGAAATTGTATGATCAATTATTAATACTAAAAGGAAAATCAAAATTTTATTTTTAAGATAAGAAAAGGAAAATAATATTTTTTTCAATTACTAATACCAAAAGAAAAATAAACTGTTTTTAATTTAAGTTAAGGAAATTTTATGATCAATTATTAATACTAAAAGGAAAATCAAAATTTTAGTTTTAAGATTAGAAAAGGAAAATAATTTTGTTTTTCAATTACTAATACCAAAAGAAAAATAAAAAATCGAAAAGGTAAATAAGATAATTAAGACAAAAGAAAATAAGTTAGCTACGGTTAAAAAAATAAAAAGTCAAATTTATCGATTTATATTACAAAAGTAAAATAAAATCAACTAGGATATATTTCAATTTAAGAAAAAGAAAATAAAATAAAAGGATCTATGTCATGTTAAGAAAAGGAAAAGGGAAACAAAAAATAAATTAGATTAACTATGATATATTTTAATTAAAAAACAAAAAATTCTGGATGCTAATGATATGACATTAGACGATGATGAGCTCAATGACGAGGATGATAGCAAGAATAATGTAGAAAAGTTTTTGATGCGAGTCTTGAGAAGCATAACTTCTCTAGAGAGCAGATAGATCATATACAAGAGAAAAAAAAAATTGATTAACTAGGATATATTTCAATTAAAAAAAAAATTAGATACTAATGATATGGTATTAAACGATGGTGAGCTCAATAAGGATGAAGGTATCAAGAATCATGTAGAGAGGCTTTTGATGCGAGTCTTGAGAATCATAACTTCTCTAGAGAGGAGAGAGATCATACAAGGGAGATGAATGTGAAGAGAAAGAGAGACTTTATTTGCTTGAAGAGAGTTAATGGAGAGATTGTTAACATACTCGAAGGACTCGAATTGCATATCCAAGTTTTTAACGCAACTGAACAGAAAAAGATAGTTGATAAAGTGCGTGAACTATATGAGAAGTAGGTTTAATGTTGCTTAGGACTCGCAACAGATTCTGTATTTTAAATATATTAATTAAAAATAAATGAGAATTCAAATAAATAAATAACTCTTAGGATTCAAAATTGTGTCTTTTATATTTTGTTCAGTAGTGATCAGGTTTTGTTTTCTATTTTCTTAAAAAATATTTTAACGATTTTTAAATATTATTATTATAATCTGAATATACGCGGATCCTAATTTATATTTAAATTATGATAAATTATGATAAAAGAAGGATAATTAATTCGCCAAAATTTTAGAATAAATCTTATTATAAAGCGTTAGAAATAAACATAATTAATATAAGAGTATTAAAATATATATATCTAGAAATATCAATAAAAGAAAATTTCGTTTTTAATTTATTTTTACGGTTTTAAAATATTTTATTAAAAACCCGCATGTCCTATTCTAGTTTACAATAAAGGTGCTGCAAATAAATTGTTGCTTTGCGTTTTTTTCCAGATATTTCTTTACGAACTTAGATAACAAAGACAGACAAAAGTAGTTCATACAGAAATCCAATAGTGGATATAATAGATGAACGACTGGGAGGAGCTAAATATCCATACCAATCAAGTGGTCGATCCAGGGCTGATCCTAAATTAAAAAAGGAATTTAATGGGAATACCAAATTGCTCCATGCGAAAATTTTCCATAAACCTTTTTTTTTTTTGACAACATTTTCCATAAACCTTGCAGTAGGATTATTAAAAAAAGCTAGATTATCAGAACAAAATAAAAACCGACGACAAATTAATAACAAACAAAAACAAAATTACGGAAATCCAATAAATATAAAACGCACCTTGTTCAAGACGACACAGATAGATCTACCAAGGACACACAAATCAGAAGGCAAATAAGAGATAATTTATGGAGAAGACACAGAACTAAAGAAGAATAAGAAGATACACAAAACTAACAAAATATCGTACGAAAGGACTCAAGCACAAATAATACAGACGATGGAAAACTAATTGAAGGACGTACAGTCCAACGTACCAAGCCAAAGTAGAATTTCAATCATAGATGAGATCAAAATAGTTTTGAAAACAGTGAGGCCAAAGTAGAATTTCAATCATGATGGCTTATATTGGAGTACACGCAAAGTAAATTAGATCTACGGAGTATATACGATAGTTATTACTATATCATTCATATAAAGGAATGTTTACATATTTGTATAGTTAGGTTACTTGCTCGCTACTCTGTACAACTCATATATATATATATATATATATATGTATCATCTTCTATGTGAGTAAGACAAGAAACATTCTTCTATCTCTGCGCCTCTGCCCGATCCGCATATTCTCGTAACCCTGGTCCAAGAGTAGTCTGATTAAGGTTTATCTCGGCCCAAAAGTGGCAATTGTCCCTCGATCCAAAATTGATGGTCAAGACGAGATTAATGGCTAGAAGGGCCATTATCTCGAGGGGGAGGTATTGGGATTAGTAGAGATTAATGGGCTATAAGGTCTTAATCTCTAGAGAGTGTATAAGATTATCCCACATTGAAAGTTGGGAGGGACCTTGACTAATATATAAGTAATTTGGGTCAATCCACTCATTGCCAATTGGTTTTGGGTTGGAAGCTCAGGAAACTTAACATGGTATCAGAGCATTACATCTAAAATATTGTTTTCTCTCGTTTCTTCAATACGACTCTTTCTTTCTCATTTCTCGATCTCTGTTCTTCTTGAACCGATCTCGTCATGGCCGAAAACGCTAACACCGAGAACACCGACTCAGTTGCTCTCCAATCTGGAAGCTTGACACCGACACCAACACCGACACCGACACCATCAATGGAGATCCAGAGACGTACGATCTCACCGTACGATCTCACTGCCAACGACAATCCCAGAAGCGTCATCTCGCACCCTCTGTTGCGTGGTGATAACTATGAAGAATGGGCGATCAACCTTGAGACTGCGTTGTGTTCCCGGAAGAAGTACAGCTTCGTTGATGGTAGCCTTGTGCAACCAGGAGAAGATTCACCTGACTATGATGATTGGAAGACCATCAATGCCCTCTTGGTCTCGTGGATCAAGATGACTATTGAACTACAGCTCCGTTCCAACATCTCGCACAAACCACTGGCTCGTGATTTGTGGGAACAACGGACCCCGTGTGCAACACCTACGGAAGGAGCTGGCAAATTGTCGCCAAACTGGTCTCAGTATTGAGACATACTATGGGAAACTCACGAAGATTTGGGACAGTTTGGCTTGCTACCGTCCAATGCCGAGCTGTACCTGCAACAGATGTAAGTGCACGTTCAGTGCCGTCTTGGAGACTCAACGAGAAGAAGACAAGGTTCATGATTTCCTAATGGGCCTTGACGAAAGCGTGTTTGGTACGGTTCGCTCCTCCTTGTTGATGCAAGAGCCGATTCCGAGCCTGGAACATGTGTATTTCAAGGTAACTCAAGATGAAGATACACGTGTTCAGAAACGTATCAGTGATGAACGCCAAGAAGGAATGGCGCTTGTGAGCCAACAAGTCACCCGACCAAGGGACAAAGACGTCTCCAACCTTTGTTCAAATTGTGGTCGTGCGGGTCATCTGGCTGAGAGCTGCTTTCAAGTTCTCGGGTATCCTGAGTGGTGGGGTGATCGACCTCAGAATCGGTCTGGACGTGGACGATATGGAGCCGCTGGTGCTTCAAGTAGTCGTGGCAGAGGAGGGTCTGGCCGAGCTCATGTTACTGTGCAACAACACCCAGTTGCACACGCAAATTTGGCTATTACCGAAGCAGATCGAACGACGGTTCAAGGACTAAGCGATGAGCAATGGCTGAGCGTGAAACGAATCCTCAATGCATCCAACATCGGCGTTGATGACCATCTATCGGGTATGATTTCTTCTCCTACTTGGATATTAGATACAGGTGCTACCCATCACCTTACATGTAGGAGGGATATCTTGGAAAATTTACGAAAATCTACACCGACTTATATCGTCTTAGCTGATAAACGGACAGTGTTAGCAGATACAGTGGGGTCAGTTAGGCTAAATTCTCATCTCAGTTTGCTGGAAGTTTACTACATTGAGGATCTGGGGTTTGATTTGATATATGTTACTCAGTTGATGGCAGAAAACGATTGTGTGATGCAATTATCAGTTCCATTTTGTGTTCTTCAGGACCGCACTACGAGGATCCTGACTGGTGTGGGTAAGCCGAGTGGAGGATTGGTCTACTTTCAGAACGTGCAAGTGGCTGCGACGGCGAAGGTTGTTCCGAGGGAATCGCTAGAATTGTGGCATCGACGTCTTGGTCACCCATCGATGAAAGTAGTTTCAGCTTTAAAGGGTTTTGGTTTTTCTAGTAGTAGTACTTCTGATATTTTGAATTCAGCGTGTGAGATTTGTCATCGCGCTAAGCAAACTTGGTGTTTTTTTCCTTTGAAAAATAATAAAACTACGAAGATTTTTCAAATGATCCATTGCGATATATGGGGTCCTTATCGAATTCCTTCAAACTCTGGTGCTCGATATTTCCTCACCATTGTAGAAGATTACTCACGAGGAACGTGGGATTATCTTATGAATGCCAAAAGTGAAACCCAAACTAAGCTCCGTTATTTTCTTTCAATGGCCCAACGACAATTTGGAAAATTGGTTAAAGTTGTTCGTAGCGATAATGGGAGTGAATTTCTCTCTATGACGGGTTATTTTCTCGAACATGGAATCCATCACGAGACGTCTTGTGTTGGTACTCCGCAACAGAACGGACGGGTGGAATGAAAACGCCGCCACATCTTGAATGTGGCTCGCGCGATCCTATTTCAAGGTCACTTTCCGATCGAATTCTGGGCTGAATGCATTCTCTCGGCAGCATATTTAATAAATCGAACACCTTCAGCTATCCTACATGGGAAAACGCCGTATGAAGTGCTTCACGATAAGCAACCATCGTATGAACATCTACGGGTTTTGGGATCTTTATGTTATATTCACAATCAGGACACCAAAGGAGATAAGTTTGAAAGCCGGAGTCGAAAGTGTGTTTTGGTAGGATATCCCTATGGTAAGAAGGGCTGGCGTGTATTTGATCTCGAGAAACAAAATTTCTGTGTTTCTCGTGATGTGATTTTTGAAGGAGTTTTCCCTTTCTCTCCTGAGATTTCTGCAACGATAGAAGAACCAGATGAGCTTATTGGAAATTCTGCGTTTCTTCCATTCGAATCTGATCCTACTACAACGCCATCTGCGATTATGCTTGACTCGGTGCCTGCAACAAGCATCTCTGTTATATTAAACGATGATGAGACTACTCCCGTTCCAGTTTTATTACACGATTCGACCTCTGATCCGGAACAAATTGCCGAGTCTGAGAACTCTGCATCAGAATCTGCACCAATAACCGATTCAGATAGTGGTGCTGAAGTTGCTGAAATTGACAGAGCACTACAAGACAGGGAGGACTCGACTGAAACAACTTCTTCCCCTATCGTTGCACCTGTTTTGGGCAGAGGGAAACAGGAACGCAAAGCTCCGTCATACCTAAACGATTATCAAACCGGTCTGGTATGTTCGAAATCGAAGGTTACGTATCCCATCGAGAAGGTGTTATCTACGGAACGTTTTTCTCTTAGCCACAAGAGTTTCCTTGCTGCGATCTCAACTGCAAAAATACCTGACAGTTTTGCAGAGGCAATGTTGGATCCTCGGTGGAGAGATGCTATGCAGCGAGAAATTGATGCACTTCAAACGAATCAGACTTGGAGTCTTGAATCACTGCCCGAGAATAAGAAGGTGTTGGGCTGTAAATGGATCTTCACGATCAAATATCACTCGGATGGATCGATTGAACGCTATAAGGCGCGTTTGGTGGTTTTGGGAAATCGACAAATCGAGGGAACCGATTACGATGAGACATTTGCCCCTGTTGCAAAGATGACATCCGTTCGAACTGTTCTCTCAGTGGTTGCGGCTCGTAACTGGGAGGTCCATCAAATGGATGTGCATAATGCATTTCTTCTTGGTGATTTGAAAGAAGAAGTGTATATAAAACTTCTGCCTGGATTCTTGTCTTCGCGTAATGGACGTGTGTGTCGTTTACACAAATCATTATATGGTTTAAAGCAGGCTCCACGGTGCTGGTTTGCGAAGCTGGGTTCGTCTTTAAAAGCTTATGGATTTCGACAGTCTCTTGCTGACTACTCTCTATTCGCTTATACAAAGAACGGTACACAACTTTACGTTCTCGTATATGTTGATGATTTGATTGTCACAGAAAATTCAGTTGCAGCAATTAGAGAGTTTAAGGAGTATTTAAGCGCATGTTTTCACATGAAAGACCTTGGAGTATTGAAATACTTCCTTGGTATCGAAGTGGCTCGAGGTCCGGAAGGGATCTATTTGTGCCAACGAAAATACACCTTAGACATCATCACGGATACTGGTCTACTTGCGTCTAAACCAGCTGTGTGTCCACTCGAGCAGCACCATTGTCTAGCGTTAGCTACTGGACACCTTCTACGCAACCCATCAGCTTATCATCGACTGGTTGGGAAACTTATCTACTTGGTGGTCACACGCCCGGATCTTGCATATTTTGTGCATGTTTTATCGCAGTTTATGAATGAACCTCGGGAAGAACATTGGAATGCCGCTCTTCAGGTCGTACGTTATCTCAAAGGGACTCCTGGTCAAGGGATACTACTTCGTGCGGATTCTGATCTTCATCTGTCTGGTTATGTACTTATGTACTTACGTTTATGCGACATTAACAGGTTTTTAGTTTCCTAATTGATTCTCTCAACGTCCGATTTAACTAGAAAGTTCTGATTCGAAGCCAAAGTAAAATATTTTCTATCTCACATAGCTGGCATATATAATACATTTCCATTGATTCACTTTTCTCTTTTAGAATTTCTTTTTTTCTCCTGTCGTAAAGGTTCATAAGAAAAAGATGAAATATAGTTCAATTTTTTTACTTCTCAAATACCATCTCATAAGGTGGTATTTGCATGGATCTATTAATTTTTAACTACAAATTATCTCACAAATCATTTAAAATTGTTTTTGATATATTTTAGTGACGAAATCTCAATTTTCCAATAAGGTGAGATTTCAAGGAATTTATATAAATGATCAATCCAATAACTTTAGATTTTTGATAATTTTTACAAATCCTAGATCCAATAAAAAAAATTTTGAAAAAATAATAAAAAATTCTCCCAAATTATTAATCCAAATTATTAGAAGTGTGATCCTTCTAATAATTTCAATTATTGAATTTTGTAGTTACATTAAAAATAGACATCAAACATAGAAAATAATACGAAGAACACATAAGTATCAAATCAAAAGAGCAAAAACACATAAAGAAAGCAATCAAAATTATACAAAACACAACACAAAACCACCAAGCAAAAAACAAACGCTCACTAATAAAATCATTTTTCAATGGGTAAATGTTGATTTAATAAATCCAATATACCCCACTATGCAGCCTGGAAAAAGGTTTTAGATCAGAAAATACTTTTAGAGCCGAGTTTACGCGAGTATAAACAATACATATAACATATAACACAGAACAATCATATAAAAAGGCCTAAAACCCATATAACAAATTAAAGCAAAAACGATCATACAAAGTACAACGTAAAAGTTTTAATAAGAAAGCAAAGAAGGAGATGATACTGGGATAACACTTAAATTTTAGAATAGATTTATATAATCATATCATATGTCCGATCGAATCGGATTTTAAATTAAGCATGTGTTTATTTAAAATTGAATCTGTTAAGTTTTCAACTTTAAATTTTTGTACAAACAAATGTAATGTCAATCAAGTTCAAAAATACTTATCCCGCACAAACTTCCAAAATATAATTTCAATCCTCCTAAAATATAAAATTAATCTATAATTATTATAATTATAAAAAGAACACATTCTGAATCTAATTTATCATATCTTATTCTATAAACTATATAATATAATTTGTTTAGGCATTTGTTCGTGCGGACGCACAGGTGAAAATCTAGTTTTGTTCATTATTTGCATTTTACGTAAATAAACATATTTTTGACCATCTCTAGAAATATACTTGTAAAATAATATTTTAGAGATGGTTAATACATCATGAGTAGCTGCTAAAATTTTAGCTTGCCTTTTACTCTTAAATTATCAAATTTTCTTTAGATTGGATCTTCAAAAAAATCTAAAAATCCCAAGAGAGAGAGAGAGATGGGGTCGGCGATGAAAACACGCACTTGCGTCACACACATAAATGAAACAATACATACGCACAAATTTTCATACGTGTATAAAATCTAAAAAAAATCCAAAAAAGTGAAAAAAACACAAATCTGAAGTCTAGATGGGGTCGGCGATAAAAACGGCGGCGTATCGATTCACTCGCACGCTGATTTTTGCAACTGAAGTTTGAAAATTAAAGAAAAAAAAATAGAAAGGTTTTGATTTTGATTTTTGAACACAGAGAAAAAAAAACGGCAGAGAAAGAGTAGTATATACGTTGTGCTTCCCCTGGATTTCTCAGCTTCTTCTTCTTCCTTGTGTAAGTTTTTATTCTCCTCTTAAATTAATCAAATCACAGAGTAGTTTCTCTGGGGAACGATCCATCGGTGAGTTTCTCGTTTGATTGTTGTCGAATTACACTTCCCCATTGTTTCTACCTCTTCGATTTCTATCTTAAGTTTTTTTTTTTTTAATTTTCTCGGGAAAATGTCAAGGAAAATCTCACTAGATTGCAATATAGAATCGATAGAAGCGATATTTAGGTTTTAGTTGGATTAAATAAATCTTGTAAGATTGATTGATTTTTTTTTTAGCTTTACAATATTAGTTATAGAGATTGGATATACAGTTCTTGTAATTTTTTAAAGATTTTCCTCTGTATATTGTAAGATATTTAGTGTTTAATTTCCTGTTTTTTTTTTTTAACAAATTGTTAGGTCTTGTATATTAGCCATATCTGATTCAGATTGAACATTTCTCAACTCTTGAGTTGATTTAGATGCGTGGGAAGCTTTGAAAATGCCTGAAATTCTAAGTAATTTCTCTTCTTGCAGGTGTAGATTTTTTTTGAAAAATGCGTTGCCATGAGGTAAGATCTTGGACATTTTCGGGTTTGGTGGCTGCGTTTCTTGATCTCTCTGTAGCTTTCTCGCTGCTTTGTGCCTCGTCGCTCGTTTATTTAACCTCGAAGCTCCTCGGTTTATTCGGTTTGAACCTCCCATGCCCTTGTGACGGCCTATTCAGTGACCCTCATAAGAACAAGTGTTTCCAAGAGAGTTTGGTGAATCTTCCGGTGAAAAAAATCTCTTCTGTTCAAAGATGTGTGAAAAAGAGAACACTTTTTGATTCAATTCTGTATAAAGAAGCAGATGTTGGTGAGTGCGTTGGAAAGAAGAGAAAAGGAGAGCGTAGGCACGTTGAGTTTGAGCGAGAGGTCTCTTGTACTCCTGTAAATGAGGTTGAGAATGCTTCGGGTTTCGATCTTTTAACCTCGCAGAGTTTGAAGAAAGGAAGCTTTAAGATGAAGAGTAAGCGGCTTAGCTTCCATAGGTCCCCGTATGGTCTCAAGAACCATCACCAAAGTAGTTTAGGGAGCAAGAACGGTATTGAGGAAAACGATCCTCTTCTTGTGAACTCTACAGGTCAGTAGCTCATAGCTTGAGTGATTGTTATTTGCAAACTTTTGTAATCACTTTGGATAGTGAATGTTGACCTTGATTCAAACTATGGCAATGTAGATTGCCGAGAAGCCTTGGAGGAAGTTTCCTTTCGGAAAAGTGTTTCGCTAAGTTCGATTATAAGTGAAGCTTGTGCTCAGAACAAACAACCGGAAAGGACATTTTCATGGGCGGGAGGAGAAGGTACATGCAGCTCCCCTGTGGATCTAACTTATAGCGGTGTAGCACGAAAGCCGATTGAGATTCTTAAACAAGTTCTTGCAGAAGAACGAGCTGCTCGGGCCGCGTTAGCTCTTGAGCTCGAGAAAGAGAGAAACGCTGCTGCTACTGCTGCGGACGAGGCTTTGGGTATGATATTGCGTTTCCAGGAGGAGAAAGCGTCGGTAGAGATGGAAGCTAGGCAGTATCAGCGGATGATAGAAGAGAAATCCGCTTTTGACGCGGAAGAGATGAGCATTCTCAAAGAAATCTTGCTGAGGAGGGAGAGGGAGAAACATTTCTTGGAGAAGGAAGTTGACACCTACAGGCAAATGTTTCTCGAGTCCGAGCAACCTCTTCCCGACACGCCGGATTCAAAACCAGCTCAAACACCAAAACAGATGACTGAACCATTGGATGAAATGGAGACTGCGGATGTCTCTTCTGGATTTGAGACCTTCACTAATCAGATGGATAGTCGTATTCTTGCGCTTGGAGATTATGATAATGCCGATTCACAAAAGCCGAGGGAGGTTGACAATGATGAGGAAATGAATGTGAGTGGAGTAGACCAAAATCCAGAGCTTGATCAGTTAAGAAGCGAGGGACTTCTGATTGATATCGAAGAGGAGTGCACTTCATTTCCTGACATTGATTGCCATGTAGTGACCGATGAAGATAACAAAGTGAAGCTGTATGTTCCTTATGACCATGTCACTCAGGATCTCAAACTTGACAGATCACAAAGTGTTTCGGATACAAGTTATAGATTTGGACCGGCGTGTCCACAAGGACAAAGGAACATGTCTCCGACTATGCGCAGGAACTCAATGTCAGCTGTTGACTGTGAGAGACTGAAACTAGAGAGTGAAGTTGGGTTGCTGAGAGGACGATTAAGAGCTGTACAAAAGGGAAGAGAGAAGCTTAATTTATCTTCCAAGGAACAGAGTAAACCAAGCCGGTTTTGGGAGAGGAGAAGATCGGGGCCCCTCGACTCTTCAAGCCCTTCATCGACAATGGTGAGTTCTTGGTTCTTTGATTTGGTTAGAATGCCAAAATTTTGTTCTTGCTAGTTTAATATTTCAGGCTTGGTTTGGCTTAAACAAATGGTTGAATCTTGTATGATTGAGACAAAATTGAAATGGTTTGATGCTTTTTGCAGGTAAAAGCCATGTCTATGATGACATTGGACTTGCATAGCGCTTGAAGGACAAGGTATGTATTTTACTCACATAACACGACACAAATATACACTACGAGCAATACATTGTGGTTTGTACAATGTCTGCCAAAATCTGCTTGGAGTGTTCAGAGATTTTTCTTGAGTTTTGTTTGTCAAACGGCGTCGTTTCGGACTAAAACAATGACGCTTTTGTGGCGGTCTTTAATTTATGAAAAAGTTTAGTCTCTCTTTCCATATTAGTGACATTTGTCCTTTTTCTATTTATGTGCTAACACTAGATTTCTCACCTTTTTCTCAGGTTTGGGTATTCAATTTAAAATTTAACGAAAAAACATAAATATACTTTAAAATTCTTAAACTTATACCTGCCCTTGGCTCTTTATATGCACTACTACTATTCTATTGACCTTTGAGCTTTATTAATTTAATATAGAATGTAGGAAATATTCTAACATATTAGATTTTGAAGTTGGAGTTGGTGGAGCAGACTTTAGAATTATAATATTTCTCATTGAAAAAAGAAAACACTTTTTCTATTTTATGGTTACTACTAACCTCAAAAGAAAAGAACAATTAAAAGCTCTATTAGAGCAAACAAGCAAAAGATAACCACTTAATAATGTGGTTGTAAGAAGAAATAATACAATGTGTTCAACCCCAAATGCGAACCAATCTTGAATCTTGGCAATGGCATCAAAATATGATTTCTTGTATGGAAAATTTCAAAAAGATAAGAAGTAATTAAGCTTGTGACGAAATAATCAATTCAAGAATGGGGAAGTGAAAGAGCATCCCAAATGAGATCCATATCCAAAGAAGGCATCCTACTTAATTGTACACCATCTCCTTCCATCACTTCCTTCTGGAGTTTCTGTTTCTTCATCATCACAACTTCTCCTGACTCCATCTTGATGTGACTCTTGGGCTCCGAAGCTCCCGCTTTGGGAGGAGAAGGAGAAGGAGAGTTAGCGGCCGAACTTGTTACTTGGGAGGAGGAGATTTGTTGAAGCTTTGACTCCAAAAGTGAGGCGATCATAGACCTCAAGGAACCGGACTTGAGCTGGTGTTTTAGGTCAGGAAAGTTGAGGTGTGCGTATTCGCCACGCAGAATATAAGCCGCGGTATCGTAAGCCATTGCGGCTTGCTCAGCGGTCTCAAAAGTTCCGAGCCAAACACGAGTTCTGTTCTTTGGAAGCCTAATCTCTGCGACCCATTTGCCCCAGTGTCTTTGTCTCACTCCTCTATACAGCTTCGTTGGTGTTGTCGTCTGAACAACTTTTCTTGTTTTTGTCCCTGCCGCAAGCTTCATAGGCTGAGTCTTGGTGGTGCTTAGCCAATAGTTTCCAAACCCTTTTGAGGGATAATTGTTTAGGGTTTTATTGATCTCTACCCACTCGTTTCTGAATTGATCTGATTGATGGAGAGAGTTTTGGATATAGTTATGGTAAGGGATCATGTTACTATTGGATTGAGAAAGTTCTAGAAGCTTTGGTTCTTTAAGGAACAAGGTAAGGTTTGGGGGTTTAGAAGGATGATGATGATGATCAGGACGTTGAGATTGAGGAAAAGATTCTAGAAAGTTCCAAGGAACAGAAGCTACCGGAGATTGTTGAATAGAAGAAGAAGTGAGCTCATAAGGGGACACAAAGTAGCTCGGAGACGAAGAAGAAGGAAAAGGAGATTTCATACCTTCCAAGATTATTGGAACACCTAGAAGTTGTGGTGGCGTCGAAGAACTCAAGATCCCGTAGAATCCAGAAGACAAGAGCTTATCGTGCATGAAGCTAGTAGTTTCCAATTTAGGAAACTGATCTTCCATGTTCATTTTTGATTTGAGGGTTTGTCCAGAGAATGAAGTATGTTTCTTTTTCTCCCCTTAATTTTGTGTTAATGGTTTGGAGAATAAATGTTTATTGTATATATATACGATTATTAAGGAGTATACTATGTGTTTGAGTGTGTATTGGTGTGATCATGTGGAGATAATATTAGAAAATTTAGGGAACCTAACTTTATTTGTCCGAAAAAAAACATTATCGTCTGATTCAGATCTACGCTTTGCCAAGCTTAATTTGTTCATATGTAAACTACAATTAAAGAGTCTCACAAACACTTTTAATTAAACAAATAGTATGTTAGTGTTTTTTTATTTTCATAAATAAAATTGACCTTTATTTTTTCTTATCTTTGCGACTTGTTCGTGGCTCCCATTCTACGTTCGCTTTTTATTATCACTAATCAATATAAACTTGACAGCTCAGCCCTAACTCATTTAGGTGTTAGCTAGGTATTGTTTTTTTCTAAAGGGTTTAAATTTACATAATACGAATGATGTTATTGTTTAATTCTAACCTTGATTTTTCTTTTTGCGTATTATGTATATGTAAGTATATACATACGCAGGTAAATAAAGGGATATGATTTACCATTTATCAGTAAAAACATTATGGGCATTTGATCTGTAGTTAAATCTAAGTTATAACCCAAAAAAATATTAGTCAAAATTTTTCTATTCATTTTCTTAAACTTTAGTTTTCCCTTAGTAGGGTATATTTCTTATAAGAACCTTAATCTTGAAGCATCATTAAACCTTCTTTTCAATAAAATATTAATCTATAGTTTGTTTAATTTATTTCCCTCGTCTATGTAGTTGTCCTTGGTTTGGTGTTTATAAGGCAAAACCTAGGAATAAGGCTTTGGACCACAACGAATGTGATCTATTGATAATTTTCATCCCAAAAACGATAATGTTACCATCTATAATAATAGAGATAATATATAGATAACACTTTCACGTATATAATCGACATATATGTCCCGGCACATATAAACCAAATGAAATTTCTTAATTAGAGTTTTACAGTTGTGTTGTTCTAATTATTGGAACGATGTGATACCAAGAAAACATTATTGAAACGACATTGATGATAACATTATATATAATTAGAGAATAAAATGATATTTGTTAACCACGTATATATAGTATAACAGATAATCACCACAAATGCTTATAATTAGTGAGCCCATAATTATTAATATTATCATCCGAATACAATGATTAGGTTCAAATTTTGGCCTCTAATTAAATCTTTAATTGAATCCAAATAATGCGGAAGTCATGGGTTGTCTTCTTTCTCTCTCTGGGAACATCAATTTATGTTTGCCTTTTCGTTAGACAATATCATATCATGATAAATAACTTGATGATACTACCCTCTTAACATTGTACACTATTCGGATTCACCCATCAATGAAATTTTGTGTGCATGTAAAAATGAGTGACTATTACAACCTTGCAAGGACACTATTTGTGTGGAGATAATTCTCTGGCTTTATGTTCTCTAAATACAATAACTCGATTTTATTGTTAGTTTAAATTTTGACTAAACTTGAGTACTAATTAAAATTCGTATAAAGTGTATTTGGTAATCAAATATATATAATCATAAGGGTTCATTATGTTTTGCAAACATAAACAGGGGGTGTTATTTTGAATCAAACATGTAGGATAGGGGTCTATTTAGAAGTTTTATATTCGAAATATGTATGATACGTAGTACTTTGGCCTTTGAGATGACTATTGGGACGTTTTATGATTACAGAATTTTAAAGAAAATATAGAAATAAAGATGTAAGGCTTGAGAGGAAATAAAGTAGTTGGCCAATAATAAAAGAGAAAAAGTTAACTTTCGAAAAATAAAAAATAAGAACCCCTATGTGAGGAAAAGTTACAAAACAAAAACTCAACCTCCACCAGCCTTTTTAACAAAAAGGCCTACACCAGTTTCATCTACAACAAAATGATCTCATTTGATGTGTTATTTAAAAATCTCATTGTAATTGGTGGTGAAAAAACCATAATTTGATTTTAGCTAATTCATCGTCTTTTAGTTAAATTATTCATTTTAAAAAAAACATTTTGACCATGAAAGTCTTTTAAAATCATTTATAAAAACTCAGATAATGTAAGATTAGAGTAGCTACTCATTTAGATTTGAACACTTCGGATATTAGTTACTTAGGCAATAGGATGAACAATGGATGGCCTTTAATACAAATGGGAATCCATTAACTTTGATAGATATTGGTCTCGACAAGATTAAAGAGAAAATACAGTTTGAGAGCATCTCTAAGGAGACTCTATTTTTTTTCATATAAACTCTATTTTTATAATTAAATCATCTCTGGTGATATACTCTAAAAATTTAGAGAACTCAATTCGGAGTAACATATTGAGTTCTCTCTATTTTTAGAGTAAAATAGTTTTATTAAAGTAATCCTTTAATTTCGAAATATTTTTATTTTGTATCTAAACAAAATTATATATTCTATTTTATATTTAAATAAAATTATATTAACAATATTTAGTTATTATTTTCTATTTATGTGGAGTAATGAAATTTTATTATTGTGGTAAATGTTTAATTTTAATAAAATCATAATTTCATTATTTATTTTAGTAAAACCATAAAATAAATTGGTAAAATTTATATATTTGTAAAGTAAAATGTTTTATAAAAAATTAATAACAAAATATAATTAGAATATAATTAGAATATTTTGCTTACAGTAAAACTTAAATGAACTATTTGAGCAAAAATGTTCTCTATTTTTAGAGAACTCTACTAAAGAAAACACATTTTCTGGGTTTTTTTTTAATTAATCTAAATGTTACTTTAAACAAAACTAAGAATAATAATGGTCATAAACAATTAAACATAATAGCTAAAATCTTATCAAGACAAGTTAATGTAAATTAAAGTAAAAAAGCTATCGGATATTTCTAACTATTGAATTTTGAAATGAATGGCCATGTTTGAAATGAATATTTTATGGAAACTTATTGGCCGTCATTTGACAGAATATGTTAGATTTTATAAATTAGTCAGAATACTGTTTTAAAGTTTTCCATATACTATATGTTTATTGGTACTTAACCATTTCAAAAAGTTTTTAACAAATTTATATTAAAGTCAGAAAAAGTATATTTTGAGCAAACATCCACCCAGTTTTGGGATTTATATGTATTAATGTAAGTCTCAAAGGACTTTTGTGTATGCATATAAGCTAGGATCGATCGGTAATCGGTTTTGCCAAAAGAAAAAAAAAATCATTTGATTAAAACATTACAAAAGCAGTTTAGACAATATGTCTTTAATTCAAAATAATAAACGGTTATATGTTTTATAAGTTCACAGTGAAGAAAATTTCTGAACCATGTTTATTATGTCGATTTTTAATGGAAAACTCTAGATAACATATGATAAGTTTTTGAAAGGAAAAATATTTTTTGTCATTGGCTCATCATTTAAAAATATAAAATCAATATAAATTAGCAAGTTGGTGCTAGTATACGACATTCGTAGCTACATCATCTCTAAAAACATAATTCAAGGAGTAATTTCAACATACTTAATTCCAATTTTTTGTTGAAAAAACAGGAATTATTTATTAAACAAGATAGCTATTTTCTCTGATTTCAAATATATATAAAGACCAAAAGCGTAATATAAAATGATGACAACAAATAAAATAACTTAAACCGTAATTAATTACAGAACTCGCTATCTCAGAACATTTTAGCTTCATTGATAGAAAAATCATTAATTGTCTATGAATTCATTTTAGTAAAGAATTTTTTTAGTGCCATGTCCAAATATTTAGTTTACGAAAGTATGGGTAAATCATAAAATCGTGATTAGAGAAAATAGGTCTACTACACTGGCTTATTTGCAATAGTGATTAACCAGTTGCCATGCAATCTCCACGTTAGCCATCAAAATCGACATCTCAGTGGAAGGAGCCCTTTTGCATATTTCAGTTGTATGTAAAGGATTTTACCCACCGTTTGGTGGTAATTATAATTCAAAGCAGTCCAAACAGCGCTTACGCTGAACGAACTTATGTACTATTAGATTCTATATTTTCTTTATATAAATTACTATTATTTGCCGATGTATGTTCCATTTTAAAGTAGATAGTTTTTTGTTCCAAATAAGATAATCGTGTATATTATGTACAAAACTGATTAAGCTTAACACTCAAGATCAATGCAAAATTGATAGAGAATAGCAACGTATGACCTTGTACATATTGATGTACTAATGAAATAAATTTCATATACTTTAAAAATGTGCTTGTGTTGAACATTAAAGATTAATTGGATTTAAAATATTTTAAAGCGTTGAAAAATAAATACTAATATTGATAAACTCTTAATTAACCACTGGACTAAGGGAGATTTCACAATTGCTACTATTGGGCATATGTATAGTAGTACTAGTTCCCTTCATTTTATTCAAAATTTAATTATTTACGCAGCTACTTTAATTTGAAATTTATTACACATCGCAGGAATCGTTTTTGATAACATACCGCAGGAATCTTCCGAGAAGAGTTTTGGTATAGTAGCTTTTTTTCTTATTGAACGTTTTAAGTCTAGCTAGCTTAACAAAGGGTTTGAGGGTAAGTTGAATACTAAGGTATAGAATCTCTTTTCAAACATATATCATGCGCCTTTCCATTTTTTGAAAACGTTAATCGATTCTAATCATTTGATTACTTTAATAGTTGATGTCATATCCAAAATCTTATGATTTCTAGTGTTGCAAAGTAAAGATAGTGAATTTTCTTGTCCATTATGTTACCCAAGTATTAATCGTTTTTCTTCCTTACCAAAAAAGTTTGAAATTATGTTTATATATACACATTTTCTCCGGAGACCAAAACATGTAAATTAATCTTTTCCTTGCAGTAAGTGTTTGACCACAGTAGCTGGTTAGACATTTTTCCAAAACCGAAAGTACTAACCATCGCCGCAAGAATCATAGTATTAGGGTAAGAGAGTAGATGACCATGTTTTTTTTTTATCATGAGTACATGACCACGTTGCAAGATGTTCCGTGGCCTATTTTTTATTTTTTTGGATTACCAAGAGGTTTTATACTGAACCTTGTAATCTCTTTAGACCCGGAACCACATCATGTAATATTTGTTCTGTTCCAAACGTCATTCGATCTTGTGACACATAGAATATTTTTACAGCTGAGCTAATAACACTTGGTCTATCTTAGTTTATTTTTTTACATTTCAGGTCAACATTTACAAGAATACTCAATTTCTTACATGGGATTAGACTTAGGACGACCAACATTTGATTGCCATGAAATCTTTCGTCGTCCACTAATCTAGGAAAGACGATCACATAGCCGATTTCTGAAAATCAATTGTATTTAAGAAGATCTGTAGAAATATGCACATTATAGGACATAGAGTTTAAAAACAAAAAAGGACACAGAGTTTAACACCATTTGGTTCATAAAGTTAAAACAAAACCAAATATTAATACGGATTTTATATGTATGTAGATTGAATACTTTGAGAATGCATATATATCACAGTAAAAATGACATTTTTATATTGTTTTGGCTCAATATATTTTTTTCATAATCAAATATTTTTTCAAGTGCCTAAAATAATAATTAAAAATAAAAATAAAATTTCACTTAGATCATTACGTATATTGATTATTGAGACTCGTACAGAAGAATCTCGCAAGCTTAGACACTTCAAAAGAGCATTAGTGCTTTGTTTCAGTCAATTTGTCTGAGTTTGCCATGTGAATATTTATGGATTCTCTGAACTCTGATTTGATATTCGAATATGAAATTTCTTAAACTCTCTGAATTAGTTGAACTATGTGCGTAATTAAGATTCTGGCAAAAAACTTAAAATATTATTCTCTAACTTTCCAAATATTCTTTTACCATTGCTTAAGACAACTACATAACAAAACTAAAATGTTTTTTTTTTTAGCTTGGAGAAATGGCAAATACGTCATATTACCAATTTGGGAATCATTCATAGTTTGTTGTAGTATATATAGTAAAGTGAAGAAAAGAAGTTATAAAGCCAAATTAGTAACATGTGAGGCTGACTTCGCAAAGCAGTGCGAGTAGAGCAGAGACAAGAGGCAATGTAATGTGGAATATCTCATCATGCACTGATGCACATGAGAATGAGCTAATTAAAGTATTAAACTATTCATTACTTTTTATTTAAATTTAATAGTTAAAATTTAATAATTAAGTATTACCATGTTTATAAAGTTACATCTATACCTGTTGTGTTCCCCCTTGTCCAGATACATGGTATTGATCATTTGATATTCAGTAAATAAATTTCTTACGTTTATTCTCATAATTGTCTACTTAAATTAGATTCAGGATTATAGTGAACGAAAATTTTAAACTTTTTACAGTCCGATTTTATGTTTTCCTGAGAATTTGAATTTACACCTAAAACATACATCTAGTAGAAACAAGGCACAAAGATTGAAGAGAATGTAACTAAACCATGTGCGCAATGCATAAACATCCGATTTAATATGCAATTAATTTTTTTTTGATAATGTAATTAATTTTTTTTCTTTCTGAGAATAATTAAAGAGTCTTCTTTTATAACTATTGTGATGGAGAGGATGAGAGGATGAATAAGTCAAAAATAAAATAACCAAAATACAAATAAATAAATTGGGAGACAAAATAAATTATAACCAAAGATTTTTAATGCTAAAACTCCTCAATTAAAAAAGGTTCATGTAAGAATCTCGGAACTAAAAATTTAATGTCGAAACTCTCCAAATAACTTTTGATTAAAGTATAAACTCATCTGCTAACAGCGTCGTTAACAGAGCGTTTTGATTTGACGACAATATAAACGGAGGGGACAATTCATTAACGGACAATAACTTCAAAGGTTTTGACATTACATTTTTAATTCAGGGGTTTTTAGTTTTTATCCACACCATCTTTAACTAAGGGATTTTTGCATTAAAAACCCTTCATTTAAACCTTTGTTTTAAGAAGCCCATAAAAAGGCTTTATTTATTATAAAAGATTGGTCAACATAACATTTTCCAATTTTCATACATTAAAGATTTAGTCATTCGTTTAGATATTTCCCGGACCACCATAAAAGATTATATGCTCGGATCCAGAATGTAACATGTCTAGTACTTGATAGCCTCGATTGTCGTCAGAAAGCGACTTCATATAATCCATGTTGCTATCAAATTTATAATTAGCGTCAAGTATGGATATACGTTTGATACATGCATCAAAACGTTTATCTAAATATGGATAATATCCATATCCCATTTTAGGACCTGGTAGTTGTGCGCTGTACACTTCTCCTTCCCATTCGACCTTGTTTCCAGAGCTTTGACCAAACCTATTCGACTGCCAAATTCCGATTTGTTTTGCGTTGCTACCAAACTGCGACCACCAATTCCCTTTTGCTTGGCCCATTTCCAGAAATGATCAGTAGAATTTAACATTATACTAAGAAACATAGAGTAATTATACATACTGAATTATGAATCATATTGACCACTAATAACTTTATAAGTGTACAACGCATAATGAGTACTAAAAATTTGTACAACATAACTTTAGTTTATAGTACCAAAAAAAGTTTCTTTTAAAACTAGTTGTAATTATCAATATGTACCTTTAATTAGGATGATATATATACCGTACCAAATTTTCCTAACCAAACCAAATGACTCCAAACGAAAATCAATTAATTGTTTCATAATATCTGTTTTTGGTTCGTTCTGTATGAAACAATTGCTCGTATTAATGTGAATAAACAAAAGTTCACTAAGAATATTCAATTTTAATTTATACATACGTAAAAATATATTAAACAATTTGTTTCTGTTAATTTTTACCTTGGTTGCATAGTGACTACGCTTAGCACCACAAACAGAAACAGGTTGCGGTGCTATAGTATAACACTCCGTGGCTACCAGCGAGACCCCACACCTCTCACATGTTGTGAGCTCTCTGTTCCTGTCCAATGAACAGTGCATTATTTTTTTGTTGGACCGACCAACTGATTTACTTGTCTCTCCAATCACCACATGATATTTTCTCGTGTTTTGACCTCACTCACACGGTTCCGTATAATGTGTTGGCCGTAATGAACATCATTATTAGGATCATAAGTGGTAGTGTTCCAAGAAACACGAGGTTTATAATTATCTTCTAAAGAGTTTAATCTCAAGAGTTCGTCTTTCGTGACTCTTTTTATAGGGACCGTGCCAACGGCACAACCCACACCATTCTTCAACAAGTAACCAAACCCGTTGTCAGTATTGTTTTTCTTTCTTTCTCTAATTTCATTCCATATTTGATGCTTCTACTATATGTGTTGAAAACCCCAAAAAATTATTATTGTCTTTTTCGTTTCATGTTTCAAAGAACGAAAAGGCAGAGAATGGATCCGAAATTGTACCTTGTAATGGTATGTGTGATTTTTCATAGAAGGGTGATCAAATGCTGGTTGGTTATAGAATTCCACACATCCATATTGTTCTCCATGTACAGTTTATTATCATTTGTAGCCATATATATAAATACATATATTTTTCATCAATGTATATATATAACTACGAGGAGATTGTGAATATATTTAATGAACCTTGATGATCTTGGCAGCGGGTTTCTTCTCGATTTCTAGATCTTCAAATTTAGACGAGCTCTTGGCTTCGAGTGTTATGACGTATAAATATATGACCAAAGAAAAAAGCACCAAGAACACCCACATCACTGGGCCTCTCACTTCCATTTTCATCAACAAGAGAGAGAGGGAGGGAGAGAGGGAATGAGACAATAGATTGATTTTGAAGGAAAAAGATAATTAAAGGGTTAAATTATGCGTGGAGAGACTAAAATGGTAATACAACTCATTCCTGCTCCATTGTAAATTTCCGGCAGTTTGACCACCACGGTTCCTTCTTGCTCCTCTTTTTTTTTTTGTTCAAACAACTGATTTTATAAGCCTTAAACTCGGTTACACCTCACGAAGGAGGAAATGATCCAACATAAATATGCTAAATCCAACAGAACAATAACCACAACAAAGCTAGAGCATGAAAGAGATAAAACTATGATAAATTCAGAAATGCAACACAAGATTGATTCTTCTTTCGGGATAGATAGGGAGGCAGGCTTGCGAAGTCCCGAACACATGTTCCTGAAACTTGAAACTTTGCCTGAAGCTGTAGACAAACCAATGCCAAACTCCATGACTACAACAAACAAAACCTTGTCCACGAGACTTCGATTTGCTGAGTTTTGGAGAGAAACAGAGATGAGACCAACTTTCTTTAGACCCAAGACCATCGAATGGTCATAAAACGCTCGCAAGGCTAGAGCTAAGACCATCAAGGCAGAGCTTAACAATACTCGCTCCATAAAGGAGGAGAAAAATTTCGGCTGTAAAACTGAATGCATTTCACCTCTCATAGAGAAGGACAACGCAGGTGTGACTCTCTTCATTCTGAGTAAGGAAGATGAGGAATGTCTCTCCCGGAAGGAGAAAAGAGTTAGCACGTAGACGAGTCTTTTTGAAAAAAGCAGCTTCTGGAATGAGCTCGCTACAGACAAGTCGGACAAGTCGATGGCTTTCCGTAAAACAGTACAACACCGGATTAGAGTGAGCGTGAAAACGATGGGAGCATACTGTCCCACTGTCCTTTCGTCGGTGAGGAATAGGATTTGTAGCTTCATCCAGCATGAGCTTTTGAAGCGGGAGAATGAGGCACATCTTTCCCATAGAAGGGATGAAAACAGCAGGGTTTTTTTATTCCATCCATGAGGCATAGAGGCAATTATCTTCTTGGAACCACAGAAAACCAAATTCAGAAATGGATCATATCCAACATCAACAATCCATAGATCAACACAAGCCCAATCTTCAAAATTGTAGGAGATGAAGAGAGGGTCGAAGGAGCAGATCTTAGATGCAACAACAACATCGCCGGAGAGGAAATTAGCACACTTTTGGGCATCCGACAATGCGAGAAGCCTCTCAGCCAACAGAGCAAAAGGAAGAACCACCGGTTGATGAGGAAAAAGGTCCGGTGAAGGCAGAGGAACCCGGACGTCTGGTGGGTCAGGGGGATCCGGCGGATCTGGGGGTTTTGGTGGCTGATGACTCAACTGCAGATCCAAGGAAATCACCAACGAAAGTTGAACCGAGGCAGAGCGTCGACCTGAGGAACGCAGCATACCGGCCAGACAGATCGGAGAAGCTTGCCGCCGTTCAACCATTGCAGTGAAAGAAGGAGAGCAGAGATGAGGAAGAACCGAAGAAAAAACTCACCGGAACGACGGAAAAGGAGGAGGAAAAGCTCTTCT
Source organism: Alliaria petiolata (assembly GCA_020283515.1). Classification (NCBI taxonomy): domain Eukaryota; kingdom Viridiplantae; phylum Streptophyta; class Magnoliopsida; order Brassicales; family Brassicaceae; genus Alliaria; species Alliaria petiolata. The sequence goes on along the minus strand of JAHZTW010000004.1, from coordinate 54,504,605 downwards.
TCGGGAAGAGAACCAGTCGAGGAGGACACGACGCTGCTCAGGCGGAGGATTTGCCGAAGAAGCGCTGCTGGGGAAGACTCATCTTCAAGGAGGAGGCGGCTGCATCGGGAGGCGGGCCTGAGAGAGAATACGCTTCCATCTTGCTCCTCCTTTGATCGAAAACAGATCATATTTTTTTATTCTAGCTATAAGCTTTTTATACTTTCTTTGTAGATCTTGTAGAGTTATGAGAAAGTGAGGGCTCAAAAGCTCCATAGAAATTTGAGACCTAGGTCCCATATTTCATGAAGGCAGATGCTTACAATTTCTCATTTAATGTATAACTAGGTGATAATCAGCGCCCTGCGCAAGGTGAGTAATTTATTATTTATTTAGTTTGTATAATTTAAAAATTAAATCGTAGTAAAATATTTTAGTCCAGTTTTTTTTTATATAATAAGCTGTTATGTTGACAATATAGTATGTTTAAAAAAAATATTTTCTGATGAGAGAAAATAAAATTAAGCAAAATAGTAATTGGATGTGTTTAATATTAAATCATAGTAAATTTTGATTTCATTTAATTATTTTGTATAAAATTTTAGGAAATGAATCATAACAGAACATGAATTATAATGTTTTGGTTATATTAAAAATTAAATATTATATTTTTATATATATCATAAATTATTTGTAAATTTTGATTTCGTTTAATTATTTTGTATTAAATGATTGGTTATGAATTGTTTTTGGAAATGAATCATAACAGAAAATGAATTATAAATTTCTTGGTTATATTAAAAATTAAAAATGGACAATAGCATATAAATTAATTAGTTTATTGAAATAAGTCTTTCTTAAAAAGTTGGTGAGAATGAATGTGGTGGTGACACATCAACAAAATGGTACCACTGTAAATATTTAAAAAAATAAGGGTACTCTATAAAAATGCTTCTCAAATAATATATAGGAGATTGATATGCTGGGTGATATGGAACCACTGTAAATAATATAGAAGTATAATTGTAAAATTTATTGGGGTGTGCACTATATAGTCTAATTTAGGATTTCTTTGAGGAAAATGATAGTATGTCAAAATCGTAAATAAGTGAAATTTGATTTTGCAAGACGTTTTTCAAATAACATGCTTTTCTGCTGTGTGTTAAACCTATTTTATTCGACGACAAGCTATATATGATACTCCCTATGTTCCATTTAATTGATGTTCTAACTAAAAACATACATATTAAGAAAAGTAATTCACTTTTAAAAATATCATTTAAATGTGGAAGACAATGAGCTAAAACTAAAAATAGAAGTATTCTTGATGAACTCGACAGTAATATTTTTTAATTAAAATTAGATTAAAATAAATTAAAAAATTTGTATACATATGTGAGAAAATCAAATAAATTAGGATCAAAATGAGACGGAGGGAGTATCGTCTTTTCTAGTTTTTTAAATACGCACAAAGCATCCAAAAATTTACGATTTTGCCACTGTACATTTTTCAAAAATAAATGTAACAATTATGCTATCTACCTCTGACATATTTAAACCTTGTTTTAAGTTAAGAATCCCACAAAAAGCTTTACTTATTATAAAATTTAGTCAATGTTATGTTTTTCATATCCATACAAAGACTAATCATTTGTTTAGATATTTCCCGGACCACCATAAAAGATTATATGGCCGACATTAGGAAATCCAGAATATAGCGTGTTTTCCACTTGATAGCCTCGCTTGTCGTCCGAAAACGACTCGACATAATCTACATTGCGATCCAATTTGTAATTAGCGTCAAGTATGGATATGCGTTTGACATATGCATCGTACGTTATATGAAAATCTGGAAAATATCCATATCCCATTTGAGGACTTGGCAGTGATGCGCTGTACACTTCTCCTCCCCACTCGAGATTGTTTCCAGAGTTTTGATGAAACCTATGCGATGGCCAAAATCCGATTAGTGCTGCGTCCCTGCCAAACTGCAACCACCAATTTCCATTTGCTTGGTCCTGGTGTCAGAAATGATTAGTAGATTTTAACATTATACACTAAGAAACAGAGAGTAATTATGCATATTGAATTATGAATCATATTGACTACTAACAATTTTACAAGTTAATGAGTACAAAAACTATACTTCTTTAATTTAGAAGAAGTGTACAGAGCATAATGAATGCTAACAATTTGTACAACATAACTTGATTAGAATGAAATGGAATAAAAAAAACCAGAAGAACTATGAAGAAAACCTTGATTAGACCGAAGGTTGCATAGCGACTTTTCTTAGCACCACGAATAGAAACTGGCTTCAACGCCGTACCCATTGGAAAATCTTGACGAACACTTATCATTCCCACGTCACATTGGCTATTGTAACAAGATTTTGCACCTGCCTGTCTCATCGATATACGTATGTAAATTAATCATGTTACCTACATAATAGATATATTATAATAAATTTTGAAAAGCGGATTTACCAGCATGATCGATGTGACTGATTCTTACCTTTGTATAAACGAAAACCCGAGGTTGGTTGTCATTGTACAATACTGGATTTACCTGAATTGTAAAATCTATTTTGTTTGTATTCAATTATTTATTAAAGAACATAATACATATATTGTCATGCAATTATTAAATAGTTAAGGAACTGGGGCTTGTAGCATAATAGTTTATACTTTATACTATAATTATAATTGGTTAGAATCTTTATATACGGAATTTCTCATAAAATATTTTAAAACCTATAACAAAAAAAATTGGATCATTTGTGTCGAAATAAGATTGATAGATTTAAAACATATTACGGTCATGTTAGTTAGTAACTTAAAACATCAAATTTATATAGTAAGATTTTAGTTAGTATGGTGTGTGAGTTGTAGATGGAAAAATAAATGAAATAAATGACTTACAGACACACCGGTTTGGATGAAATCATCTCCCATCTGAATGTGAAGCCGAGAATTACTGAATTGGGTAGGCCTAACCTTAGGAGCGGTTACACAAACTTCCATTGTTGCTCCATTGTAGATCATTCCTTTTTTTGTCGTCCGACCCACCGCATACTAATCCAATTTATTTTCATTCGATAACCAAAGATATAATTTATGATTTATAAATATATCAAAATTTCAATCCATAATTACGTTATTTTTGTTAAAAGACGCAACTTACATGATGTTGGTCGGAATGAATATCATTATTAGGATCATAGGTGGTAGTGCTCCACGAACCACGAGGCTTATAGTTATTGTCTAATGAGTTTATTCTTAAGAGATCGTTTTTTGTGACTCTTCGTATAGGGACCGTACCAATGGGACAGCCCACACCATTCTCCTACAAGTAACCAAACTCGTTGTCAGTATTGTTTTCTTTCTTTCTCTTATTCCATTCCATATTGGACGCATCTATATGTTAGATATATAGTCGTGGATCTTCATAAGACGGTAAGATTGACCGTTGTAGAATCGTCGATGTAACAGTTCTCATAATTTGTAATAGACTAATAAATCAGTGTTAAAAAAAAGATTAATATATTGTCATATAAGTTTTTGGGGAATTGTTGAACGTTGAACCAAGAACAAATGGTGTGAAAGGTAATTGTAGAATCTGGCGATTTTATTTTAATGCTTTTTAGCGGAATCTAACATAATAACTAATAACGTAAATGGTAATAGAGAAATTGGAGAATTGCTGAAAAAAATATTTTTTAAAAATTATTAAGAAATATAAATTAAGTGAACATATAGGGGAAAAATAATATTGTTTTAATGTATTATTAATGTATTAAATAACATAAAAATGCAAAAAAAACAAAAACAAAAAAAAAGTAACAATTTCGCCAAGAGTTTAAAATGTTGACCATGTTTATGTATCATGTTATAAATTTTAATTTAAAATTTATAAAGTTACAAGTATTTCATTTTTAAAATAACAAAATATTTTTTTTATTTAAAATTAATAATTATTTTTGTGATCTTGTAAATTAATTTTGTAAATTTGTAAATATCAAAAATTTGAAATAAAACCAAAATAGATTACTTCTATTTCCTATTTTTCAACAAAATCTAACCATAATAAGAAAATAATTATTATGCAATCTAATTAAAAAGGGAATTAATTAATTAAAATATTAAAAACTTAATTTTTTTGAAAAATTTATCAAAAATTTTTGAAAATGAAAAAAAACAAAAAAAATTGAGGAGCATTCCTCAAGATGATTCAGCAAATACCAACTGGTATCATTTTTGTTTTTCCTCAAATATTCCCCCCCCCCCCCAATTCAGCAACATTTATGTTACCATTTAGACCCAAAAAAGTCTTTTTATAATTAATGATAATTCATTGTATTACCATTTTAGTCTCTCCACGTATAATTATTTAAGCCTTTGACTGTCTTTCCTCCTTCAAAATCAATCGACTATCTCCCTCCCTATCTCCCTCTTGCTCTCTCTTGTTGATGAAAATGGAAGTGAGAGGCCCATTGATGTGGGTGTTCTTGGCGTTTTACATCTTTGGTCATATATATCCACGCTTGACGATTCTGCTTGCACCACGCTGAAAATCTCTTGTAAGCTTGCCTCCATTAATTTGTATAATTCTTCATTAATCTGCATAATTAATAATAAATCGCGCTCTCTGGGATTTGAAACCCAGATCTCCCGGTGTAGAAGCATTAATGAACCCTTGATAAACCATTGGGTCAAGAGGGCTTCCACTACAATATATTAATCAATTAAATTTTTGTTTTCCTTGGTAAAACATACTTTTAAAATTAATTAGCCGGACGAACATAACCAAAGGAACAACTTTCCATAAATTACATACTTACAGAAATATTAATAAATCTATGGTAGTATGATCATTGTTAGGAATATAGCCGCGTCAGAGAGAAAACAGATAATTGCATATTCGCTAAAAGATATCAATCAGTTATTAAATGATCACATCAGCAACATGCAATAAGAACGGAAATAAACGAAAATATCTAATAGAAAATCTATCTCTAATAACTTAGTGAAATAAATTCATGAATAAACTCCTTCGAAACTCTTTTAAACCCAATTAAAGATTATTCGCTCATGAGAATGAGAGACATCATAAGATTTATGAAAAGTGCAATTATTTTTGAAATAGAAAGAGGGTTCCATAATCTTCTCCAAAAAGAGTTGCGAATGAAATGATCTTCTCATTTAAAGTATTAAAAAGCAAAGAACTTGAGAACAAAAGATAAAAAACGAAATATAAGAACTTGACGGCTGCTGCGTGAATGAGGCTACTAAGCTCTACAAAAGCGTATCTTCTTCTCAAGCCTAGTTCGTTGGTTTATATAGGATTTCAAGTACGGAAAAAGGCTTGGGGTTTAAAATGATAAAAAGCCTTGGACAAGCAAAATGGGCTTGATTTGGGCTTGAACTCGACGCCTTGGCAGGCCACGCCACGAAGGAAACTCGCCGCACCATGAGGGGCTGGTGGTGTGGTGATTGGTCTTTAGTTCCTCGGTGCATTCCTTCTCTGCGGCTGCAGGACATCTTCAATGATTTTGGCATAACTGAAGATCTAATCGTGAGATTGCCTCGAAACCACTTTACTGCATGCCATGACTCATTCCTATCTCGTGTCTCCAAAAATGAGCCATAGGAAGTTTGTGAAAGTTCTACATCTGATATGATACTTTTGGTGGTCCGAATCTATCCAAAATGTCATTTTGCTCCAAAAGCTCCAAAAGATGTCATTTTCTCACAAAATACCTAAAACGACTTTTGAAAGTAGAAAACTTGAAAATCACTTGAAAAACCTTAGAAAACTGACTAAAAAAACCTGAAATTAATCTTGAAATAATAGCTTATATGTGTAAAATATGGTTGATATCAATCCTCGTCTTCATTTTTATAGGCGCATGAAGAAGCTGAGAAGGCATTAAAAATTATGGGGATGAATATCGTAGGCGGGAAAAGATCAGGGACCATTAGTGCAAATATGCATGCCTTGAGCCGCGCATGGAGGGGACGCGACTTCAAGAAGTAGGTCCGCAGAGCGTCATGATTTCAGGAAGAGTTAGTTTAATAAATTAGGTGGAACGTGAAGCGAGCTCAACATTGCAGCACAACTTCCCCATGATGTGTGGACTCCTCCGCGGGCAAATGAAAGTGCGCCATGAAAGCCAAAAGACATGTCATCCAGCCCAGAAGGATAGCGTGACCGCGACGGGAGCATGGACGTCTACAAATCCGCAAGAACGAGAACCCGGACCCTGTCAATTCTGATATGAGCATAGCAATGTCCCTTGTAAAAGTTCACTCAAAGAAGTAAGTGTAAAAATTCTCCAACCTCTGTCTTCCATAAAATAGGTCATCCACCCATCCAAGGGCATATCTCATTTTGAAACTCCTCAGGATCTCTCCTTTCTCAGCGTGTTCATTCACCCTTCTGGGGGCATATCTCATTTTGCATCTCCTCGGGGTCTCAACTTTCTCTGCGTGTTCATTCACCATTCCGGGGGCATATCTCATTTTGCATCCCTTCGAGGTCCCTGCTTTCTTTGTATGTTCATTCACCCTTCCAGGGGCATATCTCAGTTTTCAATCCTCCGGGGTCCCTGCTTTTTTTTTGCGTGTTCATTCACCCTTTCGGGGGCATATCTCATTTTTCATCCCCTCGGAGTCCTTACTTTCTTTACGCGTTCATTCACCCTTTTGGGGGCATATCTCATTTTGCATCCCCTCGGGGTCCTTACTTTCTTTGCGCAAACTACCATTTGTGTTCTTGCAGGAAATAAAGATCTGCTAGAGTTTAACTCACTGCTTCATCTCCGACGACACATGAAGTCTGAGGAAACTGTTGGAACCGGTTTTAGAGTGGCCAATCCTGAAGTGCCATGTCGACAAGAGGTTCCCGCCTAACAGTACACATACATGCAGACCCCCGTAAGCACCGCGAGTGATGGGACCTACGCCAAATGTAAAAGAAGGATCCGGCGGTAGAAACCTTTATTGGTTCTAGAGGAGATTTGATCGGCCGACAGGATTAGCGGAACCAATAGGAGGATGCGCCATAAGTGTATAAATAAGAGAAGAATCAGATCGAAGAAGTGGTTGCCCGGGGGAAGGCCCAAAAGGTACCCAGAGAGACCAAAAACACCGTAAACTCTGGTAGCGACCAACAAAATAGGGCCAAACTGATCTCATGATCGCATGTCTCGACCATGTACCATCAGGTTCGATATAAGGTTAGTGGACACTCATCACCACTTCACTGCCGTGAGAACTCTTCCATTCTTTCTCACGCCGGATAAAGGCACATGTGCCCCATTATTTTAGCAGAAAAACATTATGATCTTCAGACGTGATGCTTCACACAAAACCGCAAACTTACCCTCTCGAATACTTGTTCCCAGTTGCATAAAAATTAGTAAAAACAATGCAAAAAAAAATATTGATAATCAAAATAAACGTATAAAAACATAACACAAAGTAAAGTATTACATGTTTTTCCATGCGAATTACTAAGAACAGTAAAAGAAAAAAAATATAAAAAAGATCTAAAATAATATAGATAGTTAAAATGAAAATCTAAAAATATATGAAGTGTTCACAAGTAAAATAAAACATCTGCTTAACGCGTATTCTCTCTTAGTTTAAATAGAAGATCAATTTAGATAGATTGATTGGAAGAAATGATCATTAAAGATAGAGATTACCGCAAAAAAAAAACCTTCAAACTAGTTTTTTTTTTTGAAAGATCAACTCTCACCTTAGAAAAAAATATGTAAATCGTATTACCTTAAAAGTCAACCACAATATAAGACCTCTCTAATTTAAAAAATCAATTCCAAAAATTTTAAACCGAAGTTTCGAGCTCTTGAAGTTCTGAAGAGATGATTAACCAATCATGCTAATTAAATTATTTGGAATACTATAAACCAAAACTCTTATATTAGTTAAAATTAAAACGGTATATTATAAACCGTTGTTCTGATGGTCGCTGATGCTTCATATTTCGACATATCTTTCCTAAAGAGAGTCGCGAAACTCATGTCGAAGACAATCGACGTATCAATGTTAGCTAAGAATTGAACTTCCTTTGTTTGCTGTACAAAGAGACTGTGAAGGAAAGGAAGAGAGTTTATTTTATTTGTATTGATTTACAATGAAATTTTGTATGATCTGGTTTTCTCCATCGAAGAAACGAAGAAGAAGAAGGACGAAAAGGGAAAACACAAACCCTTAATCAGAAAACCCAGGACTAGGAACCAACAGTCAGGCGTAATTTATTGGGGAATATAAACTTATGAATGTAATTACTATATACTTATGTGTAGTTTTAGTAATTTACCATATTGTAATTAGGTCTATCGATATGTATATAAGGCATAGCTTTAGCATCTTAATGAATAAGAAAACCTTTAGACCAATTTAGGTCTCTTATCATGGTATCATAGTTTAATTTATAATTTTAGGTCTCTGCCACCCATATCGATTTTCTTCGATCTTTTTTTTTTTACCTTAGTCTTACGATCATTCTGTCGTAATACTTTTCTACCTAAACATGGTTTCCGATGAATCTAGTGGTGTTAAAGACACCTTGACGCTTACACCACCGCAACCAAGGGTTCGACCCGTCGATACATCGACACGTCACCGGATCGACCCTTACGAACTGTCATCAGGAGATAATCATGGATCTATCATCTCTCAACCTCAACTTCGGGGCCCTAATTACGATGAATGGGCTCTGAATCTTCGCTTAGCATTACGCGCAAGGAAAAAATTTGGGTTTGCTGATGGTAGTATTCATATGCCTCTTGAAGACTCGGAAGATCTCAAAGATTGGTGAGCAACCAACGATATGATTGTGTCATGGATCAAACTCACAATTGCTCCTGATCTCTGTAGCTCGTTGTCTCATCATGAGATTGCTAGTGATTTGCAGACCAAAAATCAGAAACGTTTCTCTGTGAAGAATGGCCAGCACGTTCAATGCCAACAAAGAGGTTCTGCAGTTGAATCATACTATGGAAAGCTTACAGAACTCTGGACAAGTCTGGCTGGTTTCCAGCGTGCAAAGACAACTTAAGAGATTGCACGTGAACGGGAAGAAGATAAGCTACATCAATTCTTGATGGGGCTTGATGAGACTATGTTTGGAGCTATAAAATCTTAATTGCTATCACGCGATCCTCTCCCTTTGGCTGACGAAGCATATCAAGTGGTCACGCAAGATGAAGACTCTAAACGTGCAAGTCGTTCGATGGAAGAACGAAACGATGCCGTTAGTTTTGCGGTGCAAACTGCATCTCGCCAACACGCACCAGCAGAGCTTCGTGATCCCTCAGCATTATGCACACTTTGTGGAAGACAAGGCCAACTTGCAATGAACTGTTTTTGAAAAATTGTCTATCCTCATTGGTGTGGCGACATACCTCGCTCAAAGCTTCCATCTACACAACCAGAAGTTTCGAGTGCTCCTGCTGGTACTCATCCCTCCTCAATTCAGTCACCACCACCTACTCGTCACTTGGAACCTGCTTTCGTGAATCAAATATCTGCATCTGCGCTGTTTAATGCTGCGAATTGAGCAATAACAGATGCTGATCGTATTGGTTTTACGAGTTTGAATGATCAACAATGGAGGACACTTGTTCATATACTAAATGAACGCAACTCAAACACTACAGATCGTCTTTCGGGTAGGTATTTTTATGAATCATGGATTATTGACACCGGTGCTTCAAATCACATGACTGGTAGTATCAAGTTTCTCTATGACAATTGTTTTATGGCCCCCATGAGTATCAAATTACATGATGGTCTGTTTACTACGACGAATAAACAAGGGAAAGTTTCTTACAGTGTCACCTCATATTTGTGTCTTAGTTGACTAGAGAGAACAATTGTAGCGTCCAAATATCTGACAAAATTTGTGTTGTTCAGGACCACACCACACAGACGCTGATTGGAGCGGATGAACAGCTGAATGGACTATATTTATTTAGAGGCATAGCGAGTGTGGCAGTGACACGAGCTTTGGAGACACAACCCGAGGATGTTTGGCATTGTCGCTTAGGTCATCCAGATTCTAGGACAATGGAGATGCTGCATTCATCAAATTCTAGGAGTAGTAATAGTTTTGATTCCAAGTCTTGCGGCATTTGTATTCGTGTGAAGCAATTTCACGACTCTTTCCCTTTGAGTATTAATAAAACCTCACGAGTTTTTGATTTGGTTCATTGCGATTTATGGGGTACGTATTGGACTACGTCTCTGTGTGGCTCACGTTACTTCCTTACGATTGTTGATGATTTTTCACGAGCACTTTGGATCTACTTACTACGAATAAAACAGAAACTGCATCGATTCTGAGAATTTTTTTTTTGCAACTGTTGAACGGAAAATTCATTGCAAAATCAAAACAATTTACAGCGACAATGGATTCAAATTCATATGTCTTACAAAAAAATCAATAAAAGGGAATTATTCATGAGACGTCTTGTGTGGGTACTCCGCAACAGAACAGACGTGTGGAGAGGAAACATCGACACATATTGAATGTCGCACGGGTATTGCATTTCCAATCTCACTTGTTGAGTTTTGGAGTTTTTGTGTTCTCACGGCTGACTATTTGATTAATCGTACTCCTACGACAATACATAATGGAAAGACTCCATTCGAACTGCTTTATAACCGACCTCCTCCGATGAATCACTTGAGGGTTTTTGGTTGTTTGTGTTATATTCATAATCAGAGTCATGGTGGAGATAAATTTGCGCCTAGATAAAATCAATCAGTTTTGTTTCTCGAGAGTGGTATGCATTTGGCAAAAAAGGTTGGAAGGTGTATGACCTTGAGAGTGGTGTTATTTCTACATCGCGAGATGTTGTGTTTCTCGAAACCGGGTTTCCTTTTACACCTGTAATAACGCCTTCTTCTACTATGCATACTCTGTTGCCCTTGCAGATACATATTCACGAGGTAGATGAGTTTTTAAGTCTCCCTTATGTGCTGCCTATGATGCATATCGATCTTATTGTGGATTCTCCACCTGTCATGGATCTGAATGCAGAGTTACTTGATTCTCTAACTCCTATCCTAGAGCTTCTTGAGTCGGATACATCACCTTCTCTAGCTCTCTTATTACAGCCATCGCCGATTACACATGGAACATCATCTCCTTCGACTTCTATGCAACCTGTGATTTCTGCTGCTGTTGAGTCTAACGATACGACATGTGCACCGAGCTCGAGCGAAGCTCCAATGGGTAAAGGGGTGTCGTACGAAAATACCTTCTACTCGTCTTCATGATTTTATCACTAATACCACTCACCTTGGTTTCGATAGTGATTTTGTTGATTCCTCATGGTATCCTATTGATGATTATGTTGATTGCTCTCAGTTTTCAGATAGTCATCGAGCATTTTTGGCTGCCATAATCGAGGGTATCATTCCTAAGAACTACACTGAAGCGTTTGCTGATGAAATTGGCGCTAGGCAGTACGGGGTGAGATTGGATGCTCTTGAAGAACGGCGTACTTGGACAATGGAATCTTTGCCTTCGAGTAAGAAAGCTCTGATTGCAAATGGGTTTTTACTATAAAGTATAAAGCCAATGGTTCCTTAGAACGGTATATGGCACATCTGGTCGTTCTTAGAAATAATAAAACTGAAGGTCTTGATTATGATGAGACATTCGCCCATGTTTGTAAGATTGTTTATGTTCGTTCGTTCTTGGATATTGTTGTTGCACGTGATTGGGAAGTACATCAGATGGATGTTCACAATGCATTTTTGCATGGCGATTTGACTGAAGAAGTATTTATACGTTTTCCTCTTGGTTTTCATACCGAGGATAAGAATCAAGTATGCTGTTTGCATAAGTATCTCTATGGACTTCGTCAAGCTCCTCGTTGTTGGTTTGCAAAACTCACCACTGCTCTTGAGGATTATGGGTTTATACAGTCTTTATCCGATTATTCTCTGATTACGTTCGAGCAGGGTTCTACACGTTTGCATATCCTTGTCTACGTGGATAATCTCATCATTTTGGGTAGCTCCCTCGCTGTCATTAATGAATTCAAGATTTACTTGAGCTCTTGTTTTCATATGAAATATTTGGGCATTCTGAAGTATTTCTTGGGCATTGAAATTGTGCGTAGTCCCTCCGGTATGTATCTATGTCAAAGAAAGTACACTCTTGACATTATTTCTAAACTTGTACTTCTTGGTGCAAAGCCGATATCACATCCCATTGAACAGAAAATCATACACTTTCTTTGTCGGGTGGTGACTCTCTTACTAATCCTACTTCTTATCGTCAGTTAGTTGGCAGGCTTATCTATCTTTGTGTGACGCGACCTGAATTGTCATACGCTATTCATATTCTTTCTCAGTTTTTGCATGATCCAAAGCCTGCTCATTGGGATGCTGCGATTAGAGTTGTCCGATAATTGAAGGGAAATATGGGTCAAGGAATTCTATTGCGCGCTAATATGGATTTGAATTTTACCGATTGGTGTGACTCAGATTGGGCGGGCTGTCCTTTGTCACGTCTTTCTCTCACTGGTTAGTTCATTCAGTTAGGTGGGTTTCCAATCTTGTGGATCACGCACAAGCAAAGGGTGGTCTCTCGCTCCTCTACCGAGGCTGAATATCGGGCAATGGCTGATACAGTGAGCGAGGTTCTATGGATTCCGAAATTGTTTAGCACATTGGGTGTGGACTGCTCTGTTCCGGCTACTCCTTACTGTGATAATCAATCCGCTATCTACCTTAATGTCAATCCCGTTTTTCATGAACGTATTGAACATGTTGAGTCGGATTGTCATTTTTCTGGGACGAGATTGTGCGTGGCGTCATCAAGACCTGTCATGTATTGACTATCCAACAGCTTGCAGACATATTCATCAAGGCTCTTGGACGGAAAGAGTTCAAAGCTTTCATTCGCAAGTGGGTTATTTGTGATCTCTTTACTCCAACTTGAGGGGTATTGGGAAATATAAGCTTATGAATGTAATTACTATATACTTATGTCTAGTTTTAGTAATTTACTATATTGTAATTAGGTCTATTGATATGTATATAAGGCATAGAGCTTTAGCATCTTAATCAATGAAAAAAACCTTTATACCAATCTAGGTTTTTTGTCACAATTTTGTTCCGCAAGCGTAGCGTAGATCCAGGGATTTGTGAATTTTGAAGTAATTCACGAGAAGAAGAATTTGTCCCAAATCGATTTCGGAGATGAGAGCGAATGAGAAGAAAGATTTGTGACAAATCGTTATGTGTTTTTCTAAATGTTCTGTGTCTTTCTAATTGTTCTGTGTTTTTAATTTTTCCTAATTGTTCTCCATAGAGGAAGAGAATGAGACGGAGAAGAAAGAGATAAAAGACACTTTGTTTTGTTTTTTTTAATTTTAAAACAACACGGTTTTTTATTATTTTATCAGCATACAAAACACTGTGTTTTTAATTCCATCATCTATATAAAGACTAATTCTCGGAGATGATATTGCGGGTGATTTTTGAGATAAGAAGACTTGTATTTTTTTTGAGGTGAGGACTGAGGATTATATTGCAAAAAATAAAATAGTTTGAAGATTTTTTTGCAGTAATTCCTTACAAATATATAATTAATGATAGAAGATATTTGCTAGGGAGAGGTAGACGGATAAAGCGCTAACGAAAAAATTGAGAATCATTGTTTTTGAACATTGTTCAGTGTTCATGTTCATGTTGAACTCTGTTTACCCTGAAAATTAGGCTAGTATCTACCCAATTAAGTCTTTAATTTATTTAAGGGTTTTTAATGCTAAAACATCTCAACTAAAAATATTTCAGGTAAAAATTTATGAACTAAAAATCTATTGTCGATACACCCCCAAACCAAAAGTAAGTTTTGTACGTTTTGACTTGACGGCTATTCAAACCATCTTTCGTTGAAGAGTTTTTGCACTAAAAACCCTATAACCAACTAATATTTTGAGTTTTTTTGTTTTTGTTTTTGCAAGCATTGTAATCATTATCAAACACAAACTTATACAAAAAAATATATATATATATATATATATCGCATTTATGGTATATCACCACAACAATAGGACTACTCCATTCCTTCAATCAAGATCCATCTTTAAAAGTTTGGTTGAGAAGAGACGAAGGAAAAAAAGTTAAACCACTTTTCACATTTTATGTGTTCAATAAGTCATTTACCAAGGCTCGATCAAGTTTCCTGAGAATCAGATCTTCTGCATGATGGTTGGACCAAGTAAAGAAAACTCTTTTGCTCTGGAGATCCATAAGGTCATCATTATCCAATAAGTAAGAATGAAAGTATGAACAGAGAGACATATGCCGGTAAGATGAGAGTACTAATCTAAGGTCGATGATGCAATCTGATTGAAGTCACCAGCAGAAGCCAAGGTGTGAAACTAATATGATAGATCTCCTGATAAACTCCACTGCTGACTTTCCGCATTCTTTGCGTAAACAAAAGCCACTAAAAATGAGATATTGGTAGCCACAAAAGCCACTCTAATCTCCACTATATACCCCAAAAAGAAAGAGAAGCTAGGCTTTCAGAAGTTGGAGACCCTGGTTGTGGAACGGCCTCAAACAAAAGAGGAAGCAGAGACAGAAGAATCTTCATTATTGAGAGGTGCGAGAGCATCTTGTAAAAAATTTATATTCCCTCGCTCGCTTTCTTGCGGACTTTGATAGAATTGTAGCTTCCTTAAGAGAGGGTACATGTAGCTTTGCCGCCAACGAATCTTGAGGGGAGTTTCAGCTGTCAGATTTCTTCAAGGAGGGAGCTACTTGTCCAGAGGGAACCTCAGGATCGGTAACAATTTTCCTAGAACCATTCAATGAACTACACCTAAGTACACCACAAGAATCACATTGCAATTTCAATACAGATGCAGCACAACGCGAGATTCAGACACGAAACAAAGCTCAGGTCTAGCTAAATGACCCGAGTTCAAACAGTCTGAGAGGAGGAGTGAAACTTAACTACAAACACAGTGTTTGTAGTTAAGTATACTTCATAACAGATCAAAGACCAAATAAGATTTCACGGCAAGCATCAAATTGCAACTACATTAACGCGATTCAGACACGAGCCAAGCTCAGGTCTAAACTAAATGACCTGATTTTCCAAACACCCCAGGGTAACAAGAACAACAATGTCAACCAAAAGGGACAGTCAAATTTCAATTTTCAAAATTACTTCAATAACAGATCAAAGAAAAACCCAAATAAGATTTTCACCATAAGCATCAAATTTGCAACTTCCAACACAGAGACGGTATAATTGGATTCAGACAAGAGCAATGCTCAAGTCTAAGTTAAACCCAATTTCAAACATTTTTTGAGAGAATAAAAACTGTAAAGTCTACAATTTCCCCAAAAGACAAACCAAGGGATCAAACTGCAACTACATTAATCCGATTCAGACACGAGCCAAAAGCTCAGGTCTAAACTAAATGACATGTAATTTCAAACACCCCAGAGTAACAAGAGCTACAATGTCTACCAAAAGGGACAGTGAAATTGCAAGATTACTTCAATAACAGATCAAAGAAAAACCCAAATAAGATTTCACCATAAGCATCAAATTTGCAACTTCAACACAGAGACAGTATAATGGGATTATTCAGACAAGAGCAAAGCTCAAGTTTAAGTTAACCCAATTTCAAACTTCTTTGGAGAGAATAAAAAACTGTAAAAGTCTACAATGTCCCCAAAAGACAAACCAAAGTGATCTCATTCATCACTTCTTAGCAGCTCCTTTGCCTCCTGCTCCTCCACCAGAACCCGCAGCTGCAGCTTGTGCAGCCTTCTTCGCCGCCTTCTCTTGCAATGCCTTTCCATCTCTGAGATCATACACAAAAAATCAAAATCAAGAAACCAAAGAGCAATTCAGTGAAAAAGAAACCGCCTTTATACCTTTCACGGCGTTGCTCCGGCGTAAGTCCGTCGTCAGCATTCTTTCCTTTTCCTCCAGCACGAGCCGCGGCTCTTTCACGGTCACGCTCTCTCTGACTTCCACGTGCAATTTCGCATCAAAATCAAAAGCTTGAATCAAAGAAAACAACGAGCTTCTGTTGTAGGTTTACAAAATCAGAATCTTATGAGATCTAAGCATGATTCGAGAAGCAGTCCACAAGATCTAATCGAGTACATGACAATTCCCAAGGCAAAACCCCTAAATTGAAAAACTTTAACCGGAAAACAAAAAAATCCCTAAATTTTGCACGCAAAACTCTTCGAAGACGGAGGAGATTCGTAGATCGAGCAATCGAGAAAGAAACACAGAGCCTAGAAATCGAAAACTTAAACGGAGATTACAAGCGATTGAAGCAAAGAGTATCAAAAGGATATGAGTCATGGTGAAACGAAGATACAAATCCGCGTAGAGAAGAAGCGATTAGGAGAAAGTCAATGCCGAAGAAACGCAGCGAAGGGTTAAAACGGGTTTTTGATGAAACGATTTGGATTTTTATAAGGCGAGATTTGTGTCTCTTGAGTCAAGTTGACTTCGTCGTGCGCCTCTCCTTTTCCATATTCTAATTTCTCGACTTTTTTTTTTTCGTGATTTCCCATTTTTCTTTTGGGAATATCGATATTATTATTATTATTTTTTTTCAAAGGATATGAGACATATTTCCCATTTTTCTTCGTCGTGCAACTCTTATTTTGATGCAAAATTAGGTGATAAATTTATGTTGAATTATTTATTAAGTTTTAAATTTTGAATTAACGAAATAATTTTTTATTTATTGAATTACAAAATTAGCATTTCATGGTTGAATATTAGTTTAATCTGATTTTGGCTCAGATCGTTGGTTTATGATTTTCAGTTTATGTACACTACAAAAAAAAGGGTTGGTTAGATCAATTAAACTAAACTGTATCACAAAATAAAATTATATTAGTTTGAACTAACTATTGATAAATGATACAAAATAAGTGGTCTAACATCAGTCCAATAAAATTGATACACATTTATATTAGTTTGTATCACTTTAATAAAATTGATACAAATTAGAAATACACATCAATTAAATAATCTATGTAATTAATTATTTTGCTTAACATCATTTAGAAAAATGATATTAAACTTATATTAGTTAAAAATAATGTAACTAACTTCTTTAACTTCTTTTTATTATGTTCCACATTGCTAATTGATAAGGAAGTCAAAGACAAAACATCTATTATATATTAAAGAAGAAACATTGTAAGCTATTTTTTTGATGTGGCAACACAAAAAAAAATTAAATTTTTTTTTAATTTATTTAATAAACTAATTGTTAAATATTCTATTTCTTACTCTACTAGACTAAGATCTGCGTATACACGGATTAATAATAAGATATTTTAAAACTCTTAAAAATAAATTGAAAACAAAATTAAACTAAATCCACATATACACTAATTTACAATTAAATAATACATAACCTGTTAACAAGAAACTAAACATGAAAAAGTAAAAACAAAATTAGATCACTTGTAAAGATAAAAAAACTAAGATTAAGAACGCTAATTTTTTTGTTCTTTTATTTATTGTTTAATTAAATTTTGTCACATATTTTAAATATTATTTTTTTTATTCATAATTGAATCATGTAATATTCTTTTCTTAATTTTCTTATTTATCTTTTTGATTTTTAATTCTTCTTTTAGTTTAAGTAATCGATCATACAATTTTCTTAGTCTTATTTATCTTCGTTTTTTTTCTTAATTAAAATATTTTTTTTCTATTTTAGTTAATTTAATTAATTTATTTTTTAATTTTTTCTTAATTGAAATATATATTTTTATTTACCTAATTCCATTTTCTTAATTGAAATATATTCTTTTATTTACCTTCTTAATTGAAGATAATTGTTTTTAATTGAAATATATTGTTTATATTCAAATATATCATCATACATTTTAATTTTATATTTTAGTTAATCTTATTTAATTTTGTTTTTAATTTCCTTTATTAATTAGATGTATTTTTTTTTCAATCTAATTTCTTTTTTTTATTGAAATATATTCTTTTATTGACCTTTATTAGTATTTTATTTATTTATTTGTAACACATGTTAGAATCTGAATTGAGAAACTTGATACATGCAAGTTTATATAATAAAATGTTAAACTTATGGTCAAACACTATTTAAAGTAACTAAAAAACCTTACTAATAAATATAAATAAAAAAGATATTCAATAAGAATAACTAAAAAAGAAAGAAAAAAATCAGATTTTCATGTAACAATATCTAACATTTAATTAAATTATAACAATTTTATTTAATAATTATTTCACTCTGCGTACTGTGCAGGTATGTACTATTCTAGTCAATGTAAATTCATTGTCATATGATATTGAAGACAGTAACAAATAATATCTGGAAATCATAACTATTAATTATGAATAATTTTGAGTTTTTTAAAATATCATGTTTTTTTTTAGAAATATGAAATGATACAGTGTACTTTGATATTTTAATAAAATTTAATTAGAAAAATAAATGAAATGATACATTGTCACTTGCAATATACGCATGAAATAAATGAGTATAGTCAATATACGCATGAAAATTTGTCTAGTTGTCAATAAACGCATGCAAAAAAAAAAAAAAAATTGTGTGTTTAAGCTTTAAAGACTACTACAATGTCCATAAAATTGTGTGTTTAAGCTTCTGTAGCTCCACTTGAGCACGAGTCTGCACTGGGCCAGGAGTAGCCTGGCTTCTCTTAAAGCGCTTGTGTCTTTGACACTTAGACTTGTAATGCCATTTTCCTCGATGGCTTTGAAATCGGATTTGGATTTCTCCAATTCTTCTTCAAGTGTCTCCCACTGATTATCCTCTTTTTCACGGTTCATTTTTGGTGGAGCTGAGACGTCACAGCAGCTCCATTTGTCGTTGTGGTCTTCCTTTCATCCTTTGATCGGAAGCAAAGCCAACAGAATCAGCAATTGATTGCATAACAGTAAAACAAACATGAATGAGTTTATATTTCAAAAAGACAAAAAAGGATGATAGAGAGAGAGAGAGAAGCAAACCTGTAGATACAAGTTACGAGTCTCAAATGAGACTGTCACAACGAGGACAACGTTTGATGTTTTCAGAGATCCAAGCATCGCTCTTTAAGTCACCCAATTGGTGATCAAGCCAGGAGGACGCCTGGTTGCAGTCTGCTGGTCGGTGTGACTCTTACCAACCCTAATTCCGCCAGAAACTTGTCCTTGTTGTCACCCAAGCGATCTGAAGCCTGAAACGAGTTCCATCGGACACGGATTAGGGTTTTGATTGCATCGGACTTCGACACCGAGAAGACTTCTGTTCGATTTGTTTCATTATCTTCTCACCAACTTCCTCTCTCGTGAGAACAGAGTAAAGTCTCTGACCATCAGTTTCCATGGCTGAAAAAATCTATCAACACAAATAGGAAAATGTAACTTTAACAACGTAAAAATAAATAAAAAATCGATGGACATTGTGGTTTACTAATTAATTATTAATATTTTGTGTACTTTATGTATATTAGAAACTTTGTAGTATTTTTTTTTATTTTTAAAACATACAATTGATACACTTTTGATGGGTGTATTAAAAAATATATATATATATATATATATATATATATTTAATTAATTTAAGTAAAAACTTTTGTTAACAACTTTTAAATATTTTTTTTAATAAATTTGAGAAAAAAATATTTTTTCAATAATTTTCCATCGTCCACTCCCGGCTTGACACGTGTGCGTTCTTAACCCAAAAAAGTCTTAATTTAGACACTGTTCTAAAATATAAGACACCCTTAACCATTTTTTTTTCTGTTTTATTATTAAGAACACTTACTTAGACACCTAAAAATCACCATTGGGATTGGTCTTACTACCGGAATCGAAGCGGAAGAGTAGGGCTTAAGGTAGCTTGAGGTTCAAGCTTAAACAAAATCAACTTAGAGGATAAAGAGAATTGTTGTCTAGGGTCGGAAAGCTAAGTATATGACACTAACAAGTCAGCAACACATGATTATATACTAAACTCAACATGTTACCTCATAAACCAATTAATGTATTTTTAGAACTTGCACAAAAGATGAGTTGTTAAAAACAGAAAAAAAATAAATGTTTTTGACTCATAGAAACAATTGTTAGTCAAAGATTTATAAAATGATTTATAAATATGAAATTATATATACTGCATGATCGACACGTGTATGAAAATAGATAAGGTTTCTATATAATGCATAAGAAATAAACAAAGCGAATCTTGTTAAAAATAGTTTACGATTATCCATTCTTCATCATTGAAGTGGATACGATCAACTTGTGGATAAGATCAACAAATGTATAAGATCAACTTGTGGATAAGATCATAAATAAATTAATGTATTTTTAGAATTTCCACGCAAGATGAGTTGTTAAAAACAGAAAAAATTAAATTAAATGTTTTTGACGCATATCTAGAAACAATTGTTAGTCAAAGATTTATAAAATGATTTATAAATATTTTTAGAACTTCCACACAAGATGAGTTGTTAAAAACAGAAAAAAATAAAATTAAATATTTTTGACGCATATCTACGAACAATTGTTAGTCAAAGATTTATAAAATGATTTATAAATATGAAATTATATATACTGCATGATCGACGCGTGTATGAAAATAGATAAGATTTATATGTTATGCATAAGAAATAAACAAAGCGAATCTTGTTAAAAATTGTTTAGGATTAGCCATTTTTCATCATTGAAGTGGATAAGATGAACTTGTGGATAAGATCAACTTGTAGATAAGATCAACAAATGGGTAAAATCAACTTGTGGATAAGATCATAAACCAATTAATGTATTTTTAGAACTTGCACACAAGATGAGTTGTTAAAAACATAAAAAAATTAAAAAATAAATGTTTTGACGCATATCTAGAAACAATTGTTAGTCAAAGATTTATAAAATAATTTATTAATATGAAATTATATATACTGCATGATCGACGTGTGTATGAAAATAGATAAAGTTTCTATATAATGCGTAAGAAATAAACAAAGCGAATCTTGTTAAAAATAGTTTACGATTATCCATTCTTCATCATTGAAGTGGTTAAGATCAACTTGTGGATAAGATCAACAAATGAATAAGATCAAGAAATGGATAAAGATCAACTTGTGAATAAGATGAACGAGTGGATAAGATGAACGAGTGGATAAGATCCACAAGTGGATAAGATCCACAAGTGGATAAGATCAACGAATGGATAAAATCAACGAATGGATAAGATTTTTACTTCTTCATTACGTAATGAACTTTTATAAATATATGATTTTACTCTTTGTAAGAACATAAGTTTTGAAGAAGTGAATGAAGCTATTGTGTTCATCTCTCTTCCTTTTATCTCTCTACTCCCTCTAGAATCCATTTTCTCTTAAACTCTTTATGCTTCTCTCATAGAAAGCATAGTTTATACGTACGAGAGAATATTAGTTTACTACACGTTATCAGCACGATCGTCTTTCGATCTGTCTGTATACCATTAAGGTAAGATTTATTTGTGTTCAATTCAAGTTTATTATTTACGGAAAGTTAGGCTCTGCCTTCTCCGTTTATGTATTGTTCATGAGTGATAGGCGTTGCTTTCTCCGATGGATCGTTATGATATGATATGCCTTCAAGATCATATGATCATATGGTAGACTTTATGTCTCCTCAGATCATATTTAAGGAGTGGAAGGATAGCACCTCCTTCTTATTTAATTTATGTTCATGCACTTAATTTATTTATGAAGTGAAAGGTTTAAACCCCCATTCTTGTTCATTTATTTATTATGGAGTGGAAGTTTTAAAAACTCCCCCCGCAAGCAATTGAATGGTAGGTTCTGCTTCCTCTATGACTTTAAATTATTGTCTTTTATTATGTCATTATTATGCTCAAATTTTTATAAAATGAAATGGGTTAATTTTTGTTGTTCAGTAATAATATTAAATTTGCCAAAGCTCGAGATCTCCGCCCTTGATTTGTGTGAAAATAATTATATGTCTTGGGCGGTAGATGCAAGGTTGCATCTAAAGAGAAATTATATATTGAGCACTATTGATAAGTTGAAAATGACACTAGATGAGATAAGACGAAAGCCATGATCTTTTTACGCTACCATGTCTATGATGATTTATAAGATGAATCAATCACGAGAAAAGATCATGAAGATCTTTGGAAATGAGTGGTTGAATCTCCAGGCGTGAGAATTCACCCAAAGCTCGGAGTTGATGCAAATCCTCCTGGTAACTTAACAATATAATGAACTTGTGATGAAGAACCATCAGTCTCATCCAACTGGGTTAACTCTATTCCTAGGAGAGAATGTTGAGTCATCCACTTAAATTAAATGTGATGGACGAGTTTAATGGAAAAAGGGATGATGGTTAGGACGTAAAAAGGCAAGGTGAAAGCGCTTGCTACAGATCCGCCATGAAAAGTTATTGGGTACACATGTGTCGTACGCCAAAACATTTAGCCGATATGTATGTCGAATCAGGAAAGACCAAAGAAAAGGATGCATAGACTAACTTCATCTGGGATAAGCTGGAACTTACTTTGATGGCTTAAGTGATAATACTCATCTTAATTTCCTTGTTGATCCCGAAGAATCAACAAAATCAAAGAAACTTAAGTCAATAATTATGTCTTCGTGAAGAAGACCTGAATAACAAAACTTAATGTGGCTTATAGTATATATGATAAACAAAAGTATATGATAAAGTTTTGTTTATGAAAAGGTTTTTGATATAATATACTATATTTTTTAAGTTGATATTTTTGATTAGTTATTACATCTCTTATAAGTTTTGTGGCACAGAAGATGTCACAATTTGAGATTCATGATGGAGATACATGTCTAGCAGACAGTGCTACGACACATATAATCCTTAAGAATATAAAGTATTTCTCCTGTCTCAAAATGAAAGTCTACGCCGGATGCGTGAGTACTATAATCGGTATTGCAAAGATTATACAAGGGTCTAGAAGAGTGAGTTTTTCAATGCCAAGGGGTACAGTTTTTCTAGTGCAAGATGCATTATACTCCCCCGAATCTAAGCGGGACTTATTAAGTTTCCGAGATATCCATAGAAATGGATATCATATTGAGACTATTAATAAGAATGGTATTGAATTTCTTTGCATTACAACAAAGAGGAAAAATCAGTTGGAAGAATTACCAATGATGTCCTTCGGATTATATTGCACAAAGATAACCATGGCTGAATCACATGTTGCGGTAAACCAGAAGTTTACCAGCACTTTTAAAGTGTGGCATGAAAGGTTAGGCCACCTTGGTTTAATCATGATGAGAAGGATTGTGTAAAATTTGAGTGGCCACCCCTTGAAAAACCAGAAGATTTTTCAATTGGGAGAGTTTTCATGTAAGACATGTTCTCAAGGAAAACTCATAAGTAGGCCCTCGCTAACCAAAGTCGAGAATGAATCTCTTGTATTTCTAGAGAGAATACATGGTGATATATGTGGGCCGATTCACCCACTATGCGGGCTATTTAGATATTTCATGGTATTGATTGATGCATCTAGCAGATGGTTACATGTGTGTCTTTTGACCACAAGAAATATGGCTTTCGCAAGATTCATTGCCCAAATAATATGGTTGAGAGCACATTTCTCTGATTTTGAATTCACTTCAGCGGCCTTTAATGACTATTGTATGTCTTTGGGAATCGATGTTGAGCATCCGGTTCCGCACGTACATACACAAAATGGCATGGATGAGTCATTGATTAAGCGGTTGCAATTGATTGGAAGATCTTTAATCTTGAGAACAAAACTCCCAACCACTGAGTGGGGACATGTTATATTGCATGTTCGGGCATTAGTCCAAGTAAGATAAAGTGCATATAATGAATATTCTCTCATACATTTAGCGTTTGGCCATGAGCCAGACGTATCCCATCTTCGTGTGTTTGGGTGCACAGTCTATGTCCCTATAGAGCCAACCCAAAGAACAAAAATTGGACCACAAAGGAGACTGAGAATATATATCGGGTATTCGTCACCAAGTATGATTAGGTATCTTGAACCGGCAACTGGTGATATTTTCACGACACGGTTTGCCGATTGCCACTTTGATGAAAGTGAATTCTTTGTGTTAGGGGGAGGATTGAGAGAATCACCAAATGATATCACCTTGTGTATATACTATTTGGCTTATATTGATAACAACGCGAGGTGGAAGTTCAGAAAATTATACATATGCAAAGTTTGGCAAACCAGTTACCTGATGCGTTCACATATACGAGGAGGGTGACGAAGTCTCATATCCCCGCAACTAATGCTCCATCAAGGGTAAATGTTGCTGAAGAACATATTGATGTAAGTAGAGCAAATGAACTGAGGGTTCAGTTGAAGCGCGGAGGCCTATGGGATCAAAAGATAGTAATCCCCGACAACGAAAGAAAATGGGAGTAAGGGTTCCGGAAGAACCAAATAAAGTTAAATGTCTGGAAGACATTTGTTTCAAATGTCCTGAAGACATTTGTGAAAAGGTTCATGAAGAACCAAGTAAAGATATATGTCAAGAAGACATATATGAACCGGTTCCAGAAGAACCCGGTAAAGAGATTCGTCTTCTGGAACATAAAAATATGAGATTTCCATCTACTTCGCACAAAGTGGAAAATTTTGGGTTAGAAGTAAAATAGAAGATGATGATGGAATGTTCTCTTTTTCTGTGTCAAAAGAGATCGATAATGAAAATGATGATCTAGATCCAAGTTCTGTGTCAGAGTGCCAGAGAAAGCCTGACTGGAATAAATGGCAAGTGGCCATGAGGAATGACATATTCTCCCTTAATAAACAGAACGTATTCGGAACGATTGTTGTTACACCTGAAGATGTAATGCCGGTCGGATACAAATGGTTCTTTGTAAGGAAGTGAAATGAGAAAAATGAGGTTACAAGATATAAAACTCGCCTTGTGGCACAAGGTTTTTTTCAAAGACAGGGAATAGATTATGAAGACATATTCCTCAGTCATGGATGCTATCACTTTCATGTACTTAATAAGCCTAACGGCCTCTAAGAATTTAGAGATGTACCTAATGGATGTTGTGACTGCATACCTATATGGTTCACTTGATAGTAACATATACATGAAAATCCCTGAAGGGTTTAAGATCCCTGAAGGATTTAAGATACCTGAAGGATCAAAGATGCCTAAAGCATCTAAAGAGCTATGTTCGGTCAAACTACAGCGATCACTTTACGGATTAAAGCAATCCGGACGCATGTGGTATAATCGCTTAAGTGAGTACTTGTTGAGTAAATGTTACATCAACAATGCAATATGCCCTTGTGTGTTTATAAAGAAATCCTCATAGGATTTGTGATCATTGATGTGTATGTTGATGACCTTAACATGATTGAAACTCAGAAGGAGATTGATGATGAAAGAACTCACATGAAAGATGAGTTCGAAATGAAAGATCTTGAAAAGACAAAGTTTTGTCTTGGGCTCCAGATAGAGCATTTCCAAGATGGAATATTTTGATGTGGAGGGTTTAGAGCTTCAGTTCTTCAAGTTTTAAATTTAGAAACCCTAAATGCCTGCAAGTGCACAAATGTGCATTGTAGTACTTAAGGTATCGATCCGCAGAGAGTTCACGCCTAACCTACAAAATCAATAGTGGTTAAAACGCTTCTAAGACAAAGGAGGTTTTGGAAGGTGAGTTTCACGGATGGTAGCGTGCAAGAAAATAAAATAAACGACAAGCAAGCATTCAAAACGTTGTGTTCTCGAGTAATCTCCGGAGGTTCAAAACCGACCAAACAAGAGTCAATGCAAAGCAAATGAAACTAGGCCTATTTTCTCTAAACCTGAATCATTATTTTATGATCTAAATACTTTCATAAGTAGATCATCTATGTTTTAACCACTCCGTAGGTATGCATTCGTATCCTACGACACAATCAAACACGCAATGAATGTATCGAGTTCGTTATAACGTTCACGATATTCTGTAAGTGTGGAAATCGCACCTCACGATGCGACGCTCGTCTAAGCTATGTCCAGTGAATAAATTCATCAAAATAGCGGTTCTAAACAATCCTAAAATCAGAATCTAGTTCATGACGCTAAACTCATGGAATAGGAAAAAACCTAGACGAAAGAAAATCCTAGAATACGGCAAAGCAATCGATGAACCACTTATTTAAATCATGTATGAGATCGAAAATAAGACGATCAAACGAAGATAACTGGTGATGCTCTTAACCAACCCACACATCTACTATAACTTGATTGGGGCGAGCAGAAACAAGAGTTAATCTCGAAACGCCTAAAGACAAACTTCAATCGAACAACCTAGCAATCAATCCATGAATCCCCTTTGAAAATCCTTAAACTCAACAAAGAAATCTACTCTAATATATTGGGACGAGCAGAAACAAAATCAATGAATGCAAGCAAATCGATTAAAACATAGAAACGTATTGAGGGTTCGAGAGAAATATCTCTCTCCCCCTCGAAGAGGAAGAACAAAACTTGAAAAGCCTTGTTCGGCTATAGTTTGGTGGCTGTGAAAATATTAAAAGATAAACGTCTATGAATGAGAATGAATGAATGATAAAGCCCTAAACATGAGTAATATATAGGCTTCAAGTCTTCTAGGGTCGGTTTAAGCGTTAGGCGGCTATTGGGCTTGAGCGGGATTGCAAACGGGCTTTGACGGGAATGAAAATGAGTTGTCCACGACACGGGAAAGGATGGCTGCGAGTTCATGCTCTTGTGGCGCAGGGAGAACAAGTCTAATCCTTCATTTTCTTCTCTTGCTCCGTTCGCAAGACTGCATAACATGTCTAACCGTACGATTGCCTTAAAACCACTTGGATATGAAATTTAACAGTCTTCTCTATCTTGACACCAAAATTGAGGAAGATCTCATGGTGGGAAGGTCTTGATATGGTGTCAACGTTTTAGCAGTCCGAATCTGTCTGTTTTGCTCCGATTTGCTCCGATTTGCACCCTTTTTCATTATTTTTCTGAAAAGAGTATTGAACATACAAATACTTGAAATATGCTATTTATGCATTAAAACCTTAGTGATATGCTTATTAAAGCATTCACTTATGATAGCAAAAACGGGTCAAAAATGAGTGTTATCATATTTGTGCATCAATCGAATTACACGAGAAGGGTGTTAAAATGATTTAGTATGGATAAAGCGACTCCTTTGAGTACTCCAATGATAAATAGACCACTTGATGTTGACAAGGATCCTTTCGGCCTTGTGAAGGTAATGAAGAAATATTAGGTCCTGAAGTACCTTATATGAGCGCAATAGGTGGACTTTTATATCTTGCAAATTGTACTAGATCAGATATATTTTTGGCTACTAACTTACTAGCAAGGTATAGTTCATCTCCGATGCGCAGGCATTGAAATGGAATAAAGCATATATTCCGTTATCTTCAAGGTTCGAGTGATTTTGGATTATATTATTCTAAAAACCCCGTGGTTGGTCTAGTTGGTTTTGCAGATGCATGATATCTATCTGATCCGCATAAAGCCCGATCGCAAATTAGAGACATTTTTGGATTTGGTGGAACTGCGATCCCTTGGCGTTCACAAAAGCAAACATTGGTCACCACTTCTTCAAATTATGCGGAGATTATTGCGCTTCATGAAGCATGCTGAGAATGTGTATAGCTCAGATCCATAGCTCATCATATACAAGAAGCAAGCGGAATAATCCCGGATAAAGAACCAACAAAAGTGTTTGAAGACAATGATGCTTGTGTCGCTCAAATTAAAGAAAGTTATATCAAGAGCGATAGAACAAAGTATATCCCTCCAAGATTTTTCTTTTATACTCAAGAGCAAAAGAGAAAAATAATGAAGTGGATATTCTGTATGTTCGCTCAAGTGACAACGCAGCTGACCTCTTCACAAAAGCGTTTCCTACTACAACATTCAAGAAGCATGTTTATACTATTGGAATGCGGCATCTACGAAATTTGTGAAGAGAAGATGAGATCCATCATTCCAGGGGGAGTTTGCTATTGTTGTACTCTTTTTCTTTACCATGGTTTTTGTCCCATTGGATTTTTCTATGGAAAGGTTTTTAACGAGCCAGCGCACAACTTCACAGTGATGGATATTCAAGGGGGAGCATTACTACACTCTTTTCCCTTATCATGGTTTTGTCCCATTGGGTCTTTTCATGATAAGATTTTTAACGAGGCAATATGCAACACATCAATGATGATGAATAATCAAGGGAGAATGTTAAAAATAGTTTATAATTATCCATTCTTCATCACTGAAGTGGATAAGATTAATTTGTGGAAAAGATCAACAAATGGATAAGATCAATGAATGGATAAGATCAACGAGTAGATAAGATCAACGAATGAATATAATTTTTACTTCTTCATTAAGTAATAAATTTTTATAAATAGGTGACCATACTCTTTGTAAGAACATAAAGGGGTGTTAGTGGGAGATTGACTTATAAAGATTTTAAGAATTTGAAGATTCCATTGTTATTAGTGTAATGATTCTTAAATTCTTAACAAAATCTTGTGTTATTGGTGTGATGATTTTATAATTCTTTTTAAATCCTTTGTTATTGGTGTGATGATTTTGTAATTCTATTTTAAATCTTGTGTTATTCAAAAAATCAAGTATTTCATGATTTTGCAGTTCTGTTAAATTCTAGTGTTATTGGAACAATGATTCTTTACTTTTTAACTCATCAATCAATACTTTCAAAATACTAGAGTTAACCATTGTATTCTCAAAGTTTGGATAACAAAATTAAAATCTCTTTCTCAAATAAACATAGATAATTTTAGGTTTGACACAATTTTTCTCTCGTCTCTCGTGAGACTTTTTCAGTTTTTTTTTTCCGAATACAAGCAAAACTCTATTATCATTAACCAGAATTTGTAATGTCAATAAAGATTAAAAAAACTAAATTTGTGATGCTAGTAAATATTAAAAAAAAACCAGATTTATTATACCAATAAAAATGAAAAACATAGTCATACAAAAAGAGACTAAACAATGACAGAATATACAAAATAACTATAAATTTTAAATCTTAACTATAAGACTTGTATTACATATATTCATCCTAAATGTTGAATGGTGAAATATGAATAATGCTATCACGTCACTATTATCTTCTTTATAAACA
The DNA here is from genome assembly GCA_020283515.1 of Alliaria petiolata. Lineage (NCBI taxonomy): Eukaryota > Viridiplantae > Streptophyta > Magnoliopsida > Brassicales > Brassicaceae > Alliaria > Alliaria petiolata. Next base: position 54,475,418 of record JAHZTW010000004.1, on the reverse strand, counting down.
AATAAACACATTATTTGAATATAAGTATATAGAAAATTTTCTAGAAAAACATTATCATATTACTTTATCAAAAGAATGAAATATATTTTTTAATAAGAATCTACGAAAATCCACGATAATCAATAAGAATTTTGTACGGATTCCATAAATATGGATAAACATAATTGTTAGAATCCATAAAAGTCTTTGAAAATTCTTAAAATCTCTATACTTTTGAAATCCACAAAGCTTCTTCAATTCTACCTAAATGAGCTTCCCAATAACCCCCCCCCCCCCCCTAAGTTTTGAAGAAGTGAATTAAGCTATTGTGTTCATCTCTCTTCCTCTTTCTCTCTCTACTCTCTGTCTAGAATACATTTTCTCTTAAACTCTTACTTCTCTGAAGCATAATTTATAAATACGAGAGAGTATTAGTTTACAACAAATCTAAAATTATTGTTTTTTGTGTATCCTAACTACAAAATAAATATTGATTTTTTATGTATCCTAAACCAACTACAAACCGTAAATTGCCTCTTCTTTACAATATATGTATTGATAATGTTCTTCAAATTTCATAAATAGTTTAGTTTTTAGTTTTTTGTAGTTAATACTTATTTTGTTAACTTGAACTGTTTGTATTATTTTATTATTTGACAAAACAACTAAAAATTCATACTTTACTTTATAATTCCAAAGATAAGTAGTAATTTGAAATGAACTAATTAACACTATAATAACAAAAGAAATATTCAAGAGAATGATAACTCAGTTTTTTTTTTTAAACTCTATAAGTCAATAAATGAAACAATTTGAAGTACCAAAAGAAACATTTTATTTTTACATGTGATTTCATTTGGTGTTAATATTTACGTGTCTCGTCATATAATTTGGTTGAGCCTTAAAATACGTTTTTCTTGGTGACTGCCACATTGTGATGCGCCGGGGTTCCAACGTCGACGTCATCAAGAGACCCCTTTCGTCTCCATTTCTTTTCGCAACGGAGCAAATTTTAGTTTTAATCAAAAAAAATTCTTGAAAGATGTTAACCAGTTGTTCGACGCTGCTTTCGAGTTCGCATAAGTTTATTAAAAAACAAATTAAAAAACATGGAGAGATAATATTAAATTTTGTTGAAAAGATTCATTAACTTCGATATCAATTTTTGAGATATGAAGTATATAAATATGGTGACAAAAAAGGTAAATAAATATGGGAGCATGGATTTTAAGTAATAATAAAAGGTAGTGACTGTTATAAACGTGAAAAATAACAACAAACAAAAGTCATCAAAAGCTGCTTCAGCAAAAGCGGCGTCAAATATAAACGAAAGTGGAGCCCACCATCACTATGCGCGCACAGTAAATTTCTCTTTTTCTCTTCTATATAAACGAACGATTTCGTTCATTTGTAAATCACCTAAAACATTCAAATATAATACAAACATCTCTCTTATCTATCTTACCAGTACTTTCTTCTTTTACGGGTAATAAATTTTTGTCTTTATTAATATTTATCTATACGATAAATCATATAGTTATTATTATAACACGTTATCAGCACGATCACTCTACGATTCACCTAAATATATATTTATAATATAGCAGGCGATATATCGCATATTTAATTATTTATTATATTTAAAGTGGTTGTTTAACGCACCACTATTTTCTTAATATTACTGTGGGCGGTTTGTCGCCTCGTTAATATTATTATCTTTATATCATGGATGCTAAAAGCACCATAAATATTTATACTGTTAATATTTGACTGGACGGCTGAGCCGCCTTATTCTAGATGGCTGAGCCACCGTATAATTTATTTACTAATTCATGTGGATGATTCTGTCACCATAATTTATTATTCGCATTATTCTGGACGGCTGAGCCACCGTATAATTTATTATTTTCTGTTTAAATGTGGATAATTCCATCACCACAATATTACCGTTAAATATATGTTTAATTATGTCTATTATTTAAAAATTCGGATTGATTTTTATTTTTATCATCCAACGGTAACAAAGAAAAATTTCATAAATTTTACCTTTTCAAACGGCTACTCAACGGCTAGTTAATAGTATTTTTCATCTATAAATACTCATATATTTCATTCATTCATCTCATCTTTCCGCAAAATCTTCTACAAACAAAATCTTTCGTTTTCATAAGAAAAAAAAAAATGTTTCTTCTATTTTTAATTTTTGTATTCGGTTATATCTGCGCTACCTTTTATAATTTACTCTTTGGAGAATTTTCTCCAGAAGAATCTGTAATGATTTTTATTTTAATGTTTTATACATCGGTATTTCTTGTAATCTCGTTATTCATCCATGTAGCCCGCATGTTCTAAATTCAATAATATCATCATTCTAATTATATTATTTATTTTATTTTAGAAAATCAAATGGCAAACATTGAGAAGCTTAAGTTCCCAGCTCTCATGATAACTGGAGCAAACTACATATCATGGGTTACAAATGTGGAGCTTTATCTAGAAATGAAAAAATTATCCGACACGATAAAAGAAGGAAACAAATCGCCTGCCCCAGACAAGGCAGAAGCAATAATCTTCCTGAGGAAGCATTTAGATGAAAATGTGACGCATGACTATGCACACATAAAAAACCCAGCAGAATTGTGGCGAGCTCTGAAAGAAAGGTTTGACAACCAGAAGGATGTCAACCTCCCTCACGCTCTAGAAGAGTGGAAAAATTTGAGGTTTCAAGATTTCGAGAAAGTGGAGGAATACAATTCCGCTATCCTGAGGATAGTCTCACAATTAAAATATTGTGGTAAACCAGTCACTGAAGCAGAAATGCTTGAGAAGACTTACCTCACTTTCCACAAAGAGCACCTTGTCCTACAACAGATATACAGGAAATGCGGATACACAAGGTTTTCTGAGTTAATTGTGACACTCATGCTCGCTGAGAAAAATAATCAGCTTCTCATAAGAAACCACAACTCACGACCCACAGGAGCCAAAGCATTCCCAGAAGTGAATGCAATGGATGTGGAAAATCCACGAAAGAGTCAATTCTATCGAGGTCGTGGTCGTCGATTTAATCGCGGACGAGGGAGAAGTTACAACTCAAGAGGGAGGGGATCAAACAAATGGGTTAGATCCGAGCAGAATTCCAAAGGAAAGGAAACCCAAGTAACTACCACCCAGAAGCGTGATGAAGTATGTTACAGATGTGGATGTAAAGGTCATTGGTCCCGAACATGCCGAACCCCTCCACATCTTTTTAAGTTGTACCAAGAGGCCACAAAGGGAAAAGGAAAAGAAGTGAACCTCACGGAACATCTCGAGGGTACATCGTACCTCGAGTCTCCCGACTTTGCGAATGATTTCGACAATGTCGACTGAAATGCTTGTAGTGAGACTACTGAATAGTCTCCAGTAATGCCATGTATAATTATTACATTTTCAGTTTTAAAATGAATAATGTTGCTTTTAAACAATATAATGTATAATTATTGTGTGTTTCTTTCATATGAATAAAACTTGTTTTGGATTTATTAATGTTTATGTTAATTACAGAGATGGATAACAACACGAATGGAACAATTTCCAAGAAAAGAATTCGAGAAACTTGTATACCAGATAGTGGAACGACGCACACTATTCTGAGACAAAAGAGATTTTTCTCTAGTTTGAAACCGGCAAATATAATTGTCAATACAATCTCGGGTCCTGCAGACTTGATTGAAGGAACTGGTAAAACAAACTTTACGTTGCCTAATGGGACAAAATTTTCCATAAATAACGCTTTGTATTCTCCAAGTTCTAAAAGGAATTTGTTGAGTTTCAAAGACATATATCTTCAAGGATATGATACTCAGTCTGAAACTGAGGATGGAAAGAAGTACTTGTATGTAACTTCTAATACTTCAGGCAAAAAACTTATTTTGGAAAAATTCCCAGAACTCCCTTCGGGTTTGCATCATACTTATATAGATGCAATAGAATCACATCTCGTAGTCAAAAGAAATCCAGATGATTTCATACTATGGCATGATCGCCTCGGTCACCCAGGCACTTCGATGATGCGAAAAATCATAGAGAGCTCTCATGGTCATTCACTAAAAATCCAGGAGATTTATCAGGGGAATAAAAAGACATGTGCTGCATGTTCTCTCGGAAAATTGATCATCATGCCATCGCCAACCAAAATTGATAAAGAATCACCAAAATTCCTTGAACGAATTCAAGGAGATATTTGTGGACCAATACATCCACCATGTGGACCATTCCATTATTTTATGGTATTAATTGACGCATCCAGTAGATGGTCACATGTTTGTCTATTGTCATCTCGAAATGTAGCATTTGCGAGATTTCTAACTCAGATAATCAAGCTGCGAGCTCAGTTTTCTGATTATCCCATTAAGAAAGTTAGATTGGACAACGCTGGTGAATTCACATCCCAAGCATTCAATGATTATTGTATGGTAACGGGAATTGAAGTTGAACATTCTGTAGCTCATGTTCATACGCAAAATGGTTTGGCTGAATCATTAATTAAGCGTTTGCAATTGATTGCAAGACCATTGATCATGAGATCAAAACTTCCAACCTCTGTATGGGGACATGCCATTTTGCATGCAGAAGCACTTATTCGGATAAGGCCAAGTGCATATCATAAGTATTCCCCACTACAGTTAGCATTTGGCCGGGAGCCCAATATATCTCATCTAAGATTTTTTGGTTGTGCGGTATATGTGCCCGTAGCACCACCACAACGCACAAAGATGGGACCACAAAGAAGGTTAGGAATATATATTGGTTGTGATTCTGCTTCAATTATACGATATCTAGAACAACAGACTGGTGACGTCTTTACGGCACGATTTGCCGATTGCCATTTTGATGAAAATATATTCCCGGTTCTAGGGGGAGAAAATAAAGAAATGGGAAAGGATATAAAATGGAGTGTACCAACATTATTACACCTTGATCCTCCCACTAAACAGTCTGAACTAGAAGTTCAACGAATTATGCATTTGCAGAGTATAGCAAATCAACTACCAGATGCATTTGCAGATACGAAAACGGTAATTAAATCTCATATACCGGCTGTAAATGCTCCTGCTCGAATTGAAATATCACAAGAACGTGGAGAAGCAGATGATACACGCGAGTCTAGAACACGTCTGAAGCGTGGTAGACCAATCGGTTCTAAGAATAAAAATTCTAGAAAGCAAGAGCAAACTAAAATGCAAAGCATACCCAAAATAACCGAAAATATTTTGGAGGAAACAAGTCATGAAAATAATGACAATATAGAGCATCATGATCCTGAAGTAAATCATGAGATCTCTATCAATTACATCCATAATGGAAAGATATGGAATCGAATTGAAATGGATGATGTTGATGACGTTTTCTCATACCTTGTTTCTAAAGAAATAAATGAGGAAAACGAAGATCCAGAACCTAAGTCCATGTATGAATGCCAAAAGAGGCATGATTGGTTAAAGTGGAAGGATGCTATACAAGTCGAGCTTGACTCGCTTAATAAACGAGATGTATTCGGACCTATTGTGCTCACACCTGTAGATGTGAGACCGGTTGGATACAAATGAGTTTTCGTTCGTAAACGAAATGAGAAAAATGAGATTATGAGATACAAAGCTCGCCTTGTTGCCCAAGGTTTTTCTCAGAGACCTGGAATAGATTATGAGGAAACATATTCTCCTGTTATGGATGCAATCACGTTTAGATTCCTGATGAGTCTAACAGCTATTGAAAATCTAGAAATGCGTCTTATGGATGTTGTTACGGCATATTTATATGGATCATTAGATAGTGATATCTATATGAGAATCCCTGATGGATTCACATTGCCAGCAGCATTGAGTTCCAAACCCAAAGAGTTATGTGCAATAAAATTGCAAAGATCATTATATGGGCTAAAGCAATCTGGACGTATGTGGTACAATCGTCTCAGTGAGCATTTAACAAAAGAAGGATATGTGAACAATCCTATATGCCCATGTGTTTTCATCAAGAAAACAATATCCGGATTTGTAATAATCGCGGTATATGTTGATGATCTAAATATTATCGGAACTCACGAGGAAATACAAAAGGCATCAAATTATCTAAAAGGAGAATTTGAGATGAAAGATCTCGGACAGACAAAGTATTGTCTTGGCCTACAAATTGAACATTCTCAAAATGGTATATTTGTGCACCAATCCACGTATACCAAAAGAGTGTTAAAACGCTTTAATATGGATAAAGCAACTCCTCTAAGTACTCCTATGGTCGTTAGATCACTTCAGGTTGAAAATGATCCATTCCGACCACATGAAAAAAATGAAGAGATACTTGGTCCTGAAGTACCGTATCTAAGTGCAATTGGAGCCCTTATGTACCTTTCAAATTGTACGCGACCTGATATATCATTTGCCGTTAATCTTCTGGCAAGATTCAGTTCGTCCCCTACACGAAGACATTGGAATGGGATTAAACATGTCTTTCGTTACCTTCAAGGGACCACTGATTTAGGTTTGTTTTATCCTAAAAACTCAAACGGTCAAATGATTGGTTTTGCAGATGCAGGATATTTATCAGACCCACATAAAGCCCGATCTCAAACAGGATACGTTTTCACGATCGGAGGCACTGCTATATCTTGGCGTTCTCAAAAACAGACGCTTGTGGCCACCTCTTCAAATCATGCTGAGATTATTGCACTGCATGAAGCAAGTAGAGAATGTGTATGGCTAAGATCAATAAGCCAACACATCCGATCAAGCAGCGGGATTCACATAAATACGGAGCCAACTATCTTATATGAAGACAACGCTGCATGTGTTGCCCAAACGAAGGAAGGTTATATCAAAAGCGATAGGACCAAACATATCCCTCCGAAGTTCTTTTCATACACTCAAGAACTCGAGAAGAATAAGGAAATTGAAGTAAGATATGTTCGATCATGTGACAATGCAGCCGACCTCTTCACAAAATCATTACCCACCACTATGTTCAGGAAACATGTCCATAACATTGGAATGCGTCGTCAACAAGAGCCATGAAATGACTCCTTGCACAATCGAGGGGGAGCTTGCGTGGTTGTACTCTTTTTACCTGTCTATGGTTTTTCCCACTGGGTTTTCCTAGAAAGGTTTTTAACGAGGCAACAAAGACGTTAAGCTAAAGGCGATAGTGACGCTGGTCTCCAAGGGGTAGTGTTGTAAAAAGTCATCAAATGAAGGAGGCGTGCAAAACATTTATCAAAATATGCGGCGTCAAATATAAACGAAAGTGGAGCCCACCATCACTATGCGCGCACAGTAAATTTCTCTTTTTCTCTTCTATATAAACGAACGATTTCGTTCATTTGTAAACACACCAAAAAACATTCAAATATAATACAAACATCTCTCTTATCTATCTTACCAGTACTTTCTTCTTTTACGGGTAATAAATTTTTGTCTTTATTAATATTTATCTATACGATAAATCATATAGTTATTATTATAACAATGACAAATTGAGCCGTAAACCAAAATCATATTATATTAATTGTATTGATTTTTCTCAGTTTTTGTTTGCATACGAACCATAAATATGAACGTTCGCTTAAATTTCTGAAAAAATTCAGGGTCTTAATTTTGTGGTATTGTATTCTTGGTGGCAGCTTAGAGCACCTCCATTAATGGTATCTCAACATGAGTCTCTCACAAGATAGAGAGATAAATAATAGTATTTTATTGTGTGGGACAAAAAAAAAAGAGAATGAAGAGAGTCTCTGAGACTTTGAGATACCTTGAAAGACCCATATAACACATGTCCTTATGCGATTGACTTAATTTATTTTCATAAATTAAAATTAAATTGAACAACTAAATTATATTAAAAATATGAGTATTATATTTGTGAGAGACCGAGAAGGGTATCTCACCAATGGAGATGCTCTTAGATGTCAATTTTATTTGATGAAACCTATTGAATATGAGTATAAACTGGGACTAAAAACCTGTCTAACTTGCTACATGCTAAAATTACCAAAAATAAACAAATAGATAATAATATTGTATAAGAAATTGTAGAAGTTAGAATGGTGCACTCAGTAAAGTTGCCAAGATTTTAATATAAAGTGTTCCCTCTAGATTAATGATGATTATGTATGCTCGAGAAACTCAACTTGAAACAAAATATCAAACTATAAAATGTTAATATAAAAGTGATTTAAACATTAAAATGTATAAATCACATGATTAAATCAGTTAATATAAAATATCATGTAGCATAGCGCGGATAAATTATCCAGTGTCTATAAATATTGAAACTTAAGAACTTAATATTTAGGTTTGTTGGCAAATATTTTTTTTTATTTTAACCAATAAAATTAATATATTGTTTTGTTTTAACCAATATAATTAAGTTTTAATTGGTTTTAACGGATAAAATTAATTGTGGTTTTTTATTTATTAAAAATTATTGATGTGTTACATCTATTTTTGGGTTGAATAAAAATATTATTACAAATATATATAAAAATTTGTAACATCAATTACATATATATAATCAAATATCAATTAAAAATAATAAAAATCGATAATATCAATTATAACAACTGTAACAAAAATTAACATCATTTATATTAATTGGTGAAAATATTAACATCATTTATATTAATTGATGAAAATATTAACATCATTTTCTGCAACCGATACAAATTAACATCGACTACAATGATCGATACAAATATTTATATCATTTGCGTATAAACTGATGTAAATTTTTTGCATCACCACTTTCAGAATCATTTTTATAAGTGATGTAAAAAATTTATGCATCAATTATAAATAATACACATATATAAAATAAGTGATATAAAACACACCTTTTGTAGTGGTTTATAACGTCAAACATAATTTAATATTAATATTTTTGTATGATTTAATTTTGTTTTTTAATCAAATATATTTTTAACTTTTTTTAAATGTAAGCTATTTATAAAAGAAATATTTTGGATCAATTTTTATTTTTTGATTTGTTTTGAATTTAAATATAATTTTTATCATATAAGAATAATATATCTGTTTGAATCATATTAAGATTTAACAGCTATTTTTTATCATATAACCCGGTCTTCTAAGTTATTTTTTATCTATAAATTTTGACAGTTATAATGTTGATTACAACAGTTAGGTGCTAGATGGAGCAAATTGGCTAGTCTAACATCAACAAAGAGAAACATCATGGCGGAGCAAGCATTCTACCATGTAAAGGGATCGTCGTCACTCTCCCGAAATGGGGCCAGTAGAGCGGAGTACGGGGAAGATGCATACTGCACAACTCACGAAATGAGTGGACACTACATGAAAGAATGCTGGGAGCAAATGAAGATACTCTTTGAAAGGGATCTCTTCGGGAGTTCAATGATATGGTCTTATCACCTTCCTGAGATGATCTCTAAGTGTTAGAGGTGGTGGAATGAGCACATTCTTTAAGAGGTCATTCCCCCCATTAATGACGGCATATCAAGACGAATCCCATTGAATTAAACCTCCTCAAATAAAAAGAACATATTTGAGGATAAAAGAAAACTTCTAAGAAATAAGGAAAAGGATAAAGGTGAATATAAAATTTTCCTAAAGGGAAAAGGAAATTGAGATCGACACAACCGACTTCTACCTCCTATAGATAGAGGAGTCCTCATAACTTGAAGATCCATCCGAAAATCGCTAGAGAGCTTAAGAGCAAAGTCATTTAAAAGCTTTCTAGTTCTAATTCTTCTTGTGTTCTTACTGTTACCTCGGCAAGTCTTGTTTGTCCATGAATCAATTTGTAACCTTTAAGCTTTGAGCATCAATAAGATTTGTTATCTTAAATCCTCAACTTTGTATCGTTTACTTGTTTAAGTGATACTTCGGTTCAACACTAAGAGGAGACATCACCTCCAAGATCATTAAACTTTCTCAAACGGGATGATCCTGGAAGAATAATGGTCAATTCTTTAATACGATTTCCTGAAGATTGCTCACTAAGAGTTACTTTGGATGCAAAAAGATGCACATGCCGTCGTTTCGACCACGAAAAAAATACCATGCGTCCAATCGCAGCTGCAGAGCATATGGGTGTGTCTCGTATATCCCTGTGCAGTTCTTACTATAAAAGTGGTTATTTAGTTAACGCATACGCTGATTCAATCATGTCTTCAGATAAAGCACTACATGTTTTTGAAATTGTAACTATCCAACCGTGCTTGCCTCCGATTGTTGTAAACCAGCCAGGAAGGCCCAAGAAAATTAGGATTAAATCATCTTTGGAAGTTGCCCTTGGAAATAAACGCCCTTGGAAGCAACACGCATGTTTTCGATGTAAACAAGTTGGGCATAATGCGAAAACTTGTCCGACGTAGTATTGTTGGCATGTATTTTTGTTTCCCTATTTGGTAATGGCGAACATGACTGTTGGTTTATGTGTTTTATGTTTATGTGAAGCATTATAACTCAGCCGTGAAACCCTAATTTGTTAATCTACGCAACCTTTCGTGTTCCGTAAAGTATTATAACTCAGCCGTGAAATATAAATTTGCCGTGAAACCATAAGTTAACCTACGCAACCTTTCGTCTTCCGTTAAGTATTATAACTCAGCCGTGAAATGTAAACTTGCCGCGAAACCATAAGTTAACTTACACAACCTTTCGTTTTCCGTTAACTATTATAACTCAGCCGTGAAATGTAAATTTTACGCAACCTTTCGTACTCCTATCTCTTTTTTCTCTTTATAATAGATTCTCCTAAATCTTATATTCCATCTCATTCTCTCCGTTACAACCTTTCGACATGGACGTTGTTACTCCCATCACATGACAGTTTCTCAGAGATGTTGAAGCGATCTTTAACGCTGCTGATCGGGAGAATCTTCCTGTTCTATACCCTGGTGCGGGTTTCTGGATTGACAAAACCACTGTTACGTGGTTCAAGTTCAATCACTTTCTCTATGTCACGATCGGAGAGATCCTTCAACACAACTGGCACCATGAGTGGCCGACGTACCGCTTGATTCCTGTCTATTATAAGACACGATGGTTTTTCCTCCTCGCCGTAAGCACCAATCTTTGATATAAAGCACACTAAAACAAAAATCATAATATGGTTCTATACTCTTATAACTGATTTTCTTTTCTTTATTTGTAGCGTAAATACAAAACATACTTCAACGGTTTGGACGCAGTTTAATTTGTGTGCTAGAACGTTATTCCAAGATCAGATGCGTGCGTTAAAGAGGATATGGGCGCGCATGGTGGCTATAAGCCCAAGTGGATTAATGATAGGTGTCGATCGACACCCAGTTGCGCAGCTTTGGTCGGTTTGATTGGTGTCGATCGACACCCAGTGATGTTGTCGATCGACACCCTGCGCGTAAATCAGCTCCGACTTCATCACTTTGGCTGCTTCTCCAAAACGCTCCAAAAAACTCCAGAATCTCCTTTTAAGCTCCATTTGCACTCCATCCTGTAAAGACTCTAATAGGACTCTAAAAGTACCAAAAGACACTATAAAAACACTTATATCATGGTCCAAAAACGGGTAAAAACCATGATATATCAACTCCCCCAGACTTAGCTTTTGCTTGCCCTCAAGCAAAAACATAAACTTAGAATGAAGTAGAAGTTTCAAAACGGAAACTTCCAGCTATCCTTTAGAACTCCACAAATTGTTAACACTCTTGAATCCACATGCAGTAGAGTCAACCTTAGGAAAGTTCAGTGTACTTACCACAAGCTTAGCAATCTCCCAGTTTGAATTCAGATCCTTTCCTTAGTGAAATTTCAAACTCTAACAATGGTATGATCAAAGAACTTTCCAGATTCTTTCCCTTCCTTAGTGCTTTGAACAAGACATTTTTGTACAGCTCCCCTATTTTCTCTTCCTTTAGTTAACTTCTGCCCATTTTCAGGGTGTTCTAAGATCTTTTCATAGACATTTTCTTTTCTTTTGAAGCCTTGGAATAGTGATGCTCTTTACTTGTGTTCCTTGTGAGGAGACAAGTTCATGAGCTCTCACTAATATTGTTCCTTGTGAGGAGACAGACTCATGAGGATCTTTGCACTATTCATTGGTCAGACTTCTTATTTCTTTTCTTTTCTCAAGGCAAGATCAAGGTGAGACTGCAACTAGCTCATCTTGTTCTGAGCTGAAAGAGGAATCAAGTTCAGTGCATATCTAGCTCTTATAAGGGAATCATAACTCTTTATGTTAGATTAATCCACTTGCAGCTTTCTACTTAGTAAGACTTGTAATTAACTACTAAAGCAATGGTCCTCCAAGTGTCAACATTCTGCGGTTAGTTCCAAGAAAAATCGAAAGTTTCAACTGATTTTGACTCAATAAAACAAATTTTTGACAGACTCAACTGACTCTCAAAACAAAACACAATGTTAGCAACTACCTCACCCAGACTTGAATAACACTGTCCTTAGTGTTACTAAGTATGAGTTCGGATAGAAAAAATTTGTGCTAAACTGTTACAGAACAAATAAAAAATCGGATTACCTGACTCTGCGTGCAGCGCCGATTGACACAGATGGTGTCGATCGTTGCTGGGTAAGGTGATCGTGTCGATCAACACTAGGTGGTGTCGATCGACGCTCTGTCCATAAACAGAGTTCTGCCACTCGAACATGTATGTTGTTAAGTCAGATTGTTGTTAGAATCATCCAAGCTGTTAGAAAACTCAAACAAACTGTTAAAAGCACAAGATAATCCACTAAACTCAATGAGTGCAATAAGTTTGGAAACAAAGTACTGAAGCAAATGGAAGCAAAATGCAGACTCAAGAGAAAAGAAAAACTGACTCAAAGTACTAAACATGAATGTAGGAATCACTCGTCGTCATCAGAACGTGGTGGCATGGAAGGACGGACGCAGCCACAGCTGGATACAACTGCGATGGCGTTCCAAATGGCCTGAAATCTCTGGACCACGTATCTCTGAAATGCAGCTTGCTCCATAAGAATCTCGGGAGCATCAGGAAGGTGATGAGGACCAATAGGCGCCAAAAAAGCGGATGCTCTGCTGCGCCTAGAAGATGAAGGGCGTGTGTGATCCTTAGCTTGTCCATCCTCTGCGTGTGAAGCTGCAGCTCTGGAGGAGGCACCTCTGCGTCTAGCAACGGGAGCAGTCTTCAGCTTGCTCAGACTGGGCTGAAATGCGAGGCGGCCTGGATCGGTGGTGATGTGAGTGAGGTCTCTGTCAGGTAACTGCACCATACGCTGCGCCCTCTGCTCATCGGTGAAAACCCATAACCTCTCTGGCTTCACCCAATGAGCTCTCCTCAAATACTCCATATCAACCAAAGCACGCGATGTATCAATGGTGCATCTAGAAGTGTCTATCCCGCAGTGCTGGAAGATAGGAGTGAGAAGACTTCCTACAGTCTCGGGCTTGGTGTTCGTGCCAATGAAAGGCTTCGTTTTCAAGGAGGCCAAATGATGAGCAAACACCGCGCCAAGGTTCGTGCTTTCTGGCGCGTCAGAATCCTCATAAATCTCAGACCAAATAGCACGATAGAGCAGCACTAACTCAGACACTCGCATCTTCCCTGGCTCATGCTTACACAGAAGTGTGGTAGCAAATAGGCGAACAAGATAGCGAAGGGTAGGATGGCGAATATATGTCTGCGTGGAGGTCTTAGAGTCATACCTCCCATTCCCAAAGTGTGACCAGAAATCCTGGTTGTCTGGAAGCTGCTGCTGAAGGAAGACTCCTGTGGCATGCTCATTTGCAAACCCATAAATGCCACAAAGATCTGGAAGTGAAATGTGGTAGCGGATCCCGCGAATGAGAAATGTCAATGTCCCTTTCAAAGCATTGCAGATTATCTCATTTCGGTAGTACACCCGAGCTGTGGAGATGAATTGGCGGACTAGATCGGGGTACAGATCATACTGCTTTGTTGCCATAGTCCCTATTCCAATTCTGTTCAGCAACTGCAAGATGTCATCTTTGATGCCCAACTCTGACATTGTCCTATCATCGGCAAACCGAGTCGGAGCGATTTCTACCCTCTGCCATGCATTGTAGAACAAGGTGTCATAGTCATCCCAAGTCTCATTTACACCTCGGTAGAGACATTCATCCTTAGCAACTTCCTTAGCTGGTGGGTCTTCCTAATTCCTTGTAATTCGAATCTTTGTGGTTTCACGCTTAGGTCAAGGAGGAAGACACAGAGTTTGTTCATCATTAGCAGTCCCTGAGGCGGATGCTTCAGCTTTCCGTGGTCTCTTAGCCCTTGGTGGCATCTGCAATCAAAATCAAAACCAAATCCAAAATCCAAAGTCTGCAAATAAAGGCTCAAGTTCGATACTGCACTGGTGTCGATCGACACAACTTGGTGTCGATCGACACCATGCGTGTATCTTCAAATCGACCCAAAATCATGATTTCAACCTCAATTTTGTATCAATTAGCAATCCTAACAATCCCAATATATTGAATCGACCAAGTTCAAGCCATAAAACCCAAGAAAAATCCCAAATTCGTAACTTCCATCATTAATTTCCAAAATTTTAAAAATTTCAAATTATGCAAATTAAAGGATGAAAAACAGTTGGGCAATGATCTAAATCATGTTATACAACCTAAATAAACATCATTCAATCAAGAAATCAAGCTAAATAGGTCGGATTCGAGATTTTTCACCTTAGGGTCGAAAATGAAATTGGGAGATTTGAATAACATACCTTGGCAGATTGAATGAATGAACAATGGATTAAGAAAGAGGGGTGAAATCCACACGGATTAGAGCTTTGAATCACTCAATTCCGTTGAGATATGAAAAAGTTGTGATTTGGGGGAAAATTTTGCTAAGGGTCGGGTTTTGAAATTATGAGGAAGAAGAAAAACAATGTCGGGTTTTGAAGGACTTATCTGCGTCTCGTGGTGGTCGTGCCAAATTCTTCTTCTCTCTCTCTTTTTTTTTATATAATAGAAAGCACATAAGTAATAGTAAAACCAAAACGAAAATAAAATAAATGCTTACCAGTGGGTTGCCTCTCACCAAGCGCTCATTTAACGTTAACAGTTTGACTGTTCATGTGTTTAGGCGGTGGATGCATCATCCAGAGACACAATGTGTCCTGCTGGAATCTTGGCTTGAGCCTAATAGTGTTTCACCCTCTGTCCATTCACAATGAACTCCTCTCCTTTGGAGTTTGTCAGCACAATTACTCCATATGGTCTGACCTCTTTGATGGTGAAGGGACCTGACAACCGTGAATGCAATTTACCAGGAAACAATTGCAAACGAGAGTTATACAGAAGTACCTGATCATTTGGTTCAAATTGTCTGGAGATGATCTTCTTATCATGATATGCCTTTGTCCTTTCTTTGTAGATCTTCGAGTTCTCATAGGCATGATAACGAAGTTCGTCTAGCTCATTGAGTTGTACTAGACGCCTCTCTGCAGCAGGTTTCAAGTCGAAATTCATCTTCTTGATAACCCAATGTGATTTGTTTTCCAACTCCACTGGAAGATGGCAAGCCTTGCCATAGAGTAGCTGGAATGGTGTAGTCCCAAGTGGCGTTTTGTAGGCAGTCCTGTAAGCCCAAAGTGCATCGTCCAAATTCACAGCCCAATCCTTCCTTGTCTTACCCACTGTCTTCTCCAGGATTTGCTTGATCTGTCTGTTGGAGACTTCGACTTGTCCACTCGTTTAGGGGTGATAAGGAGTGGCCACACGGTGTTGAACACCATGCTTCTTCAGCAACTTGTTGAATACTTTGTTAATAAAGTGAGAACCACCATCACTTATCACAATCCGAGGCACTCCGAATCTTGGGAAAATGATGGTTTGAAACAGCTGAAGAACCACTGCAGCATCATTGGTCTTAGAAGCAATTACTTCCACCCACTTAGATACATAATCCAGTGCAACCAAGATGTATTGTTTTCCAAAGGATGGAGGAAAAGGTCCCATGAAATCGATACCCCAACAATCAAAGACTTCAACTTCAAGGATGAAGTACTGTGGCATCTCATGTCTCTTGCTAATCTTCCCCCTTCTTTGACAAACATAACATTGAGAGATGAACAGCTGCGCATCCTTGAACATAGTAG
Organism: Alliaria petiolata; assembly: GCA_020283515.1. Taxonomy (NCBI): domain Eukaryota; kingdom Viridiplantae; phylum Streptophyta; class Magnoliopsida; order Brassicales; family Brassicaceae; genus Alliaria; species Alliaria petiolata. The sequence goes on along the minus strand of JAHZTW010000004.1, from coordinate 54,459,348 downwards.
GCCACCAAAAGCCTGCTTGAAGAACCTTGGACACTGTCTTGAAGGTAGCAAAATATCCAGCATACTCAGAACCATGACAATGAAAAAGCACATCTCGAACTTCACTCTCTGCTATGCTCTGCGATACACATTGTCTGAACAATGCTTGTACAAGTGTGGTTCATTCCAATAGTACCTTCTATGTTCTCTCATGAACTTCTTCTTCTCATAGTTCTTGAGATGTTTAGGCTCAATGTCAGCAGCAAGGAAGTTCACAATGTCAGCATACCATGGTCGATTTGCATCAGATAAAGCAAAGATTGGTTGTCGAAACACCTCGTCCAAGATCCTGCGAAGTGATGTAGACGTCTGGTGTCGATCGACACTGTAGACGGTGTCGATCGATGCTCTCGAATTCTTCAGACTTCGTAGTGTTGAGTCGCGACTTGTCGTCAAAATTTCTGACGGGGTGTCGATCGACACTCTCCTAGTGTCGATCGACACTGGGCATATCTGCTCCGAACACACAGCTTGGAAACGACTCTCAACAAAGTAGACATTCTCTTTAGGCAGAAAATCATCAATTGGGATGTCATCATCGATCCTAATCCTTGAGAGATGGTCAGCTACTCCATTTCCAACTCCTTTATTGTCTTTGACTTCTATGTCGAATTTTTGAAGAAGTAGAATCCATCTCAACAATCTTGGCATGGCATCCTTCTTCTGCATTAAGTACTTCAATGCAGAATGATCAGTGTGAACAATCACCTTTGAGCCAACAAGGTATTGTCGGAATTTCTCAAAGGCAAAGACCACAGCTAACAATTCCTTCTCTGTAGTGGCATAATTCTTCAGAGTATCATCCAATGTTCGGCTGGCATAGTAAATCCCATGGAGCTTCTTGTCCTTTTTTTGTCCCAACACATTTCCTACCGCGAAATCATTGGCATTACACATCACCTCGAAAGGTAAATCCCAGTCTGTAGGTTGAACAATTGGAGCACTCACCAAAGCTTGTTTCATCTGTTCAAAGGCTGAATGACATTCCGCAGTGAATTCGAATTTCACATCTTTGCAGAGAAGAGCAGTGAGTGGTCTTGCAATTTTGCTGAAATCCTTGATGAATCTTCTGTAGAACCCAGCATGACCCAGAAAACTTCTTACTGATTTTACAGAATCAGGTGCTTGCAACGTCGTCATCACCTCTATCTTGGCGCGATCTACTACAATTCCGTCTGCTGAAACCTTGTGCCCAAGCACAATACCATCTCGAACCATAAAGTGACACTTTTCCCAATTCAGGACTAAGTGTTTCTCTTCACATCGCTGCAACACTGCGCATAAGTTATTCATGCAGTCTTTAAAAGATGACCCATAAACAGAAAAGTCATCCATAAAGACCTCCATAAACTTCTCGATCATGTCCGTGAAGATTGATATCATGCATCGCTGGAAGGTCGCATGAGCATTACAAAGTCCGAATGGCATTCTGCGATATGCAAATGTCCCATAAGTACATGTAAATGTTGTCTTCTCCTGATCATCGGGATGGATTGGAATCTGGAAAAATCCTGAATAGCCATCCAGGAAACAGTAGTAGGGATGATTCGCCAATCTCTCTAGCATCTGATCAATAAAAGGCAAGGGAAAGTGATCCTTTCTGGTCGCGGCATTCAGCTTCGTGTAGTCTATGCACATCATGTGTCCAGTCACAGTCCTTGTCGGAATCAACTCGTTCTTCTCATTCTTCACCACTGTGACTCCTCCTTTCTTAGGAACCACATGAACCGGAATGACACAAGCACTGTCCGAAATGGGATAGATGATCCCAGCTTCCAAAAGTTTCATGATCTCCTTTTTGACTACTTCCTTGAGGTTCGAATTTAGCCTCCTCTGGTGTTCAATTGATGACTTCGTCTCATCCTCAAGGTGAATCCGATGCATACACAAATCTGGTGAGATACCTGAAATGTCATCAAGAGAATAGCCAAGAGCTTTGCGAAATTTGCGCAGCTTGCTTAGCAATAGAGTGAGCTCTGCATTGTTTAAGGAAGCATTCACAATGACAGGATAGGTTGAATTAGGACCAAGAAAAGCGTACCTTAGCCCGACATGGAGCTTTTTAAGCTCAACTTTAGGCGCCTTAACCTCGCTCCAGTCTTCCAATGTTACAGGCTTCGACGTTTTCGCGGAGTGTCGATCGATACTAGGTGGTGTCGATCGACACAAGTCCTCTTGTGCGACTAACTGCAGCACTTGCTCACTAGCATCCATCATCTTTATGTAACCTGCAGCATCATCGTCTAAGTTCTCAGCGTCCTTTGTAGAAGTCGTCAATGCTCTTTCCAACGGGTCTGTAGGATGATCTTCTTGGAAAATCTCTTCAGCAAGACTGGTGAGTGAATCGACATAGAAGGTCTGTCCATCGATTGTTGGCCTCTTCATCAGCTTCTCCATGTCGAAATTCATCACCAAATCACCAATGTTCAGCGCAATTCTCCCCTTTCTCACATCAATGATGGCTCCAGCTGTAGCCAAGAATGGTCTACCAAGTATGAGGGGGTCTTTGTGTTCCTCATCATAAGCTAATACCACAAAGTCTGTGGGAATCAAACAATCTCCCACTTTGATAGGAACATCTTCCAAAACACCTTCAGGGATCCTGACAGAACGATCAGCAAGGATTAAGGAGATTCTGGTGGTCTTGAAGTCTGTCATATCCAACCTAAGAGCAACTGAAAGGGGCATCAAGTTGACACTTGATCCTAAATCGCAGAGAGATCTCCCAAACTTGTCTGAGAATATGGAACAATCAAGAACAAAACTTCCAGGATCGGAGAGTTTCTCTGGAAGTCTGTTCTGAATGACAGCACTGACTTGCTCCGATATCATCATTACTCCTTCCTCCATATCCATGTTCTTGGTCATCATCCATTCAAGTATCTGTTTATCATATGAGTAGTTCTAATGGCATCCATCAAAGGAATTTCAACCACTAGTCTATCCATGATAGCCTTGCATATGGCATCAAGTAGCTCCTTCTTAGACTTCTTTGGTATCGAGGGGAAAGAAATCTTTGGTTTGTAGATCCTTTCTTCTGCAACCTTTTTTGATGTGATCTGATCTGGTGTTGTCCGAGTAGAGCGTCGATCGACACCCTCCTGTTGTCGATTGACACTCGTGTTTGGTATCGAGCTCTTCGTGTCGAGCTCGTTCGATCCGTTGTGTTCCTTCATGGGTGTCGATCGACACACCTCTGTGGTGTCGATCGACACTGTCTCCGCAGCAGTTTCTTCATCTTCAATATCCTCAAGCTCCTCGAATTCCTCATCTCTAAGACTTCTTTTTCGCACAGGTTGAAGGCTCTTTTCACTTCTCAATGTGACTGCATTCACATGGCGTTTGGGATTGGTATCCGTCTTGCCCGGAAGAAATCCTTCTTGCCTGTTAACAGCTCCTGCAGTTTGGGTAACTTGAGTATCCAGCTTCTTCATATGAGCGGTCAAGCCCTCAATCTTCCCGTTCAGTTCTTGGTACAGTGAATCAATCTTCCCATTGAAATCCACTGTTAGCTTCTGCTGTCCTTCCAGAATTTGCTCTTGCATAGACTCCATCTTGTTGTCTTGCGTAGGAGGCTTTTGGTAAGAAGAATTTCCATAGCTCCTTGTATAATTGTTGTTCTGGAATGGGAGCTTTTGAGTATAACCAGAAGAGTTTTGATTTCCTGTAAATGAGCTCTTCTGATAATTCCCATTGAAGCTTTTGTTCCCTTGCTAGTTCCCAAACCTTTGGCCTTGAAAGCCACCTCCATTGATGTAGTTGAAATCCTCTTCTTCACATTCATCATTAGGCTCAAATGTCTCCACTTCATTAGCAAAACGGACCTGCTTCTTCCCCACCAAGAGATTGTGTACGATGTCCAGCTTCATGTTGACCTCAGTAATTTGGCTTCCTCCATTCACTCCAGCGTGTTGTCTTCTCTCAAAATCTGCATTCTTGGTGCTGTTACAAGAGGCCAAATTCTCTATAAGCACCATCGCGTCGTTTGGATATCTGGTTTTGAAGTTGTCATTGCTTGCAGCATCCAAAGCCATCTGGTACCTCCAATCTATTCCTCGGTAGAAGATACCGAGATGCTGCGGCTCGCTGAAACCGTGGTGTGGGAAATCCCTTTGGTAAGCTTTGAATCTCACCCAAGAAGCCTTGAATGCTTCAGTGGGTCTTTGGGAGAATATAGTGACCTTTGTCCTCAGCTCTTCTGATCTTGCATCATCAAAGAAGTTGCATAAGAATGCATTCTTTGTCTCTTCCCAAGTGGTCAAAGATCATGGATCCAACTGCTTCAGCCAGTATGATGCATCTCCAGCAAGCGAGTAAGGGAAAAGCTTGCAAAAAAAAAAAAAAAATCAAAGGATACTCCATTAGCCTTGATGCTTGAAGCTAAATCCTCGAATCTCTCAACGTGGTCCATGGGATGCTCGTTAGGAAGACCATGGAAGGGATGTTGAGCCACCAGCGTGAAGTAAGCAGGTTTCAGCTCGAAGTCGTTGCTTTGGATTGCAGGAGGACGGATCGCAGCTCCATTAACATAGAACTGGTCTGGGCGGTTGTACTCGCCAAGTGTTCTTCCACGTCCAGCTTCTGCATATGCGGCTTGTACTGGTTGCTCGACGATGACAGCTCCAGCCTCATCAAGTCTCTGTCCTCTGGCGTTCCTTCTGTTGCCTTCTCCGTCGGTTAGATTACCATCTGCGTCGCGTATCAAAACCATAGGCTCAGCCATCTCGTCCTGCGCAAGGTGTCGATCGATGCTAGTGTTGGTGTCGATCTACACACGTGCAGATTTTTGGTTCTTACGTTCCAAACGACCGAGCTCCTGGTTGAGTGCAATTAACTCCTTTTCCTTGTTGCTTCTCGTACTGCGATTAAGCATGCACCTGGAAAACAAAAATAAGAAACTAAATTACTAACCAAAATAAAAACAAAACCTAGTCAAAATCATAATACTAGATTCCGTAGGCAGCTATTACTTCCCCGGCAACGGCGCTAAAAACTTGATAGGTCTCAGGTTTTCCCCAAATAATCAATACTGCAAGTGCACAGCAATGCGGTTGAAGTATAAGGGGTATCGAAATCCCAAGGGAAGTAGATGCTACACTAAAGTTTCTGAGTTCAGATTATGCTAGATCGATTAATAAAAATATGTAAAACTACTAAGTAAATCAGAAACAGGACTAAATGTGAATTAAATTCAGGAGACAAGGCCCTAGGCAAGGATGATTATCAGGATGAATCAGTGAATGCAGATATTATTTTGTCAGAAAATTATGAAGAACCGTCTAGAACTCGAAGCACTAGTTTAAAACCAATCAACTCTTGTTGCAGAAGTTATCTATGCCTAAATTCCAAAAAACCAAATTTCTTTGCGAATTCAAACAATTAAGGCAAACATTAGAAACAGGTTCGATTTGTTCACAAAATACCTAAACCAAATCTCTTTGGGAATAGATATTTTGCTCATCTATGATTAGGTCAAGTTATCAATAATGCTCTCGCATCTATTAAACAACCTAAGGTTTGATTTCTAAGTGATCAATTTCAGCACAAATCAAGATGAAGATCCAAGTGATTTTTCTAACAAGATAATAATTCTACAAACTCATCATCAACCCTAAATCACCCTAACCTAACTAGCAAACTACTCAGACATGGAGATGAAAACACAAATCATGACTGAAATAAATTGCATAAAAAGAATAGAAAATGATACAGGGGTTCGAAATCTGGCTCAGATGAGTTAGAATTGTCTCCCCAAAAGCTCAGGACCAATCTCTCTCTAAGTCTCAAAAACAGAAAATAATGATGATATCTCTGGCTAAACAATCCCTGAAAACTATTTATATAAGAGAATTTTCGTTGGGGGCAGTCTTGTAATTTCTTCAAACTTGGGTTGATTTCCTTTTTCTGATGGAAGTTGTGCAGCTTTGGTCGGTTTGATTGGTGTCGATCGACACCCTGCGCGTAAATCAACTCCGACTTCATCACTTTGGCTGCTTCTCCAAAACGCTCCAAAAAGCTACAGAATCTCCTTTTAAGCTCCATTTGCACTCCATCTTGTAAAGACTCTAATAGGACTCTAAAAGTACCAAAATACTCTATAAAAACACTTATATCATGGTCCAAAAACGGGTAAAAACCATGATATATCAATGAATAGGATAGTGTGGAATAATTTGGTCGATATGTTTGAGGAATTTGGCCCAGATGATGTCGGTTTCATAACGTGAATTCCATTGTTAAACTTCTTTGTACTGTCGTCTTCTCTATGAACTTCTTTGTAATGGTGTTTTATCTAGCTATGATCATCTTTTCTTTTGACTTTTGATTTTACTTGATTTTAGCATACATGTGAATTCAATTTTAAACTTGACTATAAATCATCTGTAACTTGACTAAAACTCAGCCATGTCGTTAGAATAACGCAGCCAAACCACGAATGAATCTGTGTTAAGTATGCCATGTCGTTAGAATAACTTAGCCAAACCACGAATGAATCTGCAGTAAGTCAGCCATGTCGTTAGAATAACTCAGTCAAACCATGAATATGGCATAACTCGGCCAAACCACGAATATGGCAGATTTGAATATTTGATACATTCATGTGAAGCTATATTTAGATCCCATTCCTAGACAAACTATGATTTTGTGGCTACTCGTAGTAATTGGATTAACCACAAATAAGTTGTTCCTAAATGTGGTTGCAACTATTAACCCTAAACTCTAAATCCCCAAATACAAATTCAAAACCCTAAACCTTTATTATTAATCATAAACTATAAATCTTTAACTATAAACTTTGAATAAACATCAAATGATATAAAAAAAATACAACACATGTAACTAATTTCAAAATTTTCAAATATATTTATTTAGTGTAGACAACAAAGAACTTGCTTCTCATTGGTTAATTCTTATAAACAAGGATCATGCTTTATTTTATTATCAACCATTGATAAAACTAAATCCAACGGATGGGAAGAAACATAGGTAAAATAAAGAGTATTGGGTTGGGTTGGGTCAATTAATTAATTTGGGTCGGATAGGGTTGGGTTCGTTTCGTAACTCAGCTGTAACACTGTTGTTGAAGATATTAGCAAACCAGTCGTAACTTGACTATAAATCAGCCGGTAAGTATGTTTGTAAAATCCTTAAATCAGCCCCAAACGATTATATTCAAAATACCAATATTTTAATATCATAATAGGTATCAACGAGAACATAATATATCATTTAAACTGTGCAAGCAGATCAGGTGCCTCATCGTAGATATCTGCTGCAATCTTAACCCGTATAGCCTGGATATTTTGATCACATATGCCATCGAAAATTACACCAAGCGCTATACATTCGACAAATTTACACGCGTACACGCCGCAGTCCCCAACTTATACGTTTTGAGGGACCCTGGAGACACTCCTCCTTCTGAAGGTAAACTGCTCGAAGCTAGGTTCACAGATTGTGACAGGAACTATATCGTTCATCATTGCTGGAATCATCCGCGTAAACGGCCTACAACTTTCCAGCATTTTATGTTCACTTTATGTGGTTACTTGTCTCACGATGCTATCATAGCAATCAATATGCCCCATACGCTGGTCCACGTGCAGCGCACCCAGTGATCTCCTCCGGTTTGTGGAATAATATACAAGTGATCCACATCTTGTATCCATTTCATATTTGTCGGTTGATCCACTGGAAGCAAACTGTTAACTACCTTCTCATACGAGGTGTCTTGGACTTTAAGCCTATTCGGTTATATCTTGAACTGTTCATACTCTTTAACCCAAAGAGAGACGAACCACGTGTCTATAAACGCAATGCGTTTGGTTTGGAATGGGCAGGAATCTCGCTTGAACCTGTTCTTGAGGACTCTCAGGAACCCACACACATGCTGTAATAAGTAAGCCATGATATATCATTACTCAGCCGCGATATGGCATAACTCAGACAAAACACAACGATAACGCAAACATAATATTGTATCATAACTCAGCCGTAAACAACAATAACTCAGACATAAAGTAATACTTACAACATCGAACAACATCCATATTTTCGATCTGGCCAATGCTTTCTTACGGTGATGATAACCCTATAGAAATCAACAAAGTCTGTTGCCCTGCCTAATGGGATATTTCTAACAGATAAACACAAGTTAAAATACACAAATTGTGTTAACAAGCTGTAATTAACAACTTAATAAGGTCTAAAGGGTCATACTCAAATGGCTTTATGTAATCCTTAAGTTTCTGCAATTTGGTCGGATCAACCGGTGCCAAAGGATCATATATTCCAGGTGAAGGTACACAATTCTTCCTCATGCACGTCAGTCTGTTGTCTCCAATATAAGGAAAAACCCTTGCTGGATGATCTTGTTGTGGATTCAATGCACTCCCATCCGGGGACAGCCTAACAAGCTCCATCCTTAAACCTTTAATTCTATCCATCCTAATATTTTCCTCATCATCATCATCAGACTCAGACAACATGCGTCTATTATCAGCGACAAACTGGTCTGTGACATCCCATATGCACTGTCACCTTCCTTCAGATCGTTATTGTCAGCTTTTTTCAGGACTTCATCAGGTTCTTTCATCTCTTTAATGTTCGAAGCAAGTAGTTTTATTTTCAGCTTCGTCACCGATGAATGCTTTCTACCTCTTCTGTTTGGCTTATTATCTTCGGTCGGCATCTGTTTGCTCTCATCTTCGACTTTTGTCTTCTGTTAGCTTACCATAGGACTAGTAACATAGTAGTTTTGTGGCGGTTTCCGTGGAATTTGAGGTGTCGATAGTTGTGGCTTCTTCTTCTGGAACAGATAGATAATTCTGAAATCTGAATCGCCATCACCAACGTTTTGGCCAGCTTGCCTTACCCCCATGGCATTCAGGTGCTCTTTCATCTGTTTGAATTCAATCTCAATAGATCCAAGCCTGATTTCAACACTAGTCATCCTTGGGATAAACCTTGCATCCATCCTCACTTCTACTCTATCTCCAATCACCTTCTCCAGATTTAAAGACATTTCTCTAGTGGTTCTATCAACGGTGTCAAACCTTGAGTTTAATTTAGACACCATATCCACGACTGTTCTAACCGACACATCTTCCCCAACATCGTCCTCCGCACTAACACCCTGCAACACATACACAAAAACGCATAAACAAGCTAACGAATCGTTACATAAAATATAAACTCACTATTTAACATATCACTTACCTTTGCTTCTTTCTTCTTCTTCTTCTTCTTATGTGCATCTCCTTCACCAGATTCACCACCCTCACTGTTGATCACTTCCATGGATTTCGAGATCATCTGGACTTTCTGCTTCTTTGCGGGAGATTCAGACTCAACCGCTGCTTTAGCATTTACTTTTTTCTTCTTCTCATTCCTCTTCACATCACAAAAACCTTTGACAAACTTATCCTCATGTATGTCTTGGATCAAGTGATCAAGTGTTGGGTCTTCTGCTTGATCTGGCCACGTATGAAATAGCTCTCTTACATCATCCTTCATAACCATTTTACTAACACGCACCTATAACATAAGAAATTATGAAACCCATCAGTAAATTTTAACTCAATCATCAATAGGTATAACTCAGACACCACTATAGCATAATTCAACCACTAATAAACCATAACTTAGCCATCACTAAACCATACATCAGCCATCACTAAAATATAACTCAGCCATCCAAAAATATAACTCAGCCATCACTAAAATATAATTCAGCCATCCCAAAAATATAACTCAGCCATCACAAAAATATAACTCATCCATCACAAAAGTATAACTCAGCAACCGTATAACTCAACCATTGTTAAAAACATAACTCAGCAATTAACTATCATAACACAGCCAAAACCTTACCTCACCATACATTTTGATATCTTCATCAATGGTCGATTCCATTGTTGAACGTGTACGGTTTCCATCCCATCGAAACAACGGTATCTCATCATTATTGACTATGTTCCCAAATCGCTCACCAAAGCATTTGACTGAATCATACGCCCCAGCCTGTAACACGTAAACCATACCACTAATGGTGTACGACTTTCCTATAGGCCTCAACATCTTTATAGCATCAACAAGAGTTTCAAATGCTGACCGACCCCATGGATAAGTCTTCATGGCTTCATATCAAAAACACTTTTTGCACTTTCGAATGGTATTCTAGAATTATGATGCAATCCATAAATACCAATGCATTGAAGAAGCAACAGCCCCAACCATTTACAGTTTTGAGGACGCCATGTCCGGCACACTGATAATCCTGTCCTAAGTTCATCTAACTTTGGTCCTTCCCCACCAGACACATTCAATTCTCAGAAGAATGTTATGTAGTCAGCTTCAGGTTCAAACATCTCTGTAGGCATTGGATCTGTGTTTAAACCCGTGATATGACCAAATTCATTCAAGCCAAACCTGATAGGTTGACCACTGACGAGACACCAAATCTCCTTCTTATGTATTCTCAACAGTCTACATAGAAGATAGTGTACAGCCTTACCAGACCACGTGAATTGGCTGTCAGATAGCTTAGCAACTATTCCAATAGGTAACTCCATCATTTGATCCCACGCATCTTGACCTATTGATTCTCTAATCCCAGGGAGATCTGCCATCTTAAAATTGTGGTTAATGGATTTATTCTTCAGATTAGACTCCCCTTCTGTGTAAAGTCTTGTAGGGTAATCCCTTGCTTGTTCTTCATAAATAACCTTAGCCATCTGATAAGAAAGTTAAAATCAGCCAGAGAATAAATCATAACTCAGCCACACCATAAAACAAACACAGCCACAAATGCATTGATAAACTGTAAATCAGCCGTAAAGCAAACCGTAACTCAGTCGCAACGTAAAACAAACTCAGCCACAGATGCATTGATAAACCATAAATCAGCCGTAAAGTAAATAGTCACTCAGCTGCAACATAAAACAAACTCAGCCACAAATGCATTGATAAACCATAAATCAGTCGTAAAGCAAACCGTAACTCAGTCGCAACATAAAACAAAATCAACCACAAATGCATTGATAAACCAGACACTAATGGAACCCTTGGATGGATTATGCTCTTTGTTGGCGCGTTGGATAGATTGGTATAGATCGGATAGATTGGATAGATGGTGGATCGAATGAGACAGTCAAGAGATGCGGAAGTCTCTTGGTATTCTCCACTCCACGGAACCGAGGAAGTAACCCTTAACCACAGATCTTAGGANATAGATATAATTTTTTTTTTTTGATTGAAAAGAAAAGAAGATGAACAGTTTTACCAACAAAGAGTGGCTCTGATACCACGTAATGGAACCCTTGGATGGATTATGCTCTTTGTTGGCGCGTTGGATAGATTGGTATAGATCGGATAGATTGGATAGATGGTGGATCGAATGAGACAGTCAAGAGATGCGGAAGTCTCTTGGTATTCTCCACTCCACGGAACCGAGGAAGTAACCCTTAACCACAGATCTTAGGAGGTTTGCTGCGTTTGGAAGTAACCCTTGCCAAACTCAACGAAATGTTCAAGATGAACAAAGAGATTTCTCTCAAAAGAAGAAGATAAAAAGTTTTATTATTTTATTAGAATGAGTCTTACAATACTTATAGAATTCTCCTATGTAAGCCCTAAGAACATGATTCATCAAGATTGGTGAGTCAAAATATACGACAACAAATTCCCCTATGTAAGCCCTAAGAACATGATTCATCAAACGCATAAAGGTACTAGGAGCATTAATCAAACTAAATGGCATCACAAGCTATTCATAAAGTCCATGCTTAGTTTTGAAAGCCGTTTTCCACTCATCCCCTCCCTTCATCCATATCTGATGATATCCACTCCTAAGATCTATCTTAGAAAAGACCCTAGAACCATGCAATTTATCCAACATGTCATCTAAACGAGGGATGGGATGACGATACTTAACCGTGATGTTGTTGATGGCTCGACAGTACACGCACATCCGCCAAGATCCGTCCTTCTTATGCACGAGCAGTATGGGAACGGCACAAGGACTGAGGCTTTCTCTGATGTAGCCTTTTTCCCATCAACTCATCCACTTGTCTTTGCAACTCCTTGGTTTCTACAGGATTGGTACGATAAGCGGGACGGTTTGGAAGAGACGCTCCGGGTACTAGATCGATTTGGTGTTCTATCCCACAGATAGGTGGCAAACCACTCGGAGTTTCTTCCAGGAACACATCCTGAAATCTCCTCATCAATGGCTTAAGTTCACTCGGCAGCTCCGGTGTAGGGTTAATGGCCATTAGTGATTCTTTAAACACAAGTAAAATGAGAGAAGGTTTAGAAAACAAATTTTTTTTTACCTGACTTGGTCTAATGTAGAAGTTGGACATTTTGACCGGTGCTTTAGCTGCTTCCTGTTGTTTCTCAAGTTCACGGCTCTTTCTAAGTTGTAACTGATCCTGGTGAACTTCGGATGGAGACAAAGGAATAAGAGTGATCTTCTTGCCTTGATGATCGAACATATGTCGATTGGTGTAGCCATCATGCACAGCCTTTTTGTCGAACTGCCAAGGCCGACCTAAAAGTATATGGCTGCCATCCATAGGCAAAACATTGCATATGATCTCATCTTGGTAACGGCCAATGGTGATTGGGACCGTGACTTGTTCCTTGACGTGCTGAACACTGTCTTCATTCAGCCATTCAAGCTTGAATGGTCTCGGATGCGGTCTGGTTTCTAATCCAAGTTTCCTGACAAGCACATCACTAGCAACATTAGTGCAACTCCCACCATCAATGATCAAAGAATAAACTTTATCATTTATGAAACAACGAGAATGGAAGAGGTTCTCCTTTTGCTTGGTATCATTGGTTTTGGGCTGCACACTTAGTGATCTCATGGTCACTAGAAGATTTCCTTGAGCCGGATAATCATAAGGCTCTTCCTCATCATAGATGGGTCATGTATCCTCCTCTTCATCGTTTTCAGCTTCGGATTCTATCTCTCCATTCTCAAGTAGAATCATCACCTTTTGGTTCGGGCATTTGTTTGCATGATGTCCTAATCCTTGGCACTTGAAGCACCTGATATCTCTGGCTCTACTCGTGGATTCCACGGTTTTGCCTTTGTCAAAACGAGAAGGTTGGTTAGT
>JAHZTW010000004.1:54390376-54444819 GCA_020283515.1 Alliaria petiolata | reverse complement strand
CTTTTCGATTTTCTTTTTTTTTTTTTTTTTTTACTCTTTTTTTTTTGAATGAGGGTAGAGGATGGCCCGGATTTTCAATGGAAAGAGGGAGAAGAGAACATATTATATATATATTATTATTTTTTTATTGAAAGAAAAGAAGATTAACAGGTTTACCAACAAAGAGTGGCTCTGATACCACGTAATGGAACCCTTGGATGGATTATGCTCTTTGTTGGCGCGTTGGATATATCGGTATAGATCGGATAGATTGGATAGATGGTGGATCGAATGAGACCGTCAAGAGATGCGGAAGTCTCTTGGTATTCTCCACTCCACGGAACCGAGGAAGTAACCTTTAACCACGGATCTTAGGAGGTTTGCTGCGTTTGGAAGTAACCCTTGCCAAACTCAACGAAATGTTCAAGATGAACAAAGAGATTTCTCTCAAAACAAGAAGATAAAAAGTTTGATTATTTTATTAGAATGAGTCTTACAATCTTATAGAATTCTCAACAAAGAAGAAAGAAAAGAGTAATAAAGTTTTGTGGATTTTCTAAACATAGAAAATGGAAAAAAAAAGACTAGAATTTATTCCTTGGTCAAAGACCCTTGAATTCCACGCGGATTGCTTAATTTTTCCTTTTGGCTGCACCTTTCAGAAGTCTGCTGCACATTTCAGAAGTTTGTTGCACATTTGAGAAGTCTGCCTCGTACCGAATGGAACAAACATAAGAATGCTCGGCCATAATGCAGCCAGCTTGGTCAAACCGAGCTATCACACGTTCGATCTCTTCCTTCAATCCTTTAGCTTGAGTAGAAAGCTTTTGACCAGAAGAAAAGTCGAATGGGTCGGGAAAATACTTATCGTATGAACTTGGCTCGGTGATCGGATTTTTGGCTTGGACAATCTGATTTCTAGAGTGGACACGAGTTGGTCGAGAGACTTGGTCATCAGGACGGAGTTCCCTTCGTAGATTGTTTCCGGACAGTGTTGGATCAAAGCGGAACACGGCTGTGTCGGACTGAACACGTTCGCGGCCAATGTTGGTTTCTCCTCGATGAACCTCACTTGTACCGTCCATGACCTGCTCCGGTACATGCTGCTCGTCATCTCCCGAACAATCTGTAGATATTTGGCTTGGTGCTTTGCCACATAATCTATCAGATACCAAATCGAATAGATCTAACAAATCAGCCACCATATGTAAATCAATGACGGCAAAAATTAGCTGTAATAAGCATCGATAAAAACTCTTAATATCACCGCGATAGTTTTCGGAAAACGGTTTAAATCACGGGAACCACATGCAATTAAACGGTTAAACTAAAAAAAAGATTTGAACTTACTGGAGCAAGTTTGTTCGTGAAAAAAGGAGAGATTTTTTGCAATGGAAACGAAGAGACCACTCTCGAAAACGAAGAGTCCCCACTCACGTTCGTGAAAAAGGACGAAATGCGACGAAGATAAGAGAAGCGGCCGTAAGAGCCGATACGACGGCGGAATTAGGGTTCGACTTCGGAATTACCGAGAGAGAGAGAGAGAGAGGTTTTTTTTCGTAACAAAAGAGAACGATCATTAATGACATAACTTTTGTTAATGATGTGAATTTTTTTTTATCTTAATGAGGTGGATTAAACTAATTTTCGTAAATCATTTTTTAATTAAAAAAATCGCAAATTAATCAAGGATGTTAATTATAATTATACAAGAGCACAAAATATCTGAGTAATTTTAGAAAATGTATAATATGCTAATAATATTCTAACCTTTCTGTAACATGTAAGTAATAAATTCTTCTTCAAGTTACGGAATTATCCAACATTACTATCATGGTTGTAAATGAGATTGCAAAGAATTTGAATAAAAATAGCCTCACCAATAATTATCAAAATCATTTAAAATTTTATTAATCTCAAATCATTCCAAACTTTTAGTTGAATTCACCTCTCTCTTTTTTTTTGTCTAAATATTTCATTGATGATAAAGTTGGGAATAGACAAGCCAACAAGGGTCGAAATCCACACCCCTCCGGAGACAAAGCCAACGAGTTCAAAAACTTTCGGAGACAAGAGCCCCAAACCGGGAGACAACACATACAGATAAAAACCCTAAAAAAAGTTAACAAAAAACTACAAATTTCTTCAAATTTCAGTCCACCAACACTTTCCTGAGATCGAAAGAAGGATAGCTTTTTTTAGATAAACCATCAACACCTAGAAGGATCTTCAAATCTTCTTGTCTTCTCTTGGAATAGGTATTCTTTGGAAATTAAAATTTTAGACTTGCTAAAATGGCACGAAGGGAGCACAGACGATGCTTGATGAACCCAATAGTCGGGGTCGGAGAATTCGATATCGATACGACATAGTGGATGAGACTTCTACAAAGTCACTTACTGAAACAACAACAAACACTTACCTGAAGCGAGAGGTTGAGGGTCGAACGAATAAGCAAAAAAAAATGTCGGTGAAAAGACGAAGAAAAAAACGCAACAGTTAAAATTTAACACCTAAATAGACCAAATAAAAGGGAACACGAAAGCATAAAATCAAACCAGATCGACTATGTGACTTTGGAAGCCCACCGACGTCGGCCGAACACTAGATCTGGACAGAGAAGTCGAAGAGAGAAGTGTGAGGAAATTTTCTTTTTGCCAACCTTCGTGAATTCACCTCTCTTATATTATTGTTTTTGAAGAAAAATTTATTGTAATCGCTTGGCTTTGCTGTATTTTTTATTTATTTAAAATTTGAATATCTAATATATTATAGATGAAGAGTAATATATAATAGATGAAAAGTCCTTTATTGGTTTATCGATGATACATCATCAGTTTTAAATAAGTAAAAAATTAATATGTGTCCAACTTAATTTATAAATATAAATTATTTTGAATTTAACTACTTAGAAAATATTTTAACATAAATATTTTCTAAGTAGTTATAATAGATGAAAAGTCCTTTATTGGTTTATCGATGATACATCATCAGTTTTAAATAAGTAAAAAATTAATATGTGTCCAACTTAATTTATAAATATAAATTATTTTGAATTTAACTACTTAGAAAATATTTTAACATAAATATAATATAAAAAAATTCAAGTTTAATTTAAAATCAGCATAAACATATAAATATTGTATCTTTTCAGTTTATTTTTCTACGTGATTTAATCATCATTTCTAAATAAATAAGAATAATTAAATTTTAATGAAAGTGAAAAAAGGGCAAATTATAAAACCATAAGACACAAAATAATATTCAATAAACAATCAAACTTATAAAATAGAGAAAATTTCGAGGGAGGGAATGCTTCGTCAGTTTCTATTCGTTAGCCTTGAAGGGTGTTGATTTAGATTACTCTGAATCAGCATTATCTTGTAAATGACTTTCTTTAGATGATCAATAAATTTAAAATTTCATCAAACAAAAAATATATACAAAATTTAAATACAAGATGAAAGAAGATTGAATAAATGAAAGATATATATAAATAGTAAAATTAGAAAGTTACAAAGATCATCAAAAAAAAAATTCATAAAAAAAAATTGATAGTCAAATAAATTATTTAAACCAAATAACTTAAAGCAGCATGATGTCGGTTTCTAACTAATATTTTATTTATTTAAAATCATGTATCTAATACTTATATTTTTCTTTTTAAAAAAACTATTTTATGTTTTCAAGTAAATTATATATTACTGAATTCTAAAATCCGGATCGATATAGTGAAATCTTTATGGTTGGTTAATGTGAGCACCTTAAATCCAAAAACAATATTTAGCTATTCCATAAGTTCAGATATTAGTCTGAATTTTGACTCAAAAACTCTTAATCATCAAAAGAATAGTTGTTAAATCTTCAGAATTTATCCAGATTTTTTCATATAAATCGTCTTCTAGATACTATACATAATTGATAATTCCATTTGAGGTATTTATCAGATCTTTATCAAATTAAATGTTGGGAAAACTTTCGCAAAGTTGAATATTCTGAATTAACATGATAATGAAACTGGAAAAAAATAATATAATTACAACATAACAAAAGAAATGTCTTAATAGATCATTGCTTTTCAATTATTAAAAAAAAAAAAGACAAAAGGAAATGGTCTCTTCATTACTCTCTTCTCATTTTCTGCTGAATCAAGGGCACTTGGGTTTACCTTCTTTGGTCTTCATATTATTGTAACAAAAACATTCTTCCTTCAGGGCCGGCCCTGGGCTTTAAACAAGGATTTTAGGCGCCAAATTTTACCTTCATTTAATAGGGCATCAAATTTTTATGGATTTTTTTAATATAGAGCATTATGTTTTTGATGGGCTTTAGGTGCTTAATGGATACGGGCCGACTCTGTTTTCTTGTGTCCGTACGTTCCAGAAGGTACACACAAACACTTCTTACAACAGTAGTTGCAAAAGAACAGACATGGTTTCTTGTGTGACGTCTCCGAGCATCGAACGTTACAAGCCGGTGCACACTCTTCATTACATTTAGCGAATTTGTTTAAGGAAAGAGAAATAAATTAGAGATTATTTGTTTTAAGAAAGAGAAATAAATTAGAGATTATGTTTTAACAAATCTATAAAATAGCAAATCTTTATATACATGCAAATATACCTTGTGGACGAAGAGATCCTTTACCTTGTTTCTACAATCATGAATTTAGAATAGTTATAATTAAAGATCCAAAACAACTTATGCAGTGACAAATTCTTTCTTCTTGGTAGGATCTGCCAAAGCCTCTTATTTTCGGAACTTTCGAAAACTTATATTTTTATATTAATAAGATAATAATTAATGTCCGAAAACCTAAAATATAAATTTAAATAGGGGTACAGCAACTAGGAGTAGGAGCTTCTGATAAAAAGAAAAAAAAACTTGTAAGAGCTACTTAAAGTATAACTTTTTATATCTAGGCCGAGGCTGCCACATAGGTTTATAAATGTTTGAAGCTATATTCTTAGAAAACTGATTATAGCCAATGATATTTTGGATATTTTTACCGTATTAGGTGTCGTTGATTCCACTGCCTGCAATAATATAGAAGGAATAAATATGAATACTTCAAAAAAATATGTATATCTCACAGATTAGCAATGACTTTTTTTCTAATATGTATATTTTAATTAAGTTGACAAAGACAAATAAAAGAACAGGGAGATGATAAATTGACCTTTACTTTGGAAAACTGAGAGACGAATAAAAAGCTCAGAAGAATAAAGAAGGCAATGTGCTTAGACATTTTTTGTTGCTTCTCTTGCTTTGTGCTTGTGGTGATGTAATGTTATGTGTAAATTGATGTCTATTTAAATAATTTGTAGGGTAGTATGCTTATATATATAAATTACTTATCTCATCAATGCACACAATATTTTTCCGAACAATTAATATTACATTCACGTCCGTTATGGGAATATACGATAGGAAATTAACTATTTAAGGAAATAAATATTTTATATAAAGACAGTACAACTGTACAAGTTGTTTCCCAATAATTAAGGAACAAATATATAAATAGTTTTTTACTGTTAAAATCATTATCATTATTTAAATATATTTAATAAACTTTCTACACACGACTTATATAATTTTTATAAATAAAAATAAAACAAAATTTACGGTTTATTTGGTTTTATAGACTTATGTAAGTTATGTGTTTGTTGGCATATACATCTGTTGCCTTGTTGGCATATACATTATGTCCCATAAAACATGATCCACTAAAAAGCAAAGAAGAAGTGGAAGACACTTTTGAAGTGGAAGGCAAAAGCCAAAGTGAAGTGGCAAATTTTGAGCTTCATTGGTTTAAACGTAGTAGTTGTTGTTGTGGGAGTGTTTAAAAAGCGAATGATTGCGATTAACAATATTATTAAGCGATTTGTACGATTGACATAGCGATTGGAAACGAGTGTTTTTGCGAGATACTTAGACCATTCATATTGGGAGTCTCTCACAAAGTCTCTCAACAATAATATTTATACACAATTTTCTTATTTTATTAATGTTGAGAGACTATGTGAGAGATCCCCAATGTGGATGACCTTAGACCAGTCTGAAATGAACGACAAAATCAAACTGAGAAAGACAAACTCAAAGTCAACTCATGGATAGACGCAAGAATCATTCAAAACATCAATGCTTTGACGGAAAACGATTAAATCAACAAAAATAAATGCACTTGAAAGCAAATCAAGCGGAGTAAATGAAAACTATAAACACATATTCGGGTTATAAAACAAGAGGAGGAACACGAGAGAATGGAAATTATCATTCTCATCATACAGTACTACACTAAACACTAAATTTTTACTTCCAATTATGTGTTCTTACTCTTGTAAAACTCTTTTGAGTTGAAATACTAAACTCATTTGCTTCCATTTCCTACTATCCATACTAAGTTCATCCATCTCAATCTTCTTCTAAAAGTCTTGGTTATTGCTAAAAAGATATTCGATTCTCTGTTCTATCCTCTCAATTATTCATATTTACAAATTTTGAAAGTTATAATTTTATTTACAATAATTTACAAAGAGAGTGTATGCAAGTCTAACACCAACACAAGGAGTCACTATTGCTGAAAACCATGAGATTCATAAAACTCTCAACAAGTTTTTTGAAGATCAAAGTAAGGTCAACAACGACTTGATTGATAAAATTAACAAGGTTCTAGTTAGGCATGTCAATCGGGCTGGCCCGGTCTGCCTCGACCCGAAACCCATAAAATCCGAATATATATAAGCGCGGCTCTGTTCGGCCCAAAACAAATATCGGGTCTATATTATAAAGCCCGGTCCGACCCTAACAGAGTTATAGGACTATTTCGGGCTTTTTGTCTTTTACAAAAAATAATTAAAATCAAAACAATTTATTAGAAATAAATGCAAATTGAAAAAATTATCAATATGGTTTTATCAAATCCAATTCAAGTTAAAAGCAAAATTTTGACTTAATCAATTCAAATTATTTATAATATCAAATAACAATAAAATTAAAAAAAACGCTTTAGATCTTGTTAATAAAGACTGTAGATTCGAGATGCACATCCAATTTAGTCTGAGATTTATAAAGAGGCATACAACTAGAAAATTAGACAAAATAAAAAATATTCCAAATCATCATTTTTAGACAAAATAAATCTTTAATAAAAATCTATAAATGAACTATAATATAAATTACAGGGTTTTTTGGGTAAATCCAGACCCGGTCGGGTTTAAACCCAAAAAACTATTAGCCCGAATGGGTTTGGTTCGAAAGGCCCGATTTTTTGGGTTTATATATCAAAGCTTGAGCCCATTATTTTTCAGAACCGAGCCAGGCCGGGCTTCGTGTTTTGCCCCTAATTGACACCCCTAGTTCTAGCCACGATGACTCAACAAGTCAAAAATGTAACCAATGACAAGGCGACTTTAGCCCATGCTGTCACCAAGCTACGTTCCGAGATAACATGAGCACCAGAACTTATAGCATCGGACGTGACAAAAATACCTACAACCAGAGTGCCAACGGGTGCTAACAAAACTGGAGTTGTTACATCAAACGAGATAATTATCGGCTTAAATCCACCTATAAATGGACAAGGAAACCACAGTGTGGCGGCACCGACAATATAAGGAAGTGTAAATCACATTACTACGTTTCTCCCGCCTCCACCATTTCTCGCACCAAGTTCTTCCCAGCAACAGATCCTCGAAACAAAGAGTCAGGAAGAAAAGAGGACATAACCCAATTCAAAGGAAATTCAAGAGGAGAAATTGACCCCCACTATGCTCTGGCGGAGACAAGAGAAGGACTGAAGATCGTAAGAAGTTTATCATGCTACTAGCGCAACTCCAGAGATCGATAATGTGGTGAAAGAAACTAAGCAAACTTGGTTCAAGGACATGATCTAACACACCAGTCAAAGATGTTGGGAAAATAAGGCTTCATATCTACGAAGAGAAAACAGATTTCATGTCACACCTACTTGTTTTTATGATTGTGGTCAGAAGAGCTCATTTAAATGAGTATGAAAAGGATGTTGGATTGTGCAAAGAAAAGTTGTTTAGACGAACATTGGAAGACCATATTTGAAGGGAATCCGCCCGGTCAGCATGCGACTTCGCTGCCTCAAGTTCAAGCAGGAGTTTGGAATTCTTTGCCTCCAGCTCCTGGACATCAACTAAACAAGAGAAAATGGGTCAGGACAATATAGAGACAAATAGCAGAAGTATTTCTCGAAGAAATCAGGAAAACAAAACTTACATAACCCAGACTATGCGCAAAGCGAGTCTAGTTGTGAATATCCTTCATGGAAAATCAATTTAGAGGAGGAATCTTCGCGTCCACCTCACTATAGTGCCTGAGTAAGGTCGCAGTCGGATTTTTCACTATGGGAATTTTTGCATAAACCCGAAGTCCATCGATGCCTCAAGTTTTGTAAACGACGTGACTAACCTGCTTGGGAATAAACTTTGCCCCTCTCATGACCAGGACATTAAAGTCTACTAGAAGCAGGATGCACCTT
Organism: Alliaria petiolata; assembly: GCA_020283515.1. Classification (NCBI taxonomy): domain Eukaryota; kingdom Viridiplantae; phylum Streptophyta; class Magnoliopsida; order Brassicales; family Brassicaceae; genus Alliaria; species Alliaria petiolata. The sequence goes on along the minus strand of JAHZTW010000004.1, from coordinate 54,436,331 downwards.
GACTTTGGAGCGGATCCATTTGGAAGAATCGCCATCGACCTCACTTTGGTCCTCACATATCAGAATTACAACAATATCCGGATTAGCAGGATCCAGGAAAGCGCCCGCATCGAAAGCAACCAGGGACACCTCTGCCTGATCATGGACATACATAGAAGTACCAGTCTCAACAAGACCCGAAGATGGCAAAAGCGCCTCACTGGAATTCTCCTTGACAATATTGTTATTCTGAAGAGCATCCTTGATTGGTGCTTCAAAAGCTCTTTGTTCCCGGTAGTTCACGAAGAAGACATGGTGAGATTATTCGTTGAAGAGGGAATGCTGAGATAGGAAGAAAGATTTCAAAATGTGAAATATATAGAAACGACAAAGAGAGGAATTGGAAAACAGAGAGATTAACGGAAGAAGAAGATCACAAAGAAAAACATGCTTGATAAAATTAAGAATCAGGAAGACGGATAATAATAGGAGATAAAAAGGTAAGCAACTCGTTTGTTGAAATTTCAATTTACGAAGAAGATGCTTCCTGAAATTCTTAAAAAAACGAACTGAATTTGAGTTAAGGAATTGGGGGCTAACTTTTGGCATATAAATCTCGCCCCAGAAATCAGAGCCCACTAAGAAGCTAAGTGGTGGCCCAAAATGCGATTTCGAAGTGAAAGGCACAAATTAATTAAAGTCACGCAATGAACTCGGGCCAGTTCAGAGTGAACTACAAAGTTGACTCCCGGATGGACTGAAAAATTATTTAAAAGAGTAATTTAATGTCTTGACAAGAAACGACCAAATCAACAAAGATAAACGCTATTAATAACAAATCAAACGAAATAAATGAGAACGTTAAAAAACAAACTCAAACTATAAAATCAAGAGGATGATCACAAGAGAAAGTGGTTCAACTTTCACCACATTATACTAAACACTAGCTTTCTACTTGTCATTCTTTGTTATGACTCTTGTGCAACACTTAAAAGCTGAAATACTAAACTCATTTACTTTCATTTTTTACTCTAAATTTCTTACTAAATACATCCATCTCGTTTTTGATCTCAACTGTTGTTTATTTGCCAAAAAGTTATTCAATTTTTTTGTTCTGAAAAGACGAATCCAATCTTCTAATTTTTTGTTATTTACAATTTTGATAGTTAGAATTTCAATTACAACAATCACACACAAATCAAATGAGAATTGTAAGATCCAGAAAATATGATATTTATGAATAGCTCTTTACAAAAAGAGGAACAAAACCATTTATACAACCACATACCCTAAGATATACAAATTATATAAACAAGCCCAATAGGCCCAAATACATATATTCTCCAATACTTCCCTCCTAAAGTTGGAGCATGGAGATCTCGAATGCCCAACTTGGACAAGAGACGCTGAAATTATCGAATACCAAGTGCTTTAGTTACTATATCCGCCTACTGATCATTTGTAGACACATGTTTAGTCTGAACAATTCTACGATAAATGTCATCCATAATAAAATGACAGTCAAACTCTACATGTTTCGTACGTTCATGAAACATTGGATTAGCCGCAATATGAAGTGCTTATTTACTGTCCCAATAAAGATCTATTGCATTCAGATGTGAGAAACCCATTCTGTCCAACACATCCTTGATCCACTTCAACATCTTTCAACGCTGCAACCATTGTGTGATACCCAGCTTTCAACGCTGCAACCATCCATAATAAAATGACTGTCAAACTCTACGTGTTTCGTACGTTCATGAAACATTGGATTAGCCGCAATATGAAGTGCTTATTTACTGTCCCAATAAAGATCTATTGCATTCAGATGTGAGAAACCCATTGTGTCCAACACATCCTTGATCCACTTCAACATCTTTCAACGCTGCAACCATTGTGTGATACCCAACTTCAGTTAAGGACAACAAAACAACATCCTGCTTCTTTGATTTCCACGACACATGAGAATTACCCAATTACACCAACCAACCATTCAAGAAACGTCTAGTGACAGGCCACCCAGCCCAATCAGAATCAGTCCACGCTGTGAGATGAAAGTTACGGGTAGAGTCGAGGAAAATACCTTAGCATGGACATCCATTCAAATAACAAACCACACGTAAATCAGCCATCTAATGATCTTCTCTCGGCTGTTGTGTAAATTGTGTGATACCCAACTTCAGTTGAAGACAACGAAACAACATCCTGCTTCTTTGACTTCCACGACACATGAGAATTATCCAATTACACCAACCAACCATTTAAGGAACGTCTAGTGAGAGGACACCCAGCCCAATCAGAATCAGTCCACGCTGTGAGATGAAAGTTACGGGTAAAGTCGAGGAAAATGCCTTAGCATGGACATCCATTCAAATAACAAACCACACGTAAATCAGCCATCTAATGATCTTCTCTCGGCTGTTGCGTAAATTGTGACAAAAATGAACAGAATAAGCCAAATCCAGCCGAGTAGATGCGAGATAAATCAAACTCCAAACAAGTCTTCGATACTTTTGCGGTTCCAGAAAGTATTTCCCTTGTGATCTAGCAAGTTGGTGGTTTTGTTCCATGGAAAATTCAACCGGTCTTCCTCCAAGTAGTCCAACATCTGCAATAATATATAAAGTATACTTCTTCTGCGAGATACGAATCCCCTCTTGATTTCGAGCTATCTCTAAACCAAGGAAATACTTCAACTAGGCATGATCCTTCATATGAAAGCACCCACACAAATAGTCTTTAAATTCCTAAATAACTTGCGGTGAGCTTCTTGTCAACATATTATCATCCACATACACCAATAGATGCAGTTGCACATTACCTTTAATTAGTGAAAATAAAGAATAATCACTTCCACACTGCAGAAAACCATATTGCAAAAGAGTGTTTGCAAGCTTAGCAAACCAACACCGTGCATCCTGTTTCAAACCAAACAATGACTTGGACAATCTACAAATCATTCTTTTTCCATAGAAAGCAAATCATGGTGGTAACCTCATGAAAACTTCCTCTTCCAAGTTACCATAGAAGAATGCATTATGAACATCCATCTTATGCAGATCCCAATTCATCCCAGCATCAATTTTTAAAAATAAACGTATCGTAGTCATCTTTACCACTGGAGCAAACGTCACAAAATAGTCAATACCTTCTTCTTGTCCATTCCCACACGCTACAAGTCTGACCTTATATCTCTCAGTTGTACCATCTGCTTTATACTTAACCGTATAAACCCATTTGCATCCAATCGCATGCTTCCCTCCTGGCAAGGGCTCTATAGACCACGTCTTATTCCTCTCAAGTGCATTGATCTCAAGTTCCATTGCCTTTCTATATTTTTCATGCTTCATTGTTTCGTAAAAGTGTTGCGACATTCTTCAGTGATTTTCATTAAGAACGCTTTATGCACTCTAACATATAATCTTGTAGATGCACAGATGGTTCTTTCTTTCTCTTTTTCCATCCCAATGATGTATCTGATATATTCTCTGCAACAGTCTCCTCATGTTCTAGTTTTGCAAGTATCATTTCTTCTTCTACCACTGTGTCATCAGTCTGTGTTACACATTCAGGTGTGTGTTACACATGCAGGTGTATTACTTGTGACTGTGTCATTAGTGTGTGTGACACATTCAAGTGTATGTGTTACACATGCAAGTGTGTTACTCGTGACTGTCTATGCATGACTCTGTGTTATTGCAGCTTCGCTTGCTTCTGTTTGTGTGGACATGCACTTGCAACAATATTCATATAATCACCATCAAACATTTCTTCATTCCAAAATTCAGCATCATCATTGACATTGAATCTCGATCTTTCTATATTACAAGTGTTCTCCCCACTCGAATTTTTCTGCTCCAAATAAGGGAATCGTTCCTCCAAGAATGTGACATTACGCGATACAAATAGCTCAAATGTATCCAAATCAAATAAGGTTCATCCCTTCTTACATGCAGATATCCCACGTACACACATCGCCTACTTCTACTCACAAATTTATCTCCATGACGCTTTTGATTATGTGCATATGCAAGACACCAAAACAATTTGATTTCACCATAGTTTGGAACCTTACCAAAAAGAATTTCAATAGGACTTTTCTCTTTGTGTAACTCACACGACGTCTTATTATTCAAATATGCAGCTCCCAACACACATTCATCCCAAAATTTTATCTGTAGATGCACCTGAAACGCTCGTGCCACATTCAATATATGCATATGCTTCCTTTCAACTCTCCCATTCTGCTGAGGAGTTCCCACACAACAATTCTGATGAATCACATCGTTCTACTAAAATACTTCTTCATTTGCATGTGATAACATGCATATTTTACCCGTTTTCACTATCATAAGTGAGTGATTTAATATGCATTTCACTAAGGTTTTAATGCATAAACAATAGTTTTCGAGTATTTGTATGGTAAAGACTCTTTTCAGGTTAACTTAGCAAAAATGATGCAAAATGGAGCTTTTCGGAGCAAAACGGTATTTTGGACAGATTCGAGCTGCTAGAAGTTTAACATCCGATCAAGACCTTTCCACCACGCGATCTTCCTCAAATTCGGACAACAGATATAGGGGACTGTTAGCTTTAATATCCAAGTGGGTTGAAGGAAAACTAACGTTTAGATCTGGAGTTACGACGGTTTTACTGAAGACATATTATGCAGTCTCGCGGGAGAAGCCAGCNAAGCTTTTGAAAGCTCCAAAATCTACAAGGAGAGAACCAAGGCATTTCATGACAAGAAGATCAAACCAAAAGAGTTCTTGGCTGGACACATGGTACTGCTGTACAATTCCCGGTTGAAGCTATTCCCGGGAAAGCTCAAATCAAGATGGTCCGGTCCTTTCAAGATCAAAGAAGTTCTACCTTATGGAGCTGTCACTCTTTATGGTGTCAAGGGAGAAGAATTCACTGTAAATGGGCATAGGTTGAAGCCTTACTTGGCCAGTGAAACAATAGAAGAGGCAACCTCAGTTCCTCTTCATGATCTTACCAACGCCTAAGGGGTTTGAAAAGTCAAGCTAAGAGACTATAAACAAGCGCACTTGGGAGGCAATCCCATGTTTATCATTGTATATATTCTTGTCTATATGTGTTTTTGTGTGTTTTTGAGTGTTTTGAGTGTTTTTGATCAACAGGTTCGTGTCAAGAAGAAAAGACTTAAATGCCAAAAAGTTTGAAGAAAAAAATGTTGATGCATATCGGTGTAACGTATCGGTGTGACTACACCGATACGCATATCGATATGGCATATCGGTGAGACCACACCGATATCAGTATCGGGCAGAAATATCGGGCAATGCCTACCGATACGCATATCGGTAGGACATATCGGTGAGCCCAGACCGATATGGTCTAAAAAAATCGGTAAGTATTTACTCGACCCGTGCTTCTTCTTCCCCATTAAAATCACTCTCAACACAAATTCTTTCATAACTCTCTCAAAACTCAAGCGAATTTCGTGATTCCAAGTGCTATTACTCCGAAATCTTGTGCTAATTCAGATTCATTAATCAATTTCGTCCTAAATCACTCAACAACAAGGTATGATTCTCAATCTCCCAAGCTTTTCATAAGTGCTTCAATGGTGGAATTTTCTGTGAATTGCTTTAGGGTGTTTGAATTGAGTGTTTGAGGATTGGGCATTCATAGATAATGATAGATAAGAAGATTTCGAGTGCTATAACACAATTTCCATGGTTGAATTTCGAAAATTTGGCAATTAGGGTTCATAGTGCGAAAATTCAAATTACTCACTAGAAACTTGTCAAATTTTAGGGCTTTCACTTGCGATGGCTTCAATCTTTCATGGTTAATGATCATCAATTGATAGAACTCGAAATTTGCCACTTTGAAATTTTTGGAAATTTTGAAATTTTGTCAAAAATTTTCTAAGTGTAGAATGTGAAATTTTGAGATTTTTAGACATTGTTTCTTGCTTGCTAGGTTGTTTGATTGAATTGTTTGTGTTTCTTATATAGGAACAATGCCGATAACTAAAGCAGAAGCATCAAGAAGTCTTAAAATCAAAGAGTGAGGGAAAGAAGAAAGTCGTTTCCGATGACGACAGAACTGAGAGCAGCGATGATCAGATTGAGCTTGGGGAAAAGAAGAAGAGTTCACGGAAAGCTGCAAAGGATGCTCCAAAAACAAAACCAACTGTCCCACAGCTTTTTCATGCATTCAGAAAAGTAGGATTCAAGGGAACACGATACCCGCACCGGCAGTCTCTACAAGCTCTAGGAATTTTGGAAGATGTCGAGATGATCTTTGAAAAGATGGGATTGGGACATTTCTTCACCATGTCTCATCCAGCACACAAGACAGAGACATGCCAATTCCTGGCATCATTATAGGTGGACTTCTACTACGAAGGCGAAGATACACCCGAAGAAGATGGACATGGGTATATTAAATTCAAGATTGAGAAGACGGTCTACACATTATCATTCAGAGAACTTGAGGAGATCTTCGGGTTTACAGAAGGTGCGCGCAGGACCAAGAACCTTGCCATTGGTGAAGAGGAATTACCTGCGTTGTGGGATATCATTGCCTCGGGTACTTTCGAGCCGGGAAGAAGCAAGGGATCGCTGATCAGGCATCCAGCCATACGGTATGCGCACAAGGCGCTAGCACATACATTCTTTGCCAGACGAGAGTGCGGGATAGTACAGCTGGAGGAGTTACAGTTTCTGGACATGGGTTTAGCGAGGGTCCCGGGATTTAGGCCGAGAGACAGTGGTATTTTTCGAGGAGACACCGCAGGTACGGGTTTGGTCTCAATGCTGCTACGACAGTTCCTTTCCTATAAGGACTGGGTGATGACGATGAGGGACAAGACCCCTCAGCTTAGTATCGGTGGGCTGATTACACCGATACTCGAGGCAGTTGGGCATCCGTTGGGTGAAGACGGTTTAGAGCCACAGTGGATGGACCTTTTCTACCTCAGCAAGACTCATTTCTTAGCAGGAAAGAGTGGTAACTTGTTCGCATACAAGTTCACGATTACCCAAGCAAGTGAAGCCAAGATACTTCTTCCACAACAAAAAGTCACCTCATTGCAGACACAGAGGAGCTTCGAGTTTGAGCCATCGCCCACGCAGCTCTATAACACGACGAGTCATAGGCATCTAGAGACTATCACCAAGAAGAACATGTTTTCACTTGACCCGGTCGCAGAACCTGAGGAAGGAGGAGAAGAGCAAGAGCAGCCGGACCTGAGGCAAGGAACCGAGAGATACCATTTCTCCTCCTATGGTAGGGCAATATCAAGCCCAGCATTGCGAGAAGCTCATGACCGCATTAACCAGCTCCAGCAATGGAGCAAGCACCAGGACAACACCATCAACAAACTGCTAAAGGGGTACAAGAAGCTCAAGGCAAAGTACAAGAGCCTCAAGGCAAAGATCTCGTGTTCATCATCCTCTACACATCTGGAGCAACCAAGGAAGAGGAAGCCGAGTCACTCACCTCCACAAACATCATCCACCGACGAATCCGTATCTATCGGATCACCTTCCTCATCTTCCCAGACCTAGAAGACCTAGAAGTAACACTTCACACTTCATTATATATATCATTTAGTTTTTGTTTACTCTTATTTGTTTTTGTTTTGTTGGGATTGCGGTCTCTTTTGAACTTTTATTACACAGGAGACTGTGTAATTTAAGTTTGGGGGAGAGGTTGTGAGATTTGATACTTTGTGTTAGATATTTGTGATTTATGCATTTGTGTTTCATGCATTCTTCTCTAAAAAAAAAAAAAATTATTTAGAATTTATCATTTAGACATTGCATTTGCACTTAAGGATTGTGTCTAGTTGCATTTCATATAGGATTGCATTCATATTGCATAGGGAGCAATGATGAAATTTCCTTTGAAAAACGTTAATTTTTGATATCAAGTCATCGCCCACGTTCACAATTGTCTGATGCATTCGAGTAAGTTTCGTGTAAGACCGCACCACATTTGGAATTCATGTCTTGGCATTCATGTTTTAGTCAAAACTTGCTGTGAATTGATTTCATTCCTATCTATTAGAACCACTAAAACTGACACTAATTATCATGCATTGTTTTTCCAAGTCGAACTCATGGATACCACATACATATTTGGAATATTTTCTCCATTTTACCACTCTCTTATTATCCCAAATAGTTACCACGCCCATAACCGAACCTTCTTTCAAGCCAAAAACTTGTGTGATTGTGAGGCCTATTTTCGAATCACCTAGGCAAAAAGTGTTGAGTTTAGGCCGACAGGGAGAAGCTTTCATGTAGACACTAGCTTGCATTTTAAGCTAGTAATAGGCTAGGGTGTTTGATGGGTAGACTAGGAAGAAATTCTTTTTTTTTTTAAAAAGGGTTAATATCATTTGGAGAAGAAAAAGAAGCAAAGAATGTGTTACAAGGAGATGAAATGAGGAGACAAATGATGAGATGGTTGCAACAAAGAAAACTTCAAAATAAAAGAAGAAAAAGGCGTTCTCAACAACAAAGAAGGCCAATCAACAAGAATAAAATTCGGCCAGCAAGCATCCAAAAAGGTGACACAAGAGACATCACATACAACAAGAGAGCCATTAAAAAGAAGCCAAAGTCCCAAGTTCAACAAGGAAAGTGAATCAATATGTAAGTTTTTAAAGGCAACAAAAACCTTTGGAAAAGGGTAGCTTAAGTGGTTGATCTTTGGGTATAGTCTAGGATAGAAATCTTTAGACATTTGGGTAGATGAAAATCATCCTTGTATGCATCTATTGGTTTTTACTCTTAGCATTTTGACATAGGCTGATTCTTTTCATTGAGAGCTCCCTCTTGAACCTAAAGCAAACCATTGCTTTGAGATCATTTTTATCTCAAGACCTTATCCCTTAACCAAATGAGTTCTCTTGGCAAATTTCAAAGCATGATCCATGGTTACAAATTGAATGAATGTTAAAGGAATGAAGGATAGGAAGGCTTGTGTAGGCTAGATTTGAATTCAATTCGTGTTTGTGATGAATGTGGCTAAAGTTTTAAAACAGAGAAAACTTGACTTGCATCCTAGAATTGTGAACTTGGACAATGACTTGATCTCTTTAGTTGGCATTTTTGGATTTGAGCTCCCATTTTCACACTTCTCTCTCTCATTTGTGTTAATTGTTTGCTTGAGGACAAGCAAAATGCAAGTTTGGGGGAGTTGATAGTCTCTCATTTTAGCATATTTTTATCACTCATATAAGATAGTTTTGCATCCATACATGCATTCATTAGATAGTTTTAGGCTAGATTGCATTCATTTTAGAGTTTAGTGAGTCTTAGCTTAGAAGATTGTATATATGTTGCATTTGAAGTGCTTCTCAGGTATTCTAGAGCTAGAGGAAGCTATTGGGAGGATGATGAATGAGCAATAAAGCCAAGAAGGTGAAGAGTAGAAGGAAAACATGCAGCAAAACTCGCAAAGGACATAAAAGAGCCAGTATCGGTGCGCTGTATCGGTGTGATCACACCGATACACATATCGGACAGCTGTATCGGTGTGGTCACACCGATACCCATATCGGTCTGCCATATCGGTGTGATCACACCGATATGAGATCGCGTTTTCTGTTTACTTAAGACGGAAATATATTGTTGATCATCATTATGCAGTTGACTTTTTATTTCCAAACTTTTCCAGAAACTCTCTCTGTATTCGGTGATTTTATTTGCAAGACCTTTGGATCAAAAACTTCAATTCAAGAGTTCTTCTTCTCTAATCTCTTCCCTTTACTCTTTCTAATGCTTATTATCAAGTTTTTACAAGTTTTTATCGGTTTGATCATGAGTTGTGAGTAGTTCTTTAGAATCCAAGGTTGGTTAGATTTAAGGTGTTTAGGGTGTTATTCTTGATGTCTATGAGTTAATTCTTCCTTATCCCTTCTTGCTTAGTGTGTTTAATGCTAATTTCAACCTTGATCATGTTGAATTAGATTTCTAGGGGATTTTCTCATCCAAAAGATTTGTAAAATTCCTGGATCAATTAAGCAAGAGATTTTCATACTTAGCTCATGAAAGTGATTGTCTAAGGTGTTTATTAGCAAATTAGAACTGAATCTTTATGCTTGTTGCATCTTTGATCACAAATGAAAGTTTGTTCTTGATTAGAAATGTGATAAAAGGATTAAGTTCATGAAAATGGTTTAATCTATTCTTGAAGTTCTAAGCTTGGGGATTAGCATTTATATGAGTAGAATAGCATCATTGATTACACTCTTAAGCACCTGAAAATCAATACCATAACCTTGGATTCATCTTTCCTTAGTTTACTAAAAACCTTTAAAAACTCTGTTTTGTGTTTTTCTTATCTTGAAGATAGTTTGTAATTTTCCTTGTTTAATGTTACTAATGAGTTACCAAAACCTTCAATTGACTTGCTTAGATTAAGAAGTTTTATGAATTCCTTTTGTCACAACAAACCCATATGGATTGATCCTCAAATACTATAATGACATGTGTAGTAGGATTGAGTAATTGTTAGAAAAATCATGTTATCAATTATTTACCTTTTTGATTTTTTATTTATTTTCCTTTTATTATTAGTAACTGATCATAAAATTTCATTAATTTAAATGAAAAACATAAAGAAAATTATTTTCCTTTTTCTTAATTTTGTAATTTGACTTTTCGATTTTTAAAATTTTTTTTGGTTTTAGTAGTCGAAAAATAATCTTATTTTCATTTTCTATTTTTAAAACTAATTTTTCATTTTTCTTTTAGTATTTATTATTGATCATGCAATTTTCTTAATTTAAATGTAAAACATAAAAAAACTTATTTCCTTTTTCTAATTTTTTTTATTTACCTTTTCGTTTTTTTTTTCTTTTTTGTATTAGTAATCGAAAAAGAAACTAATTTTCCCATTTTATTTTAAAATTAATTTTTAGATTTATGTAAACATTATGTTAAAAACTAATTGGTTGAATTTTTTGTTTCTTAATTTTTTATTTACCTTTTCGATTTTTTTATTTTCCTTTTTGTATTAGTAATCGAAAAGGAAACTTAGTTAATTTTTTTTATTTACCTTTTCGATTTTTTATTTTCTTTTTTGTATTAGTAATCGAAAAGGAAACTTAGTTTCCCTTTTATTTTTAAAACTAACTTTTACATATAATCTAATTGGTTGATTTTTTTTTTATTTTTCTTTTTGTATTAATAATTGATCACACAATTTTCTAAATTTAAATGAAAAACATAAAAAACTTATTTTTCTTTTTCTTAATTTTCTTATTTACCTTTTCGATTTTTTATTTTCCTTTTTGTATTAATAATCGAAAAAGAAACTTATTTTCCCTTTTTATTTTTAAAACTGTTTTTTAGATTTATGTAAACATTATGTTAAAATCTAATTGGTTGAAATTTTTTAACACGTGTCAAAATCTAATCAATTAACTTGACACATGTCACGATCATGTTAAAAACTAACTTTGATGCATCATACTTTATATAATAAGATAAGAATTGTTCTAACGGTCATTAATAAACGCGTGAATGAAAATTTCCTTTTTCTGTTTTCATTTTTTAACGTTCATTTATTTATGATGGTGCTTTATTTCCTTTTTTCTTTTGTTTGTTGTCAAGTTTTCATTTTCCTGATTGTATCGGTAAATTAGGATGTGGGTGACTCTACATGAGCTGCTATTTTTTTTTTTTTTTCGACAAACAATTTCCATTAATTTCATAGAGTGATTACAAAGACATTAGACAGAATTACTAGAGCACAAATTATTACATACGCAGATGTATGTGTCATATACTGAGAAAAATATAGCAAAAAGGAGTTTGACGATGCTTTCCGAAGAGTAGCCTTACTCGCTAACCGATCAGTAGATCTGTTATTGTCTAACTTCATATTTGATCTTTCTCTGAGGCGATTTGAATGCAGCATCTTATGGCTGGACTTTCTTTTTGCAAACCACATCTTTAAATCTGATGTGTCCAAAATATAATTCTGAAAAGTAGATACAATGATACCAAAACTTCCGTACCAAAATATTTCTGAGATATCGTGTCTCCATAACTTTGTTTTCCTCCCAAGTTGATTCCACAAAGGCCATATTCCTTCAAGTGGGAGTCCTCCCTTTTCTATTTCTATCCACGATCTTTCCAAAAGTGTTCGCCCATTTTTCCAAAAGTACTTTCTGTCTTCATCATCATTATTGACTCCTCTCATATCAATCACAACATAGCCATCACGTAGTCTTAGAACGGCCGAAAATGAAACCCAAATATACTGACTTCTCGGATGATGATGTTTGTCGACGAGAGTATCAGATCTCATTCTCTCTTGCACCGATTCGTTTCGTCGACATAATATTCCGGGATCCCATATCAAACGGATTTGAACACATTCACCAAAGGGATTGATATCAAATCCATTGGAAAATTGAGAAAAACACCAGAGATAAAACCAAATCCCGGAATATAACACTCTACTATGAGAGAAAACACGGCTACGAAAACGAACCGACGTAAGGAAGAAGGAACGAAACCAGATAAGACTTTTCAAATCACCGTAGAAATCATCTCTATACGTGACGGAGGCCGGTTGCATTTGATTCGCTACCGTTTGAAACGAAATCAGACCCAATAAGTATAAAACCTGATCATTCAAAGTCATACGTGCGAACCTCATCGCAACCACCATCATCACGAGAAAGAGAGAGATAATTGGACGAAGCCGTATAAGAGACAAACCGATCACCAAATCAAAATCGACAAAACTATTTGAAAAAGATGGTTCGTAGAAACATCGTCGGATCCCCATGAAACTCATACCCAACACTAGTTCTGAAACCGTCGCGAGAGAACATGCTAATCGCCGTTTCAATTGATGTTGGATCATCAATCTTTTCACCGATTTAGATTTAAAGGAAACTAAAACTAGAGAAAAACATGAGCCGCCGGCGAGTGCCGACGGCCCTTAAAAAACAGCCGGAAGAGAAAGAGGCCAAGGAGGAGACGGTTGCTCTGTGATCGCCTTTCTAATCGCCTCACTCTACCTGAGCTGCTAATCAAGTAATTTTTGTACTATTTTCTCTGGTTTATTAATTATTCATTGGTTTAAGACTGCTGCGAAAGGACGTCATTTTCACTAGGGTTTTCTTTTGTTTTGACTAAACGATGTCGTTATGCATCGTTCTTCTTCTTCTTCTTTTTTTGAACTAAGGTTTTCACGTTCTTCTTCTTCTTTCAAAGAGGAAGATGAATAGTCGAAGACAGTCTCTTATTTTGGACTTTGATTCTTTGAAAATTTTGTTACTTTGATTATTTGGGGTTCTGGGTTTGATCGCACATTCAAGTAGGCTTCAATTCCTCATTCTTTTAATTTTCTCTAGATTTCGTGCTGTTTTATCTTTGTTATCTGCTAGATTGAGTTTAAAAATGTGAGGCAGTCTAAAATTGCTTGTTTATGCCCATTTGTATCTAGATTTCAATTGTGGATTTTTTTTCCCGTTTAAGTACGTCAGACGTGATTTCTGATGGGGCTTGGATTCTGCTTAACAACTGTTTACTAATACGTGTGAGAAACACTACTTTTTCTTCTTGAAAGGTTTTAACTTTATTGTGTTAGTAGAGATTTTTGTCAGATTTTGTTAGTTTTGAACATCATTCTTAAACCATCTCTCTGAATGTTATTGAAATCTGTTGAATGTTTGTGAGATGATTGCTTTCAACTCTTAATGTATCTGTGAACTTGATAGCCCGTGAATAGCTTCCTCGAAATTTCATACAAACGCCTCTTTGAACTGCTCATTCGACAATTTCTTTTCGGCGAATCTTCAGTAAAATATCCTCTTCGCCTGGTTCATGATGGTTATATTCTTTTTTCTTTGGTTTTTTTTTGTGGTTTGGAGTGAGTAAAATGCATGAGCAGATCATTGTATATATAGAAGATATCGAAAATCCATCCACATGGAGAGTAGCAGTGAACAGGATGAACGGTTCTATTACCTGTCCCCCGTTTAAAAAAAAAATTCAAAAGAAGTTAAAAATAACGCCGATAAAGAGATACAAAATTGTTTGTTTTATGGCTCGCCCGTGCAAACGTAGTACAATAAAGTAAAATATGTTCTTTAAACCAGAAACAATAACATATTACAACTTATGCATGAGTTATTTGTGCTCTGCGTAAGAGCTCAAAGCAATATGAGTTTTACCATGAATAAGATAATTACTTTTTCAATTGTAAACTGAAAAATCTAGTACGAAAGACTTAGAAAAATGTTGGTTCTGATAAATAATATAAGGCAAAAATAGCTTGCGAGAAAGGAAACATGCTTCAGTCACATTAAAAGTATTATTAGTGAATTTTTATAAAAACATGAAAAGATCATTACTCTTTTTTTAATTTAATTTATTTATTTATTTATCTGACAATTGAGAGGAGGATGTTAAATATTGCTTATCATTTACGTTTTTACATTTCATTTCTGCATTCGTCTTGTAACTAAAACTGGAAAAGTGTCATTTTCTATTTGAAGAAGAAACGTGAGAAGAGAAATAAAAAACAGATCTTTTTGATCATCTTAGAGAGAAAGGAAGCGAGAGAACATGTTTGACGTTTGTTGTGAAGCTTCGTGATGGTCCACTGGTCAAAGGTAATGTGGAAAGATCAAAAAAATTCTGAAATTTTAAAATAAACCGTTGATATGCTATACTAAAACCGGAAATATACTTCCATCTTTAATGACTCAAATACCTTCACGCAAAGAGCATTTCCTTTTTCTGTTAGCCCCAAAGCAATTATTTTTGGTTTTTTTTAAGAAAAAATTACAAAATAGAGCAGTTTTTATAAGAGTCATATGATTTAAATGCATGAACAGATTATTGTATATATAGAAGATCTCGAAAATCCATCCACATGGAAAGTAGCAGTGAGCAGGATGAACGATTCTATTACGTGTTCCCCATTTTAAAAAAAAAAATTCAAAAGAAATTGAAAACAACGCCGATAAAGAGATACAAAATTGTTTGTTTTATGGCTCGCCCGTGCAAATGTAGTACAATAAAGTAAAATATGTTCTTTAAACCAGGAACAATAACATGTTACAACTTGTGCATTGTGCATGAGTTATTTGTGCTCCGCGTAAGAGCTCAAAGCAAGAGGAGTTTTACCATGAATAAGATAATTACCTTTTCAATTGTAAACTAAAAAATTTGATACGAAAGACTTAGAAAGATGTTGGTTCTGATAAATAATATAAGGCAAAAATAGCTTGCGAGAAAGGAAACATGCTTGAGTCACATTAAAAGTATTATTCGTGAGATATATGTATGTGATTTTTATTAAAAAAAAGTGAAAAGATCATTACTCATTTTTTAATTTTATTTATTTATTTATTTATTTATTTATTTATTTATTTATTTATCTGACTATTGAGAGGAGGATGTTAAATATTGCTTATCATTTACATTTTTATATTTCATTTCTGATTCCTCTTTCTCAAATCAAATTGGAAACTTGAGTCCATAGGTTGTGTGATCTTGAATAGGTAGATCAGAAAGTGTTTGATAGATTATCATTTACAAGAAGTGCCAACAAATCTTTCTTAAAGAAGCACGAAGATTTTTTGAGATATCATCTGCAAGGAACGAGACTAAGAAATTTAATGGAACCAATGATTACATGCTAAGGAGAGAAATTGATTATGCATCTTAAAGTATTAGGCCTATATGATGCAAATATTACGATAAATAAAGGCTTTATAATTGTTTCTTATTCAACAAATGCCGTCTTACCTCAGTGGTAGAGAAATCTGCGCTTGCAGATATATTTTTCTAGATTCTTTTCTCAAATATCATATGATTGAGTTCACACATTTAATTATTAAAGGATAAATAATTTTAAGAAATTATAAATTTGGATTTTATGTATATTTTTAAACTATATAAATTGTCTAATTTTTTTTTTATTTGTACTCATTGAAATTAAATAAACATGTACTTGATAACATGCATATTTTACCCGTTTTTACAATCATAAGTGGATGCTTTAATAAACATTTCATTAAAATTTTAATTAGCCCTAAGATTTAAAACCGAACTGAGTGAACCGAACCGAACCAAATTTTTGTCGGTTCGGTTACGGTTCGGTTACAAGCAAATAACCGATCGGCAACTTTAATAATTATATTCGGTTATTGACTTGGTTCGGTTCGGTTCACCAAAACCAATCGGTTTACCGAAAAAAACAAAACCCATAATTATCGTATCCCCTCCACGCCGCAGTCTCCTTCTTCTTCTCATTCTTTCGCAGATCTTCTTCTCTTCCATTCTTCATCATCTTCTTCTCCCTTCCATTATTCATCTCTTTCTTCTCTTCCTCTTTTTCATCTCTTTCTTGTTCGCTTCTTCTACCCTTCCTCTTCTTCTTCTCTTCTTCTTATCTTCTATTCTCTTCTTCATCTCTTCTTCTCCCTCTTCTATTCTTCTTCATCTCTTCTTCTCCCTCTTCGATTCTCTTCTTCTCTTCCTCTTTTTCTTCTTTTTCTTCTCTTACTCTTCCTCCTCGATCCAGACAATCCATCTGTCTTCCACTTCTTCTTTTTTTTCAAAATTTTTTTGTTGATTGTAACCGAATAACCGAACCAAACCGTTATACCCGAACCGATTTAACCGAATTTCTTAAATTTAAACCGAATTTCTTAAATTTAAAACGATTTTTTGTTTTTAAAACGGTTTTTTTGTTTTTTGTTTTAAAATTCCGATATTTAAAATATTTGAATTAACCGAAAACCGAACTGAACCGAACCGTAACTATTTTCTGTTAATTTCGGTAGAATTTTAAAAATCCGAAATAACCGAGAAACCGAAATAAATCGGTCGGTTCGGTTCGGTTAATCGAAGTCTCAGGCCTAGTTTTAATGCATAAACACTAGATTTCGAGTATTTAGTTGTTTAAGACTTTTTTTTAGGTAATCTTAGCAAAAGACGTATATTTTGGAGCAAAATAGACATTTTCGGAAACAATGCTCGAGGACATAAGTTCAACATCAGACAAAGGCTTTCGCACCACAAGATCAAGCTCATATTTGGAGACAAGGTAGCCTTATCAGCTGTCTTACACCTCGAAGTGGTTTGAGAACAATCCCACGGTTGGATCTCAAATTATGGAAGAAGTAAGAAGGCTCGTCAAGCATCCGGAAGACCAAACTGGCCGCGCCACGGACTGACCAGATGAACAGTGCCCGCGACACGGTCAGTCGCTCGGCCGGCCAACCACTTGACGGTTTCCGAGCCCATTTGAAGCCCAACTTAATCACGCAGCCGTTTTATGCAAGGCAAGACCTAAATGACGCCTAAGGGAACTTGAAGACATATATACACTCATTGTTTAGGGTTTTTTAGGTGATCACGAAATTCACTAAGTTACACAACTCTTTTTCTCTTTCGGTGGCCGCGAATCTCTTATTCGCGGTTTCACTTTGTTCTTCGAGGGAGATTGATTTCTTCTTGAACCCTCTTTTCTTCTCATCGATTTATACAAGTTATGCATTCACCAATTACGTTTTCTGCTCCTTTCATGTCTGAGTTGTTTATTTTCGTTGGGTGTTCTTTAAGGGGATCTATGGAAAATTTCATTAACTGTTTTTAAACCGATTGTTTAGGCTGTAGATTACGGTTTTCTTTCTTATCAAACTTGTTCTTATTGCATGAGTCTAACGTCATGAACTAGATGTCTGATTCTAGGATCTTTGAAAACCATTAACCTCCTGAATTTCAGATCCGAACCTAGTTTGGTGGAGCGCAACGCTTCTGGGATGCTTATGCATACCTAAGGAGAAGTCGTGAATGTTTATCGTCCCGATCATTACTGCGTGTTTGCCTAGGACACAGAATACGACAGTATACCTGTGAAGTTTGCATAACATAGATCGATATTGCTTGTTAGAGTTAGGTCGTTAAAACCAGTGATTCCAGTTTAGGGAAAATTGTCTAGTCATTAATTGAAAGGAATATTTTATGAAATGTGATCATTCTTCCTCTGACAGTGCCACAAATGATCCGTAGAATTTAACGTTATACTAAGAAACATAGAGTAATTATACATACTGAATTATGAATCATATTGACCACTAACAGCTTTACAAGTGTACGCATAATGAGTACCAAAAAAAAGTTTAGTTCTTTTAAAACTAGTTGTAATTATCAATATACCTTTAATTTGGATGATATTTATGACTCCAAACGAAAATCAATTAACTGATATCTGTTTTTGGTTCGTTCTGTATGAAACAATTGGTCGCATTAATGTGAATAAACAAAAGTTCACTAAGAATTTTCAATTTTAATTTATACATACATAAAAATATATTAAACATTTTGTTTCTGTTAATGTTGACCTTGATTAGACCAAGGTTGCATAACGACTACGCTTAGCACCACAAACAGAAACTGGTTGCAGTGCTATAGCCTATACTCAATGGAATATCTGGACGAACAGTTATCATTTCCACGTCGCATTGGCTATTGTAATATGATTTTGCACCTGACTGTCTCATCGATATATGTATATAAATTAATCACGTTACATATATAAAAGATAATAAACAAATTTAAAGGAGTATTAAGTTACATGGGCTTCCAACTCAAAACCAATTGGCTATAAGTGGATTGGCCCATGCCTCTTATATACTACTTAAGATCTCTTCCAACTTCCGATGTGTGATATATTCCCTAATACGCCCCCTCGAGATGATGGCTCTTGACCATTGATCTCGTTATATTTGGGCATGGATCGACGGACCATCTTTGGGTCACATATCGATGATGGATCGGGTTGGATTGCGTGGATCGGGCTGGATTGCGTGGATCGGGCTCTGATACCATATTAAGTTACATGGGCTTCCAACTCAAAACCAATTGGCTATAAGTGGATTGGCCCATGCCTCTTATATACTACTTAAGATCTCTTCCAACTTACGATGTGGGATATATTCCCTAATAGAATTTACTAGCACTAGATGAATACCCACACAAATGTGTGTGTTTTTTTTTAATATATTGTCTAATATTTAAAATTTAATCGTAGTTTTATATAAAATTTAATTTTATATTTGTTTTTTGGATGGTCATCATATGCAGAGAAAAGTTTGTTTGTTTTCTTAGAATGATCTTGTTTTGATCAGCTTTTCTATTGATTTTTTGTCTTTAAGAAAACTGATTAAACACTTATTCTACTTAAAACCGTTAAGTTTTTCAATTATAACTATAATGTGGTAATCTAGAGTATCGTAAACAAATCTAAATAAAAGAATCCACAAATAGTATTTAGTATATACATAATACTAAATATTATGATTTGAAACTCAATACGCATATTCTCTAAATAAATAGATAAACTTATTATAATCGATTTTTCTATTATCATTGAAACCTTCACAATTTCCATTGAAATTAAAATGTTAAGTAAATGAATATTCCAACCAAATAAAAAACTAAAAATCAGTCCTATAATACCATAATACACAATAATTTGTATATAACATGAAGATACACAATAATTTGTGAGCTAAAAGAACAAAGTATTAGCGAATCTCACTTTTATGTAAAACTTACTCAAGTATACTAAATTAATGTCTATTGGTTTTTTTAACCAACCTATCAACAAATGTTCCACTTTTTTTTGTTATAAGAAACAGAAAATATCAAAAGTGGATGTCAAAAAGCCATCACGATAAATAAATTAGAGCATAGGAGAAATAAACATGTAAATAAAAGATATATTTAGTTTTAATTTAGATTTGACCAAAAAAAAATAGTTTTAATTGAGTTTTGACCAAGAAAAAAAAGCTTTAATTAAGTTTTATATTTTAAAAAATAATAAATAAGTTAGATGATGTGTCATGGAGAGAAGTGCTGATGTGTCACTCCCTTGTGAGGCACATTCACTCTTTATATAATAGATGATGTGACTGATTCTTACATTTGTATAGACGAAAATCCGAGGTTGGTTGTCCTTCCATAAAACTGGATTAACCTGAATTGTACGTGTATTTCAATTATTATTAGTTAGAAAAAACATAATACAGATCTTGTCAATAATTAAATAGTTAAGTAACTGGGGTTTGTAGTGACTTTATACTATAATTTTAGTCAGTATCGTGTGTGAGTTGTAGATGGAAAAGTAAATAAACTAAAGTGATTTACAGCAAAACCCGATTGGATGAAATCATCTCCGATCTGAATGTGAAGCCGAGCATTACTGAATTGGGTTGGCTTAACCTTAGAAGTGTTTATAGTTTATACAAACTTCCATTGTTGCTCCATTGTAACTCATTCCTGTATTCGTCATCCGACCCACCGCATAGTAATCCAATTCATTTCCATTCAATAACCAATTATATACTAATTATGATTTATAAATATATTAAAATTTCAATGGTTATTTTATTTTTAAAAAAGCAACTTACGTGATGTTGGTCGTAATGAACATCATTATTAGGATCATAAGTGGCAGTGTTCCAAGATCCACGAGGTTTATAATTATCTTCTAACGAGTTTAATCTCAAGAGTTCGTCTTTCTTGACTCTTTTTATAGGGACCGTGCCAACGGCACAACCCACACCATTCTCCCACAAGTAACCAAACCCGTTGTCAGTATTGTTTTTCTTTCTTTCTCTAATTCCATTCCATATTTGATGCATCTACGATATGTGTCGAAAACCCCAAAAAAATATTATTGTCTTTTTCGTTTCATGTTTCAAAGAACGAAAAGACAGAGAATGGATCCAAAATTGTACCTTGTAATGGTATGTGTGATTTTTATGGAAGGGTGATCAAATGCTGGTTGCTTATAGAATTCCACACATCCATATTGTTCTACATGTATAGTCTATTATCATTTGTAGCCATATATATGAATACATATATTTTTCATCAATGTATATATATAAACTACGAGAAGATTGTGAATATATTATATGAACCTTGATGAACTTGGCAGCGGGTTTGTTGATTGACTTTAGTTTCTTCTCGATTTTTAGATCTTCAAATTTAGACGAGCTCTTGGCTTCGACAAAGCCATTGTTATGACGTATAAATATATGACCAAAGAAAAAAGCACCAAGAACATCCACATCGCTGGGCTTCTCACTTCCATTTTCATCAACAAGAGAGAGAAGGAGGGAGAGATCGGGAATGAGACAGTAGATTGATTTTGAAGGAAAAAGATAATTAAATGATTAAATTATACGTGGAGAGACTAAATGGTAATACAGTTAATTCTCATTAATTCCGGAAAGACTTTTTTGTTCTTGTTTCAACTTTCAACAATTCCCCAGAGACTTACGCGTTAATATATACTGTTATCAGTTAACGGTTATTTCAGCTATGAATCAACGTTTTTTCTTTCGCAAACACACTTTTAAAATTATTTAGCCGGACAAACATACAAATAAACCAAGAGAACAACTTTCCATAAATTACAAACTTACAGCAATTTTCTTAACATGATCAGTATGGACTAAACAGCATGCCTGTGAATTTTTATATTTCAACCAAGCCCCTGAGTTCTTACTAGGTTTGAGGTTTTGGATAATCGGTTCGGTTCTGGTCATTTTTTTATTTTTGATAATTCAAGTATGAGATTTTAGAAAATATAAGAACCGAAACATTTTGGTTCTGTTTAAAATGTAAAAAATAACTGAAAATATTTTCAGATATTTTAATTATTTGTGTTTTTAATGAAATTTGGTTTGATTTTGCAATTTTGTTTTTAATTTTTGACAAAACATTTGTAAGATTATTTGAATGTCTTAGTTATTTGGGGCATTTCAATTATTTCAGCTTCTGAATACTCTAAAGACGCTGCACTATTTTCGGCAGTTTGACCACCACGGTTCCTTCTTGCTCCTCCTCTGATAAAAAACAGATCATTTTTTTTTTATTCTAGCTATAAGCTCTTTATACTTTCTTTGTAGATCTTGTAGAGTTATGAGAAAGTGAGAGCTCAAAAGCTCCATAGAAATTTGAGACCTAGGTCCCGTATTTCATGAAGGCAGATGCTTACAATTTCTCATTTAATGTATAATTGATATGGTGGGATATGGTTTAGGAGTATAATTTTATAATTTATTGGGGTGCGGCACTATATAGTCTAATTTAGGATTTCTTTTAGGAAAATGATAGTATGTCAAAATCGTAAATAAGTGAAATTTGATTTTGCGAATCATTTTTCAAATAACATGTTTTTCTGCTGTGTGCTAAACCTATTTTATCCGACGACAAGTTTTTTTTTTTTGGTCATCTGAAATGTATTATACGATCAAAGACGGAATACAAAGGTACTTTTTGACGTTGGAGAGGACTGAAACACAGAGGCTCTAAAGACCGCCACAAACGGGAAACCACCGACAAACCGTGGACACGAAGTCGGACTAAACCTAGCTATATTATATGATATCGTCTTATCTAGTTTTTAAAAATACGCGAAAAGCATCCACAAATTTACGATATGCCACTGTACATTTTTCAAAAATAAATGCAACAATTATGCTATCTACCTAATTAACTCTTTGACATATTTAAACCTTGTTTTAAATTAAGAATCACAAAAGCTTTATTTATTATAAAATTTAGTCAATATTATGTTTTTCAATTTCCATACAAAGATCTAATCACTTGTTTAGATTTTTCCCGGACCACCATAAAAGATTATATGGCCGACATTAGGAAATCCAGAATATAGCGTGTTTTCCACTTGATAGCCTCGCTTGTCGTCCGAAAACGACTCGACATAATCAACATTGCGATCCAATTTGTAATTAGCGTCAAGTATGGATATGCGTTTGACATATGCATCGTAAGTTATATGAAAATCTGGAAAATATCCATATCCCATTTGAGGACTTGGCAGAGATGCGCTGTACACTTCTCCTCCCCACTCGAGATTGTTTCCAGAGTTTTGATGAAACCTATGCGATGGCCAAAATCCGATTAGTGCTGCGTCCCTGCCAAACTGCAACCACCAATTTCCATTTGCTTGGTCCTGGTGTCAGAAATGATTAGTAGATTTTAACATTATACACTAAGAAACAGAGAGTAATTATGCATATTAAATTATGAATCATATTGACTACTAACTATTTTACAATTTAATGAGTACAAAAACTATACTTCTTTAATTTTGAAGAAGTGTACAGAGAAAATGAGTGCTAACAATTTGTACAACATAACTTGATCAGAATGAAATGGAATAAAAAAAACGAGAAGAACTATGAAGAAAACCTTGATTAGACCGAAGGTTTCATAGCGACTTTGCTTAGCACCACGAATAGAAACTGGCTTCAATGCTGTACCCATTGGAAAATCTTCACGAACACTTATCATTCCCACGTCACATTGGCTATTGTAACATGATTTTGCACCTGCCTGTCTCATCGATGTACGTATGTAAATTAATCATGTTACCTACATAATAGATATATTATAATGAATTTTGAAACGCGAACTTGCCAGCATGATCGATGTGACTGATTCTTACCTTTGTATAAACGAAAACCCGAGGTTGGTTGTCATTGTACAATACTGGATTTACCTGAATTGTAAAATCTATTAATTTGTTTGTATTCAATTATTTATTAAAGAACATAATACATATCTTGTCAATTATTAAATAGAGTTAAGGAACTGGGGCTTGTAGCATAATAGTTTATATTTTATACTATAATTATAATTAATTAGAATCTGTATATACGGGATTTATCATAAAATATTTTAAAACCTATAACAAAAAATTGGATCATTTGTGTCGAAATAAGATTGATAGATTTAAAACATATTACGGTAATGTTAGTTAGTAACTTAAAACATCAAATTTATATAGTAAGATTTTAGTTAGTATGGTGTGTGGATTGTAGATGGAAAAATAAAAGAAATAAATGACTTACAGACACACCGGTTTGGATGAAATCATCTCCCATCTGAATGTGAAGCCGAGAATTACTGAATTGGGTAGGCTTAACCATAGGAGCGGTTACACAAACTTCCATTGTTGCTCCATCGTAGCTCATTCCTTTTTTTGTCGTCCGACCCACCGCATACTAATCCAATTTATTTTCATTCGATAACCAAAGATATAATATACTCCCTCTGTTTTTAATTAAGTGTCATTTGGAGAAAATGTATATGGATGTATTAAATTCAAAACACATCCAGATACATCCAATTACGTTGCAGATACATTTCTCCAAACGACACTTAAATCAAAACGGAGGGAGTATGCTTTATAAATATATTAAAATTTCAATCAATAATTACGTTCTTTTATTAAAAGACGCAACTTACATGATGTTGGATGTTATGAATATCATTATTAGGATCATAGGTGGTAGTGCTCCAAGAACCACGAGGCTTATAATTATTGTCTAACAAGTTTAATCTTAAGAGTTCATCTTTTGTGAGTCTTCGTATAGGGACCGTACCAATGGGACAGCCCACACCATTCTCCCACAAGTAACCAAACCCGTTGTCAGTATTATTTTTCTTTCTTTCTCTTATTCCATTCCATATTGGCCGCATCTATATATGAGATATGTTGAAACCCCCCAAAAATATGTTACTGTTTTTTTGTTGTTGTTTCAAAAAGCATACAGACAGATAATGGATATGAAATTGTACCTTGTAATGGTATGTGTGGGTTTTCATAGAGAGGTGATCAAATGCTGGTTGTTTAAAGAAATCTACACATCCATATTGTTCTCCTTGTATAGTCTATCATTTATCATTTGCAGCCATATATATTAATATTTATATTTTTCATCAATATATATAGATACACAGAGGCGGACCCAAGGTGGGTCAGTTGACACCCCTAAAACAATATAAACATTCTTTGTAGAAAGAATTTTAAAAACTTTAACAGCTCAATTGGTTTAAATATCAATTGGTGACACTCCTAACCTGAGTTCAAATCTTCATTTGAACCATATTTTAGTTTTTCTCAATTTTTATTTGGGCTTAAAGCCCAATTTGTGTTATATATTTTGTAACCTAGACTTCGAAATTCATATCTATTTGGACTTCTCATATTTATTTAGACTTAAAACCCAATTTGTGTTGAATATTTTTTAGTCTTGACCTTAAAACTTTATTTTATTTTTGTTATTTTTTAATTTAAATTAAATATTATAATATATTAAAATAATTATAAAATAATTAATTTACTTTATGACCCCGGTAAAAAAAATTTCTGGGACCGCCACTGTATATATATATATATATATAACTACGAGAAGATTATGAAGATCTTATATGAACCTTGATGATCTTGACTGCGGGTTTGTTGATTGACTTTAGTTTCTTCTCGATTTCTAGATCTTCAAATTTAGACGAGCTCTTGGCTTCGACAAAGCCATTGTAATGACTTATATATATATGACCAAAGATGTAAAACGCCAAGAACACCCACATCAATGGGCCTCTCACTTCCATGTTCATCAACAAGAGAGAGCAAGAGGGAGATAGGGAGGGAGAGAGGGAGGGAGATAGTCGATTGATTTTGAAGGAGGAAAGATAATCTAAGGCTTTTTAGCAAAAAAAAAATGATAATCTAAGGCTTAAATAATTATACGCGGAGAGACTAAAATGGTAATACAATGAATTATCATTAATTATAGAAAGACTTTGTGGGTCTAAATGGTAACATAAATGTTGCTGAATTGGGGAGGAATATTTGAGGAAAAACAAAAATGATACCGGTTGGTATTTGCTGAATCATCTTGAGGATTGCTTCTAAAACTTTTTTTTTCAAAAAAGTTTGAGAAACTTTTCAAAAAGATTAAGTTTTTAAATTTTTAATTAATTAATTCCTTTTTAATTAATTACTGCTAGATTTTACCAAGAATGCTGGGATATTGTGGGCGGAGATGTCACCAAAGAGGTTCTACATTTCTTCGACTCTGCTCATATGAAAGAAAACTACAATCACACTAATATATGTATGATTCCAAAGATAAAATCACCATCAACATTAGCCGATTACAGACCTATAGCTTTATGTAACGTTTTTTATAAAATCATATCTAAAATTCTAGTTACACGCTTGAAGACTTTTCTACATACTATTGTGTCTGAAGCACAAGCTGCGTTTGTTCCGGGACGTTTGATCTCTGACAACGTTATGATCACCCATGAACTAATGCATTCTTTAAAAAGCCGAAAGCGTGTCTCACAAACGTATATGGCGATTAAAACTGATATGACGAAAGCATACGACAGAGTCGAATGGAAGTTTTTGAAAAAATCCATACGTGCTTTTGGTTTTAATACCAAGTGGATTACATGGATCATGGCCACGGTTAAAACAGTAACCTACTCGGTTCTCATAAATGGTAGCCCCTAGGGTAACATTCAACCACAACGTGGACTAAGACAGGGCGATCCCCTCTCGCCATATCTCTTTATACTATGTGCCGATGTGATGAGCCACCTTCTTGATCAAAACGTCAAAAAAGGAAAAACAAATGGAATTTTGATTGGAAATGGTGTCCCTCGAATCACACACCTTTTATTTGCGGATGATTCTCTATTCTTTTGCCAGGAAAATGAAAAGAATGTTTCTGCAATCCGAAATGTTTTCAAACTCTATGAAGAATGTTCCGGGCAACAAGTGAATCAAGCTAAATCAATTATTACTTTTGGATCTCGCATCCATGGACAAAAACAGCAGCGCTTGAAATCATTACTTGGAATCACAAATCATGGGGGTGGGGGAAAATATTTGAGTCTCCCGGAACGGTTTGGCCGGAAAAAAAAAGAGATGTTTTCAAACATCATCAACCGTGTCAAACAAAAAACTTCATCTTGGAGTTCCCAATTGTTATCACCTGCGGGGAAAGAAGTACTACTGAAATCAGTAGCCATCTCTATGCATGTATACTCTATGTCATGTTTCAAGCTACCATAACATGTAACAACGGAAATAACGAGTACCTTAACCCAATTCTGGTGGGAAAAACAATCACAATCACGAGGAATCCCATGGGTTGCGTGGAAACGGCTACACTACACAAAACATGAAGGAGGACTTGGCTTCAAGGACCTGGGAAAGTTTAATGATGCTTTGCTTGCGAAACAAGCATGGAGATTACTGGAGCATCCAAATTGTCTATTTTCCAGATTATACAAAGCCCGATATTTCCCGGATGATCAACTATTCGAAGCCAAAACAAGACCGTACCAATCTTACGGTTGGGCATCTATCCTACATGGTATCGAACTACTTAAAAAGATCACGCTCTATTATCGGAAATGGGTATCAAACTAGAATATACAAGGATAATTGGCTTCCTACCCACCCTCCTAGCTAGACCAGCCATTGGTGGGGAAGTGATTAACACCATCCTCGTCAAAGATATAATTACCAAAAATGGTTCATTTCAACAATGGGATACAAGATCAACCGCAGAATACTTAACGCCTGAAGATAGACTACTCGCAAGTTTCTTATATTTGGGCCAAGGAAATAAACAAGATCGGCTCCGATGGAATTACACCAAAAATGGTCAATACACAGTAAAATCAGGATATTGGTTCCTACGAAACCATCTGGATTTTCTGTTAGATGTTCCTGACACACCACACGGGGATCCTCTACTTAAACGTAAAGCATGGCAACTCCAAATCATGCCAAAAATTAAACATTTCTTATGGAGAATACTTTCACGTGCAATACCAACTACAACAAAACTTAAGAGTCGAGGCATTGCCATTGATGATATATGTCCAAGATGTGGTTTGGAACCTGAAACAATTCACCATCTTTTCTTTACATGTCCGGTATCTATCTCTACCTGGCGGATGTCAAAATCTCCTTTTAATTTCCTATCTATTCCCTCTCAAGATACGGAAGCTATAATACATCAGATAATTCAAGCCCAAGCAATGGTTGGAATATCTAATACAAATAAAATACTTCCGTTCTGGATCCTTTGGAGAATTTGGAAATCGAGGAATAACTTAATTTTCCAAAACAAAATAATACGGGTTAACAAGGACGTCAACAAAGCTTTAGCAGATGTAACCTAATGGATAGCTGCAACAGATATGCCGAATATATCCACTGCCCTTCCTCAACAAAAGAAATATTGGTCTCGCCCTTCACATGGACAATTCAAATGCAATTACGATGCTGCTTATAATCAAGAAACTCGCCAGGCTACTGCATGATGGATTGTATGAGACTGTTATGGACACAGCAAATATTGGTGATCAACTTCGATGGGAACAACGTCTTCATGCCTGGAAGCTGAAGGAAAATCCCTCCTAGTAACTCTACAAAAATTTTGGTGCATGGGGTATGATAATAATTGTTTCGAAGGAGATTGCCAGCTTCTTGTCAACCTGCTCCTCAAGGACGATCAAGACATAAACATCTCCAATTTATTAGATGATATTAAATTCTGGATGAATAAATTTCAATTTTTAAATATTAACTTTGTAAAAAGGGATTGTAACATTGCAGCTCATCTCCTAGCTCGCAATGGCCCGCCAAATAGAGTTTTTTTGTCAGGATGTAATTATCCACCTTCATGGCTAACAACAGCTTTGTATCATGATCATAACAATTCAATATAAATAAATATGTTTCCGACAAAAAAAAAAATCAATTCATTTTTAATTAGATTGCATGATAATTATTTTCTTATTATGGTTAGATTTTGTTGAAAAATAGAAAATAGAAGTAATTTATTATTGTTTTATTTCAAATTTTCGATATTTAGAAATTTACAAGATCACGAAAATAATTATTAATTTTAAATAAATAAAAAATATTTTGTTATTTTAAAAATAAAATACTTATAACTTTATAAATTTTAAATTATAATTTATAACATGAAACAAAAACATTGAAGTGGAAATTTTAAACTCTTGGCGAAATTGTTACTTTATTTTGTTTTTTGAATTTTTATGTTGTTTAATACATTAATAATACATTAAAAATATATTATTTTTTCACCTATATATTCACTTAATTAATATTTCTTAATAAATTTTTAAAAAACATTTTTTCAGCAATTCTGCAATTTTCTGTTACCATTTACGTTAGTAGTTATTCCGCTACATTCAGGCAAAAATTATAAACAAATTCTGCCAGATTCTTGAGTTACCATATTCACACTTTGTTCTTGGTTCAAAGTTCAACAATTCCCCAGACACTTATATGACAATATATTAATCAATTAACGTTTTTTCCTTGGTAAAACATACTTTTAAAATTAATTAGCCGGACGAACATAACCAAAGGAACAACTTTCCATAAATTACATACTTACAGCAATATTAATAAATCTATGATAATTGTTAGGAATAGAACCGTCCGTAGCTGTGAGAGAGAAAACAGATATTTGTATATTCGCTAAAAGATATCAATCCTAATATCAGTTATTAAATGATCACAGAAGCCACATGCATAAGAACGAAAATAAACGAAAATAGCTAATAGAAAATCTATCTCTAATAACCTAGTGAAATCGATCCTGAGATTTATGAAAAATGCGATTATTATTGAAATAGAAAGAGGGTTCTAAAAACTTCTCCAAAAAAAGTTACGTATGAAGTGATCTTCTCACTTAAAATATTGAAAAGCAAAGAACTTGAGAACAAAAGATAAAAAACGGAACAAATAAGAACTCGATGGCTGCTGCGTGAATGAGGCTGTTAAGCTCTACAATAGCGTATCTTCTTCTCAACCCTAGGTCGTTGGTTTATATAGGACTTCAAATACGGAAAAAAGCTCGAGATTTAAAATGATAAAAAGTCTTGGACAAGCAAAATGGGCTTGATTTGGGCTTGAGATCGACGCCTTGGCTGACCACGCCATGAAGGAAACTCGCCGCACCATGAGGGGCTGGTGGCGTGGTGATTGGTCTTTAGTTCCTTGGTGCATTCCTTCTCCGCAGCTGCATGTCATCTTCAATAATTTTGGCATAACTAGAGATCTAATCGTGAGATTGTCTCGAAACCACTTTGCTGCATGACGTGACTCATTCCTATCCATTGTCTCCAAAAATGAGCCATAGGAAGTTTGTGGAAGTTCTCTATATGATCTAATACTTCTGGTGGTCCGAATCTGTCCAAAATGCCATTTTGCTCCAAAAGATGTAATTTTCGCCCAAAATACCTAAAACGACTTTTAAAAGTAAAAAACTTGAAAATCACTTGAAAATCTTAGAAACCCGACTTAAAAAAACCTGAAATGAATCTTGAAATAATAGCTTATATGTGTAAAATATGGGTGTTATCAATCCTCGTCTTCATTTTTATAGGCGCATTAAGAAGCTGAGAAGACATTAAAAATTATGGGGATGAATATCATAGGCGGGAAAAGATCAGGGACCATTAGTGCAAATATGCACGCCTTGAGCCGCGCACAGGGGGACACAACTTCAAGAAGTAGGTTCGCAAAGCGTCATGATTTCAGGAAGAGTTAGTTTAATGAATTAGGTGGAACGTGAAGCGAGTTCAAAATTGCATCACAACTTCCCATTCAGCGGATGGATAAGATCATGCTGTGTGGACTCTTCTGCGGGCAGATGAAAGTGAGCCATGAAAGCCAAAAGTCATGTCATCAAGCCCAGAAGGATAGCGTGACCGCGACGGTTGCATAGAAGTCTGCAAATCCGCAAGAACGAGAACTCGGACTCGGTCGGTTCTGATCTCAGCATACCAATATCCCTTGTAAAAATCCACACAAAGAAGTAAGGGTAAAAATTCTCCAAAATCTGCCTTCCATAAAACAGGTCATCCACCCATACAGGGGCATATCTCATTTTGCAAATCCTCAGGGTCTCTGCTTTCTCAGCGTGGTCATTCAACCTTCTGGGGGCATATCTCATTTTGCATCTCCTTGGGATCTTTGCTTTCTTTGCGTGTTCATTCACCATTCCAGGGGCATATCTCATTTTGCATCCCTTCGGGGTCCCTGCTTTCTTTGTATGTTCATTCACCTTTCCAAGGGCATACCTCAGTTTTCATCCTTTCGGGGTCCCTGCTTTTTTTGCGTTTTCATTCACCCTTTCAGGGGCATATCTCATTTTGCATCCCCTCGGAGTCCTTACTTTCTTTGCTCGTACATTCACCCTTTTGGGACCATATCTCATTTTGCACCCCCTCGGTGTCCTTACTTTCTTTGCGCGTACATTCACTCTTTTGGGACCATATCTCATTTTGCACCCCCTCGGGGTCCTTCCTTTCTTTGCGCAAACTACCATGTGTGTTCTTGCAGGAAATAAAGATCTGTTAGAGTTCAACTCCCTGCTTCATTTCCGGCGACACCTGAAGTCTGGGGAAATTGGTGGGACCGGTTTTAGCGTGGCCAATCCTGAAGTGTCATGTCGACAAGAGGGCCCGCCAAACAGTACCCTACCTGCAGACCTCCGCAGGCACCGCGAGTGATGGGGCCTACGCCGACGGTAAAAGAAGGATCCGACGGTAGAAACCTTTATCGGTTCTAGAGGAGATGTGATCGGCCGGCGGGATTGGCGGAACCAATAGGAGGATGCGCCATAAGTGTATAAATAAGAGATTAATCAGATCGAGGAAGGGGTTGCTCGGGGGAAGGCCCAGAGAGGCACCTGTAGAGAGAAAAAACACCGTAAACTCTCGTAGCGACCAGCAAAATAGGGCCAAACGGATCATGTCTCGACCATGTCCTATGAGGTCTCGATATAAGGTTAGTGGACACTCATCACCACTTCAATGCCGTGAGAACCCTTCCATCTTCTCTCATGCCGGATAAAAGCATATGCGCCCCCGTTATATAAGCAGAAAAGCATTACGATCTTTGGACGTGATGCTTCACACAGAACCGTATAAACTTACCCTCTCGAGTACTTGTTCCCAGTTGTACATGTCTGACTTGGGCGTCGGAGAACCTTCGGTGGGAATCCTTTCTCGTTCCTCCCGGGGGTTGTTTAACTCGTATGTTAGTGATTTCAGGGTCCAAAGACTCGATTCGACACCAGCTGGAGTACAAATCATACCCCAGAGGACGGACCTGAGACACAAAGTTTAGCCATCCCACAGAGTACACAACCCCATTTGCATACGCAAAATGCTCCCGAACAACAACATAAAAATATACTTAATAAATAATCTATGAGATAACTAATTATCAAAGATATAAAGAAGAATATGCAACAAAAAAAAAGAACGTGAACAAAAAGGTATACAATATTTAAAAATACGGAAAAAGAAATTTAATCAGTCAAATCTAGGTGAAAAAAAACAAAAACTCAAAATGTTAAATAAAAAAATTAAAAATATATATTTTAATATTAGAATTTGGATAAATAAAAAGAGCATGAGGAACAAATAAATATTTATAAAATAATGTACGAAAAATATTACAAGAATGATCAACAAAATAAAAAATTAGTAAACAAATGAAAGAAAAGATTGATAATCAAAATAAACGTATAAAAACATAACACAAACTAAAGTATCAAATATAAAAAAGATCTAAAATAATATAGGTAGTTAAAATGAAAATATAAAAATATATTAAGTGTTCACAACTAAAATAAAACATCTGCCTGAACGTGTATTCTCTCTTAGTTTAAATAGAATATCAATTAAGATAGATTTATTGGAAGATATGACCATTAAAAATAGGGATTACTGCAAAAGAAACCTTCAAACTAATTTTTTTTTGAAAAATCAACTGTTTTCTCAGAAAAACGTAGGTCAATCCTATTACCTTAAAAGTAACCCACAATATAAGACCTCTCAAATTTAAAAAATAAATTCCAAAAATTTTAAACCGAACTTTCGAGCTCTTGAAGTTCTGAAGAGATGATGTTAGGTATGGTATAAACTTGTATAAGTATTAGCTAGCTTTAGTATTTCCGTTGGACGCAAGAGGCTAAGTCAGTTAACCGTAGCCGTATTTTAGCTCGGTTCATTGGTTTAGTTGTTATCTTGTATTAGTCCGGTTAAGTGTAAACCCTTATTGGTATGAAAGGGTATAAAACGGCATAGCTTAGGTTAGGTGGATCTTATCGTCACAAACAGAATCCGATCGTCTTCTTCACGAGTCGTCTCTGATCTTGAGAGCTCGTTATCTTCTGCTAGTGAATTTTCTGGACTGAGTCTAGCCCCAGAGAGTAGTTGATCATCTCGGTCGCGAACTCTGGGTGACCAAAAATCATGTGTGCTCCTGTTCTTACTTTCTTTCGTCTTTGATTGCTTGAGTGTGAGAGTGATTGGTGAGCTGAGCGATTCCGAGTGTTAATCCGTGAAATCAATTAGTCTTAGAATTGGATCTTGGCGCAATAAGTGGTATCAGAGCGAAGGTTGTCTTCGCGATGGCGACGAGATCAACAACAACGATGACGCGACAAGAGGTTTCTTGCTTCGATGGAAATGGCGATTTCTCGATGTGGACTACAAGGATGATGGCTCACTTCGGAGTAGCCGGATTAAAGGAGGTGATTCATAGCGACAATTTTGAGATCACTATTCAAGTTCCGAAGAGCGAAGTCAAGACCGTGACGGCGGAAGGCGTCATTATCCCGGAGGAAGCTGAGACGAAGGTGATTCTTGATCCTGACAAGTTAGAAAAGGATGAACGAGCACAAGATATGATCATCGTCAACATCAGCGATCAAGTCCTGAGAAAGATCAAGCACTGCACAACGGCTGCTTCGATGTGGTCGCTCCTCGACAGGTTATACATGTCGAAATCTCTCCCTAATCGGATCTTCGTTCAATCGCAGTTTTACACCTTTAAGTGTGATGGATCTAAGCCGATTGATGTTAACGTGGATGAATTTCTAAAGATTGTGGCTGAGATGAGTAGTTTGAATGTTACGGTGTCTGATGAGATTCAGGCGATCGTTTTCTTGAGTTCTCTTCCGTCTAGTTATGATCAGTTGAAGCATACTCTCAAGTATGGAAAAGAATCGATATCTCTAGAAGAGATTATCTCTGCAGCTAGGTCTAAGCAGAGAGAACTGTCAGAGAAGGCTAGATTGGATAAGGGAGCTGCTACGGTATTGTATACTAATGAAAGGGGAAGGTCTTCACAGAAAGATTCACATGGAAATCGAAATGGAAGGAGCCGGAGCAAGTCAAAAGGAATAAAGGTGACTTGTTGGTACTGCAAGAAAGAAGGACACATCAAGAAGGATTGCTATGCGCGGAAAAGAAAGATGGAAAGTGATGATGATGAAGGCGAGGCAGCTGTGGCGATTGAATCTGTGGAGGTCATGGCTGCTTCAGATGATGATTCGCGTGATAACTGGGTAATTGATTCAGGCTGTACACACCATATGACGTCTAGGAGGGACTGGTTCGTGAGTTTTGAAGAGAAAGGCAAGAGCAGGATACTGCTTGGAGATTTTCACACAGTTGAGACCATGGGTACAGGGACTATTCGAATCAACACTCATGGTGGATCAGTGAAGCTGATGCACAACGTCAGATACGTTCCAACTCTCAGGAGGAACTTGATATCTACGGGGACCCTCGACAAGCTAGGATTTGTTCACTCAGGTGGAGATGGAAAGATCAGGTTTCACAAGAATGACAAGTTTGCTCTTCAAGGAATTTTGAGAAATGGTCTTTACATTCTGGATGGAGAGACAGTTACTGAAGAAGTTTGTCAAGCTGAAGGGTCGAAGGTGCAAGTTCCACTGTGGCACAGCAGGCTAGGTCACATGAGCTACAAGAACCTGCAAATATTGGTTAAGGAGGGAAGTCTGAAGAAGAAAGACATTGGCAAAGAAGTGTTCTGCGAGCACTGCGTCATGGGCAAATCAAAGAAGGTAAGTTTTGGTTCAGGTAAACATGATACAAAATTTGTTCTTGATTATGTTCATGCAGATCTTTGGGGCTCTCCGAATGTCCAACCATCCATTTCAGGTAACCAATATTTTCTGTCTATCATTGATGATCACTCTAGAAAGGTTTGGATTTGTTTTCTTAGAACAAAGGATGAAACTTTTGCTAAGTTCTGTGATTGGAAGAACCTTGTTGAGAATCAGGTAGATAGGAAAGTGAAATGTCTTAGGACCGATAACGGTCTAGAATTTTGCAACCATGCGTTTGATGAGTTTTGCAGGAAACATGGAATAGCAAGGCACATAACGTGCACCTATACTCCTCAACAAAATGGTGTTGCTGAGAGGATGAATCGTACCATTATGGAGAAGGTCAGATGTCTGTTAAGTGAGTCTGGTCTTGAAGAACGGTTCTGGGCTGAAGCTGCAACAACTTCAGTGTACGTCATAAATCGATCTCCTTCAGCAACCATTGGATTCAAGACACCCGAAGAAATCTGGTTAGGCAAAAAGCCAGGATACAAGCATATGAAGAAGTTTGGGGCGCTAGCTTATGTTCATCAGGATCAAGGAAAGCTGAAGCCAAGGGCAGTCAAGGGTGTCTTCATTGGGTATCCTCCAGGCACTAAGGGATACAAGATATGGTTACTAGACGGGGAGAAGTGTGTGATCAGTAGGAATGTCAAGTTCCAGGAGGATCAAGTATACAAAGATTTAGCAAGGAGTGACGGTGCGTCAATAACAGTTGCACCAAGGAGAGAAGTTGAACCAGAAGAAGTCTATCTTAATTCTCCTGCTGTATCTAAATCCCGAGATAAAGATGGTGAAACTTAAGATCAAGGTGGAGTTCCTTGCGAGTTAACGGATGACAGTGATACTGAACATCAACCATCAGGGTCAACTGAGATGGAGGGACCAATTGCACCAAGTCCCCAAGCTGATCAAGCTATCAGAAATCGTCCTAACAGACAAATTGTGCTTCCAGCAAGATTTCAGGATTACGTCTTGGGTGAAGGCGAGGAGGTAGCATTCGCTTTATCAATGGCCGAGTTGATGTATGTAGATTAACCAGAAGATTATCAGGAGGCCAGGGCTAGTAAAGATTGGGTAAAGTGGAACGGTGCTACAAATGAAGAAATGGACTAATTATGGAAGAACAAGACATGGGTTCTGGTTAAAAGACCGAAGGATAGGAAGATTATCAGCTGCAGATGGCTATTCAAAGTCAAACAAGGAATAGAAGGGGTCGAGCCAGACAGGTTCAAGGCTCGTCTTGTTGCAAGAGGGTTCTCTCAGAAAGAGGGAATCGATTATCAAGAAGTCTTCTCCCCAGTGGTTAAGCATGTTTCAATCAGGACACTGCTATCTATAACAGTGAATCAAGACTTAGAGCTCGAGCAGATGGATGTCAAAACCGCGTTCTTACATGGAGACTTGGAAGAAGACTTGTACATGTATCAACCAGAAGGTTATGAGGATCAGCACAAGAAGGATTACGTCTGTTTGCTCAAGAAGTCCCTCTACGGGTTGAAGCAATCTCCGAGACAGTGGAACAAGAAATTTCACGAGGTCATGATGTCTCAAGGGTTCATTCAAAGTGAGAGAGATCACTGCATGTATGTGAGAGAAGTTGCACCGCAAGAGTACATATAGTTGTTGCTGTATGTAGATGATATGTTGCTGGCAGCGAAGCACATGTCAGACATACAGAAGCTTAAGGAGCAGCTAAGTTCCAACTTTGAAATGAAGGACTTAGGGGCAGCACGTAGGATACTTGGCATGGATATCTTCAGAGACAGAGAAAAGGGGATCCTGCGGTTATCTCAGTCGGTTTACTTGAAGAAAGTGATTGAGAACTTCAGAATGGAGGATTCCAAGAGCTCAATGACTCCCATTGGTGCTCACTTCAAGTTGTCGTCAGTCAAGGATCGTGATGAGATCATTGACACAGAAACTACGCCTTATGCGTCAGCTGTAGGTAGCATTATGTATGCAATGGTGGGTTCTCGGCCAGACTTGGCATATGGGATAGGCCTGGTTAGTCGGTTTATGAGTAAGCCTGGTCAGGTTCACTGGGAAGCAGTTAAATGGCTTCTCAGGTACATTAAAGGATCCGCAGGTCTACAATTGGAGTATATGAAGGATAAAGATTTGCAGATACAAGGCTACTGTGATTCAGATTTTGCAGCTGACTTGGATAGAAGAAGGTCTACGTCAGGCTATGTATTCACAGTTGGAGGCAACGTGGTGAGCTGGAAGTCAAGTTTGCAACCAATGGTGGCGTTATCTACGACGGAAGCGGAATACATTGCTTTGACAGAAGCTGTGAAAGAGGCGATATGGCTCAAAGGGCTGCTTGAAGATTTCGGTTTCAAGCAGGATGCAGTGAAGCTGTGGTGCGATTCTCAGAGTGCCATATGTCTTTCAAAGAACAGTGTGTTCCATGAGCGCACTAAACACATAGCTGTGAAGTATTACTTTATTCGGGACATCATTGATGGAGGTGAAGTGGAGGTACTGAAGATACACACAAGTAGGAACCCAGCCGATATCTTGACGAAGGTGGTTCCGGTGGGCAAGTTTAAGTCAGCCTTAGACTTGCTCAGAGTTACCCAAGCTTGAATAAGCCGGTGACTGGCTAGACAATGAAGTCCAGAAGGTGAATTCACTGAAGAGCAAGAATTGAAAGATAAGAAGACTCAAAGGATGGAATGAAGTTTAGCCCAAGGTGGAGAATGTTAGGTATGGTCTAAACTTGTATAAGTGTTAGCTAGCTTTAGTATTGCCGTTGGACGCAAGAGGCTAAGTCAGTTAACCGTAGCCGTATTTTAGCTCGGTTCATTGGTTTAGTTGTTATCTTGTATTAGTCCGGTTAAGTGTAAACCCTTATTGGTATGAAAGGGTATAAAACGGCATAGCTTAGGTTAAGTGGATCTTATCGTCACAAACAGAATCCGATCGTCTTCTTCACGAGTCGTCTCTGATCTTGAGAGCTCGTTTTCTTCTGCTAGTGAATTTGCTGGACTGAGTCTAGCCCCAGAGAGTAGTTGATCATCTCGGTCGCGAACTCTGGGTGACCAAAAATCATGTGTGCTCCTGTTCTTACTTTCTTTCGTCTTTGATTGCTTGAGTGTGAGAGTGATTGGTGAGCTGAGCGATTCCGAGTGTTAATCCGTGAAATCAATTAGTCTTAGAATTGGATCTTGGCGCAATAGATGATTTTCCAATCATGCTAATTGAATGATTTGTAAACCAAAACTCTTATATTAGTTAAAATTAAAACGGTATATTATAAACCGTTGTTCTGATGGTTGTTGACGCGTCATATTTCGACATATCTTTCCTAAAGAGAGTCGCGAAACTTGTGTCAAAGACAATCGACGTATCAATGTTAGCTAAAACTTGAACTTCCTTTTTTGATTTACAAAGAGATTATGAAGGAAAGGAAGAGAGCTGATTTTATTTTTATTGATTTACAATGAAATTTTGTATGATCTGGTTTTCTCCATTGAAGAAGCGAAGAAGAAGAAGGACGAAAAGGGAAAAAACAAACCCTAAATCAGAAAACCAAGGACCATGAACCAACAGTCATGCGTAATTTATTGGGGAATATAAACTTACGAATGTAATTACTATATACTTATGTGTAGTTTTAGTAATTTACAATATTTTAATTAGGTCAATCAATAAGAAAATATTTATACCAATCTAGGTTTCTTGTCATGGTATCAGAGCTTAACATATAATTTTAGGTCTTTCGATCCTCTGCCACCCATATTGATTTTTTTTCAATCTTCTTTCTTTTTGACCTTAGTCTTACGATCATTATGTCGTAATAATTTTCTAACTAAACATGGTTTTCGATGAATCTAGTGGTGTTAAAGACACCTCGACTCTTACACCACCGTAACCTAGGGTTCGACCCGTCGATACATCGACACTTCGCCGGATCGACCCGTCGATACATCGACACTTCGTCGGATCGACCCTTACGACCTATCCTCAGGAGACAATCATGGATCTATCATCTCTCAACCTCAACTTTGGGGCCCTAATTACCATGAATGGGCTCTGAATATTTTCTTAGCATTATGCGCAAGGAAGAAATTTGGGTTTGCTGATGGTAGTATTCCTATGCCTCTTGAAGACTCGGAAGATCTCAAAGATTGGTGGGCAAACAACGCTATGGTTGCGTCATGGATCAAACTCACAATTGCTTCTGATCTCAGTAGCTCGTTGTCTCATCATGAGATTGCTAGTGATTTGTGGACCTAAAGACAGAGCTTGCTAATTGCCAACAAAGAGGTTCTGCAATTGAATCATACTATGGAAAGCTTACAAGACTCTGGACAAGTCTGGCTGATTTCCAGCATACAAAAACAGCTAAAGAGATTGCACGTGAACGGGAAGAAGATAAGCTACATCAATTCTTGATGGGGCTTGATGAGACTATGTTTAGAGCTGTAAAATCTTCATTAATATCACGTGATCCTCTCCCTTTGGTTGACGAAGCATATCAAGTGGTCACGCAAGATGAAGACTCTAAACGTGCAAGTCGTTCGATGGAAGAACGAAACGATGTCGTCAGTTTTGCTGTGCAAACTGCGTCT
Source organism: Alliaria petiolata (assembly GCA_020283515.1). Classification (NCBI taxonomy): domain Eukaryota; kingdom Viridiplantae; phylum Streptophyta; class Magnoliopsida; order Brassicales; family Brassicaceae; genus Alliaria; species Alliaria petiolata. Next base: position 54,396,935 of record JAHZTW010000004.1, on the reverse strand, counting down.
CGCCAACGCGCACCAGCAAAGCTTCGTGATCCCTCAACATTATGCACACTTTGTGGAAGACAAGGCCATCTTGCAGTGAACTGTTTTCACAAAATTGGCTATCCTCATTGGTGGGGCGACAGACCTCGCTCGAAGCTTCCATATACACAACCAGAAGTTTCGAGTGCTCCTGCTCGTACTTGTCCCTCCTCAATTCAGCCACCACCACCTGCTCGTCGCTTGGAACCTGCTCGCGTGAATCAAATATCTGCTTCCGCTCCGTTTAACGCTTGTTCATATGCTAAATGAAAGCAACTCAAACACTACGAATCGTCTTTTGGGTACGTATTTTTATGAATCATGGATTATTGACACTGGTGCTTCCAATCACATGACTGGTAGTATGGAGTTTCTCTCTCACATTTGTGTTATGGCCCCCATGAGTATCAAATTACCTGATGGCCGGTTTACTACCGCGAATAAACAAGGGAAAGTTTTCTTAGGATCTTATCTTTCGTTGGTTAATGTCTTCTTCGTTGATGGCTTACCGTGTCACCTCATATCTGGGTCTCAGTTGACTAGAGAGAACAGTTGTATCGTCCAAATATCTGACAAGATTTGTGTTGTTCAGGACCACACCACACAAACGCTGATTGGAGCGGGTGAACAGCTGAGTGGACTATTTTTTTAGAGGCATAGCGAGTGTGGCAGTGACACGAGCTTTGGAGACACAACCCAAGGATGTTTGGCATCGTCGCTTAGGTTATTGATATATCATGGTTTTTACCCGTTTTTAGACCATGATATAAGTCTTTTTATAGAGTCTTTTGGTATTTTTAGAGTCCTATTAGAGTCTTTGCAGGTTGGACTACGTTTGGAGCATAATTGGAGATTTTGGATCATTCTGGAGCATTGTGGAAGAAGCTGCAAAGTGATGAAGTCAGAGAGCCAGATTTTGGAATGAGTGTCGATCGACACTAATTGGTGTCGATCGACACCAATCGTGGATTCCTAAAACCGCCTGATTTTACAAGTCTTGAAGAAAAAGGAAATTTGCCCAGAAGATTTCCTTATTTACAAAAGTGCTCCAGCTCGTGTTTTAGCCTATAAATATAGTTTTTCAGCCATTGTTTAGGCTACACAATAATTTTAGAGAGAGATTTTAGAGAGCTTTTGGGGAGATAAATCCTATACTCTGTTCTTGAGAGATTTTGAACCCCTTTATTTCTTCTATTGATTTCTTTCATGCTTTCTATTCAAATTATGATTTCTGTTTCATTAATCATGTCTGAGTAGTTTGCTAGTTAGGTTTAGGGTTTTTCAAAGGTGATTGATGAATTGTTAGGTCAAATTAAATTGTTAGGATAAAATCATTAGAGTTCTTCATCTGGATTTGTGTTTAATGCTTATTCTAGCTTCATGACCTAGAATCTGATCTTAGGTTAATTAATAGATGCGAGAGTATTATTGATTGCCTGAACTAATGTTAGATGAGCAAAATACCTATTCGCAAAGAGATTTGGTTTAGGGTTTTGTGAACAATTGAACCTGAACTTTAATGCTTGTTTGAATTGATAGGATTTGCAAAGAGATTTGGAATTCTAGGGTTTAGACATAGATAATCTTCGCAGCGAGAGTTGGTTGATTTTACATTAGTGTTTCGAGTTCTAGAACAGTTCTTCATAATTCCTAACATTCTGTCTAGACCTGCAATTTAGATCACCTGAGAATTTCCCTGAACCTAGCGTTTCGTCTCCTGAATTTACTAAGTTTTAAATTGCTTTCTGTTTCTAGTTTTACATTCTCACTTAGCCTAATTCGAAATTAGAAATTCGCTGTGTGACTATCCCTTCTCTGTGGATTCGATCCCTAAGTACTACAACTGATCTCTTAATTTGAGAGAGTTGCTTAGGGTAAATTTGACCCATATCAAATTTTGGCGCCGTTGCCGGGGAAGGAGATTAGTTGCCTACAGATTTCTAGTATTAGAATTTTGTCTAGGTTTTTATTTTTGTTTTTGTTACTGATTTAGTTTCTCATCTTTGGTTTCAGGTGCATGCCCAGTACCAGAAGCAACAAGGAAGAGGAACTAGTCCCATTGAACCAGGAGCTCGGTCATCTCGAACGCACAAACCGAGCATCTGCTCGAGCGTCGATCGACACAGAGAGCATCGATCGACACCATACCTTAGTGTCGACCGACACCGCTTGTATCGATCGACACCAGACGCAGACTGAGATGGCAGAACCACTGATCCTAATGCGCAACGAGGCTGGCGACTTTGTCGACCTACAGGGCAACAGAAGGAACGCCCAAGGACATAGACTTGATGAGGCTGGCGCCGTCATAGTCGAACCGGCGATACAAATCGCCGGTGCAGAAGCTGGACGTGGAAGAACACTTGGCGAGTACAACCGCCCAGACCAGTTCTATGCTAATAGAGCTGCGATCCGTCCTCCTGCATTTCAGAGGAATGACTTCGAGCTGAAGCCTGCTTACTACACTTTAGTGGCTCAGCATCCCTTCCATGGTCTTCCTAATGAGCACCCTATGGACCACGTTGAGAGATTCGAGGACTTAGCCTCAAGCATCAAGGCTAATGGAGTTACATATGATTATCTCTTCTGCAAGCTTTTCCCTTACTCGCTTGCTGGAGATGCATCATACTGGCTGAAGCAGCTGCCACCAGGATCCTTGACTACATGGGAAGATACAAAGAATGCATTCCTTTGCAATTTCTTTGATGATGCGAGATCCGAGGAGCTGAGGATGAAGATCACTACATTCTCTCAAGGACCCACTGAAGCATTCAAAGCTTCTTGGGTGAGGTTCAGATCTTACCAGAGGGACTGTCCACATCATGGATTCAGCGAGCCGCAGCTTATCGGTATCTTTTACCGAGGGATCGATTGGAGGTACCAGATGGCCCTAGATGCTGCGAGCAATGGCAACTTCAACACAAGATTTCCAGAAGGTGCGGTAGAGCTTATAGAGAATTTGGCCTCTAGTAACAGCACCAAGAACGCAGACTTCGAAAGAAGACAACACGCTGGAGTGAATGGAGGAGCCCATATCGCTGAAGTCAACAGGAAGCTGGACAACGTACACAATCTCTTGGTGGGAAAGAGGCAAGTTCAGTTTGCTGCAGAAGTGGAGACCTTTGAGCCAGAACAAGAAGAGGTTAACTTCATCAATGGTGCTGGATTTCAAGGTCAAAGGTTCAGCAATCAGCAAGGCTATGGTTCTTCTTACCAGAAGCCTTTTCAGAACAACAACTTCCAGAGAAGCTATGGTTCTTCTTCTTACCAGAAGCCTCCTGCACAAGACAACAAGATGGAATCTATGATAGAACAGCTTCTAGAAGGGCAACAGAAGATGACAGTGGCCTTTAATGGGAAGATTGACACATTATATCAAGATGTGACTGGAAAGATGGACGCCATGTACCAAGACTTGAATGGGAAATTCGAATCTCTGAACAACCATGTCAAGAAATTGGATGTTCAAGTTGCTCAAACCGCAGAAGCTGTTCATAGGCAAGAAGGATTTCTTCCTGGGAAGACTGATACAAATCCCAGACGCCATGTGAATGCAATCACGACAAGGAGCAGAAGCAAGATGGAACCAGAGGAGAAGGAGAATCTAAGTGCTGAAGACCTTGTGGAGTTGGAGGAAATTGAAAAAGAAGCTCCGGACGCCCCTGCAGATCCAGTGTCGATCGACACAGGAGAGTGTCGATCGACACCCGAAGAACATCGCGAAATCAAGAGCTCGAGCCCGTGTGTCGATCGACACAAGGCTGGTGTCGATCGACACCCTATACAGACATCGCTGGATCGAGCTGCAGCTTTACCATCTCAAGAGGAAAAAGTGTACAAGCCTAAGATACCCTACCCCCTGCCTCCCAGAAAATCTAAACAGGAGAGAGAAGAAGCCAGATGCAAGGAGATGATGGATAAGCTGATGATTGAGTTACCCCTAGTTGATGCAGTCAGACTTTCACCTGCATTAAGAAGATATGTCAAGAGAATGGTTGTCAATGGCATTAGTCCTGAGGAAGGAGCATTGCTTACCAGAGAAGTGACTGCAATTCTCTTGAACATAGTTCCAAGGAAGAAGAAGAAGGTGTGGGTTTCTGAACAAGTCAGTGCTGTGATTCAGAGGAGGATTCCAGAGAAGTTACCAGATCCAGGGAACTTTGTGCTAGATTGCTCAATCTCAACAGGAAGGTTTCCTCGCTCTCTCTGCGATCTAGGTTCAAGCATCAACTTGATACCATACTCAGTTGCTGTTCGACTTGGAATGACTGTTTTCAAGCCAACCAGAATCTCCCTTGTCCTAGCTGATCGATCAAAGAGAATCCCAGAAGGTGTTCTAGAAGATGTTCCCCTGAAGATTGAAGGCTGCATGATTCCTACAGATTTTGTGGTTTTGAAGTATGATGAAGAACCTGCAGATCCTCTTATTTTGGGAAGATCATTCTTGGCTTCAGCTGGTGCCATTATTGATGTGAGGAAAGGGAAAATAGAGCTTGACTTGGGTGATGTTGTCATGAATTTTGACATGGACAAGTTAAGGGGACCTTCCACCATCGATGGTCAATCGGTTTCAGTAGAGTCACCCATGGATCAAGACCCAATCATGGAGCATTCAGACGACACTAATGCTGGGAATGTCAAGGAGCTGGATTCTAAAGAGCAAGTGAACAAACTGGTTGTTCAAGAGGCATTAGATGAGAATTCTGAGAAAGTTGTTGAAACTCAATATTGGAGTGGAAACAATCATATCTTCAAGACTTTGGGCGAAGATGAAGCTCTAATCAATGCCAAGTTGATGGAGAAAGACGTTTTCATCATGGAGACAAGGATTGCGAAGCTGAATTGCAGCAAAACATCAGAGATTCGAGCTACAAAGATGGTGTAGATCGACACTACGAGTGTCGATCGACACCCTTCGCGGATCATACCAGAAGCTGTTTCCGATGCTGCAAATCCATCATGTGCTGTCAAACAGACTACTCCACATCCTTCTGCCCAGAAACCTCGAAGGAAGCAAAGGTACGCACACCCTGGAATCAATTCCAAACCCCCTGATCTTATCAATAAGAATACCAAAGGTTCAAAAACTGTTTCACACTTATGCAAGCCACAAGATTTTCGTAGAGGGCTTGGTATTTCTTTTGATGATGCTGCAGGAAAAAGAAGTGTTCCACCCGAAGTCAAGTCCCACCCTGCTGCTGTTCCTCATTTCCTTGGTCGCTTTCATGAACCTACTGCATATACACCACCATGGATGAGAAGAAATTCGTCTGGGATGCACTCAATGCCACCCTCTGATCCACCAGACGTCTGAAACCCGACACAGTCAAACTAATGACTGAAAACGAGCGCTGAGTGGGAGGCAACCCACTGTTCCGTACGTTTTTCTTTTTATTTTGTTTTGATTTTACTTAAGTCCTAGTTTCAGTCAGTTGAAAAAAGGGCGACATTAGACTCAACACAGACCAGTGTCGATCGACACCACGCGCATACGAAGGTAAGTCTTCTATCTGGTCTTTTAAGTTGTTTCTAATCTTTCTTTTAACCAACTTCGAGCTTGATAACACTGGGGACAGTGTTGTTTAAGTCTGGGGGAGGTGATTACTGACTTTGTGCTTTGTTTTGAGAGTCAAAAACTTTTGTTTTATTGAGTCAAAATCAGTTGGAACTTTCAGTTTTTCTAGGAACTAACCACAGGAAGTTCACACTTGAAAGAACCATTGCTATAGTAGTTAGCTGCGGGTCTTACTAAGTAGAAAGCTGCAAGTGGAATCAGTCTAACAGGGCGAGTTCAGATCCCCTTATAAAAACTAGGGATGCGCAGAACTTGATTCCTCTTTCAGTCTGAACAGATAGGCAATTGCAGTCTCTCCTTGATCTTCCCTTGAGAAAAGAAAGAAAAAGAGTTTAAGTCTGGGAATAGTGCCTTGTCATGAGCCTGTCTCCTCACAAGGAACAATATTAGTGATGCTCTTGAACACGTCTCCTCACAAAGAACACAAGTAGAGAGTAGCACTATTTCCAGAGATTTCATAAGAAAAAGAAGAGTCAATGAAAAGATCTTAGAACACCCTGAAAATGGGCAGAAGTTAACTAAGGGAAGAGAAAATAGGGGAGCTGCATGAGAATGTCGCTTGTTCAGGCACTAAGGAAGGGCAAAGAATCTGTAAAGTTCTGTGGCAATACCACTGTTAGAGTTCGAAAATTTACCAAGGAAAGGATCTGGATTCAAACTGGGAGATTGCTAAGCTTGTGGTAAGTACACTGAACTTTCCTAAGGTTGGCTCTATATAATGTGGATTCAAAAAGTGTTAATCAATGTGGCGTTCTGAAGAGGTACTCGAAAGTTCCTGTTTTCAAACTTGTACTTCATTTTAAGTTTCTGTTTTGCTTGAGGGCAAGCAAAAGCTAAGTCTGGGGGAGTTGATATATCATGGTTTTTACCCGTTTTTGGACCATGAAATAAGTCTTTTTATAGAGTCTTTTGGTATTTTTAGAGTCCTATTAGAGTCTTTGCAGGTTGGACTACGTTTGGAGCATA
>JAHZTW010000004.1:54219756-54389465 GCA_020283515.1 Alliaria petiolata | reverse complement strand
AAGAACGGATCTTCATTATTCCTAACATTCTGTCTAGACCTGAAATTTAGATCACCTGAGAATTTCCCTGAACCTAGCGTTTTGTCTCCTGAATTTACAAAGTCTTTTAAATTGCTTTCTGTCTTTTAATTTAATCTTTTTACCTAGCATAATCTGAATTTAGAAACCTTAGAGTAGCATCTACTTCCCTTGGGATTTCGATACCCCTTATACTACGATTGCATTTATTGTGCACTTGCAGTAGTTTTATTAGGATAAAACCTGAGCCCTATCAGTTATCCAGCTTCTAAGAAAATGGAGATGCTGCATTTATCAAATTCTATAAATAGTAATAGTTTTGATTCCAAGTCTTGCGACATTTGTGTTCGTGCGAAGCAATCTCGCGACTCTTTCCCTTAGAATATTAATCAAACCTCACTAACTTTTGATTTAGTTCATTGCGATCTATGGGGTTCGTATCGGACTACGTCTCTGTGTGGCTCACGTTACTTCATTACGATTGTTGATGATTTTTCTCGAGCAATTTTGATCTATTTACTGCCGAATAAAATCGAAACTGCATCGATTCTAAGAAATTTTTTCGCAATGGTTTAACAGGCAATTTGATTGCAAAATCAAAAAAAATAGGAGCGACAATGGATCTGAAGCGTTTGCTGATGAAAGTTGGCGCAAGGCAGTACGGCGTGAGATTGATTCTCTTTAAGAACGGGGTACTTTGATAGTGGAATATTTGCCTCTGGGTAAGAAAGCTCTCGGTTGGAAATGTGTTTTACTATAAAGTATAAAGCTGATGGTTCCTTAGAACGGTATAAGTCACATCTGGCCGTTCTTGCAAATAATCAAATTGAAGGTCTTGATTATGATGAAACATTCGCCCATGTTTGTAAGATGGTTTCTGTTCGTTCGTTCTTGGATATTGCTGTTGCAAGTGATTGGGAAGTACATCAGATTTATGGTCACGATCCATTTTTGCATGGCGATTTGACTAAAGAAGTATTTATACGTTTTCCTCCTGGTTTTCGTACCGAGGATAAGAATCAAGTATGTCATTTGCATAAGTCTCTCTATGAACTTCATCAAGCTCCTCGTTGTTGGTTTGCAAAACTTACAACTGCTCTTGAGGATTATGGGTTTATACAGTCTATATCCGATTATTCTCTGTTTAAGTTCGAGCAGGGTTCTACACGTTTGCATATCCTTGTCTATGTGGATAATCTCATCATTATGGGTAGCTCCCTCGCTGTCATAAATGAAGTATTTCTTGGGCATTGAAGTTGCAGGTAGTCCCTCCGGTATGTATCTATGTCAAAGCAAATACATTCTTGACATTATTTTTGAACTTGGACTTCTTGGTGCAAAGGCGATATCACATCCCATTGAACAGAATCATACACTTCCTTTGGCGGGTGGTGACTCTCTTCCTAATCCCACTTCGTATCGTCGGTTAGTTGGCAGGCTTATCTATCTTCGTGTGACGTGAACTGAATTGTCATACGCTATTCATATTCTTTCTCAGTTTATGCATGATCCAAAGCCTGCTCATTGGGATGGTGCGATTAGAGTTGTCTAATAGTTGGAAGGGAAATCCGGGTCAGGGAATTCTGTTGCGCGCTAATATGGATTTGAATCTTGCCGTTTGGTGTGACTCAGATTGGGTGGGCTGTGTTTTGTCACGTCGTTCTCTCACTGGTTGGTTCATTCAGTTAGGTGGGTCTCCAATCTCGTGGATCACGCTCAGGCAAAGGGTGGTTTCGCGCTCCTCTATTGAGGCTGAATATCAAGCAATGGTTGATACAGTGAGCGAGGTTTTGTGGATTCGGGAATTGCTTAGCACATTGGGTGTGGACTGCTCTGCTTCGGCTACTCTTTACTGTGATAATCAATCCGCTATTTACGTTAGTGCCAATCCGGTTTTTCATGAATGTACTAAACATGTGGAGTCGGATTGTCATTTTATTCGTGACGAGATTGTGCATGGCGTCATCAAGACCTGTCATGTATCGACTATCTAACAGCTTGCAGACAAATTCACGAAGGTTCTTGGACTGAAAAAGTTCAAAGCTTCCATTCACAAGTTGAGTATTTGTGATCTCCATACTCCAACTTGAAGAGGGTATTGGAGAATATAAGCTTATGAATGTAATTCCTATATACTTATGTATAATTTTAGTAATTTACCATATTGTAATTAGGTTTATCGATATGTATATAAGGCATAGCCTTAACATCTTAATCAATGAAAAAACCTTTCTACCAATCTAGAATTTTTGTCACAATTTCGTTCCGGAAGCGTAGCGTATATCTAGGGATTTGTTAGTTTCGAAGTAATTCACGAGAAGAAGAATTTGTCCCAAATCGATTTAGGAGATGAGAGCGAATGAGAAGAAGGATTTGTGACAAATCGTTATGTGTTTTTCTAAATGTTCTGTGTTTTTTTTAACGCTGGAATTTCATTCAGTCATGGGCTAAAATCAAAGTACATGATAAACAAGATACCAAATAAAGAAGACAAAGGGAATAGAAAAACACTCGACACTAGTAGGGCATCCAAAAACAAAAGAGGACTATCCTCCACAAGGAGAAATCTTATCTCCTCAACCGAGGCCACATGGATAAAAGGACAAGGCACCGTTGGAGTAACTGAGAGCTCAAGACCCACCAGCTTCGAAATCCAAGAGAGGTTGAAGCCATCGGGGACCATTTTTAGCGATGTACGATTGGTAGCGATGGTCATTGGTGACACTTGACGCAATCTTCAAAGCAGAGATGTATTGTCCAAACTTCAAAAGTCAAAAGATTTGAGGAGGTTGAAAATTACCGATATGAGGTCCCGATGTTGAGGGAAACGTTGAGGAGAAAGGAAAGTTTCATGTACAGAACTGGAAGAGGATTCAAAGGTTATACTACGGAAGTGCAGATTTTTGAGACTTTCAATGGCCCAGAGAAAACTGCAAAGGTCTGCGTGAACGAGGGATGTTGATGCGGTATAAGCTCTCCTACTATGAATTAGTACCTCTCCATTATGATTCCTTAACAGCCACGACGCACCACTATGTCGAGCTCCATCCACCCAAGACGATCCAATGTTACATTTGAGTCAATTAAGGGTTGGTTTGTGCCAAGTAGAATATACTCTATGCTGAAGGATCGGTTGATCATTATTGCTAGGGGACGGGAAATTGATTTGGAACTAGATGTCAGCTTCTTCTCTAGCTTTGTTGAGAATCCACTGAGCGTCAAACCTCGTCCTCTCAAATAATAGAGCGTTCCATGCCTTCCATATTTGCCAGAGAATCCAAGGATATGTACGCCTAATGTTTGGAGGGATGGCCGGGTTTTTGTTGCAGGTCTACATGTAATGGAGATTCAAAAAAACTGAAGAGTGTGAGAGACCTGCATGAGGTAGAGGGATCCCTGAGAGTTTCCATACTTCTTTTGCGACAGGGAAATCAAAAAGTACATGGCATATACTTTCAGGTGATCCTGCGCAAGCTAAGCACATCGAATCCACTTGGATATTACGGGTCTGAAGACGAGCCTTAACCCCTAGAGCTCCTTCCATCGCACGCCACATAAAATGTTTAATCTTTGGTGACGTTTTGGTTTTCCAAAGGTTGTTTCACATGTTTTTCTAAATTGGAGGCAGCCCATTGGGTAGAGATGATTGCGCAGATTTGATTGATTTCAGAAACCTGTAGCTACTCTGTGAAGTATAGGAGCCATCCTTCGAGAAACACCACTGTAGAGAATCTGGTCTGGATGGTGAGACTTTGATATTCATGATACGAGAGATATCAACTTCTGCAAAGTTAAATCTCAACTTATTAATATCCCAGAGAGTAGTCTGATCAATGAGAAGGTCTGAAACTCTGAGAGACAGGTCAAAGTTGTTCTCTGGATGATATTGCGGTGGTCTAGGTGTTGTATCCATGATCCAGTTAGCCGACCATACATTTGTGTCTTTACCATCTCCAATTACTGTGAACAAACCCTGCTTGAGTAAATCCCTTCCATGTAAGATGCTTCACCATGCATATGAAGGCCTTGTACCTATACCGCAGTCTAAGAAGGAACTGTTTTTATGGTATCGGCTTTTAAGAATTTTTGCCAACAGTGACTGAAGCTGATTCCAGATACGCCATGCTTCCTTCCCAAGAAGAGCCTGGTTAAAACTCTCTATATCATGAAAGCCTAGACCCCCTTCCTCTTTCCTTTTACAAAGTTTCTCCCATGCCACCCAGAGAATTTTGTTACGGTTTTCTCCATTGCTCCACCAGAATTCAATCATGGAGCTTCTCAACTTGGAACACAGATCTTTAGAGAGCCGGAAACATGACATAGCATAAACCGGGAGGGCAAGTGCAATAGATTTTAGGAGAATCTCTTTACCTCCCTGCGATAGAGCCTTTGAGAACCATCTTTGAAGTCGTCCTTGAAGTTTCTCCTTTATGAAATTGAGCAGTTTACGCTAAGACCCACTGAAACTTTCGGGTAAACTTAGATACGACCCTTCGCCTCCTTCCTTTGTAATGCCCAGAATAGCTTTCACTGCTTGTTTAGTCTGTTCCTCCACCTTTGAGCCGAAGATAATTGACGATTTTTGATGGTTAATAGCCTGTCCAAATGCTTGGCCATACAGTGACAGAATTCTCATAATCTCTTGGCTCTGTTCCGTAGAAGCCCGACACATCAGTAGACTATCATCAGCGAATAACAAGTGATAGACTGCAGGGCCGTTAGCAGCCAATTTTATACTATGTAGATGACCTGAAGCTCCAGAGAAATTTAGGGAATGAACCAATGCTTCAGAGCAAAGAGTGAAAAGAAAAGGGGAGAGAGGATCCCCTTGGCGAATACCATGCTCTGGCCGAATGAAACCGTGCGATCTGTCATTGAGTAGAATCGAATAAGACACTGTACTGATACATGTCATCACCCATCGAATCCATCCTCTGTCAAAACCCAACTTTTCCATCAGAGTTTCCAGGAAACACCATTCTAAACGATCGTAGGGTTTGGACATGTTTGTCTTTATTGCCATATATTCCCCTTCGGCCATTCCGTTTGTGCGAAGACCATGGATCGTCTCATGTGCCACTAATATGTTGTCTGTGATTGAACGCCAAGATACAAAAGCCCCTTGTGTATCGGATATGATATGGGGGAGAATTTGTTTCAGACGTTCACAGAGGATTTTAGAGACAATCTTATACTGAACTGAGCTTAGACTAATGGGCCTCATGTCTTTCATAAGCTCGGGCTTTATAATTTTTGGGAGAAGGCATAATTGTGTGTGGCTACCTTTCACTCCAAAAGCTGCTTGTTTGATCTCCTCAACCGATATAGGACTTGTCAGCATCATATTCATTTCTGGAGGGATGCGTTCCTGAAAACGCTCAAATAGGGGCTCAATATTAACAGGGTTAGAGCTTATGAAGAGGCCGGGGAAGTATTCGGTTGCCACGTTCCCGTTAGAGCCCTCTGAGAATATCTCTTGCCCTTGATCATCTTTTAGCATGAGGATTATGTTCTGAAATTTATTTCCTTTCACACAATTGTGGTAGAACTTTGTGTTTTTATCCCCTAGTTTCAGCCATTGTTCTTTGCTTCTCTGTTTCCAGAACGATTCTTCGTCCTTGTGTGCTGCTGCCAAATCCACCTTTAGACGTCTCATCATTCCATGGTTCGGAAACACTTTTGTTGATTCTCTCTCCAACTAAGATTGCAGGTTCAGGATTCTATCCTTAGAGTTTATATTAGAGGACTTTTTCCAGCGAGAAAGTTCTTTCCTGCAGTTGTTGATTCGACTCATTAATGTAGCAGAGTTTTCTGCACTTCTGTTTCCCTAGCCCTTACGAATAATCTCCTCAATGCCCACCTTATCCGCCATTCGTTTATCGAAATACAATCTGCCCCTGCTGGATTCATCCCCCTCCAGGGCAAAACAAACTTGAATAGGTCTATGATCTGATGCTCACCTGTCCATGTATTCTGTTTGCGACCTCGGAAACAAATTAAACCATTCATCATTCCCAAAGCAACGATCCAGACGACATTGAATCCAGACGACATTGAATCCAAACCTGCCCAATTTCTCACTTTCATTCATCAATTCATTGAAATCGCCTACAAGAACTCAAGCTTCATCTCGTGAAATACCAATATCCACAAGTTGATCCCATACCTCTTTCCTTCTTATCCTTACTGGATCACCATACACACAGGATAAGTAGAACACTATAGAACCCAAACTGACTTTTACGTCAATGATTCTCTTATTAGCAGAGAGAATTTCGACGCCATAACTATTCTTCCACATCACTGCCATGCCAAGCCACCACTTAGATCTTCTGGCTCAACAATGAACATCATCATACCCCAAACTATTTTTCAAATCCGTAATGTAACCAAACTTTTGTTTAGTTTCCATGAAGAATAAAAATTACGGGAAATACTTACTACGTAATTCCCGGAGACGTCCCACTGTCTTGGTGTTTTGTTTAGCATATAAACTCCTCTGTTAACAGTGTTGTTAACAAAACGTTTTGACTTGACGACTATTCAAACCATCTTTCGTTGAAGAGTTTTTGCATTAAAAACCCTATAACCAACTAATTTTTTGAGTTCTTTTGTTTTTGTTTTTGCAAGCATTGTTATCATTAATTCATTATCAAACACAAAGTTATATATATATATATATATATATAATCGCATTTATGGTATATCACCACAACAATAGGACTACTCCATGCCTTCAATCAAGATCCATCTTTAAAAGTTTGGTTGAGAAGAGAGAGAGGAGAAATAGTTAAACCACTTTTCACTTTTTTACGTGATCAATAAGTCATTGACCAAAGCTCGATCAAGTTTCCTGAGAATCAGATCTTCTGCATGATGGTTGGACCAAGTAAAGAAAACTCTTTTGCTCTGGAGATCCATAAGGTCATTATCCAATAAGTAAGAATGAAAGTATGAATAGAGAGTCATATGCCGGTAAGATGGAGTAGTATCTAAGGTCGATGCAATCTGACTGAAGTCACCAGCAGAAGCCAAGGTCTGAAACTAATATGAGAGATCTCCTCTCATAAACTCTACTGCTGACTTTCCAGATTTCTTCAAGGAGGGATCTACTTGTCCAGAGGGAACCTCAGGATCGGCAACAATTTTCCTAGAACCATTCAATGAACTAACTACACCTAAGTACACCACAAGAATCACATTGCAATTTCAATACCGATGCAGCACAACGCGAGATTCAGACACGAACAAAGCTCAGGTCTAACCAAATGACCCGAGTTCAAACAGTCTGAGAGGAGTGAAACTTAACTACAAACACTACAGTGGCCCCAAAAGAGACGGTATAATTGCAAGTATACTTCATAACAGATCAAAGACCAAATAAGACTTCACGGCAAGCATCAAACTGCAACTACATTAAGGCGATTCAGACACGAGCCAAGCTCAGGTCTAAACTAAATGACCTAATTTTCCAAACACCCCAGAGTAACAAGAACAAACAATGTCTACCAAAAGGGACAGTCAAATTTCAATTTGCAAGATTACTTCAATAACAGATCAAAGAAAAACCCATATAAGATTTTCAAACCCAAATAAGCTCAAGTCTAAGTTAACCCAATTTCAAACAATTTTTGAGAGAATAGAAAACGGTAAAGTCTACAATTTCCCCAAAAGACAAACCAAGGGATCAAATTGCAACTACATTAATGCGATTCAGAATTTCAAACACCCCAGAGTAACATTTACTACAATGTCTACCAAAAGGGACAGTCAAATTGCAATTTGCAAGATTACTTCAATAACAGATCAAAGAAAAACCCAAATAAGATTTCACCATAAGCATCAAATTTGCAACCTCAACACAGAGACAAGTATCATGGGATTATTCAGACTGGGATTATTCAGACAAGAGCCAAAGCTCAAGTCTAAGTTAACCCAATTTCAAACTTTTTTGAGAGAATAAAAACTGTAAGGTCTACAATTTCCCCAAAAGACAAACCAAAGGTGATCATTCATCACTTCTTAGCAGTTCCTTTGCCTCCTGCTCCTCCACCAGAACTCGCAGCTGCAGCTTGTGCAGCCTTCTTCGCCGCCTTATCTTGCAATGCCTTTCCATCTCTGAGATCATACACAAAAAAATCAAAATCAAGAAACCAAAGAGCAATTCAGTGAAAAAGAAACCGCCTTTATACCTTTCACGGCGTTGCTCCGGCGTAAGTCCGTCGTCAGCATTCTTTCCTTTTCCTCCGGCACGAGCCGCGGCTCTTTCACGGTCACGCTCTCTCTGACTTCCACGTGCAATTTCGCATCAAAATCAAAAGCTTGAATCAAAGAAAACAACAAGCTTTTGTTGTAGGTTTACAAATTCAGAATCTTATAAGATCTAAGCAAGATTCGAGAAGCAGTCCACAAGATCTAATCGAGTACATAGACAATTCCGAGGCAAAACCCCTAAAATTGAAAAACTTTAACCGGAAAACAAAAAAAATCCCTAAATTTTTGCACGCAAAACTCATCGAAGACGGAGGAGATTCGTAGATCGAGCAATCGAGAAAGAAACACAGAGCCTAGAATCGAAAACTTAAACGGAGATTACAAGCGATTGAAGCAAAGAGTATCAAAAGGATATGAGTCATGGTGAAACGAAGATACAAATCCGCGTAGAGAAGAAGCGATTAGGAGAAAGTCAATGCCGAAGAAACGCAGCGAAGGGTTAAAACGGGTTTTTAAGGACACGATTTGGATTTTTATAATGCCGAGATTTGTGTCTCTTGAGTCAAGTTGACTTCGTCGTGCGCCTCTCCTTTTCCATATTCTAATTTCTCGACTTTTTTTTTCTTTCTTCGTGATTTCCCATTTTTGTTTTGTGAATATCGATATTATTAATATTTTCTTTTTTGAACTTTTAATATTATTTTTTTCAAAGGATATGAGACATATATCCCATTTTTCTTAGTCGTGCAAGTCTTATTTTAATGCAAAATTAGGTGATATCCCATACCATAAGTGATGAAATATTTGGGTCCAAAATCAAAAATTAGGATCCTAGATAATACAATAAAACACCAAAATTTCAAATCAAATTTGGCAAAATAAATTGTTTTTAGGATATTTGTTTATTAAACTAAAATTTCTTACCTTGAGAAGTAAATCAAATAAACATAAAAACCAAATAGCCAAGAAATTAAAAACATTTGGGCCCTAAAAAAATTCAAAAATATATGAAGTTCTATACGTATGTATCATATGTGTTGGTTCATGCATGGCCCAGTGAGTAATTTATGTTGATTTATTTATTAAGTTTTAAATTTTGAATTAACAATTTTTTATCTTTTTTAAATTATCATTTCATGGTTGAATATTAATAACATAGTTTAATCGGACTTTCAGTCTATGACGTATATAACGTCAAACATAATTTAATATGAATAATTTTGTAAGATTTTTAATTTTGAGTTTTAATCAAATATATTTTTAACTTTTTTTAATTGTAAGTTATTTATAAAAAAAATTTTGAATCAAGCTCTTTTCAATCAAACTCTGCTAGAAAAATAGGCAATGGCGGATACTGCAAAAACCCTACTTATTTGATGGCCCGTTTTATGTGTGGACGTTATTTCAATGACACCAATATTTTACAAGCCTCTGAAGGGAAGAATCCGTCTTTTGCTTGGAAGTCTATACTTCATGGTAGAGATCTCATGAAGAATGGCATGCGAAGGCTAATTGGGGATGGAAACAATGTTAACTTTTGAAATGATTTGTGGTTACCGGTGCATCCATTACGAGCTTCTATCCCCAATCAGAACATACATGATGTCTCTATAGTTAGTGAATAGTTTAACACTACAAAAAAACAGCTTAATACCGACGGACGAATCCGTCAGAAATCCGTCGGAAAAGGTCTTTTCCGACGGGTTTCCGACGGATATCATCCGTCAGATCTAGGTCGTCGGAAAACAAAATTCCGTCGGAAATCCGTCGGAAATTTCCGACGGACAAAAACCCGTCGGAAATTTCCGACGGATTTATGACGGGGTTTTTTCCGACAGGTTTCCCACGGCAATTTTTCCGACGGACTTTTTTCCGACGGAATTCCGACGGGTGACTGAATATTAATAAAAAAAATTGATTCCGACGGATTTCCGACGGGTGATAAAATACTAATAAAAAATTAATTTATAAAATCAAAAATAATTTAAAATTAAAATTCAAATTCGAAATTAAAATGAAATTTCCATACAATGACATATAAATTTTATTTTAATAAGTTGGACTTTGTAAAAAATATTGTAACATTATATATTTTCATATGTGAAATTGGTGTAATTTAACAAATATTAATTGAAATATTGTTTAATAAATTAAAATTATATATTTTCATATCTGAAAATTGGAGTAAATGTTTTACAAATATTAGTAGATATTATGTAAAACTCATCTTATATATAATAACTTCTTTAAATTATTAACTATTTAGAAACAAATTATATATTATTAAATATTATATAATCAAAATGTTTCTATATATTAACCATTATTATTTTTATGAAACTAACATTTATATTTACAAAACCGTAATAAAATTAAACAAACAACTACAAGAATTTACAAAATTAAAAAACCATATATAAATCTAACAATATTAACAAAATCATAACAATCTTAACAAAATTAAAAAACAATAAATCTAAAAAACCTAATTCTAAATACCATAAATCTACAAGATATATCAAAATCATTGTTCTTAAAACCTTAAATCTAACAATTATACCCCCAAAAAAAATCAATCATAAATCTAACAATTGTGAATATATTAACCTAGATTTAGAATCTAATAGCTCAAACAATCTAGAAAAACCTAACAATTTTGACAATCTAACAATCTAACTACATAAAAACTACAAAAAAATGAGAACTTGCATAGTTCTTTAATTAGGAGATGAGAAGGAAGAAGGAGAACAACAGCAAAGGAGAGAGATTAGTGGCTAGGGCGGCGGCGAGAGGAGGGGCAGAGATCAGCGGCAGTGAGAGCGGCCAAAATCGGAGCTAAGGGAGAAATTTTTAGGTTTTTTTCACTAAGGGTGGAGAAGAATGGGGAAGAAGATGACTAGTTATAAAATAGAATTTCCGACGGACAAACCCGTCAGAATCCCGTCGGTTTTTATTTTTAATTTTTCCAATTCCCCGAGGCGCGTAAATGTGGCGCCTTCTGAAAAATTGTCGCGGGCAAAATATTTTCGACCCGTCGGAAATCCGTCGGAAATTTACAACGGATTTCCGACGGGTCAAAATATTTTGCATGCGTTCTAGTTGGCCAGTCAACCGATGATCCAGCCAAAAAAAATTAACTATCCGTCGGAAATCCGTCGGAAATTTCCGACGGATTTGAGGTTTAGGGTTTAAAAACTTATTAAAATTGCTGTTAAACTAATCCTTATATTATTTGAAACATAATTCTATTTTTATCTTAATAGTTATCATCATTTACATCAATATATTTCAAATTTTCTAAAATTTTAACATTCACTATACTTACACATAAACATACTATAACTTATACTCTAACTTATACTACTAATACATCAAATCATAAAATTCAAAATAAGTCACTAATATAAACTTAGTATTTGAAAGTTATTTAAGATGATATAAGATAGCACATAATGATGATGAGAGATTTAAAATTTTGTGGTTTTAAGCCCTAAACACCATATCCGTCGGAAATTTTCCGACGGATTTCCGACGGGATTACACAAAACCTGTTACACATGTTAAATGTGATGTCCATTAACAAATACATAAAAATATTTTGTATCCCGTCGGAAATCCGTCGAAAATTTCGGATGGATTTCCGACGGACATGTGCCCGTCGGAAATTTCCGACGGGATTCCGATGGATTTTGTTGCTATTTGAAAATTCCGACGGAATTCCGACGGGAACATAAATCCATCGGAATTCCGTCGGAATTTCGTCAAAAATTTTCCGACGGCCTAGAGTCCGTCGGAAAAACCGTCAGAATATGCTATGTTTTTTTGTAGTGTAATGCCAACAAGACGCATTGGAATGCTGAGAAGATACGAGATTTAGTTAGCGAGGAAGATGCAGAGATAATTCTAAAAATCAAGCTCTGCACCCAAGGGACACGTGATTTTCTGGGGTGGAATTACACAAAGTCTGGTATCTATTCTGTAAAATCGGCATATTGGCTAGCTAGTCACGGGCAGGCTCAAGATACACTTCAACCAACACATGGACATGTTCAACTAAAAGCACAAATCTGGAAACTCCGTACCCAACCAAAAATAAAACACTTTCTGTGGCGTGCTCTATCGGGAGCTCTAGCACTCCGAGACAACTTACGGAGAAGACATATTACACAAAAATCTATCTGCCCCAGATGTTGGCAAGGAGACAAAACTACAAGGTACATTTTCTTTGAACGCACAATGTATATGGAGAGGCTCAGGTATCCCCAACACGCAACTACCTGATCCATCTATATCTTTTGAAGACAAGATGCAGATCATTTTTAATGTAACTTTACTGAAAATGGAAACAACATGGAACACCTGCCAATAGCCATTCTTTGGAGACTATGGAAGAGCCGCAATATGTTAATCTTTCAGGGGAAGAATATATCATGGGGACAGAATCTCCTTTATGCTCGTCATGATGCTATAGAGTGGACTTATGCAGCTCAACCTGCAAATGAAGATACAACAATCCAACAAATACCAACAACTGTTCGACAACACAACCCACCCACTCAAAGATGGACACGTCCCAGCGTGGTTGGTTAAAATATAATTTGGATGGGTGGTCATTTATCCACAATAGGCAACAAAGCAAGGCGGGGGTGGCTTTTCCGTGATGATAAAGGTTATAATTTAGGGGTGGGGCAGGCAAGGGACAAGCGGTCATGAATGCGTTACAATGTGAGTGTCAAGCTATGATAAAAGCTTTGCAGAATGCTTGGTCACGTGGATACCAAAAAATAGTGATGGAAGGCGATAATCAAGAGCTAATGGCTATTATGAATGGCACTACTCTCAACTTTGATGCTTTTAACTGGATACGGGAGGCAAAACGATGGAAATTAAAGTTCGAAGATGTCAAATTCGAGTGGGTTCCCAGGGAGGCAAATTTACCAGCAGACATTCTAGCAAAATTTCCAATCTTGAATGATCTTCCTTTCTACTCTCATTTATATATACCACCCATCATTACTGATGCTTTACACTCTGACTTTTGTAACCCAACTATTGTTTAATGCAAAGTGGACGTTAAAAAAAAAAAAAAATTGGATCAATTTTTCTTTTCCGATTTGTTTTGAATTTAAATTTGATTTTTATCATCTAAGAATAATAAATCTGTTTGAATCAGATTAAGATATGCTTTGATTTTGAGTTAAAATATCTTTTCATCTAACATTTTTTTTTTCAACAGCCTAGGTTCAGAAATCCAAACCGGTGATATCGTGTTTACATAGTCAACATCGTACGGTCAGTCTCGAGAACTCATTGCTAGTAT
This sequence comes from Alliaria petiolata, assembly GCA_020283515.1. Lineage (NCBI taxonomy): Eukaryota > Viridiplantae > Streptophyta > Magnoliopsida > Brassicales > Brassicaceae > Alliaria > Alliaria petiolata. The sequence continues at coordinate 54,375,913 of JAHZTW010000004.1, read as the reverse complement.
GCGTGCCTCTATGTTCTTTGTGTGTGGGATATACAAGATTGAAAAGGAAAAAAAAACCATATTTGCTCCTCCCAAACTCCTCCAAATGTAGAGCGAATGCAGGCCAATCCTCTGGTTTAGACACCTTCTTAACCATTTCAGAACAGTCTGTTGCGAAAGCGACCTCCATCTTCTGGTTTGCTATCATGCAGGTCCAAATGAGGGCTTCCAAATCAACGTGTAAAGGGGTTTGGCTTCTCCGAAGTTTTTTTCTGCTCCCATGAAGGATTTACTTGGGTGGGAGCAATACCAACCTAACCTAATGGACACATGTGTGTCTTTCCAAGAACCATCCACACAACACAAGAATCTCGCATGTGTTGTCGAAACATGATCAGCAAGTGATCCATGTAAATAACCGTCCTCAATGCCACTTTGTGCAGCTTCCCAGGACTCGAACTCTGTTTCCGTTAGTTTGATGACTTTGCATGTATCGTAGTTTATATTTGCAAATATTTTGTCATTCTTCTCTTTCCATATCTACTAAACAAGCAAGGAAATGAGAAAATTAGAAATAAATGATATTTTTTCTACCATCTTATCCAAATACACTTTTATTTTGGTAGGTACAAAATAACTACCGTAACCGATACAATTGTACAAAAACTGCCCCCAAAATTTATATTTTAATATTTAATTTATTAGAAATTTTTGTTTTTAGTATTAATTTAAATACTAGAAAGCAAAAAAAAAAAATATTAAAGGAAAGAGAAAATTTATATTATTCTAAAAACGTAACAAACAAATATTTACAAAATATTTTTCAATATGTTCTGCTAAATTTAGAAGGTGTCTACTGAGGATTCTCTATGATCTGTGAGTTTAGAACTTGTCTTTTACGGTTTCTCTATGTTATGCGATTCCGTAGAATATATATTCTGCATAATATACGTGTTCTGTGAAGTTTAGAACATGCCTTCAGCGGGTTTTAGAATTAGGAGAAACACTATTTTCTTCATCTTTCTCCACTCCGTCTTCTTAGCTATACTCTGTGTTTATGATTCTTTCAGATAATTTTTGAAAATCAATGGTCTAAAAAAAATTGGATAGATTTCACATAAATCTGGTGAGTTTATTGAATTTGTTATTTGCTTTACCACAAATTGATCTGTGCAAATTATATTTGGGAGAATTGATTAAAACCTTTTTGTTTATCATAGATAAATATGCTGCAAATTTATGTGATGTGCAGTGTATGGATATCATTTGGCAAAACGAGTGGAGATTTATTGTTGATCAAGAAAAAAACGTGCTAGATTACTTACTTTGGAATCGACTACTACTCTTGAAGAACTAAAGATGATGGTTTCAAAAAACTATGGAATAGAACAGAGTATGGTTGATGTAGAATTCAAGTATCTACCTCGAGCTTTGGTTACTAACTTAGAATCTCCGCCAGTTCTTATCGAAATCGATCGACAAGTTAGAAATATCCCCTATATATTAATTGAAAAACATTCTCACAAACCCTTTTATTTACAATGGTGTCATTTTGCTGATGTGTCAGCACCACATTCATTCTGACATATCATTTAATGAAATTAATTAATACAAAAAATAATTATTATAAATAAAAAAATACTAATTTCGTTTTTGGGGGAATCGAACTTGAGACATCAAATACAAAATAATAAGCGCACAACCACTTTCACAAAGACATTTTATATGTTTCCAAATCAGATTTTTTTATATATCTATAAATTACATTAGATATTAAAACAATCAGTTTCTTTTAGATATCTATAAATTACATTAGATAATAAATATCTCTAAAGACATATGGTAGTGTTTTAAAATCATATTATTATTTATTTCAGATATTGTTTCCATAATTTATTTATGATATCTCTTCATTTATCTTTCTAATTGTTTTAATATCATACAAATTTAAACTTTTTCTACTATATTTTCAACATAACAATTTATGTTATAAAAACTGAATTAAAATATTTTACTATAGTTTAATTTTTCAATTATAAAAAACATAATAATAAATAAATTCAACTTCACTTAAACAAAACTAAATATTATTTTATTATTTTCGTTGATTAATAAGAATTTAATGAAAATTTGATATTAAAATAATTAGAAATTATTATATTTTAAATTCAAAATCACTTACTCGAAAAAATATAAATTTCTCACTCCGCGCAGGGCGCGGGTTATCACCTAGTAGTTGGGTATTTGAGAAAGAAGGATGTGATGCGGTTATGCATTACATGATGCGGTTATGTATTTAAAGCTAGAGTTGCCGAGCGAGGAAGTAGAGTAAATATTGATTTAAATGAGGATCCACGTGATTCAAGTGATGAAGTTGATGAGCGTCATTTCCTGAAAAATCTGCAGAATGTGTGAATGAGTCTAAACAAAATGATGGTTTCAAAAGCAATTGATAGTCAGAGTTTTAACCCTAAAATAACTACTGCAAGTGCACAGCAATGTCGTAGTATTTAGGAAACGAATCCACAAGTTCCAAAGGCTACACTACGATTCTTTAGACCAAAATTAAGCTAAAAAAAAGATATGGTTTGTTGTTTGCAAGGTAAAACAAAAATAGCGAGTAATAAATGGATTAAAGTCAATAAAACAAGCGTTAGGTCAAGGGCAATTCACAGGAATTCAGAGATCATGAACCAGACAATTATTCAGAGAATGAATTATGAACCGTTCTAGAACTCAAACATAAGTGTATAACCAATCCACTGTCGTGGTATCAATCACTTTATCTAGCAACCTAAGTATCTAAACTGTCGTTTGAACTTAGAATCCTAGACAAGCATTAGCGAGCAGGTTCAATTTGTTCACAAAACGCCTTAACATCAGATTTCGTTGGCTAAGGACGTCTTGCTCATCTATGTTCTTTCAGGCTTTTAAACAAACAATTTTGATGCGTTAAACAACCTAAGATCAGAAACTAGGTAGCTAATCAAGTTTCAACAATGAGATCAACAATAGATGAAGAAACCACAAGATAATTCCTTATTTATGTCTAAAAACCACAAGATAATTCCTTATTTATGTCTAATTCAATGATTCATAAATTCCCTTGAAAACCTTAAACCTAACTATGGATCTACTGAGACATGGAAGCAGAGAACAAGCAAAGAGATGAAGAGAAATTCATAATCAATAAATAAGAAATCCAAAGGGGTTCAGAAATCTTCTCCAAAGATGCAGAAACTCGTCTCCCCAAGCTTACAAAGCACAAAATAAAAAAGTATGAATAGAATAGAAAGTGTGGCCTAAACAATGGCCAAAAATAAGTATATATAGGTCTAGGGTCGAAATAAGGTGAGTTAGGGTGATTCCAGGGCAAAACAGGAAGTTTCAGATTGCCTTTTTTCGTCTGAGGAGTGGACGGATAGATCTGATGTTGGAGTGGTCGATCTAAAAAGCTCCTGGAATCGTCCATATATTGGATCGATAGATCCAAAGTTAGAACGATCGATCTAATAGTTCCCTGGACTTTTTCTGCACATGCTTCATCTTCTCGTCAGGCTGGACAGTCTTCACGAAAACTGGCATAACTTTTGATCGCACCGTCGGATCGACATCAAACCACTTCCAAATGAAAGCTAACTTAACTTTCTAGGTTGTATCCAAAATTCAGATCGATCCATCGGTGGGAAGTGCTTCAACGAAGGTCAAACTTCAGACGTCTCTGTATGGTTCTGCATCTCCATATGCTCGTTTGTTCCCAAAATGACTCATTTTCTTCCAAAGCGACCTAAAACCTGAAAAGACTCGATAAAACACTAAAAGACTCGATAAAACACTAAAAGACTCTAAAAACACTTGTTGACTGATAGTAGGATTTTTACTCTTTCAATTAATCTCTACTACTCATGTCATTGTAGTATTTGAGATGTCAATCCAAATGGGGTTAAGATTAACAACACTAGGAATACATGAAACTATTTAATCTAAGACAAACTCAATATTGAAGGAGACAAAGGACTAATAAAAGCAAACTACAAGCTAAAAGGGATACTACAAGACTAATTATATGAGCTAAGGCCTTAATTTTAACTAATTAAGCACTAATCAAGAGATTAACTACTAATCAAGATTATCAAATTTACTAAAACGAAACCTAGGGATGGAATCATTGATTTGGGAAACTAATTGGACAACCTTGCAATCATTTAAGCAACTAATGAAGCTAACTCTATGCCTAGAACACTTAAACAAGATTAAACCATGATGTGTGGCACTAATCCCTTTCTTAATCACCCTAATGAACTAATGATGTTTTAGCATTAGGATAATCAACAAGCATTAAATTCAAGTCTAAATAGCATGATAAACACTCTAGACAACTAATGTCTTAGGCTAGAAATGTAAATCTCTTATTAAGTTGGTTCAAGCATTTCATCAAACACTTGGTGGGTGTATGAAATGCTTATGATCCAAAATAGCAAAGATTAGCTATTTGGCATTAGGAATCACTTAATAAGAAGAGGGAATGAAAGAATCTATCCTAGATTGCAAGATTAATCCATTAGAAATCCCTAAATCTAACCCATCCCCAAGTTTCTAAGGAACTACTCACTAACCATACTTAAACCCATCAAATCAAAGATTAAGGATGAGCAAAACATGATTAGAGAAAGGATAATAAGAAATTCAAGAGAGATATTGCATTAAACTTAAAAGAAATCTCAAAATATCCTCAAAACCACAAAGGGGCGTTTTTCTGTTCAAAAACAAGAGAAGATCCATAAAAATTAGGTTTTTAAGTATTTATAGGGAAGGAGGTCAAACCGGGTCAACCCGGAACAAACCGGGTTTTGACCCGGGGTAGCAGTCTTGCGGAAATCGACATATCTCCCTAACCACAGCTCATAATGACATGAAACAACTTCAAGATGAAAGATGATTCAATTACCTACAACTTTGATGAAGAGATCGAAAGCTGAATCGGAACGTAAAGTCTTCGTTTGATCCGATTTGTACCCGGAAAGGATTCGTCTGGGTTCAGTTCGACCAGCTCGTCGAACCAAGTCGTCGAACCGTTTTAAAATGGATGTAACTTTCTAACCAGGGGTCCGAATGACTTGATTCCAACGGCACTAGAAAGCTCATTGGATCCTCTAGAACTCTTAAGAAGGCTTCGGAGTCTGATTCTAAGTGCAAGGCCTTCTTCCGGGCACATATATTTTGCGCCTCCAAATGCTTGATATGCTTCTAAAAGACTTTTGCTTCTCATTTAGCTGCTTCTCTTCCTCCAATTGATGATTTATTGCCCTTCCTTTGCTATGCCATCCTTCTCCAACTCCACTCATGCCTCCATAGCATCCAAATCACCTGATCAAGACTCCAAATGCACCAAAATATGCAAAGACTATGCAAATACACCCTAGAACTCTAAATGATCAAAATGCAACACAATGATGCTTAATTGGACTCCTAAATGATGAGAAAATTACACTAAATGGATGCTAAAATGATGCAAAATATAGACATATCATTGACTCGAAAAACCATTGAAAACATTATGTTATAAATCCTCAAAAACACAATATATCAGCAATCCCTAAGACCCTGAAGTTGTTTGTGATGATGGGTTAGAGTCTGAAAACATTGGTGGCAGGCAAAGTAAAAATCATTGGTTGACAGGCTCTTTTAAGAAGGAGCAACATTTCACAAGCAAGGACGTTCTAAAGACAACTATGGAATTGTGTGCCATGAAGTATAATTTCGACTACAGGGTGACAAAATCTGATAAGAGATTGTGGTGTATTCGCTGCAAAGAGAGCGTTTGCAAATGGAGTGTTCGCACAAAGTGTTTAGAGATGTCTACGTATTTCAGAATAAATAAGTATGTGGCTGAACATACATGTGCTCCTTCAAAGAAAAGCAAATTCTCTAGGACAGCTTCAGCACAAACGATTGGAAATCTTATTATGCATAAATACGTGGGTGTCAAGGAATGACGTAAACCGACTGATATCATCAATATTATGTGTATGAAGCATGGATGTGAGCTCTCTTATGCCTAAGCATGGGAGCCCCGTGAGTATGCGGTTAGTGCTGTTAGAGGTCTTCCGGAGAAAAGTTTTTTGAAAATACTAAAATACTTGCACATGCTACCAAAAGCTAATCTTGGTACGCATACGAATTACCAAACTGATTGCGTTGGTAAATTCAAATATTTGTTTGTTTCTTTTGGTCAATCTGTAAGAGGATTCTACAACGCCATTAGGAGGGTGATTGTAGTTGACGGAAGGTTTTTGAAGAGAAAATACAAAGGAATTCTGCTTGTTGCTACAGCCTTAGACGGTAACTCTAATTTGTATCCAATTGCGTTTGAGATTGCTGATTCAAAGAATGATCTTTCTTGGTAATGGTTTTTATCCAACTAAAGGTTGTTAGCATATGATAAAGGTTTGGCTTTTGTGTCTGATAGACATGGTTCAATTGGTAAATCAATTCTGAAAGTATACCCATTGGCTAGACATGGAATTTGCATACACCATTTGTTGTCCAGTGTGGTGAAACATTTCAAGAGGAAGGGTTCAGCAGCCTTGGTTAAAAGGGCTTTAAAAGCATATATAGGTGTTGATTTTGAGAATTATTTTAACCAAATTCCCAGGACTAGTCGGCTAATGGCAATATATCTAGATGAAGTTGACATTACAAAATGGGCTCGTTGTCTCTTTCTAGGTTTCAGGTTTGACATTAGGAAGACAAACCCCGCTGAATCGATAAATTTGGCATTGAGATCACCTAGAGAGTATCCAATAATTCTTTTGTTGGACAACATCAGAGAAATGTTAACACGGTGGTTTTATGAACGTAGAGTATTAAGTGCAAAGCACGAGCATCCTTTAACTGTTGAGGTGGAGAATAAGATTCGTAGAAAGACAAAGAAAGCTGAAACACGGGTTGCTTATCCAATTACTATTGACATATTTCAAGTTAAAGGCGACATATTCGATTGTGTTGTTGATTTGGAAAGCAAAACGTGTTCAAGTGGAAAGTTTGACTTATAAAAAATTCCTTGTTTAGCATTAAATCAACTTTTCTATGGGAGAACAACTAGGGGGGTGCTTGGTTAGGACTTTTACTGTTAAAACTTTTAAAATAATGACTTTAAAAAATTAGACTGTAACTTTATTTTTCTATTTTGTGACTGTGACTTTAAAAAAAATTAAAAGTCTCTAATTGTTTGCTTTTTAAAAAAGTATCTAAACATGAAAAAAAACAAGAAGTTGGGCTGTGAGTGTTTTTAGGGGCTGTGAGTGTTTTTAGGAAAGCAAAAGTGTGATTGGTAAGATTCTTAACTTTTAAAACTGTAACTCATTTTAAAGTCTCTACAGTTCTAAAAGCCTAATTCCCAATCACCCCCTAGATCCACTCGCAGCTGAAGTGTTTAGCACTACGACATGGAGAAATGGCCTATGAGAAAAGAATTAATCCAATATCGATTCCTGAAGATGAATGGCGTGTCCCAAAATATGTTGAAAATGCCAAAGTTTTACCTCCTGATACACGAAGTGGACCTGGTAGAAACGAAAAACAAAGATATCAAACTGTTGAAGACAAGCATAGATCGTCACAAGGATCGCAAGGGCCCAAAGAGGACAAATGCAGCCGTTGTAGTACTGGAGGACATAACAGAGCGACATGTAAAATTCTAATATAGGGAAGGTTTTCAACCATATTCAAGTTTCGTCACTTATGATTTCATTGACCGATTTCATTATTTATTTTGGGTTTCATTGTTTGATTTCTTTGATTGGGTTTCTTTCTAAGTTTCAGAGGATTAGTGATAGTTGTTAATGTTCAATTTTCTTTAAATGTTTATATTCCCGATGGATTTTCATAACTCGAAAATGAAAATTCACATGGAATCTTATTTTTGATTTTAATATTTAAACATTAATTTTTGGTTAATTCATGAAGAAAATCATGTTTCTTCACGATGAATATTGTTGTATAAAAAACATGTACAAAAACATCTATTGTAGACATAAAAAAGCATAAAAATACATGATCCATAAGAAAAATCGATATTTATGTCACTCAATTTCTCCAACATCATCAGAATCAATGTTTGTAGGCTCATACCTTGACATTCGGTCAATTAAAACAGTATCATTTGCACCTTGCCACATATCAACTGCAACATTGATTCTCGCTTCTCCAATGTTGTTATCATTAATCGAAGACAAGTCTAGCTCAAGCAAGTGACATTCGATGTATTTGAGCGCATACACTCCACAATCACAATGTTATTTATTGAGTCCACGCAGAACTGGTGTATTTTTGACAGTGTATTCAGTCACATTTAGTTGCCTCTCAACATATGTTGACTAAACTGCCTTCACTAGACGAGGGATCAATGCATCGAATGGTTCGGCGTTTCTTCTATTGTCATTTTCGGAACAATCGAAGACTTCGATAAATGAAGTTTATGCACATTAAAATCCAATGATTACTGTTCGCAAACAGTGAAATATAGATTCGGTCGATATCCATAGCCCATAATTACATAATATTTCCATTAGAAGGAAGTTCTCCTTTGTCGTAAGCTAATATCAAATCACTAAACTCGTACTTTTGACGGTTTTTCTCGTACTTATTGAATGCGTTTTTGATTTGCAAGCTAAACAAGCAATTCATAAAAGCTACTCGAGCTGGTTTCATCTACATAAAGTTGTATTCGCCCGAAATACGTACATAATACCATCCATATCCTGAAAAACAAAATTTATTAACATTCGAACATTTGTTCAAAAGTAAGATGTAATTTAAAGCTTACCTCGTTGCCAAGCCATTCTCTACATCCCATGACTCAGTTGAGTAATTCTTTGTTAATAGTAGTTGGACCTATCTTTAACTTCTTGAAACCGTAAAATTATGAAAGTTAAATGACGAGTGGAGTATTAAATAGAGAGTGTACCTATTTCAGTAATGTAATTGAATTACTTACTTGTTCTTGTTATACCATTTCATTAGTTCGGTGAAAGACTTCTCGGAAAAGAACACTAATGAATCATCTCCTTTTTTTCCTTATCCTATCCGTCTTTTCTGTATCTGTAAAGAGTTTTCTTGTTCATTTCTCACCTACAGAAAGAGTAGGTATTTCTAGACTTTCAACTTTTACTGGTCGCAACAAAACTTATTCGACAAACGAAGTCTTTGAGGTTGAGAAATGATTGTTTCTTCGGCATTCCATGTCTATGTAGGAAACCTGGTTACTATTGAATTTTGAGATAGTACTCCCATAGCTTTTTGTAGGTACTCTTGTGTACTCATACTAAGGTCTATATTAGAAGGCTGACTGAAAAGTAGATCATCTTCATGCATATAGACATACATCGGAGAGAGTCTCTAAACTTTTAAGATATCCTATTAATATTTTATTATTATTTTTTTAATTATATTTTGAGAAACTTTTTAAAAGACCTTTGTTAGAGATGCTCTTAGGTGTGTTGTATTACTCATGCATTTGGAAATTGGAATCATTTCACTACAAAAAAAGGGTGTGTTAAATCATTTAAATTGTATCACAAAACTAAGTGATACTATTTTGAATTAGTTATTTATAAGTGAAACAAATATACATGGATTAATATCAATTATGATAATTGATGTTATAATTAACTAGTTTGACATCAATTCAATAAAAGTGATACAAATTTTATTAGTTTGTATCACTTTAAGAAAATTGATATTAAAATATAAATTTACATCAATTAGGTGATCGATGTATTTATTAATTTTTGTTAACATCACTTCTAACAATGATGCAAAATTAACATCAATAAAAATTGATGCTAATAAAAATTACACTAATAATATATACATAATTATGTGAATTAGCTTCAATTATTAAAACTGATGTAACTGTTTTGTTCTTTAACATCAATTTATTAAAAATAATTTTATTTTATCTTAACTTGTATTTTTAATACATTTGATACTAAATGAAACTAATTTACATCAATAAAACAATGAACATATATATGTTAAATTTTTATTATTATTATATAGTATAATATATTGTGCATGACATATATGTAGTATTCATATGTTCACTACAAAAAGGTTGATTACATCAATTAAATAATATCACAAAATTAAATAATTTTATTTTGAATTATTTATTAATAAATGATATAAAATAAATGGTTTAACATCATTTATGGTAATTAATATTGTTATTAACTAATTTAACACATGTTCAATAAAAATGATACAAGTATATAATAGATAGCATCATTTTAACAAAATCTATACAAAATTATAAATTTACATAAGCTAAATAATCGATGTAACTAATGATTTTGGTTAACATCATTTATAAAAATGATAGAAAATTTATATCAGTTAAAACTGATGTAACTAATTTTTTTTTACTTTGTCCCACATTGCTAATGGATGAAGAAGTGAAAGAGAAAACATATCTATATATATTGAAACTTAAATATCTAATATTCATATTTATTGGTGAGTAAAATTATTATTTTTTATTTGGTTTTAACCAATAAGATTAATTTTCTTTTTGATTTTAACCAATCAGATTTTTTTTTTTAACCAATAAGATTAAGTATATAAAAATAAATGACACAATTATTATAATTAATTATGAAATTTCGCATAAATTTAACAACAATTATGTACAAGTGATATTAATATTTTAAATGATACAAATATTAAGCCAGTTATTGTAAATGATACAACTATTAAAATCACTTATTAAAATTGACGCTAATTTTAACATCAATTATTATAATCGTCACAAATACTAACATCACTTTTAAAAATTGATGTAATAGATAACATCAGTTTTATGTAATTTACACATATTAAAATCGATTATAACAATCGATTCAAAAAAAATATATATATTTACATCGATTGATAACTAACTGATGTTAATTATTTGCATCACCACATTCAGAATCATTTGTCTAAATGATGTAAAATTTATTTGCATCAATTATAAGTAATACAAAAATATAAAAATAAATGATATAACACACCATTTTTGTAGTGTTTGTGTTAAAAAAAATAACTCTTATATTATTTAATCATGATTTTAATAAAATAAATATACTAAAATTCAGTGTTTGTTGTTTATAAAATTTGTGAGTATCTCTTAAAATTTAATGTTATTGAACTAATGATTTTTAGAAAATACTTTCAAATCCACTTCATGTTAAAAACATTTTGAGCCTTAAAATTTTAATAAAATATAAAGATTCAACTCTCATGGTTGTAAATGAAATTTTAAAGAATTTGAATAAAAATAGCATCACCAATAATTATCAAAATCATTTAAATTTTTATTAAAACTCAAATCATTCCAAAATTTTAGTTAAATTCATGTCTCTTATATTATTTGTTTTGAAGAAAAATTATTGTAATCGCTTGGCTCTACTGTTTTTTATTTATTTAAAATTTGATAAATTTTAATATAAGATTAAAACATCTATGTACGTTGGTTTCTAACTAATATTTTATTTATTTAAAACCATGTATCTAATAGTAATATGCTTTTATAAAAAACTATTTTATATTTTCAAGTAAATTATATATATCGAATTTTAAAATCTGGATTCAAATAGTGAAATATTTATGGTTCTAGATAGTAGTCTGAATTTTGCATATTAATGTGAGCACCTTAAATCCAAAAAAAATCCAACTCTGCTACAAGTTCTAGATATTAGTCTGAATTTTGACTCAAAAACTCTTATATATTCATCAAAAGAAATAGTTGTTAAATCTTCAAAATTTGTCTAGATTTTTCCATATATCGTCTTCTAGATACTATACATAATTCTATTTGAGGTATTTATCAAATCTTTATCAAATTAAATGTTGGGAAAACTTTCGCAAAGTTGAATATTCTGAACTAACATGATAATGAAACTGAGAAAAATGAATATAATAACAACAAAACAAAAGAAATGTCTAAATAGATCATTGCTTTTCAATTATTTAAAAAAAAAAAGACAAAAGGAAATGGTCTCTTCATTACTCTCTTTCTTTTCATTTCTGCTGAATCAAGGGCACTTGGGTTTACCTTCTTTGGTCTTCATATTATTGTAACAAAAACATTCTTCCTTGTGTCCGTACGTTCCAGAAGGTACACACAAACACTTCTTACAACAGTAGTTGCAAAAGAACAGACATGGTTTCTTGTGTGACGTCTCCGAGCATCGAACGTTACAAGCAGGTGCACACTCTTCATTACATTTAGCGAATTTGTTTTAGGAAAGAGAAATAAATTAGAGATTATTTGTTTTAAGAAAGAGAAAGAAATTAGAGATTATGTTTTAACAAATCTATAAAATAGCAAATCTTTATTATATACATGCAAATATACCTTGTGGACGAAGAGATCCTTTACCTTGTTTCTACAATCATGAATTTAGAATAGTTATAATTAAAGATCCAAAACAACTTATGCAGTGACAAATTTTTTCTTCTTGGTAGGATCTGCCAAAGCCTCTTATTTTCGGAACTTTCGAAAACTTATATTTTTATATTAATAAGATAATAACTAATGTCCGAAAACCTAAAAAATATAAATTTAAATAGGGGTACAACAACTAGGAGTAGGAGCTTCTGATAAAAAGAAAAAAAAAACTTGTAAGAGCTACTTTGAAAGTATAACTTTTTATATCTAGGCCGAGGCTGCCACATAGGTTTAGCCAAACTTAAAATTATAAATGTTTGAAGCTATACTTAGAAACTGATTATAGCCAATGATATTTTGGATATTTTTACCGTATTAGCTGTCGTTGATTCCACTGCCTGCAATAATATAGGAGTAAATATGAAGACTTCAGAAAAATATGTATATCTCACAGATTAGCAATGACTTTTTTTCTGATATGTATATTTTAATTAAGTTGACAAAAAAAAATAAAAGAACAGGGAGATGATAAATTGACCTTTACTTTGGAAAACTGAGAGACGAATAAAAAGCTCAGAAGAATAAAGAAGGCAATGTGCTTAGACATTTTTTGTTGCTTCTCTTGCTTTGTGCTTGTGGTGATGTAATGTTATGTGTAAATTGATGTCTATTTAAATAATTTGTAGGGTAGTATGCTTATATATAGAAATTACTTATCTCATCAATGCACACAATATTTTTCCGAACAATTAATATTACATTCACGTCCGTTATGGGAATATACGATAGGAAATTAACTATTTAAGGAAATAAATATTTTATATAAAGACAGTACAACTGTACAAGTTGTTTCCCAATAATTAAGGAACAAATATATAAATAGTTTTTTACTGTTAAAATCATTATCATTATTTAAATATATTTAATAAACTTTCTACACACGACTTATATAATTTTTATAAATAAAAATAAAACAAAATTTACGGTTTATTTGGTTTTATAGACTTATGTAAGTTATGTGTTTGTTGGCATATACATCTGTTGCCTTGTTGGCATATACATTATGTCCCATAAAACATGATCCACTAAAAAGCAAAGAAGAAGTGGAAGACACTTTTGAAGTGGAAGGCAAAAGCCAAAGTGAAGTGGCAAATTTAGAGCTTCATTGGTTTAAACGTAGTAGTTGTGGGTACCAAAGTGGGTGATTGCGGTTAACAATATTACTAAGCGATTTGTACGATTGGCATAACGATTGGAAACAAGTGTTTTTGCGAGATATTTTGACCAGTCTGAAGTGAACGACAAAATCAAATTAAGAAAGACAAACTCAAAGTCAACTCTGAGATAGACGCAAGAATCATTCAAAACATCAATTTAATGCTTTGACAGAAAACGATTAAATCAACAAGAACAAATGCATTTGAAAGCAAATCAAGCGGAGTAAATGAAAACTATAAACACATATTAGGGTTATAAAACAAGAGGAGGAATACGAGAGAAAGGAAATTATCACTCATCATACTACACTAAACACTAGATTTCTACTTTCAATTATGTGTTCTTACTCTTGTAAAACTCTTTTGAGCATAAATACTAAACTCATTTGCTGACATTTCCTACTATAAATTCCATACTAAGTTCATCCATGTCGTTCTTCTTACTAAATTTCTTACTAAATTCATTCATCTCGTTTTTGATCTCAACTATTGTTTATTTGCCAAAAAGTCATTCAATTTTTTGTTCTGTAAAGACGAATCCAATCTTCTAAGTTATTGTTATTTACTAATTTTGATAGTTAGAATTTCGGTTACAACAATCACACACAAATCGAATGAGAATTGTAAGATCCAGAAAATATGATATTTCTGAATAATTCTTTATAAAAGGAGGCACAAAACCATTTATAACCCTAAGATAAACAAATTACAGTATAACCTCTATAAATTAATACTCGATAAATTAATAATCACTATAAATTAATAAATATTGCCAGTTCCGAGTCGGGCCAGTGTATAAATCATCAAATTTCGATAAGATAATAAGATAATAATTTTTTTGAAACTCCTATATAAAAATATAGTCCCAATAATTAGATAAATTAATAATTATACATTTAGACATATATAAATAATATAATATAGTAAAATATGATTATATTGTTGTTTCAAGTTTATAAATGTTGTTTGACTTATCTTCTAAATTTATTGATATGATATTTTTTGAGTAAAATTTATATTGGTGAAAACATTTTTTTGTCTTTTGATGAATATTAAAAATTTGAATCGAAAATTATCTCTATTAATTAATAACTCTATAAATTAATAAAATATTGAAGTCCCAATATTATTAATTTATAGAGGTTTTACTGTATGAAAAACAAGCACAATATGCCCGATTACATATATTCTCCAATACCTCTCCCCTAAAGTTGGAGCATGGAGATCTCGAACGCCTAACTTGGAGAAGAGACGCTGAAAATGTCGACCACCAAGTGCTTTAGTGAATATATTCGCCAGCTGATCGTTTGTAGACACATGTTTAGCCTGAACAATTCTACGATAAATGTCATCCCGAATAAAATGGCAGTCAAACTCTACGTGTTTCGTACGCTCATGAAACACTGATTAGCCGTAATATGAAGTGCAGATTTACTGTCCCAATAAAGATCCATTGCATTCGGATGTGAGAAACCCATTGTGTCCAACACATTCTTGATCCACTTCAACTCTTTCAACGCTGCAACAATTGCGTGATACTCAGCTTCCACTGATGACAACAAAACAACATCCTGCTTCTTTGACTTCCATGACACATGAGAATTATCAAATTACACCAACCAACCATTCAAGGAACGTCTAGTGAGAGTACACTCAGCCCAATCAGAATCAGTCCACGATGTGAGATGAAAGTTACGGGTAGAGTCGAGGAAATACCTTGGCATGGACATCCATTCAAATAACAAACCACACATAAATTAGCCATCCAATGATCTTCTCTCGGCTGTTGCATAACTTGTGAAAAAATATGAACAGAATAAGCCAAATCCGGCCGAGTAGATTTGAGATAAATCAACCTCCCAACAAGTCTTCAATACTTTTGAGTTTTCGGAAAGTATTTCCCTTGTGATCTAGCAAGTTGGTGGTTTTGTTCCATGGAAAATTCAACCGGTCTTCCTCCAAGTAGTCCAACATCTGCAATAATATATAAAGTATACTTCTTCTCCGAGATACAAATCCCATCTTGATTCTGAGCTATCTCTAAACCAAGGAAATACTTCAACTGGCCAAGATCCTTCATATGAAAGCACCCACACAAATAGTCTTTAAATTCCTGAATAACTTGCGGCGAGCTTCTTGTCACATAATACCATCCACATACACCAATGGATGCAGTTGCACATTACCTTTAATTACTGAAAATAAAGAATAATCACTTCCACATTGCGAAAAAACATATTGCAAAAGAGCAATTGCAAGCTTAGCAAACCAACACCGTGGATCCTGTTTCAAACCATATAATGACTTGTGCAATCTACAAATCATTCCTTTTTCATAGAAAGCAAATCCTGGTGGTAACCTCATGAAAACTTCTTCTTGTAAGTCACCATAGAAGAATACATTATGAACATCCATCTAATGCAGATCTCAATTCATCCCAGCAGCAATTTTGAAAAATAAACGTATCGTAGTCATCTTTACCACTAGAGCAAACGTATCAAAATAGTCAATACCTTCTTCTTGTCCATTCCCACACTACAAGTCTGGCCTTATATCTCACAGTTGTACCATCTGCTTTATACTTAACCATATAAACCCATTCCTCTCAAGTGCATCGATCTCAAGTTCAATTGCCTTTCTATATTTTTCATGCTTAATTCCTTCGTAAAAGTGCTGCGGCATAACTTCTTCAGTGATTTTAATCAAAAAAGCTTTATGCGCGGGGGAAAATTTATCACACGATACAAACTTATCAAGGCTATACACATTACCCAACTAATCTGTCTTCTCATTGATATATCATGGTTTTTACCCATTTTTGGACCATGATATAAGTGTTTTTATAGAGTCTTTTGGTATTTTTAGAGTCCTATTAGAGTCTTTGTAGGTTCAGGTACAATTGGAGTTAAATTGGAGATTTTGATACATTTTGGAGCTAAATAGAATGAAGTCACAAAGTGTTGAAGTCGGATTGAAGTTGAAGGATGAGAGTCGATCGACACTGCCTGTTGGTATCGATCGACACCAGGTTTTCCTATTTTCAAAGACGTGAAGTTTCCAGATTTTGTAGAAAAGGAAAGTTTCAAGACTTTTCCTAATCTTCCAAGGAATTGAAGATTCGAACCTGAGCCTATAAATATAGTTTTCAAAGCCATTGTTTAGGCATTATCTCATATTTTAAGAATCTGGATTTATGATTAATGCTTATTGTAGCTTCGCGACCTAGAATCTGATCTTAGGTTAATTAATAGATGCGAGAGTATTATTAATTGCCTGAACTAATGTTAGATGAGCAAAATACCTATTCGCAAAGAGATTTGATTTAGGGTTTTGTGAACAATTGAACCTGTTATTAATGCTTGTCTGAATCGATAGGATTTGCAAAGAGATTTGGAATTCTAGGGTTTAGACATAGATAATCTTCGCAGCAAGAGTTGGTTGATTTTACATTAGTGTTTCAAGTTCAAGAACATAATTCCTAATATCCTGTCTAGATCTACAATTAGGATTCACATGAGAATTTCCCTGAACCTAGCGTTTTGTCTCCTGAACTTACACCGTTTTTAAATTACCTGCTGTCTTTTACTTTTAAATCTTTCTTCTTAGCTTAATTCGAAATTAAAAATTCGTTGTGTGACTATCCCTTCCCTGTGGATTCAATCCCTAAATACTACAATGATCTCTTAATTTGAGAGAGTAGCTCTAGGGTAAATTTGAGAGCATATCAAATTTTGGCGCCGTTGCCGGGGAAGGAGATTAGTTACCTACAAATTTCTAGTATTAGAATTTTGTCTAGGTTTTTTTTTTTTTTTTTTTTTTGGTTACTAACTTAGTTTCTTATTTTTGGTTTCAAGTGCATGCTTAATCGAAGTACCAGAAGCAACAAGGAAAAGAAGCTAATTGAACTCAACCAGGAGCTCGGTCGTCTGGAACGTATGAATCGAAAATCTGCACGAGTGTCGATCGACACCACATCGAGCATCGATCGACACCCTGCGCAGGAGACGATGGCTGAGCCTGTGGTTTTGATACACGACGCAGAAGGTAACCTGTTCGACGGAGAAGGGAACAGAAGGAATGTCAGAGGACAGAGACTTGATGAGAATGGAGCTGTCATCATCGAGCAACCAATACAAATCGCACCTGCGATTGTTGGACGAGGAAGAACGCTTGGCGAGTACAACAGACCGGACCAGTTCTACGCTAATAGAGCTGCGATCCGTCCTCCTGCATTCCAGAGGAATGATTTCGAGCTGAAGCCTGCTTACTACACACTGGTGGCTCAGCATCCCTTCCATGGTCTTCCTAATGAGCACCCCATGGACCACATTGAGAGGTTTGAGGACTTGGCATCAAGGATTAAGGCTAATGGAGTGTCTAATGATTATCTCTTCTGCAAGCTTTTCCCTTACTCGTTTGCTGGAGATGCATCGTACTGGCTGAAGCAGTTAGATCCAGGATCATTGACCACTTGGGAAGAAACAAAGAATGCATTCTTATGCAACTTCTTTGATGACGCAAGATCCGAAGAGCTGAGGACAAAGATCACTACATTCTCTCAAGGACCCACTGAAGCATTCAAGGCTTCTTGGGTGAGATTCAGAGCTTATCAGCGAGACTGCCCACATCACGGTTTCAGCGTGCCGCAGCTTCTCGTAATCTTCTACCGGGGGATCGATTGGAGGTACCAGATGGCTCTAGACGCTGCAAGCAATGGCAACTTCAACACCAGATATCCAGATGACGTGATGTTGCTTATAGAGAATTTGGCCTCTTGTAACAGCACCAAGAATGGAGACTTTGAGAGGAAACAACATGCTGGTGCAAATGTAGGAAGCCAAATAGCTGAGGTTAACAGGAAACTGGACATCTTGGTGGGCAAAAAGCAAGTTCATTTTGATAATGGAGTGGAGACTTTTGAACCAGAGCAAGAAGAAGTCAATTACATCAATGGTGCTGGTTTTCAAGGTCAAAGATTTGGCAATCAGCAAGGTTATGGTTCCTCTTACCATAAACCTTTTCAGAGCAACAACTTCAACAGAAGTTATTGTTCTTCTTCTTTCCAAAAGCCTCCTGCAAAAGACATTAAGGTGGAGTATATGCTTGAGCAACTTCTGGAAAGACAGCAGAAGATGACAGTGGATTTCAATGGGAAGATTGATTCACTGTACCAAGACTTGAATGGGAAGATCGATTGCTTGAATTCTCATATGAAGCAATTGGATGTTCAAGTTGCTCAAACTGCTGGAGCTTTGAAGAGACAAGATGGGTTTCTCCCTGGAAAGACTGATACAAATCTCAGACATCATGTCAATGCTATCATGGTAGGAAGTGCAGAAAATTTCGCGGAGCTGGAGAAGTTTGAGGAGCTTGAAGAAGAAGATGTTGCAGTTGCAGAGTTAGTGTCGATCGACACCATTCATGAGTGTCGATCGACACCACTAGAAAAGCCCGACGATTCGAGTTCTGACGAAGCAAAATCGTGCAGGATCGACACTGAAACGTCGACACGCTAGTGTCGATCGACACCAGCTGGGTATCGATCGACACCTTGCCCAGACTTCACCAATTCGAGCCGAAGCTTCAAAAAGTACAGAGGAAAGAGTGTACAAACCCAAAATACCTTATCCCAGGCCTCCTAGAAAGTCTGAACAGGAGATAGAAGAAGTCTGATGCAAGGAAATGATGGATAAGCTGATGGTTGAGCTACCCCTAGTTGATGCAGTCAAAATTTCACCTGCATTAAGAAGATATGTCAAGAGAATGGTTGTCAATGGTGTGAGTCCTGAGGAAGGAGCATTGCTTACCAGAGACATGAATGCGATTCTCTTAAACATAGTTCCAAGAAAGAAGAAGAAGATGAAGGTTTCAGAACAAGTCATTGCTGTGATTCAGAGGAGGATTCCAGAGAAGAAACCTGATCCAGGAAGTTTTGTGCTAGATTGCTCAATCTCAACAGGAAGATTTCATCGTTCTCTCTGCGATCTAGGTTCAAGTATCAACTTGATACCATACTCAGTTGCTGTTCGACTTGGAATGACTGATTTCAAGCCAACCAGAATCTCCCTTGTCCTAGCGGATCGATCTAAGAGAATCGCAGAAGGTGTTCTAGAGGATGTTCCCTTGAAGATTAAGGGTTGCATGATTCCCACAGTCTTTGTGGTTTTGTATATGATGAAGAACCTACAGATCGTCTTATTTTGGGAAGATCTTTCTTGACTTCAGCTGGTGCCATCATTGATGTGAGAAAAGGGAAAATAGAGCTTGATTTGGGTGATGTTGTCATGAATTTTGACATGGACAAGTTAAGGGGACCATCCACCATCGATGGTCAGTCTTATTCAGTGGAGATTTCCATGGATAAAGATCAAATCCTGGAATGTTCGAATGACACTACTGCTGGGTATGACAAGAAGCTGGAGAAAGTGAACAAACTGGTTGTTCAAGAGGCATTGGCTGAGAATTTTGAGGAAGCTATGGAGCTTGAAGATTGGAGCGGAAACAATCATCTCTTCAGGATTATGGGCGAAGATGAGGGTCTAATCAATGCAAAGTTAATGGAAGAAGACGTTTTTGTGCTGGAGGCAAGGATTGCAGAGCTGGATTACACAAAAAGTGTAGCGATTCGAGCTGCAGAGTTGGTATCGATCGACACCACTCCTAGTGTCGATCGACACCCTCTGCGGACCACACCAGAAGCTGTTTCCAATGCTGCAATTTCATCACATGTTGTCAAACAGACAACTCCACATCCTACAGCTCAGAAACCTCGAAGAAAGCAAAGGTATGCATTTCCTGGAATCAATTCCAAACCCCCTGTTCTTGTCAATAAGAATACCAAAGGTTCAAAAGATGCTTTACATTTATGCAAGCCTCAAGATTCTCGTAGAAGGCTTGGTGTTTCTTTTGATGATTCTGCAGGAAAAAGAAGTGTCCCACCCGAACTAACGTCCCACCCTGCTGATGTTCCTCAATTCCTTGGTCGTTCTCATGCACCTACTGCCTATACACCGCCATGGATGAGAAGACATTATCCTGGGAAGCATTCGTTGCCACCCTCTGATCCACCAAACGTCTGAACACCGACATAGTCAAGCTAAAGACTTAAAACGAGCGCTGAGTGGGAGGCAACCCACTTTTAAGTACGTTTTTCTTTATATTTCGTTTTGGTTTTACTAAGTCCTAGTTTCAGTCAAGTTGAAAAAAGGAGACATTGGACTCGACTCAGACCAGTGTCGATCGACACTACACACAGACGAAGGTAAGTCTTCTATCTGGTCTTTTAAGTTGTTTCTAATCTTTCTTTTAGCCAACTTTGGGCTTGATAACACAGGGGGCAGTGTTGTTTAAGTCTGGGGGAGGTGATTACTGACTTTGTGTTTTGTTTTGAGAGTCAAAAACTTTGTTTTATTGAGTCAAAATCAGTGAAATTTTCAGTTTTCAGAAGAACTAACCACAGAAGATTGACACTTGAAGGACCATTGCCATAGTAGTTGATTGAAGGTTTTACTAAGTAGAAAGTTGCAAGTGAATCGGTCTAACAAAGAGAGTTCAGATTCCTGCTTAGAGCTTGGGATTCATTGGACTTGATTCCTCTTTCAGCACTGACAAGAAAAGAACACTACAGCCTTTCCTTGATCTTCTCTTTAGAAAAGAAAAGAAAAGAAATAAAGAAGTCTGATCAAGGAATAGTGCAAAGATCCTCATGAGCATGTCTCTTCACAAGGAACAATATTAGTGAGAGCTCATGAACCTGTCTCCTCACAAGGAACATAAGTAAGAGTAGCACTATTCCAAGACTTCAAAAGAATGAGAAAAGTCAATGAAAATATCTGTAGAACACCCTGAAAATGGGCAGCAGTTGACTAAGGAAAGAGAAAATAGGAGAGCTGTGGAAAGACTATCATGTCCAGGCGCTAAGGAAGGGAAAGAATCTGTAAGTCCTTTGGTCAATACCGTTTGTGAGAGTTCGAAATTTTGATAGCAAAAAGGATCTGGACTTGATTTGGGAGATTGCTAAGCTTGTAGTAAGTATACTGAAATACTACCTAAGGTTGGCTCTATGGTATGTGGTTTCAAGAGTGTTGGTTCAATGTGACGTTCTGAAGGCTAGCTGGATATTTCGGTTTTCAAACCTCGACTCTATACTTGGTTTCTGTTTTGCTTAAGGGCAAGCAAAAGATAAGTCTGGGGGAGTTGATATATCATGGTTTTTACCCATTTTTGGACAATGATATAAGTGTTTTTATAGAGTCTTTTGGTATTTTTAGAGTCCTATTAGAGTCTTTGTAGGTTCAGGTACAATTGGAGCTAAATTGGAGATTTGGATACATTTTGGAGCTAAATGGAATGAAGTCACGAAGTGTTGAAGTCAGATTGAAGTTGAAGGATGAGTGTCGATCGACACTGCCTGTTGGTGTCGATCGACACCAGGTTTTCGTATTTTCAAAGACGTGAAGTTTCCAGATTTTGCAGAAAAGAAAAGTTCCAAGACTTTTCCTAATCTTCCAAGGAATTGAAGATTCGAACCTGAGCCTATAAATATAGTTTTCAAAGCCATTGTTTAGGCATTATCTCATATTTTAAGAATCATAGAAGTTTAGGTTTTTGGAGAAAAAAATCAGACTCCTATAGAGCAGATTTGGAACTCCTTTATTTCTTCTATTGATTTCTTTTATGCTTTCTATTCAAATAATGATTTCTGTTTCATTGATCATGTCTGAGTAGTTTGCTTGTTAGGTTTAGGGTTTTTCAAAGGTGATTGATAAATTGTTAGGTCGAATTGAATTGTTATGATAAAATCATTAGAGTTCTTCATCTGGATTTATGATTAATGTTTATTCTAGCTTCGCGACCTAGAATCTGATCTTAGGTTAATTAATAGATGTGAGAGTATTATTAATTGTCTGAACTAATGTTAGATGAGCAAAATACCTATTCGCAAAGAGATTTGGTTTAGGGTTTTGTGAACAATTGAACCTGTTATCAATGCTTGTCTGGATCGATAGGATTTGCAAGAGATTTGGAATTCTAGGGTTTAAACATAGATAATCTTCGCAGCGAGAGTTGGTTGATTTTACATTAGTGTTTCAAGTTCAAGAACGGATCTTCATAATTCCTAACATCTTGTCTAGATCTACAATTAGGATTCACCTGAGAATTTTCCTGAACCTAGCGTTTTGTCTCCTGAACTTACACCGTTTTTAAATTACCTGCTGTCTTTTACTTTTAAATCTTTCTTCTTAGCTTAATTTGAAATTAAAAATTCGTTGTGTGACTATCCCTTCCCTGTGGATTCGATCCCTAAATAATACAGTGATCTCTTAATTTGAAAGAGTAGCTCTAGGGTAAATTTGAGAGCGTATCACTCATCGATCTCATGAACTATGTGTAACATATAATCTTGTAAATGCACATCTGGTTCTTTCTTTCTCTTTTCCCGTCCCAATGATGAATCTGATATATTCTCTGCAACAGTCTCCTCCTATTCTAGTTGTGCAAGTATCGTTTCTTCTTCTACCACTGCGTCATCAGTCTTAGTTACACATTCAGGTGTGTGTGTTACACATGCAGGTGTGTTACTCGTGACTGTCATTAGTGTTTGTGACACATTCAAGTGTATGTGTTACACATGCAAGTGTGTTACTCGTGACTATCTCTGCATGACTCTGTGTTACTGCAGCTTCACTTGCTTATGTTTGGGTCGCACATGTACCTGCAACAATATTCATATAATAACCATCAGACATTTCTTCATTCCCAAATTCAGCAACATCATTGACATTGAATCTCGATATTTCTATATTACAAGTGTTTTCCCGACTCGAATTTTTCTGCTCCAAATAAGAGAATCGTTCCTCCACGAATGTGACAATACGCGATACAAATAGCCCAAATGTATCCAAATCAAATAAGGTCCATCCCTTCTCACAGTGCGGATATCCCACGAACACACATCGCCTACTTCTACTCGCAAATTTATATCCATGGCGCTTTTGATTATGTGCATATGCAAGACACGAAAGCACTTTGATTTCACCATAGTTTGGAACCTTACCAAAAAGAATTTCCATAGGACTTCTCTCTTTGTGTAATTCACACGGCGTCCTATTAATCAAATATGCATCTCCCAACACACATTCACCTCAAAATTATATCTATAGATGTGCCTGAAACCCTCGCGCCACATTCAGTATATGCATATGCTTCCTTTTGATGGGGTCTAAATAGTCGTCCGAGATTGGAGGATTTCTTTGGGGACTCGTCGAGGTTTGAATTTGTAGGACCCTAAGCTGCAAGTGCACAGCGTGCGTTGTAGTACTTAGGGTATCGAACCACAGGGAGGAGGTCAACTGCAAAACAGAGAATCACGACAAGAAAAGACGCAAAAGGTTGGGAGTTTGTAGATGAGTGTCACCGTTTTTTGCAAGAATATAAATAAAGCAGTATCACGTCTTATATCGAAAAGGTTGTCAATCTCTTCTATAACCAACAGGAAAAGGAAAATAGACTTAAAAACTTGTAAAAAGGAAATTAGATGAGCAATGCAGAAAAACTAAATATTGAAGTGCGTAAATCTCGATTTAAAAGCAGATGGGGTAAAACACGTTGGGGATCTTCTCGGAAAATCTATGGGGTTCTAACTAGAAAACAAACTCACAAAGTCAGGCAAACGAGACTAAGCGATTTTCCCTAAACTGATTCACTGGTTTTAACTACCTAACTTTGACAGGCAAGATCGATCTGTGAACATCTATTTCGCAGGTATACTGTCGTATCCTGCGTCCTAGACGAACACGCAATAAGATCAGGACAATAAACATTCAGACATCTTATAAAGGATGCTCTCTACCCTATTATGGTCTAGATCTGAGATTCAGGACATTCGTCGCTCTCAAGACCCTGCGATCAGAATATAGTTCATGACGCTAGACTCATGCAAATAAGAACAAATATTGTGAGACAGAAAACCCTAAACTTCAGCCTAAACAATCGGTTTAAAAGCAGTTAATGAAATTTCCCATAGATCCCCTTAAAGAACACCCAACGAAAATAAATTACTTAAACATGAAAGATGAAGTAGAAAACGTGATTGATGAATGCATAACTTGTATAAATCGATAAGAAAGAAAGAGGGTTCAAGAACAAATCAATCTCCCTCAAGAACAAGGTGGAAACCACGAATCAGATATTCGCGGCCACCAAAAGAATTCTGTAACTTAGAGTATTTCGTGATAATAAGAAAAACCCTAGACAATGAGTATATATAGGTCTTCAAGTGCCCTAGGTCGTGGATTAGGTCTTGGCTTGCATAAGACGGCTGCACGTTTAAGTTGGGCTTCAAATGGGCTCGAGAACCGCGAGTAGCCTGGCCGCGCAGCGACCGGCCGTGGCGCGGCCACTGGTCGTCTGGTCTGGCCATGGCGCGGCCAGCTCGTCCTTCCGGGTGCTTTACGGACCTTCTTGCTTCTTCCATAACTTGAGATCCAACCGTGGGATTGTTCTTAAACCACTTCGAGGTGAAAGGCAGCTGATAAGGCTATCCTGTCTCCAAATATGAGCATGATCTTGTGGTGGGAAGGCCTTTGTTTGATATTGAACTTTTGTCCTCGAGCACTGTTTCCGTAAATGTCCATTTTGCTCCAAAATATGCGTCTTTTGCTAAGTTTACCTGAAAGAGTCTTGAACAACCAAATACTCGAAATCTAGTGTTTATGCATTAAAATCTTAGTGAAATGCTTATTAAAACACTCATTTATGATAGTAAAAATGGGTAAAATATGCATGTTATCACCTTTCAACTCTCCCATTCTGCTAAGGAGTTCCCCCACACAAGAAGTTTGATGAATCACACCCGTTCTACTAAAATACTCTTTCATTTGCATGAATTCAGTTCCATTGTCACTCCTCACTATCTTCACATGCTTGTTGAATTGTCGCAAAATGAGAGCAAAAAAATCTAGTATCGTTATCTTAACATGCTTCTTATCCACAAGCATAAATACTCATACAGCTCGAAAGAAATAATCACGATGGTTAAGAAGTAATAAGACTCACATAAACTTGGTGTTCGATATGGCTCCCATAGATCACAGTGAATCATCTCAAAGTATTCTATGCTTTTATTTGTGCTCAATAGAAATTTACTATGACACTCCTTCGCTTGAAAACATATATCACAATCAAAGATACCAACACTCTTCTTCTAATCATTCTTTCAGAGGCATGTCCTAACCTCTTATGCCAAATTTTTAAAGATTCCAACTTTGCAACTTACTTTATATTTCTAACCATATGAATACCTTGAAGAAAATACAACCCTTCATTCCTTTTACCCATGCCAAATAGAGCCTCCATATGATGATCATGCAAGATACAACATGTCTTAGTGAAAAACACAATACAATCCATCTCATCGACCACATATGACACAGAGATGAGATTTCACTTAAGCTCCTCAACAAAAAGAACATGTGTCAATGTTAACGTGTATGTCAATACCACACTTCCTTCACGATCGGCTACCACAATATTCCCATTGAGCAGTACAACCAAACAAGGTGAGACTCGATGTACGTCGACTAAATCATTAAACGTACATGTCATATGGTGCGAGGCACCACTATCAATTATCCATTCATCTGTATATGTCATACCACTTACGCTATTTGCTGCTTTTACTTTAACTACAAACAGTTGCACAAGCTTTTCCCATTGATCCTTCGACATCCCTGTCATGGCTCGTTGATTAACTTGCAAAGCTTTGGTGGGTAACACAATACTTTTCGTGTGTGAAACAATAGAATTCTCATAGATACTACAATTGTGACCCTGAATCATCTGCTATTCATTGTCAATTTCAACTCTAAACTCGTCGGATCTCGACACCATATCTCTGGTAATTCGGGAATCTCACGAAACATTCTTCTTCCTTGTCAAATCCACTTTGGTGATGACGGGATAATCCTTTGCCGATAGAGAAAATGTAAACGAAAAACAATTCTTCTTCATCATCTCGTTACTCGTTTATAATTCGGTTTCAAGAATCGTCAAGCTCTGATACCATGTAAGATTCAGAAAACAATCTGATATTTCTGAACAGATCTTAACAAAAAAAAAGCACAAAACTATTTATATTACCACTAACTATAACTTCAAGATATCCTCCTACATATTATTTGAGAAGGCACATTAGTTAAAAAACTGACTTGTCACTTCCGCAATGAAAGTTAGTGCATTCTAATGATGACATGTAAATGTGACATGTCAAATTTTCTAAAATAAACGAAATGTTTTGATTGGTTGAGTTAAAATTAAATAAATTATGAAATTAAAACATGAATCCTCCTACATATTATTTGAGAAGGCACATTAGTTAAAAAGCTGACTTGTCACTTCAAAAATGAAAGTTAGTGCATTCTAATGATGACATGTAAATGTAACATGTCAAATTTCCTAAAATAAACGAAATGTTCTGATTGGTTGAGTTAAAATTAAATAAATTATGAAATTAAAACATGAATCCTCCTACATATTATTGGAAAAGGCACATTAGTTAAAAAAGCTGATTTGTCACTTCCACAATGAAAGTTAGTGCATTATAATGATGACATGTAAATGTGACATGTCAAATTTTTTAAAATAAACGAAATGTTTGATTGGTTGAGTTAAAATTAAATAAATTATGAAATTTAAACATTAATCCTCCTACATATTATTTGAGAAGACACATTACTTAAAAAAAGTTGACTTGTCACTTCCACAATGAAAGTTAGTGCATTCTAATGATGACATGTAAATATGACATGTCAAATTTCCTAAAATAAACAAAATGTTTTGATTAGTTGAGTTAAAATTAAATAAATTATAAAATTAAAACATGAATACACTAGATTATAACACTAAATTAATAAATTGAAATTAACATAAAATAATAATTACTATGATTTCAATTTTTTTTAAATATATTCATAATAAATTGCATAAAATATGATTACTAAAATTTTACAACCAATAAATATTATATTTTTATATAAAATAATAATAATATATTATCCAATATGATAGTATATATGATATACCATTTTTACCTCTTATTCTTTTTTAAATAAATAAAAAAGTATATCATACTCATATACAGTCTCATTGTAGATCAAGAATTTGAGATCAGAAATAAAATGAAATGTAATCGGATGAAAAAAAAATTTACAATAAGATAAAACAAATATAAATAAGAAGTAGAGGTAAAAATAAAAATAAATCTCTACAGTTTGGTTTTTCCGTAACACTCTCGTACTTTATTTTACGGAGTCATTTAAAAATCTTAAGAAGCAAATTTTATAATAAACTTGTGTGCGGCTCAAATTTTATAATAAACACATGCGTTCATACTAACCGTAAGAAATTTATTTTCTTCATCAAACCAATTCCTCAATATTGGACGAAATGATAAGGGGAGAGCTACCGGAGAATTTTATAAAATATGATTTAAGAAATTTTATTACAAATAATTATTATAATTTTTATTGAAAAGGAAAATTACTAATAAATTATCCAATGTGCTATATTTATTAGCATGATAAAGTCAAATATTATATTTTAATTTTTAAGAAATTATTTGTAATTTTTGTTAATAATTAATATAACTTTTTATTTGAAACCATATATCATAAAATGCTGAAAAATAATTTTTCTTTGATAACGCAAAAACTGCATCGTTTAAAAACATAACGTTTGCGAAAAATATCAGAAAAATTAACCAACAACTAAATATTACAATTCGCTTATTTTTAACTCATACTTACATGCATAAATATACGTATTTATTTCTTTTTAAAATTCAACCATACATTATAAAAATATATATTACAAAACATATACTTTGTTTTTTTTAAACACATAAAAGTCATACTTCGATTTTTTGACAAATATGCGTATAGATATAAATAATAATTATGCAAAAGTCAAAATCGCATGCAAACTTGTCGTACATGCATTTTGTTAACTTCGATTACAGTCCAATTTTAATTTTATTTATTAGATAATTTTTTTATAAAAAATCTCTATATGTCCTAAGACTGTTGAGGTGGTTGGTATGCACGAATGTGCGGGCCAACCATCTACCCGCTCTTATGATAAGTAAAGATTGTAAAAATTATTTTGGTTTAATTAGCAATAGGTCAAGAAAAAATGTATATTTAAAAGATATATATTGGCAATATTATATTGTGTAAGGAGAGAAAACACATAGTATATATAATATTCAAGACATATTATAAAAATTTAATTATTATTTAATATAACATTTACCTTTGCAATTATATTCACTGTAAACGGTAGAAAAAAAAAATTAAAATAAATCAGTTTCAAAAGACACAAAACGATATGAAACGTTTGTGTGATTGTAAAACTGTATATGTATAAAAATATAATGTTTACATAATATATAAAAAAAATTAATCAATACAAGTTAAATATTACAACTAATTATGTCTATAAAAAATAGTACATGCACATGCATGCAGGTCAACAATAAAAATTAAATAAATTATTATATGTTTTAATATTTTCAGTTTATTTACTTATCATATTTACACTTTTTATCTAAGGAAGTATTTTAAAATTTTGGTTAATATTTTGTTTATCTTCAATTTCTATTGAAATTTATTACATTTTTATTGGATTTATCGTTATTTTTTATTATATATTGTTATTATTAATACATAATTAATCATATACAGATAGATCATTTTCAATATATAATATTAATAATATATTGAATATATAAAATGTTTTATAGTACGCACGCGGTGCGGACCGATCACCTAGTACAAATTATATAAACAAGCTCAATAGACCCAAATACAAATATTCTCCAATAAAAATACAACAAACAAACAAAAATGATTACAGGAATGATAATATTTGTTTTTATCTCGTATTATCGCATACAGTATAGAAGAAATAATTCATCCAATTATATAAAATTGCATTTCCACTTTCTTGCATACTTTTATAATTCTAACCTCTTATTGGTTCCACATTTTCGGATAACAACTTGTCCATATATTTTATTTAAGCTTTATTTTAAAAACAACTCGGAAAGCTCAATTTCAACATATATATAAGGAGAAGAAAAAAAAACACAAAACCGCAAAAAGAATGTAAAAGAAAAGAAAGGAAAAAAAATAACAAAGCAAAAGCAAAAGAGAGTGGTAAGGCTCCACACTCAAACTCTTCACTCTCACTCCTCCTCTCTCTCTCTCGCTTACCACTTGCCAATGGCTCTCTATCTCCCATCTCTCTCCATCTTCCTCCTTCTCCTCCTCCGCTCCTCCGCCGCGATGTGGTGCGTCGCTCGGTTTGATGTTACAAGCCAGGCGCTTCAGGTGGCTCTAGACTACGCATGTGCCGCTGGAGCCGACTGTGCTCCAATCCAGCCTACTGGTCTTTGTTTCCTCCCAAACACCATTCAAGCTCACGCATCTTACGCTTTCAACAGCTACTATCAGCGTAGAGCCATGGCTCCTGGCTCTTGCAACTTCGCCGGCACATCCACCATCGCCAAAACCGATCCAAGTATGTATTTTACACAACCATGGCTTAAACAGGATCGGTTAAATTGGTTAAAATGTTATAATAGTTGTTGTTTCTCGGTAGACAAAGTTCTCGATTTGTTTGTTGAAATTTTCCCTATTCATGTTTCATACCCTTTCTGGTTTGGTTTAGTAAGTATAAACTTTTTTATTTGATTGCAATTGGGTTTCAAGACGTTCTACCTCTGTTTATTATTGTGTAGGTTATGGATCATGCGTGTACCCAAGTTCTTTGAGGTACGTGAGTTTTATGCGATGAATTCATTTTGATGCTCACATTTGATAACCAATAAGTTTTGATATTTCTATGTTTTACACTTCTCTGTTTGTTTCAAATACATGTTTTCAACCGATTTCAATATATTTTCACTGAATTTTTCGCAGCTTTACTACCAAGAAATTAACTAACATGAACTTCCTTACCATCGCGGTAAAAAAAAAAAATTATCGTCTCCTAGTTTTAAAAAGTCGACTGCACGATTTTTTCATTGATTTGACTGATAATAATCTGAGAATCTATTTCATGCGTCGTACCATTTTGCATGTCTTTAAATGTATATCCCATTTCATGTTTCTGGACCGTTGGATAATCTTAGTTGGCAACTAGGAAATCATTCAACGGCAGAGATTAATCCTGTCTGCTTATCCGGGGCCCATCTCATCTTTAGTTTCTGTATTCTGTTTTTATTCTGTTCGTTGCTCTTTCACTTTTCCTAGTCAGAATAGTACACAAGTATAAAGAAATAAAATACACAGTAATTAGAAAACTCTTGAAAAAGAAAAGAAATAAAAGCATGTCACTTGGAGCAGACCTTTAGTTTTACTTTAGAGGTTTCTTGACGAACAAGCTTATACAAGTTGATGAGTTATATTTACTTATAATAACCACTCTTGATTCTTGGAAAATCATTTGTTTCTTTTTGCCATTTCTACTTTCTGATTCTGATTCCATCAAATGTTGTATATTGTAAGTAAAATTTACAAGTACCATGACATACGACCAAAATAGTTTTTAAATCCCAAAAATACCATAATCTTGAATAAATTGTAAAACTACTATCAACTTTAAGTTTAGGCTAGACATGTTTCTGAAGGTTTTAAGGAAGAGTTTTTAAATCATGTAGTATCTCTTGGTTCTTCCTAAACCTAAATTTTATGATATTTTTTTGGATTTTGGTGTAACTCTGAGATTTAATTGTCTAATATTATTAATTAGGTTCGTTGTTTCCAACTAAACTATAAACACTATAAATAAAAATCATTACAGATCACCAATTTAAATTGGACGGTAAGAATATTTTATATGTTATTTACATCCAAAATAACTAGAAATTGGTTTTGCAATGGCAGCAACGCCGGAGGGTCAGCTTCGACTACAACGGTGGGAGGAACGCAGACAGCAACCGCTGGAAACATCCCGACGACGTCACTGAGGCCACCGTCTGGCACCACGGCGTCACCGTTTGGAATAGGCGGCGGTGGACTTATTCCACCGGGAACCAGTGACCCCGATGAATCTGGAGCTTATTGTAGAAACACAAATGTCTCTATAGCTTTATTGATGGTCTTACTTTTGTGGTTTATTTAGGCTTTTAGATTCATGTTATATCTACATTGTACGGCCACGAAATTTTTGTTAAATGGGTTAATCAATCGGTAAGATTTTTTTAGTGTTGTTGATCCTCTATCTCTGTAATCTTATATTTATAAAAGAAATAGGAAAGTGTCCTAGATGTTTCTATACATAGTTTTCTTCCACATACTAACACTTTTGAATGTCATTTACAAGGATTATCATTTTAAAAGGTAGAAAAAAACAAATAACAACTACAAAAATGATGTAAGGTATCATTTAAATAATTAATAAGAATTGCATTAGTTATTGTTAAGACTATCTTACACGGCCCAATTGTTAGAAGCGAAGGCTTCTTTCTCACAAAGAACAAAACAAGTGTTTAAACTTTGTTGTTATAGAAAGAGAACAGAGTTGTTCTGTTTCTATGAAGAACTCGTAAAGAGAGAAAAAGAACAGAGTAATAAAAGAAAACTGATTTTATTGAATATCAAACTTGTGTTTTACATCACGATTTCAATGTGTTATATAGAAAACAAACAGGTACTAAGACACAAAGAGTTGTGTCTCTTTCTACTTGTGTCTCTTACATGAACCAACACAACCTATACTAAGAGTCACGATTCTTCACTAAATAAGATAGACAAAACTCAATTATCTTTAACACTCCTTCTTAATTGAGTTTCGGTCTTACTCCAAGCTTCCTTCTTAATTGAGTTTCGGTCTTACGCCAAGTGCCTTTGTTAGAAGATCCGCAAGTTGAACTTCTCCTTCGCAGTACTTTAGTTTAATCAGACCTTTGTGCTCTGCCTCTCGAACAAAATGATACTTGATTTCAATGTGCTTTGTTCTTCGATGTTGCACCGGATTCTTCCCAATCGCAATTGCAGATTTATTGTCCCAGTAAATTGGGACTCCGTCTTGAGAATCAAAACTAATATCTTCCATAAGTTTTTGCAACCAAATAGCTTGATTTGTTGCTGCACAAACTGCGATATACTCTGCTTCTGCCGTTGATTGCGCCACCGTTCGTTGTTTGCTGGATTGCAAGAAAAACACAGCAGATCCTAGTGAGAAAACATACCTGGATGTGCTCTTCTTGTCTTCATTTGAACCTCCCCAATCGCTGTCTGAGTATCCATGCAACTTTGGATTCTCGATACTTGAAAACTGAACGCCAAAACAAGACGTACCATTAACATACCTCAAAACCCTCTGGGCTTCTTGGTAGTGTTTATTGAGAGGCATTGACATGTATCTCGAGAGATACGAACTTGCAAACATCAAATCTGGTCTTGATGCACATAGATACAACATTTCACCAACAATGATCCGAAACTTTGTTGGTTCACCTTACTTCTCATCATCTTCGATGTCTTTGCCGTGTGGTGTGAGTGGAGTGCTTACACCCTTGCATCCTTTCTTGCCAAATTTCTCTATAAGTTTGCAAGCATAATTTTCTTGTGAAAGAAAAAAATCCTTGATCATCTTAAATTATCTCCATTCCCAGAAAATAATTCAACATTCCCAAATCGGTCATCTCAAACTCCATTTTCATGTCTTCTTTTAATTTGTCAATGAGTTTTGTATTGTTGCCAGTGATAATGATATCATCCACATACAAACTCACGACCAGAATTAATGGAACCCTTGGATGGATTATGCTCTTTGTTGGTGCGTCGGATAGATTGGATAGATGGATAGTTTGGTGGATCGAATGAGACCGTCAAGAGATGCGGAAGTCTCTTGGTGTTCTCCACTCCACGGAACCGAGGAAGTAACCCTTAACCACGGATCTTAGGAGGTTTGCTGCGTTTGGAAGTAACCCTTGCCAAACTCAACGAAATGTTCAAGATGAACAAAGAGATTTCTCTCAAGAAGAAGATGATAAAAACTTGGATATCTTATTAGAATGAATTCTTACAATACTTATAGAATTCTTAACACAGAAAATGAAAAAAGAAATTAAGTTTGTGGATTTCCTAAACATAGAAAATGAAAACAAAGACTAGAAATAATTCCTTGGTCAAAGACCTTGAATTCACTCCCAATACTAGGAATGACTCCTCGGCTGCTTTTGCTTCCCAACCAGAAGTCTGCTGTGTATTTGAGAAGTCTGCTGTGTATTTGAGAAGTCTGCTGTGTATTTCAGAAGTCTGCCGAACAAATCATAAGTCTGCCTTGTACCGGATGGAACAAACATAAGCATTCTCCGCCATGATGTAATCAGCTTGCTCAAGCTGAGTTATCTCACGTTCGATCTCTTCCTTCAATCCTTTAGCTCGAATAGAAAGCTTTTGACCGGAAGAAAAGTCGAATGGGTCGGTACTCGAATGCTTGACTTGGACAATCTGATTTCTAGAACTGACTCGAGTTGGTCGAGAGACTCGGTCATCAGAACGGAGCTCCCTTTGTAGATTATTCCCGGATAGTGTTGGATCAAAGCGGAACACGGCTGTGTCGGACAGAACACGATCACGGCCAATGCTGGTTTCTCCTCGATGAACCTCACTCGTACCGTCCATGACCTGCTCTGGTACATGCTGCTCGTCATCATCCGAACCATCCGTGGATGTTTGGCCTGGTGCTCTGCCACGGAATCTATCATTCCCCTCCTCTTGAAAAAGATTTGTCCTCAAATCTGGATCGTCTGAAACAAAAGGAGATAAATCAGAAACATTAAAGCTTGGAGAAATGTCATACTTACCTTGAAGATCTAGCTGATAAGCATTGTCATGAATCTTCTTGACCACCGTGAATGGTCCATCTTTTCTGGGCATGAGCTTGGACTTTCTTTCCTCAGGAAACCGTTCCTTTCTAAGATGAATCCACACGAGGTCTCCTGGTTGAAATACCAACTTACGCCTTCCTTTGTTAGCGTACTCTCATATTGTTTTGTTTTGGCTTCAATGTTGGCTCGGACCTTCGCATGAATCTGTTTGACAAGTTTGGCTTTCTTTTTGCCATCTAAACTGATTCTTTCACTCAAAGGCAAAGGGATTAGATCAAGAGGAGACAACGGATTAAAGCCATAAACAATTTCAAAAGGAGAATACTTTGTAGCCGAATGTACAGAATGGTTATAAGCAAACTTTACATGCGGTAGGTTCTCTTCCCATGTCCTAAGATTCTTTTTAACCAATGTTCTAAGCAAGGCAGAAAGCGTTTTATTGACTACTTCCGTTTGACCATCAGTCTGAGGATGACAAGTAGTAGAGAACAACAGTTTAGTGCCTAGCTTAGTCCACAAAGTTTTCCAGAAATAACTTAAGAACTTAGCATCACGATCAGAAACTATAGTCTTAGGCATGCCATGAAGTCTAACGATTTCTTTAAAGAACAGATCAGCTATGTGAGATGCATCATTGGTTTTCAAACATGGAATGAAATGAGACATTTTAGAAAACCTATCTACAACCACAAAGATGGAATCTCTACATGTCCTAGACTTAGGAAATCCCAAAACAAAGTCCATTGAAAGATCAGTCCATGGATGAAATAGAATCGGTAAAGGAGAATACAAACCTTGGGACGTGTTTTTGGACTTAGCCTCCTTGCATGTCACGCATCTGCTACAGATCCTTTCAACACCCTTTTTCATGCCTGGCCAATAAAAATGTTCCTCGAGCACTTTAAATGTTTTTGCCACGCCAAAGTGTCCCATTAATCCTCCTCCATGAGCTTCCTTGGTGAACAATTCTCTCAAAGAACAGTGAGGCACACACAATCGATTATCAAAGAATAAGAAACCTTCAGAGATGAAGTACTTTCCATGTGCGTGTCTAGAACATGTCAAATAAGGCTCCCGAAAATCTGAATCAGCCTCATACAAGTCTTTTATAAATTCAAATCCCAAAAGCTTGGTTCCAAGAGAAGAAAGAAGTACATACCTTCGAGAGAGAGCATCAGCAACTATGTTCTCCTTACCTTGTTTGTACTTAATGACGTATGGAAAGGTTTCGATGAACTCAACCCACCTAGCGTGTCTCTTGTTAAGTTTTTGTTGTCCCTTGAGATGCCTTAGGGATTGGTGATCTGTATGTATGACAAATTCTTTAGGCCACAAATAATGTTGCCACGTTTGAAGAGCCCTCACCAAAGCGTACAATTCCTTGTCATAGGTTGGGTAGTTAACAGTTGCACCACCTAACTTTTCACTGAAATACGAAATGGGCTTCCCTTCCTGCATCAAAACAGTACCAATACCCACGCCTGAGGCATCACATTCAATTTCAAAAGTTTTTGTAAAGTCTGGAAGAACAAGTAATGGAGCTTGAGTTAACTTCCCTTTCAAGGCTTGGAAAGCATCTTCTTGGGCTTGCTCCCACTTAAACCCCACGTTTTTCTTGATCACTTCCGTGAGAGGGGCTGCAATGGTACTGAAGTTCGGGACAAAGCGCCGGTAGAAGCCAGCCATTCCATGGAAACTTCTGACCTCACTCACGGTCTTAGGACTAGGCCAATCCTTGATTGCCTTAACCTTTTCTTCATCCACACGAATGCCTTCAGCACCTACAACAAAACCCAAGAAAACTAGGTGATCCGCTCCAAAGATGCATTTCTTTTCATTAGCATATAAACACTCTTTCCTAAGCACTTCTAAGACTTTTCTCAAATGCTCAATATGCTCATTCATGCTCTTACTATAGATTAGAATGTCATCAAAGTATACGACAACAAATTCCCCTATGTAAGCTCTAAGAACATGATTCATCAAACGCATAAAGGTACTAGGAGCATTAGTCAAACCAAATGGCATCACAAGCCATTCATAAAGTCCATGCTTAGTTTTGAAAGCCGTTTTCCACTCATCCCCTTCCTTCATCCTAATTTGATGATATCCACTCCTAAGATCTATCTTAGAAAAGACCTTAGAACCATGCAATTCATCCAACATATCATCTAAACGAGGAATGGGATGGCGGTACTTAACCGTGATGTTGTTGATGGCTCGGCAGTCCACGCACATTCGCCAAGATCCGTCCTTCTTAGGCACAAGCAGTACGGGAACGGCACAAGGACTAAGGCTTTCTCTGATGTAGCCTTTTCCCATCAACTCATCTACTTGTCTTTGTAACTCCTTGGTTTCGACAGGATTGGTACGGTAAGCGGGACGGTTTGGAAGAGACGCTCCGGGTACTAGATCGATTTGGTGTTCTATCCCACGGATAGGTGGCAATCCACTCGGAGTTTCTTCTGGGAACACATCCTGAAATCTGCTCATCAATGGCTTAAGTTCACTCGGCAGCTCCGGTGTAGGGTTAGTGGCCATTAGTGATTCTTTAAACACAAGCAAAATGAGAGAAGGTTTGGAAAACAAAGTTTTCTTTACCTGACTTGGTTTAATGTAGAAGTTGGACCTTTTGACCGGTGCCTTAGCTGCTTCTTGTTGCTTCTCAAGCTCACGGCTCTTTCTAAGTTGTAGCTGATCCTGGTGAACTTCGGATGGAGTTAAAGGAATGAGAGTGATCTTCTTGCCTTGATGATCGAACATATGCCGATTGGTGTAGCCATCATGTACAGCCTTTTTGTCGAACTGCCAAGGCCGTCCTAAAAGTATATGACTGGCATCCATAGGCAAAACATTGCAAATGATCTCATCTTGGTATCGGCCAATGGTGATTGGGACGGTGACTTGCTCTTTGACGTGCTGAACACCGTCTTCATTCAGCCATTCAAGCTTGAAGGGTCTCGGATGCGGTCTGGTTTCAAGTCCGAGTTTCCTGACAAGCACATCACTAGCAACATTAGTGCAACTCCCACCATCAATGATCAAAGAACAAACTTTATCATTTATGAAACAACGAGAATGAAAGAGGTTCTCCCTTTGTTCGGTATCATTGGTTTTGGGCTGCACGCTTAGTGATCTCATGGTCACTAAAAGATTTCCTTGAGCCGGATAATCATAAGGCTCTTCCTCATCATAGATGGGTCCGGTATCCTCTGCTTCACCGTTTTCAGCTTCGGACTCTATCTCTCCATTCT
Source organism: Alliaria petiolata (assembly GCA_020283515.1). Lineage (NCBI taxonomy): Eukaryota > Viridiplantae > Streptophyta > Magnoliopsida > Brassicales > Brassicaceae > Alliaria > Alliaria petiolata. The sequence continues at coordinate 54,338,131 of JAHZTW010000004.1, read as the reverse complement.
CAAGTAGAATCATCACCTTTTGGTTAGGGCATTTGTTTGCATAATGTCCTAATCCATGACACTTGAAACACCTGATATCTCTGGCTCTACTCGTGAATTCCACGGTTTTGCCTTTGTCAAAACGAGAAGGTTGGTTAGTCTTAAACTCAGAAGTAAAAGATTTACCTTTATCTTGAGAGCTAGGCTTTGGTGGATAAGAGGGTTTTGGAGCATAAGCTGGTTTTGTAAAACCCCTCCTCTTGACTTGTTGTTCTATCAAGATGGCTTTGTGGAGCATGTCCTCAACACTTTCAAACTCTTGAAGCTCCAGCCGGTCCTGAATCTCCCTGTTCAAACCTGCAAGAAAACGAGCCAAGGTTGCATCCATGTCTTCCTCTACATCCGCCTTAAGCATAAGCATCTCCATCTCTTGGAAATAGTCCTCCACATTCTTTGTGCCTTGAGTCAATCGCCTCAACCTTTGGTGAAGATCCCTATTATAATGACTTGGAACAAAGCGCTTTCTCATTAGTTCTGTTAGTTCTTGCCAAGTAGTTATTGGTCTTTCACCTTTTCTTCTCCTAAGAGAAACGACCTGATCATACCAACTAATGGCATATCCATTAAATTCAGAGGCAGCAAGTCTAACTTTCTTAAGTTCCGAAAGATTTTGACAATCAAAAACCAACTCAGTTTTTCTTTCCCATTCCAAATATGTATCAGGTTCATTCTTACCAGCAAAGGAAGGGATTTTGAGTTTGAGGCCACCAAGTCCATCATCTGACCTTCTAGAGAATGGATTCTCTTCATCTCGGTTTCTATGGCCTCTCCTTGTTCTGATGTTAGAACGGTTGTCATCGAATTGGTCATCTTCTTCATGTTCATCAAAGGAACGGCTATGTCTTCTTTCCCGGTTTCTCCTTTGGGCTGGCCGCGCCTGGCCTTGTTGATCCTCCTGGATTTTGTCAAGCCGAACATGAATCTCTTCAAGACCTGTGTTCATAGATCTCATCAAATAATCAGTTAGTGCTTTCATTTGTAAACCAGACAATCCAGATCCAGGATTGTTATTTCCTTCTTCTCCACTTTCACTCATTGTTTTCCTGAAATCACTTAACAAACAATTAGCAAAAACTCTCTTTCTCTCAAGTGTTTATTGCCTCACCCACACACGTGTTTTGCTCACTGATTTTATGGTGATCACACTGAGGTATTTTCTCGATGTTCTTATCAAACACTTCAAGCCAAATCTAGCAAATACTCCCACGCAACAAAGGAGAAAGAAAATACAGAAATTTCGAAGGGAAATCCGTTTAGCCACCTCTTGACTGGATTTCTCCTCAGCCAGCAGGATTTCTCTTCCACCACCCTCACAAACTGGATTTCTCCTCAGTTTGTCTTAAACCTTTTCGGTTTCCTTTCTTTTTTTTTTTTTTTTTTTTTTTTATAAAAGAGGGTAGAGGATGGCCCGGATTTTCAATGGAAAGAGGGAGAAGAGAACAGATTATATAGATATTTTTTTTTTTTTTTTGATTTAAGAAGAAGAGAAGATGAACAGCTTTACCAACAAAGAGTGGCTCTGATACCACGTAATGGAACCCTTGGATGGATTATGCTCTTTGTTGGTGCGTCGGATAGATTGGATAGATGGATAGTTGGTGGATCGAATGAGACCGTCAAGAGATGCGGAAGTCTCTTGGTATTCTCCACTCCACGGAACCGAGGAAGTAACCCTTAACCACGGATCTTAGGAGGTTTGCTGCGTTTGGAAGTAACCCTTGCCAAACTCAACGAAATGTTCAAGATGAACAAAGAGATTTCTCTCAAGAAGAAGATGATAAAAACTTGGATATCTTATTAGAATGAATTCTTACAATACTTATAGAATTCTTAACACAGAAAAAGAAAAGAGAAATTAAGTTTGTGGATTTCCTAAACATAGAAAATGAAAACAAAGACTAGAAATAATTCCTTGGTCAAAGACCTTGAATTCACGCCCAATACTAGGAATGACTCCTCGGCTGCTTTTGCTTCCCAACCAGAAGTCTGCTGTGTATTTGAGAAGTCTGCTGTGTATTTCAGAAGTCTGCCGAACAAATCATAAGTCTGCCTTGTACCGGATGGAACAAACATAAGCATTCTCCGCCATAATGTAATCAGCTTGCTCAAGCTGAGTTATCTCACGTTCGATCTCTTCCTTCAATCCTTTAGCTCGAATAGAAAGCTTTTGACCGGAAGAAAAGTCGAATGGGTCGGTACTCGGATGCTTGACTTGGACAATCTGATTTCTAGAACTGACTCGAGTTGGTCGAGAGACTCGGTCATCAGAACGGAGCTCCCTTTGTAGATTATTCCCGGATAGTGTTGGATCAAAGCGGAACACGGCTGTGTCGGACTGAACACGATCGCGGCCAATGCTGGTTTCTCCTCGATGAACCTCACTCGTACCGTCCATGACCTGTTCTGGTACATGCTGCTCGTCATCATCCGAACCATCCGTGGATGTTTGGCCTGGTGCTCTGCCACGGAATCTATCAAGAATATCTTTGTCTTTCTTCATCACATAGAGGGCTGCGTCATTTATACTCCTTTGAAAGCCATGCCGGAGGAAGTATGAATCAATTCTTCCATACCATGCACGAGGGGCTTGCTTTAAACCATATAAATCTTTTTGTAGCCTTAGGACTTTTTCTTCTTCTCCTTCTACGATGAACCCATGTGGTTGTACGACATAAATCTCTTCTTCAAGTTCTCCATTTAGAAAAGCCGATTTTACATCCATTTGATAGAGCTTCCATTTCATTTGTGCCGCCAAGGCAAGAATTGCTCGAATAGTGTCATGTCTTGACACAGGAGCAAACGTCTCGAGATAATCGACACCACACTCTTGAGAAAAACCTCTTGCGACTAACCTCGCTTTGTACCTTATTGGAATTCCATTTGCATCACTTTTGATGCGATAAATCCACTTGACGCTGATGACGTTTTTCTTTTCTGGTTTCTCCACAAGCGACCATGTTCTGTTTTTCTCAATCATCTTGATTTCTTCATTCATAGAATCTCGCTATTCCTTCATCCTACAGGCGTCATCATATGATTGTGGTTCTTCAGAGACAAACATGCCTATGTTTCTTCGAGATTTACCATTGGAGCGATTTGCATGCCATACACTTGTATTTCTTTGATGGTTCGGAAGATCTTTCTCCCCCTTGATTGATGTTTTCGTCACTGAGTTGAGACAGAACAGGACTTGAGATGATTTCTCCTTGTTCTTCTTGTGACTGACGTGCATTTATTGGAATGCTGAAGTTCTTTTTGACTTCGACTCGCCTTATCCAGTCCCACTTCTTTCCTTCTTCAAACGCCACGTCTCTTGATATCTCAACTCTCTCTTTATCGAGTAGAAGTACTCTGTATCCTTTAGACTTGCTGCTGTAGCCAATAAATATTCCTCGTTTGGCCTTTTCATCAAGCTTACTTCTCTTCTCCCTTGGTATATGTATGAAACATATACTCCCAAAGACTTTTAAGTGATCAACCGTTGGCTTATGATCACTCCACTTCTCGATTGGTGTGACATCACCTTCTATGGCCTTTGTGGGCAAGCGATTTTGTAAATAGTTTGATGTATATAGCGCCTCTGCCCATAGTTTGTGAGGAAGACCTTGATCAGCAAGTAACGTTCGTGCCATTTCCATCAAGGATCGATTCTTTCGCTCCGCCGTTTTGTTGCGGTGAGTATGGCACATTTACTTGTCTTTCGATTCCTTCTTGATCACATAATTCATTGAATTCTCTTGACATGAATTCACTACCACCATCAGATCAAAACTTCTTGATTTTTCCACCCGATTGAGTCTCTACCAAGGATTTGAAATTCTTAAACAATAAAAATGCTTCAGTCTTATGTTTAAGAAAATATATGTTAAGAATCATGGGCTTCCAACTCAAAACCAATTGGCAATGAGTGGATTGGTCCATGTCCCTTATATATTACTTAATATCTCTTCCAACTTCCGATGTGGGATATATTCCCTAATACGCCCCCTCGAGACGATGTCTATTTTTGGCCATTGATCTCGGAAATATTTGGGCAAGGATCGAGAGAGATGCGGAGATCGCGAAACAGAGAAAGAATTGCGGAGATCGCAAAGAAAGAGTTGCAAAATTATTTTTTTTAGTGAGAGATGGATCGATTAGGGTTTGGCTCTGATATCATGTTAAGAATCATGGGCTTCCAACTCAAAACCAATTGGCAATGAGTGGATTGGTCCATGTCCCTTATATATTACTTAATATCTCTTCCAACTTTCCACATGGCATAGTATTCGATGCCATAGCTCCATTACTTCTTCTTCATGGGTCACCAATGCACTTTCTTGTAGAGAATTCCAAGTAATTGGAAAACTCTTATTCACCATATGTATTTCCATGATCTTCTTTCCCATTGGATCCAGGATTCTACAACACTTGTTTTTAAACAAGACGCTATATCCAGTGGATATGATTTACGGAACACTAAGAAGATTTTTCTCCAATCCCGGCACCAGCAATACATTTATGATCACTTTCTTTCTCTTGATAGTGTAGACTGTTATGTCTTTTTCCGGTAGTCATGACGACTTCTCCATTTCCAACATTTATTGTAATATTGATGCTATTATCAAGTCTTGTGAAGTATCTCTCTTCTTTTGTCATATGATTTGTGCAACCACTATCGACTAACCACACTTCTTCTTTGGTTATTATCGGTGCTTCTTCTGTTTCACTAAACAACATATGATCTTCGATATCTTCATCTTCAAGGCTCATATGTGCTCGTTCATACTTCTTTGAACGAAAATCTCTTGCAAAATGCCCAACCATGCTGCAGTTGTAGCATTCCTTCTTCTTATTTTTTTTTTTTGAATGAATATAAAATTTATTCAACAAAAAAACGTTTGTACAAAGACTGTGCCATAGTTTTTGAAACTTATAGAAAATTTAGCGAATGAACTATGACAATAACATCAATGGTTCGAGAACAAGATCTCGAACCCCTCCTCGTAGCGAGTGTCACCTAGTCTCTGTATCGTGGTCAAACGGTTGCGAACTTTTTTGTCGATCTGTTGCGCTAATTGTCTTGGTAGAGTATGTGGTTCCCCATGTCTCCTGCCATTCCTCTCCCGCCATTGCAAGTGAATTGTGTTCTGGAACACATATCGAAGAAGGAACAAAAGAATGCTAGCTTGCGATTCATCAACCACTATGTCGATGATGCTCTCCCATTGAGTTGTGTACCTCGAGCCAAACATCTTGAATGTGAGCGCATTCCAGATTTCTGCGGACCAGCTGCAAGCAAAGAACAAATGGTTTGAGTTTCGAGTGGGTCTTGGTGGAAGACGCATGAAACGTTCGCAGTTCCGCTCCATCGGATCATCCTGTCTCTCGTGGATAGACGATTTAGAGTAGCGAGCCAGGTGAGGAATGAGTACTTAGGTGTTGCGTGTGTGAACCACACACTCTTGTACCATTCATTTGTCTCTTTCGACACTCTTATAAGCTTCCATGTGTCTTTGGAACTGAATTTTGCTTTGAATTTATCGCCTCTTCTTTTCCCTAACACCATGTCATCGCTATGCGTCGTCGCCTTACCACGGTGAGCGTCTATGATCTCCTCTATCTGGTTCAGCACATTGACTCTATGGCAACGTCGACGATGCGATCATATGACATTTATCATCTTGGTATTGATTGGTATACCGAGATCCACACAGCCCTGAATCCCTGTTAAATTGTGGATTCTGCCTAAAGGACTCCAGTCGTCATACCAAACAAAAGTTGAGGTCCCATTGCGTACTTCCACCTTAACAAAAGCTCTCGCAATATCTCTATATTTTATCAGTTTTTTTTCAAATCCATGAACCGAGAGTTGATGTCTCTTTCACAGACTAGAATGAACCTTCCCGAATGAGGAACTGCCATATCCAATTAACCCAGAGCGATGAATGTGCAGACAGAATGCGCCATATGAGCTTCAAACAGCTCACCTTATTCGTCTCTTTTAGAGATCTCAGACCCAACCCTCCTTCTTCCTTTGGTAAACATACATCGATCCAAGCAACTTTCGCCTTCGTTGTGTTTAAATCAGGTCCGGACCAAAGAAAAGCAGCACATATTTTATCTATTTCTTTTATACAAGCTTTAGGGAGTCAAAAAGCAAATATCCAAAAGTTTGTCAGGCTCTGGATCACCGATGCTATCAACTGAAGCCGACCTGCAAAAGAAAGGTACATTGCTGTCCAGGTACTTATACGGCTTCTAAACTTCTCAATCAATGGAGTATAGTCATGACATGTCATTCTCTTTGTCAACAGTGGAAGCCCCAAATATCTTACCGGAAGAGATGGGAATTGATCTAGTATATATAGCTTCTCTGTTTTCTGCTGAAACTCCCGCAAGGAATAAGGTAAATTTTGCAAGACTAATGTTCAAACCTGAGATCTCTGCAAATTCTTTGAAAAACTCTAGAATCCCTTCGATGGACCTCTTCTTCCCATCCGCAAAAACCAGTAAATCATCCGCAAAACACAAATGTGTTAGTTTCAGATTTTGGCAATATGGGTGGTACCCAATTTTTGTGTCATTTGCAGCCTTGTCAAGCATTCTTTATAGTACGTGCATACATATCACAAACAGATATGGGGATAGCGAACAACCTTGGCGCAGCCCTTTTTTGCTTCTGAAAAAACCTGCAAGTTCACCATTCACTTGAACAGAGAAAGTTGCTGTAGTAACATAGAGTTTGATCCAATGTATAAACTTCTCAGGGAATTTCAGTGCCTTTAAAGTATTGATCAGAAAATGCCACTGTACAGAGTCAAAAGCTTTGAGATGTCTATCTTCGCCGCACATCTCGCTGAAACAGTCTCTTTGTGGTAATTTTTCACTAGCTCTGAGGCGAGAAGAACATTCTCCATCAACAAACGATCCTTCACAAATGCAGATTTATTTGGGGCAATGAATTTTGGGAGCATTCTTTTGAGACGAGTGGCAAGGATCTTTGAAATCACCTTATATAGGACATTACAATAGGAGATTTGGGCGATAATCCTTCATCTCGATTGCTGATGTTGTCTTTGGCATTAGCGCCAAAATCGTAGTGTTAATGCCCTTCGGCAAAAAACCTTTATCGAAAAATGATTTTACCACCACCACGAAATCCTAACCAACTATTGATCAAGAGGCTTTGCAAAATTCACTAGTGTATCCGTCAGGTCCTGGCGATTTATTTCCCGACATTGCAAAGAGAACAACTTTCACTTCTTCCTCTGTCACTACTCTCTCCAGTGATTCACTATCAGTATATCGCATTAAAATTGCAGCAGCTCATGCAGCTTGGTGACTGAGATGCCCTTAAAATTCACAATCTGACGAGAGAGAAATTCATTGAAGAAACTTTCAACAACCTCTTTTATCTTCTCTTGCGTGTCAGCCATGGTATCATTTTTCTTTTGAACTTCATGGATTGTATTAATGACTTTTTTGACTTACGCAGCATGATAAAAGGACTTGTTAATGCCATCTCCAACTTGTAACCAATGAAGTTTCGAGATTTGGCGAAGGAACTTCTCCTCTAGGTCAGCGAGATGTTGCCATTTTAAGAATGCACGAGATTCTGCTCCCATAGCAATTGCTATAGGATTTGTTAGAGTTTTTTTCTGGCACTCGCATAGATCCTCAAAAGCTATCGTTGTCCTCTTTGACAAGTCATTCAATTGGTCCTTGCTTAAACTCTTTAACATCGACTTTAGCCCCTTCAGCTTCTTAGATAACCGATGTAGCGCGGAGGTTGAATTGTATAACGGATCTGTTGCTCCCCAATGATTCTCCATTAAAGGCATATAACCTTTTGAAGTTTCAGAGCATTCGTAAATTTAAATGGCCTTTTTGGTTTAAGCATAATGTCTTCGATATGTATACGACACCTCTGGTGATCCGAACAGCCTCCTGCTTCAAAGACACAATATGCTTGAGGATATGCAACAAACCAATAGTCATTCATAAGAACTCTATCCAGCTTCTTAGAAATCAACCCTTCCTCTCTCTTATTACACCATGTGAACACTGTACCATAAGTTTTCATATCCACTAAAGAACAATAAGAGACCATGTCTAGGAAGTCACGCATACCCGAAGGTATTGTTGGTGAAACCATGAAATTTGAATGCTCTTCTCCGTCTAGTATTTCATTAAAATCCCCGAAAATTAACCATGGTTTGTTTCGGAACAGTGGAGAATCCTGATGGTGTTTCAGGTACGCCCAAAGCTCCTTTCTCTCTTCCACAAAATTTGACACATAAACAAAAGAACAAAAAAACTCTTTCTCTGAACCCTCTAGCAGAATAGAGCATGTGATCAATTGTTCACTCATAAAACAAGTGGTTACCCTAACTTGAGGACTCCAAACTATCCAAATCCTCCCTTTTCTGTTATATTCGTAGTTTGATATATAAGACCATCCATTAAAAACTGAAGAAATTATTCTCTGTGCTGTCTTCTCTTTGACTCGAGTCTCCCATAAGCAACCAAATTGTAACGATTTTTTTTTCCAATCCCGGATCACATAATGCTTAGATGATTTGTTAAATCCCCGAACATTCCAGAAGAAACATGACATTAATTATTTTTCCTTGTGGACCCTCTGTTCAAAACGCTAGGGCCGAAAGAAAATCGATGATTTTCCTTTGAGTTCCGGGGCAGCGTATTTCTTGGAACTACAGCCGCGTTTTCTTGTTTTTTATTGGTCTTTTTTGGGGTAATCTCCTCATATGTGTCCTTATATTCTGATTCCTCTACCCTCTTATCACTTTGACTTGTATTTTCCATATCGAGGGGTGTTTCCTGAACTTTTGTATCAGGCTCCTCTTTGTCTTCCTCTATTTCCTCTGTTTCTATATTATCCCCCTCTTTTTCTGATTCACCCAACACATCAAATCTTGATGGTGATAAGATTGAAACGTGGCTATATTAGAATTGTTTATTGGGAGAGCGACCAGCTTTTCTCGGAGACACTGTTGACCATTCACCATCTTCCTTCTCAACCTATTCGACTGAAACACCCGTGTTCTCTAGGGTCGTAACTTCTTTCTCTGTCTCTATTACTACATCGTTTTCTGACTCCTTATCTTGAGAGATCTTTCTGTTTGGTGTTTTATCCTTTTCCAATCTTTGTTCCGGTTGATCAGCTCTAACTAAACAAACCGTGGATAGGTGTCCCCATGTCGCACATGTTGAACACTTCGGAGCCAGCCATGGATATGTGAACTCCACCAGTGTATATTTCCCCTTGTACTTGAAATTCATCGATTTTGGTAGATCTTTTGATAAATCTGCTTTGACAAACACCTTTGGTAACTTGAAATACAGGCATTGTGCTGTGTCAAGGTGTAATCTGACCGGTTCTCCTACTGCGCTGGTTACAAAACTGAGCCCCTTCCATGAGAACATGTCCATTGGAACATGTTTTAAATAAACCCAAAGTGGTACCGACTTTACTTCAGGAGAAACCTCTTCCGTAAAAGGTGACCACTTTGACATCACTACTGGTATTTCAGCAAGATTCCACATTCCATGCCTGAGAATCCTGTTGCGAGTCATTGGATTTGCTACCCTGAATTTCAGTGTTGTTGAATTGATAACATATACATCTATCATCTGCGATTTGTCTCCCAACGCCCATATTTTATTGACGATTGAGTGAAATTTTCCCACATGCGGAGCCGTAGCTAGGAACCTTCCTATCAGAAAATCCTCCCATAGAGGAGGCGCATCTTGAAAAACCTCATCTGGAAATCTTACTGATCCCACATCATCTTCCATTGAAATTTCCAACTCATACTTTGTTAGGGTTTTCTTTGATTGCACCACACTTGCCCACGACATCACCGACGAATCTACAACCGGACCCGTAGCGACCTCTTCCTTCCTCTCCGTGACCACCGGCGAGGCTGTCCCCTCCATTAGAGAGAAAAGCAATGGCGGCGGACTGCCGTGATAGGGAAGACTAGCCGAGAAACCTAATCGCCAATATAATCGCCCTCAGAGCCAAAAAAGGAAACAATGTAAATTTTAATATTTTTCCTTGAGTGTCCTTCGTAGCATTCCTTCTTCTCCTTTGAGATTTTGCTATGATTCTTCTTTCTCCAGCAATCCGATTATGTGTGGTTCTCTTTCTTACAAAAGCCACATCATTTTTTGCCTTTGTTGGCACGCCAATTGTTATTTCCGCTAAAAACTGCTTTTCCTTCTCGTGATAAGACATGAAATGCTCCTTCTGTCATGCTTTCATCACGAGATGACACACGCTTCTCATGTGCCTTCTGAGTTACTATTAACTCTGTCATTGGCAATAAAGTGAGATCCTTCGTTTGCTCCATTACAGCCACTATGCTGTCAAATCTGGCGGGAAGAGAGATTAAGATTTTCTGGACAATGTGATAATCTGTTTTTTCTCTACCGTGAACTCTTAATTGATTTCCCAAATCAATTAACTTGTCTGTGAAAACTTTGATGTTGTCTCCTTCATTAATCTTTAAGTTTTCATATTCCCTTCTCAAAGATTGCAGGTTCATCAATCGTACTTGTGGAGATCCCTGAAATTTGGATTTCAAAGCATCACGCTTCCTTCGAAGTAACCGTTGGTGCTATGCCATCATATCTTTTGTTGATTCTTCCTCCCATTGATTTCTCAATCGCAATGCTTCCGGAGTATGATCCGCTTGTCCGGTCTTTCTGAAATTTCGTTCTCCACCACAATCCACAAGTTCCTGGTCTTGAGAATTGTAGTCATCTTGATACGCCAAAAATCATACTTGTCCCCATCGAATATGGGAATTAGTTGCTGTGATGATGCTTCCATAATCTCTGTTTTTCGCTTGAATTTTTTACAGAAATTTGCTTGTCTTTGTACTTGAATTGGCCCTCAGAATCAAGAGAGCTCTGATACCATGTTAGCAGCGAAGGCTTCTTTCTCACAAAGAACAAAACAAGTGTTTAAACTTTGTTGTAATAGAAAGAGAACAGAGTTGTTCTGTTTCTATGAAGAACTCGTAAAGAGAGAAAAAGAACAGAGTAATAAAAGGAAACTGATTTTATTGAATATCAAACTTGTGTTTTACATCACGATTTCAATGTGTATATAGAAAACAAACAGGTACTAAGACACAAAGAGTTGTGTCTCTTTCTTCTTGTGTCTCTTACATGAACCAACACAACCTAAACTAAGAGTCACGATTCTTGACTAAATAAGATAGACAAAACTCAGTTATCTTCAACACCAATCATGTAATAACAAGTCATCATACATCTCCATGGCTCCATATAATGACTACTTAACCCGTAGTACGAAGATCACATGCACAAGCCCTAATTCAAAACCATATCATCATGCCTCACAGTTATCGACAGTGCCGTAAGTGTAAGCATGGAGGGGACCTACCAAGCATCAAGCACATATATTGGGTAACTACTCCCCACTAATGATGAACGATGGAAAAAATCGGTATGTTGGTTATGATGGACTCTGGATGTGAAGGTAACCTAACCTCTGTATGTAGCGTGTATCAATCCCTGACACCCGCCACGAACGAAGGTAAGTCTCACTTTCTCTAATCAGACATGGGTCTTAAATTCGCAGTGAATGTTTTAAGGGAGAGCTCCAACTCCATTTCCTTAAGATAACCGTATACTTAAGTAACCACTTACACACACTCCAAATATAAGTACCGATCATCGGACGTGACTCCTTACTCAACTTACACAAACATCTTCCGAACATTTGTTTTAAGTAGAATACTTTTGACTTAGGCGTCAGAAAACCTTATGGAGAGAAACTCCTTTCTCCCCTCTCGGAGGCCTTTGAGGTCATTTTTCGGGTGCAGTATATCCGCCACGGACAGACTCACCCCAGACGGTACTCCTCATCCTTATAGAGGACGAGCACTTACCCTAAGCTCATTCGCTTTTCCATGAACATGAACCCCCTGACCCACGCAGATGCCATCAACACAAAACCCCAAAATTTTGTCCCGGACATATACATCACAACTTATTTGAACAGGAAGGCAACCCTCTCTTTTAAGTATACGCTTTTTCATGTGGCATTTTATACTTGTTCGTTGCACCAATTTTCATGATTTCTTCCATGCATGATTGAAGTTTCAATCAAATATAATTTTACCTTTTGGTAGGTATAAATCAAATGATTGTCCACCGCACGAACAAGATTTTCTATGGTTTTAGAACATCTCTTATGTTGTAAAGCTAGAATGACAATAAAAATCCAAGATCAAAATATTTAGATCCAGTGAATTCGATGGTTGACACATCCATCAAATATCAAAGCCATTTTTTGAAGCATCTATCTATCTATATATATATCTATTCTAATATAGTAAGGTTTTTTTTAAAGTGGGTTTTGAAATACTATCATGTGACATCTCATGTGTCACCTATATTTTTTTTTAAAAAACATACACATACAAAATTGATATGTGTACTTCATAATTGTAACACTTAATTCTTTTATCTCTTTATTTTGTTATTCTTATCTATTCTAATATAGTAAGCTTTTTTTAGAGTGAACTTTGAAATACTGACACGTGGCATCTCATGTGTCACCTATATTTAAAAAAAAACATACACATAAAAAATTGATATGTGTACTTTATAATTGTAACACTTAATTCTTTTATCTCTTTATTTTGTTATTCTTAATTTAATGATAGGGTTATATCCATGAATAATTAAAAAAAACTATAATTAACTACTTCCTCTGTTTTTCAATGTATGATATTTTAGGATTTGCACACTTATTAAGATAAACTTTAACAATAGATGCTTTTTTATTTTTTAATTATTTTTTATGTTTTACTCTTATATTAATATTAATTATTGCTTTTCTAATCATGTTTTTCTCTTTTCAAGGTAATAAAGTTTTGTACTTTTTAACTTTTTAATTAATTTTACTCAAATATTACCATTAATTCTTCTTGTAAAACTAAATATTAATTTCAAAAACTAAAACATCAAACTTTTAAAAACAAGAAGAAAATTTAAAACATCTTACTTTAAAAAACAGAGGGAGTACAAAACTATAGAAAAAACAGATGTGATATATCTAAGATATAATAAAGTTTTTTCATCAGGAGCCTTGAAAAATTTGGGAAAGGTTTTCCGTTTCCTCCTGTACCGTCCCGAATTTGTCGTCCCATTCTCTATCTATCTATTCTAATATACTAATGTTTTTTTAGAATGAGCTTTGAAATACTGTCATGTGGCATCTCATGTGTCACGTATATTTAAAAAAACATACACATAAAAAATTGATATGTGTACTTCATAATTGTAACACTTAATTCTTTTATCTCTTTATTTTGTTGTTCTTAATTTAATGATAGGGTTATATGGATGAATAATTTAAAAAAACTATAATTAACTACAAAACTATAGAAAAAACAGATGTGATATTATCTAAGATATAATAAAGTTTTTTCATTAGGAGCCTTAAAAATTTGGGACAGGTTTCCCGTTTCCTCATGTACCGTCCCGAATTTGCCGTCCCATTCTCTATCCAGTTTACAACAATTACCCATTCAAGACCATTTATTTTATTTAAACGGGTATGGGAAGGGTACGAGAAGGGAAATGACATTAGATCGGTTACCCGAATTATCCGTTTAAAATGAAAAACTTAAAAATTCTATTTATTTTTCAAATTATTCTGAAATTTCCCGGGACGTTATTATCATATTTACTTTTGGGAATTGGTTTCCAATTCACAAATTTTCTGTTTCCGTTCCATAGCGGTAGATTTCCATCATGAGTCCCAAAATTTTCAAGACTGACATACCTTCATTCTACTCATTTACATTTGAAAGAAAAACTGATCAATAAAAGAGTAAAAAAATTCAGCTACACTAAATAATTAAATACAATGTCGAAAATAAGCAAAAACAAAAAACTGCAATAAAATTTTTACAACAATCTATAAATAGCAAGAACAATACAACAATCTACCAAACACAACTCACTTTTATTACCACACAATATTCCAATAGAATATATATTATATGCATTACAATATCATATAATTTCTTTCACACAATCTACCGGAATTAAACTACGTCTCAAAATCACACGTCCACTCCGTCAAAATAGAACATCAACTACACAATCCTTTTTAGCAGTGATCAAATACTGCATGCAAGTAACTTCACCTTCAAAAATATGATTAACTTCTACCTCACTTATCATGATATGGATAACACAACATCAAGTACATTAACTAAAAGTTTAATAAACTTTGTTCAGACATCTATACTATCACGTCGACCACATAACACACAATGCCTCGAAGTCTCTTTTGAAATTGAAGATTCTAACCCAAATGCATCAAGAAAACTATATGTTGATTTTGTAATTGAAGAGTTAGAGAGAACAAAAATCCAAGCTACACAAGAAGAATATAACAATTGTGATATATGTCTTGATAATCTATAAGAACCGAAAACTATCTTAACATTTTATTTTACAGTCACAAATTTCATCACAAATTTATTTCAGATTGGTTATACTACAAAACAACATATTCTTAATTATTGTCAAAAATAAATAATTTGATATTTTATATGCTTACGATGAATAATTTTTTTTTTCATTCACTATAGATATTATTATTCCACCAATCTTTCAATACAAAATTATAAAACTACATGAAATTCACAAATTACAAATTAATATTTATTCACAAACTTTTACTAACAAATACTATAAAATAAATTATAAAATTAAAACATTTAAATTAACACAAATCCACGCAGCGCGCAGACCTTCTCCTAGTATACTATAAAAGATGAAGTGGAGTTCTCCAGTGATGACACATCAGCCTCTCCTCATTGGTCCACATAAGATTTAATTTTAAAAATCCATCAAATAATACTAATAAATATTAACCCAACTATTACCTATACACAAAATTTAAGTATTCAAAATAAATATAACATAAATATAAGGTAACTAGATTTTAAAAATAATTTAAAACATCATAAAAATATAAATATTATACAATATAAGATTTTAAATGCATTTTAGTGATTTAATCTTAATTTCTAAATTAATAAGGATAATTAAATTTTAATGCAAGTGAAGAAAAAAATAAAGAAATTATGAGATTGCATAATTTAAGAAATTCAAGCAATTGAAAAATAAAATTTCAATCTATAAAACTACAAAACATAAAGCAATATTCAATAAACAATTTAAAAATAGAGAAAAGAAAAAAAAATGAAAATGAATGCAAATAAAAATTTGAATTTTTAAAACACGGTCAATGAAAGATAAATAAAAAATCTCAAAATGATAAATTGGGAAAGTTTAAAAATATTCAATAAATAATCAAGAAGTTAGCATGTTATTAAAAGAACAAATAGAGAAAAAGAAAAGTGCATAAAAAATTTACAAATATTAATATTTAGACGAAAGAAAAAAGTATGTGAAGAACAAAATAATATTCGTAAAATAATGTATAGAAAATATTATTAAGATTCATCAGAAAAAATCAAAAAATAAAAATTTCTTAAAAACACAATAGAAAATTGATGCTCAAAATATAAATGTATAAAACATATTATTTAAAACACATATTAAACAAGGTCTGCGCATAGCGCATGTTCTTTCTTAGTATATATAAAGTAGAATAACCTCTCTTCTTATGATGTCACATCATCAACTCATATCTTAAAATTGTGACACATCATCAATTTATTTCTTAATTTTAGGTTATTTATTTGATAGGTTATGTTTTGTGTTATTCAATTTAATTTTCATAATAATTAGCATGCATTAATATTTATTTATAAAATATAACTATTTTCAAGATCCAATATCCCATTAATTTTAAAGTTTGTGATCTTCAATCCATTGAAAATCAATATGGACATATATTTAGTATTATTAATATGAATGTTTTTTTGGATATTATAAACTATGGACTAAATTTTTAATAAATAATATTAGAAAATATTGTGAAATATAATTTAAAAAAAAATCAATAGGATTATTTAAGAAAAACAAATTTTATAACACATTTCTTTGTTTCATATTTTATTTTCAACCTTTATAATTACGATAAAAAATATCATGCATTTTGATGATCAAAAATCAGTGTTCGAGAGGACAAGGATTCGTTCAACAATTAGGTTATTTATTTGATTGGTTATATTTTGTGTTATTCAATTTAATTCTCATAATAATTAGCATGCATTTATCTTAAAATTTGAAAAGACATTTATTTATAAGAAATAAATATTTTCAAGATATATTATCCCATTAATTTTAGGAATTTTTGACCTTCAATCCATTAAAAATCAATATGGACTTAGTATTATTAATTTGAAATTTTGTTTTTTGGATATTATAAATGATGGACTCAATTTTGTATAAATAATATTAGAAAATATTGTGAAATATAATTTAAAACAATCAATTAGTTCAAAAAAATTATATTTTTCCCTATTAATTTTAAGAGTTTTGATCTTCAATCCATTAAAAATCAATATGGACATCTATTTAGTGTTATTAATTTGAAATTATTTTTTTGGATATTATAAATGATGGACTAATTTTTTTATAAGAGAGTGGCGCCTAGCCGTTGAGAGCGTCTATTATCTTTGTAGAGGAACAGTTTAAATAATATTAGAAAATATTGTGAAATATAATTTAAAACAATCAATAGGATTAGTTTAAGAAAATTATATATGTTTTATAACACATTGCTTTATTTCATATTTTACAATTTTAAACCTTTATAATGACAATTAAAAAATCATGCATTTTGATGATCAAAAATCAGTGTTCGAGAGGACGAGGATTCGTTCAACAATAGATTACGCACAGGAGCTTCTACAAATTCGAATAACAACTCCAAAATTTTAAAGGATATGCGAGAATGCATGTTATGAGAGGTAAATTCTGGTATCCCAAAACATTAACATGTTCAAGATGATCTTTGAGAGGAGAAATGGGTAAAGTCTCATAAAAAAATTTACAACGCTCAAGTCAAAAAGCATACATCGATGATAGCTACAGAAAGGCTAAGTTTAATTGGGGCAAAATGTTTTACGTTGTTCATCATGTTGTGTAGATGAGAGAGACAGAGGAAGATTATGAATGCATCACGGAAACACATCATATATTTATGTAAGAACATCAATTTATCGCGTTATTGAGAGAAAAAGAGAAAAAAGAGAAAGATTACATGTATATTTTGAAAATACATCATACATTTATAGAAAGAGATCAATATCGGATGAATGAACATCCGACCTAAATATAAGAAAAGAGAATTGTAAGTATTGTTTGTTCTCAGACATACATCTTCAATCCTTTTAAGAGTTATATCTACTGTAACTGAATACTTGAACAATTTTGTTTAATTACAATATTCAATAACTAAAAAATAATATATATCCAAATTAAAAACTAGGATCAAATTTAGATAGGTGACCATCTAAAATTTTGTCTCTGACTATGAATATTCAAAACTCGGATCTAATAAGGTTTATGAACCCAAAACAAAATTTATGATTTTAGCTTTAGATAAATATAATTTTTTATAATTTATTATATATTTTTGATGAAATATACAACCGTTAAAGTTTAGATATTTAAAATATCTTTGAAAGAAATAAAAATTGTTTAGAAAACTTGGATTCTTACTCAAACATTTCATTCATTGCTTAAAAATAAGTAAAAGCAAAATAATTTTAAATCCTAAAAAATAGAAGTGTTAAAAAATATACAAATTTTTTAAATATTAGCAGCAAACTTGCAATTTTGTTACATTTTAATTGAAAAATATTATTGGGATCAGTTCTACGGATTGATAATAATTTTTTTTTAATTGCAATTACTAAACCAAAATTTTCTTTACAAATATTCACTAAATCTTGTTTATTTAGAAATTCAATCCCAGTCAAATATATCAATAACTTTGAAACATAATAATTAAATAATTAAAAATATAGTTTACTTTATGTTGATAATATAACACAAAAAGTTCATAATACTCAATTTATAGATTTAAATAAATAAATTTTGTATGATCATCTACCTTTTGATTTTAGTTAACTATCACTTTATTAAGTCAATCTTGAAACATGTATAAAATAAAATATAGTACGGAGATTTATTTTATTGATAAAATATTTTTTGACAGCAGTTGTATTTTCTTTTAAATTGTAAATTCTTAAAAACAACAACATACACGCTTGCCTCTATAAGGTTCACACAAAGCATTTTTAAAAGGTGGTTTGTTCACTCCACACCTCTCGTAACAATCTTCTTTCTTATGACATGGTCCTTTGAATTCACAAGCGCCTGAATCATCCATAATTCCTGTTTATTATAATCACCATAAGTTTTAAGTTAAAATAACTACAATAATAAATATAAATAAATATAATATAGAAAACATGCATGTTTTTCTATATGAAAAAAAAACTTACGAGTTGATTGAACATTAAGAATGAAAGAAATGATAATAAGAAGAACAACAAAATGAAATTTCGAAGACGTCATATTTGGGTTCTAGAATATAAATTACTGAAACAATATTGTTTAAAGCCACTGAGTGAATAAACTAAAAATTGATGGCTCCTTTTATAGATGACTTTTAAAATAATTATCAGAACTGTAACATTTTAGATAAAGATGAAAGAATTTTAAAATACCATAAAAAACAATTTGACTGAAGTTTATGTTGATGTAACTACATGTGTACATACTTAGTATTGAAATCATATCAGCATAATACTATGCTAATATTTTATAATCTTTTTAATTATTAAAATTTCCAAATTTAGTAATATGAAATATTGAATAAGATTAATTACTATTTAAAAAGACCGTGGTCAATGTTTGTAAATAGCATGTAGTATTAGTAAAAACACTTGATTTATTGTATCAATTAAAGAAAAAATATTTAATATATAGACTATCTTTGAAGGAAATAGAATTGTTTAAAAAATTTGATCGATACTTCAACATTTTACTCAATTCTTGAAAAGAATTAAAAAAATTGTTAAAAATATACAAAATCTAAAATATTTGCAAAAGACTTACAACATATCATAAGATGTGGTGCAACAATGAAACAATTAATCATGTTCTTTTTGAATACTCTCCGGCATTTTAAGCATGGGCCTTATCTTCGTTTCCTACGCCTCCGAATAGGTTTCTGACGGTGGCATTTTTCACTAATATGACACATCTTTTCTAGCATCTCCAAAAAACTGATAAGATGTTGATGTACCCATGCTATGGTACATTCGGTAGACTAGAAATGATAAAATGTTCTCAAATATAAACAGAGATTCTCGAGAATTAATAAAAATGGCAGAGATTGAAGCAATGCCATGGGAAAAGGCAAAATGTGAAAAGACTATAGTGAATCCCCAACAAATTAATCAACTATCAGGACCACATATGTTTAACGGGTTATAGTGTCGAGTAGATGAATCGTGGAAGGAAACAGTGAATCAGGTTGGGTTAGGCTGGTTTTGTAATTGTGCAGGCATGGGAAACCTTCATGGGAGCACGAAACCTCCCATGGAGTCAATCTCCTCTACATACAGAATTATAATATCTGATTTGGGCTAATGCATTGCATATTGCACAAAAAAAGGTGGTATTTGCTACATATTGTTCCGAATTGGTAAAGATGGTGTATAAATCAAAGGAATGGTCCGCATTCTCCCTCTATATGGAAGAGTAAATGAGCAAGAAAGTGTTCACTTTCTTCTTCATCACGCATATCCTACAAGCTCAAAATACAAAGGCAGAGAAATTAGCACAGAGCGTTCAGGACTACCTTGTTATTATTAACTATGTAAATTCAGTTCCACCGGTTTGAGTTGCTGAACTATTTTATGAGCTGAGAAAATTCTCAAAGCAGGTTCAAATTCACGAAATTTGTCGACAAAAAGAAACTTCCAACAAATCATGTAGATTCAAGAATAATGTTCATCTTCTCTATCTTTAGGACATGTTTCTCTATCTTTAGGACATGTTAATTGAAAAATATTATTAGAATTAGTTCTTATGATTAATATTAATTTTTGTTGTTTTAATTGCAATTACTAATAATAAAAAAAACCCTCTTTACAAACATTCGCTTAGTCTTGTTTATTTACTAAATTTGTCTTAGTCAAATATATCAATTATTTGGAAATATTATCTATATCTAATCTATCTATCTATCTATGTATTCTAATATAGTAATTTTTTTATAGAGCTGCTTCAAAACGCTGACATGTGGCATGCTACAATCTGACATGTGTCATTTCTAAATCATTTTAATACTATTCTAATATAGTAAGATTTTTTTACAGAACTGCTTCAAAACACTGACATGTAGCATGCTACAATATGACATGTGTCATTTCTAAATCCCTTTAATATTCATTAATAAGTAGTTTAATTTAAAATGATTAAGTGTTCTTTTTTCATTGGCTTTCATTAAAAAAAAAAATATTACAAACAAGAATGATAACATATTTTATGATTAAAACATAAATACATAAAAAATGGTTTTTTTACAGAACTAATTTGAAACGCTAACATGTGGTATACTATAATCTGACATGTGACATGGTGATTACTGACTTTGTGTTTTGTTTTGAAAGTCTGTTTTATTGAGTCAAAATCAGTTGGAACTTTCAGTTTTTCTAGGAACTAACCACAGAATGTTAACACTTGAAGAACCATTGCTATAGTAGTTGATTGCATGTCTTATTAAGTAGAAAGCTGCAAGTGGAATTAATCTAACAGGGCGAGTTCAGGTCCCCTTATAAGAACTAGGTATGCGCAGAACTTGATTCCTCTTTCAGTCTGAACAGATAGACCATTGCAGTCTCTCCTTGATCTAAAAAAAAGAAAAGAAAGAAAAAGAGTTTAAGTATGGGAATAGTGCCTTGTTCATGAGCATGTCTCCTCACAAGGAAAAATATTAGTGATGCTCTTGAACACGTCTACTCACAAGGAACACAAGTAGAGAGTAGCACTATTTCCAGAGATTTCATAAGAAAGAGAAGAGTCAATAAAAAGATCTTAAAACACCCTGAAAATGGGCAAAAGTTGACTAAGGGAAGAGAAAATAGGGGAGCTGTATGAGAATGTCTTGTTCAGGCACTAAGAAAGGGAAAAGAATCTCTAAATTTCTGTGGAAATACCACTGTTAGAGTTCGAAATTTATCCAAGGAAAGGATCTGGATTCAAACTGGGAGATTGTTAATCTTGTGGTAAGTACACTGAACTTTCCTAAGATTGGCTCTATATCATGTGGATTCAAGAGTGTTAATCAATGTGGCGTTCTGAAGAGGTACCTGAAAGTTTCTGTTTTCAAACTTCTACTTCATTCTAAGTTTCTGTTTTGCTTGAGGGCAAGCAAAAGCTAAGTCTGGGGGAGTTGATATATCATGGATTTTACCCATTTTTAGACCATGATATAAGTGTTTTTATAGAGTCTTTAGGCTATTTTCGAGTCTATATAGAGTCTTTACAAGTTCAGGTACAATTAGAGATAAATTGGAGATTTGGATACATTTTGGAGCTAGGTGGAATGAAGTCGGATTGAAAAAACACGATGAGTGTCGATCGACACCACACCAGGATTTCCAATTTCCAGAACCAAGAAGTTTCCAGTTTTTTGAAGAAAAGGAAATCTCCAAGACTTTTCCTAATCTTCCAAGGAATTGAAGATGCGAACCTAGGCCTATAAATATAGTTTTTCAGCCATTGTTTAGGCAGAATCTCATACTTTAAGAATCATAGAAGTTTAGGGTTTTTGGAGAGAAAAATCAGACTCCTTTAGAGCTGATTTGGAACTTCTTTATTTTCTTCTATTGATTTCTTTTATGCTTTCTATTCAAATAATGATTTCTGTTTCATTGATCATGTATGAGTAGTTTGCTTGTTAGGTTTAGGGTTTTTCAAAGGTGATTGATGAATTGTTAGGTCAAATTAAATTGTTAGGATAAAATCATTAGAGTTTATCATCTGGATTTGTGTTTAATGCTTATTCTAGCTTCGCGACCTAGAATCTGATCTTAGGTTAATTAATAGATGCGAGAGTATTATTGATTGCCTGAACTAATGTTTGATGAGCAAAATACCTATTCACAAAGAGATTTGGTTTAGGGTTTTGTGAACAATTGAACCTATTATTAATGCTTGTCTGAATCGATAGGATTTGCAAAGAGATTCGGAATTCTGGGGTTTAGACATAGATAATCTTCGCAGCGAGAGTTTATTGATTTTACATTAGTGTTTCAAGTTCAAGAACGGTTCTTCATAATTCCTAACATTCTGTCTAGATCTACAATTAGGATTCACCTGAGAATTTCCCTCAACCTAGCGTTTCGTCTTCTGAACTTACAACGCTTTTAATTATTCGCTGTCTTTTACTTTTAATTAATTCTTCTTAGCTTAATTCGAAATTAGAAGTTCGTTGTGTGACTATCCCTTCCCTGAGGATTCGATCCCTAAATACTACAGTGATCTTTTAATTTGAGAGAGTAGCTCTAGGGTAAATTTGAGAGCATATCAAATTTTGGCGCCGTTGCCGGGGAAGGAGATTAGTTGCCTACATATTTCTAGTATTAGAATTTTGTCTAGGTTTTTAATTTTTGTTTTTGGTTACTAATTTTAGTTTCTTATTCTTGTTTTCAGGTGTATGCTTAATCGCAATACCAGCAGCAACAAGGACAAGGAACTAATCGCGTTAAACCAAGAACTAGGTCGTCTTGAACGCAGGAACCGAGCATCTACCCGAGTGTCGATCGACACCAGTCGCACAACGCGATGTCAGATCTTATGGTTCTAACTCGAGACGCTGAAGGCAACTTGGTTGATGCAGAAGGGCACAGAAGGAACAACCAAGGACAGAGACTTGATGAGGCTGGCGCCGTTATCGTCGAACCAGCCATACAAATCGTCCCTGCAGACGTTGGACATCTAAGAACACTTGGCGAGTACAACCGCCCAGACCAGTTCTATGCTAATAGAGCTGCGATTCGTCCTCCTGCATTTCGGAGGAATGACTTCGAGCTGAAGCCTACTTACTTCACGCTGGTGGGTCAGCATCCTTTCCATGGACTTCCTAATGAGCATCCGATGGACCACATTGAGAGATTTGAGGACCTCGCGTCAAGCATCAAGGCTAATGGAGTGTCTTATGATTATCTCTTCTGCAAGTTGTTCCTTCACTCGCTTGCTGGAGATGCATCATATTGGCTGAAGCAGCTTGATCCAGGATCCTTAACTACTTGGGAAGACACAAAGAATGCATTCTTATGCAACTTCTTTGATGACGCGAGATCTGAAGAGCTGAGGACAAAGATCACCACGTTTTCTCAAGGACCCACAGAAGCATTCAAAGCTTCTTGGGTGAGATTCATATCGTACCAGAGGGATTGCCCACATCACGGTTTCAGCGAGCCACAACTTATCGGTATCTTTTACCGAGGGATCGATTGGAGATACCAGATGGCTTTAGACGCTGCAAGCAATGGTAACTTCAACACCAGATATCCAGATGACGCGATGGTGCTCATAGAGAATTTGGCCTCTTGCAACAGCACCAAAAATGCAGACTTTGAAAGGAGACAACAAGCTGGTGCAAATGGAGGAAGCCAAATTGCTGAGGTCAACAGGAAGCTGGACAACGAACACAATCTCTTGGTGGGAAGGAAGCAAGTTCAGTTTGCTGCAGAAGTGGAGACCTTTGAGCCAGAGGAAGAAGAGGTTAACTACATCAATGGTGCTGGTTTTCAAGGACACAGGTTCAACAATCAGCAAGGCTATGGTTCTTCTTACCAGAAGCCTTTTCAGAACAACAACTTCCAGAGAAGCTATGGTTCTTCTTCTTACCAGAAGCCTCCTGCACAAGACAATTAGATGGAGTCTATGATAGAGCAGATTCTGGAAGAACAGCAGAAGATGACAGTGGATTTCAATGGGAAGATTGATGCTTTGTACACAGATCTTAATGGGAAAATTGAGTCTCTAGGTACTCATATGAAGAAATTGGATATTCAAGTTGCTCAAACTGTTGGAGCTTTGAAGAGACAAGAGGGATTTTTTCCTGGAAAGGCGGACACGAATCCAAGGCATCATGTGAATGGCATCACGATCCAGAGTGAAAGAAGCTTTCAACCAGTGCTGAAAAGGGATCTAAATGCTGAAGAAATCGTGGAGTTTCAGGCTGAAGAGCAAGTGTCGATCGACACCAATGAGTGTCGATCGACACCACTAGAAAAACACGATTTTTCAAGCACTGACGAAACTAAATCGAACTCGAACAGCACGAGTCAGTCGACAAAAAATGCTAGTGTCGATCGACACCAGCTAGGTGTCGATCGACAACCTGCCCAGACATCACGTGAAGCATCCACAACTGCAGAGGAAAGAATGTACAAGACCAAAGTTCCATATCCTCATATACCTAAACACCTAAGGCCGCCTATTAGTGCGAAAGAGCTGGCAGGTTTCAACAAGAAGGTTAGAAGGATCTCCAATGCGCTCTCATTTGCTGAAGCATGGGAGGATTATCCTTTGTGGGTTTTCTTTAAGAATTGCATAGAGAGTCTTGAAGAAATTGAAGAACTCTTCACTAAAGCGAGGGGTACACCACCAATGAAGCAGCTGCTGAAGATTGAGGATCCAGGAATGTTTGTAGTTCCATGCTCCATTGGAGGAGTTGAGTTTCAACAATCTATCTCGATTATGGTGCTAGTGTTAACCTCATGTCAAAGGACATTGCAGAGAGGTTAGGAATTGCTGACATTCGACCTCCAAACATGACCCTCGAGTTTGCCAACTCTTCCACAAAAGTCACATATGGTACAATTCCAGACTTGCTTGTCAAAGTGGGGAAATGTCTAGTACCTACTGATTTTCAGGTGGTAGAAGTGAGCAAGAATTCTGTCATGCCATTCATCCTTGGAAGAACATTCATGGCCACAGTGGGAGCAGTTGTAGACATGCCGAATAAGAGAATATCCTTCTCTAATGTTGACAAAGGAGTCTTCTACAAAGCTATCCCTACTACTGGAACATCCAAACACATCTCTTGCATTGCTGTGATCGCTGGAGAAGAGCTGGATTCTAAAGAGCAAGTGAACAAAGTGGCTGTTAAAGAGGCATTGAAGGAAAATTTTGAGAAAGTTGTGGAGCTTGAAGATTGGAGTGGAAACAATCATCTCTTCAGGACTATGCGCGAAGATGAAGGTCTAAACAATGCCAAGTTGATGGAGGAAGACGTTTTCATCATGGAGACAAGGATTGTGAAGCTGAGTTGCAGAAAAAGTGCAGAGATTCGAGCTACAAAGTTGGTGTCGATCGACACCACTACTAGTGTCGATCGACACCCAACGCAAAGCACTCAAGAAGTTGTTTCCAATACTTCAAATCCATCATCTTTGGTCAAACAGATGCCTCCACATCCTACAGCCCAGAAAACTCGCAAAAAGCAAAGGTATGCATTTCCTGGAATCAATTTCAAACCTCCTGATCTTGTCAATAAAAACTTTAAAGGTTCAAAAGCTGCTCCGCACTTATGCAAGCAACGAGATTCTCGTAGAAGGCTTGGTGTTTTTTTTGATAATTCTGCAGGAAAACGAAGTGTCCCACCCAAAATCAAGTCCCACCCTGCTGTCGTTCCTCATTTCCTTGGTCATTCTCATGCACCTACTGCCTATACACCGCCATGGATGAGAAGACATTCGTCTGGGAAGCATTCAATGCCACCCTCTGATCCACCAGACGTCTGAACCCCGACACAGTCAAGCTAATAACTGAAAACGAGCGCTGAGTGGGAGGCAACCCACTGTTAGGTAAGTTTTTCTTTATATTTCGTTTTGTTTTTACTAAGTCGTAGTTTCAGTCAGTTGAAAAAAGGTGACATTGGATTCAACACAGGCCAGTGTCGATCGACACCCTCTGTGTCGATCGACACCACGCGCAGACGAAGGTAAGTCTTCTAACTGGTCTTTTCAGTCGTTTCTAATCTTTCTTTTAGCCAACTTCGGGCTTGATAACACTGGGGACAGTGTTGTTTAAGTCTGGGGGAGGTGATTACTGACTTTGTGTTTTGTTTTGAGAGTCTGTTTTATTGAGTCAAAATCAGTTGGAACTTTCAGTTTTTCTAGGAACTAACCACAGAATGTTAACACTTGAAGAACCATTGCTATAGTAGCTGATTGCAGGTCTTATTAAGTAGAAAACTGCAAGTGGAATCAATCTAACAGGGCGAGTTCAGGTCCCCTTATAAGAACTAGGTATGCGCAGAACTTGATTCCTCTTTCAGTCTGAACAGATAGACCATTGCAGTCTCTCCTTGATCTACAAAGAAGAAAAGAAAGAAAAAGAGTTTAAGTCTGGGAATAGTGCCTTGTTCATGAGCATGTCTCCTCACAAGGAACAATATTAGTGATGCTCTTGAACACGTCTCCTCACAAGGAACACAAGTAGAGAGTAGCACTATTTCCAGAGATTTCATAAGAAAGAGAAGAGTCAATGAAAAGATCTTAGAACACCCTGAAAATGGGCAGAAGTTGACTAAGGGAAGAGAAAATAGGGGAGCTGTATGAGAATGTCTTGTTCAGGCACTAAGGAAGGGAAAAAATCAGAAAAGTTCTATGGCATTACCAATGTTAGAGTTCGAAATTTATACCAAGGAAAGGATCTGGATTTGAACTGGGAGATTGCTAAGCTTGTGGTAAGTACACTGAACTTTCCTAAGGTTGGCTCTATTATCATGTGGATTCAAGAAGTGTTAATCACTGTGGCGTTTTGAAGAAGTACTTGGAAGTTCCTGTTTTCAAACTTCTACTTCAGTCTAAGTTTCTGTTTTGCTTGAGGGCAAGCAAAGGCTAAGTCTGGGGGAGTTGATATATCATGGTTTTTACCCACTTTTAGGCCATGATATAAGTGTTTTTATAGAGTCTTTTGGTACTTTTAGAGTCCTATTAGAGTCTTTATAGGTTGGACTACGTTTGGAGCATAATTGGAGATTCTGAAGCTTTTTGGAGCATTCTGCAAGAAGCTGCGAAGTGATGAAGTCAGAAGAGTGGAATTACGCACAGGGTGTCGATCGACACCATCTGTGTCGATCGACACCAAGGAAGGACGGCCAAAGTTTCCCAATTCCATCAGAAAAAGGAAATCACTCAAGCTTTGAAGAATTACAAGATTGCCCCTGGACGAAAATCCTTTTCTATAAATATAGTTTTTCAGCCATTGTTTAGGCCACCAATTATTTTAGAGAGAGATTTATAGATAGTTTTTGGAGAGAAGAATTTGTCTCCTTAGAGCAAATTTGGAACTCCCTTTATTTATTCTATTGATTTCTTTTATGCTTTCTATTCAAGTTATGATTTCTGTTTCATTGATCATGTCTGAGTAGTTTGCTTGTTAGGTTTAGGGTTTTTCAAAGGTGATTAATGAATTGTTAGGTCGAATTAAATTGTTAGGATAAAATCATTAGAGTTCTTCATCTGGATTTGTGTTTAATGCTTATTCTAGCTTCGCGACCTAGAATCTGATCTTAGGTTAATTAATAGATGCGAGAGTATTATTGATTGCCTGAACTAATGTTAGATGAGCAAAATACCTATTCGCAAAGAGATTTGGTTTAGGGTTTTGTGAACAATTGAACCTATTATTAATGCTTGTCTGAATCGATAGGATTTGCAAAGAGATTTGGAATTCTGGGGTTTAGACATAGATAATCTTCGCAGCGAGAGTTGGTTGATTTTACATTAGTTTTTCAAGTTCAAGAACGGTTCTTCATAATTCCTAACATTCTGTCTAGATCTACAATTAGGATTCACCTGAGAATTTCCCTGAACCTAGCGTTTCGTCTCCTGAACTTACACCACTTTTAATTAATTCTTCTTAACTTAATTCGAAATTAGAAGTTCGTTGTGTGACTATCCCTTCCTTGAGGATTCGATCCCTAAATACTACAGTGATCTCTTAATTTGAGAGAGTAGCTCTAGGGTAAATTTGAGAGCATATCAAATTTTGGCGCCGTTGCTGGGGAACCAGATTAGTTGCCTACAGATTTCTAGTATTAGAATTTTGTCTAGGTTTTTAATTTTTGTTTTTGGTTACTAATTTTAGTTTCTTATTCTTGGTTTCAGGTGTATGCTTAATCGCAATACCAGGAGCAACAAGGACAAGGAACTAATCGCGTTAAACTAAGAACTAGGTCATCTCGAACGCAGGAACTGAGCATCTACCCGAGTGTCGATCGACACCATTGACATCGATCGACACCAGTCGCACAACGTGATGCCAGATCTTATGGTTCTAATCCGAGACGCTGAAGGCAACGTGGTTGATGCATAAGGGCACAGAAGGAACAACCAAGGACAGAGACTTGATGAGGTTGGCGCCGTCATCGTCGAACCAGCCATACAAATCGTCCCTGCAGACGTTGGACGTGTAAGAACACTTGGCGAGTACAACCGCCCAGACCAGTTCTATGCTAATAGAGCTGCGATCCGTCCTCCTGCATTTCGGAGGAATGACTTCGAGCTGAAGCCTACTTACTTCACGCTGGTGGGTCAGCATCCTTTCCATGGACTTCCTAATGAGCATCCGATGGACCACATTGAGAGATTTGAGGACCTCGCGTCAAGCATCAAGGCTAATGGAGTGTCTTATGATTATCTCTTCTGCAAGTTGTTCCTTCACTCGCTTGCTGGAGATGCATCATATTGGCTGAAGCAGCTTGATCCAGGATCCTTAACTACTTGGGAAGACACAAAGAATGCATTCTTATGCAACTTCTTTGATGACGCGAGATCTGAAGAGCTGAGGACAAAGATCACCACGTTTTCTCAAGGACCCACAGAAGCATTCAAAGCTTCTTGGGTGAGATTCATATCGTACCAGAGGGATTGCCCACATCACGGTTTCAGCGAGCCACAACTTATCGGTATCTTTTACCGAGGGATCGATTGGAGATACCAGATGGCTTTAGACGCTGCAAGCAATGGTAACTTCAACACCAGATATCCAGATGACGCGATGGTGCTCATAGAGAATTTGGCCTCTTGCAACAGCACCAAAAATGCAGACTTTGAAAGGAGACAACAAGCTGGTGCAAATGGAGGAAGCCAAATTGCTGAGGTCAACAGGAAGCTGGACAACGAACACAATCTCTTGGTGGGAAGGAAGCAAGTTCAGTTTGCTGCAGAAGTGGAGACCTTTGAGCCAGAGGAAGAAGAGGTTAACTACATCAATGGTGCTGGTTTTCAAGGACACAGGTTCAACAATCAGCAAGGCTATGGTTCTTCTTACCAGAAGCCTTTTCAGAACAACAACTTCCAGAGAAGCTATGGTTCTTCTTCTTACCAGAAGCCTTTTCAGAACAACAACTTCCAGAGAAGCTATGGTTCTTCTTCTTACCAGAAGCCTCCTGCACAAGACAATTAGATGGAGTCTATGATAGAGCAGATTCTGGAAGAACAGCAGAAGATGACAGTGGATTTCAATGGGAAGATTGATGCTTTGTACACAGATCTTAATGGGAAAATTGAGTCTCTAGGTACTCATATGAAGAAATTGGATATTCAAGTTGCTCAAACTGTTGGAGCTTTGAAGAGACAAGAGGGATTTTTTCCTGGAAAGGCGGACACGAATCCAAGGCATCATGTGAATGGCATCACGATCCAGAGTGAAAGAAGCTTTCAACCAGTGCTGAAAAGGGATCTAAATGCTGAAGAAATCGTGGAGTTTCAGGCTGAAGAGCAAGTGTCGATCGACACCACTGAGTGTCGATCGACACCACTAGAAAAACACGATTTTTCGAGCCCTGACGAATCTAAATCGAACTCGAACAGCACGAGTCAGTCGACACAAAATGCTAGTGTCGATCGACACCAGCTGGGTGTCGATCGACAACCTGCCCAGACATCACGTGAAGCATCCACAACTGCAGAGGAAAGAGTGTACAAGACCAAAGTTCCATATCCTCCTATACCTAAACACCTAAGGCCGCCTATTAGTGCGAAAGAGCTGGCAGGTTTCAACAAGAAGGTTAGAAGGATCTCCAATGCGCTCTCATTTGCTGAAGCATGGGAGGATTATCCTTTGTGGGTTTTCTTTAAGAATTGCATAGAGAGTCTTGAAGAAATTGAAGAACTCTTCACTAAAGCGAGGGGTACACCACCAATGAAGCAGCTGCTGAAGATTGAGGATCCAGGAATGTTTGTAGTTCCATGCTCCATTGGAGGAGTTGAGTTTCAACAATCTATCTCGATTATGGTGCTAGTGTTAACCTCATGTCAAAGGACATTGCAGAGAGGTTAGGAATTGCTGACATTCGACCTCCAAACATGACCCTCGAGTTTGCCAACTCTTCCACTACTGTCTCATATGGTACAATTCCAGACTTGCTTGTCAAAGTGGGGAACTGTCTAGTACCTACTGATTTTCAGGTGGTAGAAGTGAGCAAGAATTCTGTCATGCCATTCATCCTTGGAAGAACATTCATGGCCACAGTGGGAGCAGTTGTAGACATGCCGAATAAGAGAATATCCTTCTCTAATGTTGACAAAGGAGTCTTCTACAAAGCTATCCCTACTACTGGAACATCCAAACACATCTCTTGCATTGCTGTGATCGCTGGAGAAGAGCTGGATTCTAAAGAGAAAGTGAACAAAGAGGCTGTTCCAGAGGCATTAGATGGAAATTATGAGAGAGCTGTGGAGCTTGAAGATTGGAGTGGAAATAATCATCTCTTCAGGACTACACGCGAAGAGGAAGTTCTAATCACTGCTAAGTTGATAGAGGACGATGTTTTTGTCATGGAAGCAAGGATTGCAGAGCTGAATTGGAGAAAAAGTGCAGAGATGCGAGCTGCAGGGTTGGTGTCGATCGACATCCTACGCGGATCACACCAGAAGCTGCTTCCAATGCTTCACTTTCATCACCAGTGGTCAAACAGATGCCTCCACGTCCTATTGACCAGAAACCTCGAAGGACGCAAAGGTACGCACTCTCTGGAATCAATTCCAAACCTCCTGATCTTATCAATAAGAATACCAAAGGTTCAAAAGTTGTTTCACACTTATGTAAGCAACGAGATTCTCGTAGAAGGCTTGGTGTTTCTTTTGATTATGCTGCAGGAAAACGAAGTGTCCCACCCAAACTTAAGGCCCACCCTGCTGCTGTTCCTCATTTCCTTGGTCATTTTCATGCACCTAATGCCTATACACCGCCATGGATGAGAAGACATTCGTCTGGGAAGCATTCGATGCCACCCTCTGATCCACCATACGTCTGAACCCCGACACAGTCAAGCTAATGACTGAAAACGAGCGCTGAGTGGGAGGCAACCCACTGTTAGGTACGTTTTTCTTTTTATTTTGTTTTGATTTTACTTCAGTCCTAGTTTTAGTCAGTTGAAAAA
The DNA here is from genome assembly GCA_020283515.1 of Alliaria petiolata. Classification (NCBI taxonomy): domain Eukaryota; kingdom Viridiplantae; phylum Streptophyta; class Magnoliopsida; order Brassicales; family Brassicaceae; genus Alliaria; species Alliaria petiolata. The sequence continues at coordinate 54,306,633 of JAHZTW010000004.1, read as the reverse complement.
AGGAGACATTGGACTCCACTCAGGCCAGTGTCGATCGACACCACTTAGTGTCGATCGACACCACACACAGACGAAGGTAAGTCATCTAACTGGTCTTTTCAGTTGTTTCTAATTTTTCTTTTAGCCAACTTCGGGCTTAATAACACTGGGGACAGTGTTGTTTAAGTCTGGGGGAGGTGATTACTGACTTTGTGTTTTGTTTTGAGAGTCATTTGAGTCAGTCAAAAATTTTGTTTTATTGAGTCAAAATCAGTTGGAACTTTCAGTTTTTCTAGGAACTAACCACAGGAAGTTGACACTTGAAGAACCATTGTTATGAGAGTTGATTGCAGGACTTACTAAGTAGAAAGCTGCAAGTGGAATCAGTCTAACAGGGCGAGTTCAGATCCCCTTATAAGAACTAGGTATGCGCAGAACTTGATTCCTCTTTCAGTCCGAACAGATAGGCAATTGCAGTCTCTCCTTGATCTTCCCTTGAGAAAAGAAAAAAAAAGAGTATAAGTCTGGGAATAGTGCCTTGTCATGAGCCTGTCTCCTCACAAGGAACAATATTAGTGATGCTCTTGAACACGTCTCCTCACAAGGAACACAAGTAGAGAGTAGCACTATTCCAGAGATCCCAAAAAGAATAAGAAGAGTCAATGAAAAGATCTTAGAACACCCTGAAAATGGGCAGAAGTTGACTAAGGGAAGAGAAAATAGGGGAGCTGTATGAGAATGTCTTGTTCAGGCACTAAGGAAGGGAAAAGAATCTCTAAAGTTCTGTGGAAATACCACTGTTAGAGTTCGAAATATTACCAAGGAAAGGATCTGGATTCGAACTGGGAGATTGCTAAGCTTGTGGTAAGTACACTGAACATTTCCTAAGGTTGGCTCTATATCATGTGGATTCAAGAAGTGTTAATCAATGTGGCGTTCTGAAGAGGTACTCGAAAGTTTCTGTTTTCAAACTTCTACTTCATTCTAAGTTTCTGTTTTGCTTGAGGGCAAGCAAAAGCTAAGTCTGGGGGAGTTGATATATCATGGTTTTTACCCATTTTTAGACCATGATATAAGTGTTTTTATAGAGTCTTTTGGCTATTTTCGAGTCTATATAGAGTCTTTACAGGTTCAGGTACAATTGAAGATAAATTGGAGATTTGGATGCATTTTGGAGCTTAATGGAATGAAGTCACGAAGTGATGAAGTCAAGACTGGAATTACACGCAAGGTGTCGATCGACACCATGTAGTGTCGATCGACACCAGGTTTTCCAATTTCCAGAATCGAGAAGTTTCCAGTTTTTGAAGAAAAGGAAATCTCCAAGACTTTTCCTAATCTTTAAAGGAATTGAAGACTCGTACCTAGGCCTATAAATATAGTTTTTCAGCCATTGTTTAGGCATTATCTCATACTTTAAGAATCATAGAAGTTTAGGTTTTTGGAGAGAAGAATTTGACTCCCTTAGAGCAAATTTGGAACTCCCTTTATTTATTCTATTGATTTCTTTTATGCTTTCTATTCAAGTTATGATTTCTGTTTCATTGATCATGTCTGAGTAGTTTGCTAGTTAGGTTTAGGGTTTTTCAAAGGTGATTAATGAATTGTTAGGTCGAATTAAATTGTTAGGATAAAATCATTAGAGTTCTTCATCTGGATTTGTGTTTAATGCTTATTCTAGCTTCGCGACCTAGAATCTGATCTTAGGTTAATTAATAGATGCGAGAGTATTATTGATTGCCTGAACTAATGTTAGATGAGCAAAATACCTATTCGCAAAGAGATTTGGTTTAGGGTTTTGTGAACAATTGAACCTATTATTAATGCTTGTATGAATCGATAGGATTTGTAAAGAGATTTGGAATTCTGGGGTTTAGATATAGATAATCTTCGCAGAGAGAGTTGGTTGATTTTACATTAGTGTTTCAAGTTCAAGAACGGTTCTTCATAATTCCTAAAATTCTGTCTAGATCTACAATTAGGATTCACCTGAGAATTTCCCTGAACCTAGCGTTTCGTCTCCTGAACTTACACCGCTTTTAATTATTCTCTGTCTTTTACTTTTAATTAATTCTTCTTAGCTTAATTCGAAATTAGAAGTTCGTTGTGTGACTATCCCTTCCTTGAGGATTCGATCCCTAAATACTACAGTGATCTCTTAATTTGAGAGAGTAGCTCTAGGGTAAATTTGAGAGCATATCAAATACTCCCTCTATCCGATTTTAATTGATGTTCAAGTGTTTTGTTTTTGTCCCAATTTATTTGATTTTTTCACATATCTATTCAAATTTTCAATATATTTTAATCTAACATTGATTAAAAAATATTACTATTTGAGTTTATCAAGAATACTTTCACTTTTGGCTCTTTGCCTTCCACTTTTATTTTTTTTATTAAATAGTATTTTTAAATGTAATTTACTTTTCTTAATATGTGTGTGTTTAGGTAGAACATCAATTAAAATGAGACAGATGGAGAGTATTCATTACTCCCTCTGTTTCACAAACAGTGTCATTCTCACATTTTTCACACAAATTAAGAAAAACTTGTAAATATCTTTTATGTCTTTTATTAATACACTAAATCAGTTTCTCTCTCTAATTAATATGTTAAAATAGTAGGGATAAAATTGAGATTTAATTAAAAAATTGCATTGAAAACACAAAGTGACATTCTTTGTGAAACAAAAATCAAGAGTCAAAATGACACTCTTTGTGAAACGGAGGGAGTAATAAATAGTTTAAGCTAAAATGATTATGTGTTCTTTTTTCATTGTCTTTCACTAAACAAAAAATTACATTGTTCGAAAGCCATGATTTCGATGATGACGATAGCACCAATATTGATTGTTTTTTTTGTCATCACTACCACAAACGATATTAGTTTACACCATCATATACACCATCATATATCTAGTCCGAGATATGGATTTTCATATATAAAAATCTGTTGACAATATATTAGAAATTATTTTCGTAGCAGTTGTTGAGGGGTCATTCAAATTGTATGGAAAATACATGAATCATGGAAGTTTGCATGTAATTTGGAGTATTAGCGATAGAGTTTCCGAAGAATACAAGAACTCAAGATTACTTGTTTGGACTACTTTTGATAGAGTTTCCGAATTTGTACTTGTTTGGACTACTTTTGTTTTTGATTTTTTTTAGTTTATGTAGGAAACAAGTACATAAGCAAATAACAATCGAAATTACCACCATTAATTAGTTGATAACTGCATTAGTTAGTATCAAAATATCGATATTTCGTAATTGTTATCCACGCATACAATTTGCATTAGAACAAAATCGAGTACAAGAACAAAAAGTTTAATGAATCTAATGATATATAAGCAAGTAAGACTTATCTATGGAAAACATTATTAAATTCATTAATTTTGATGTATGTTTTTTGGGGGAATTTCAAAACTACAACAGTCTAGGTGTCAATTTTCAGAAATACAATAGAGCATTTGACATTTTCATTTTTACCATTTAATGAAATATAAAATGACCAAAGTAACCTTCAAAAAAAAGAAAAGAGACGAGCCTCGCCGTCTCTGACGACCCTCATCAACACCATCGAGCCATCCGTCGAGCCTCGCCGTCCGTCTCAATCCGTCGAGCCTCGCCGTCCATCTCGATCCGTGACCCTCGCGGTCTTTGTCACCATCCATCGAGCCTCACCGTCTTCGTCAAACCTAGCCATCACCGTTTAGCTTCAATTCGGGCATTCACCATCGACTTCATGGTAAGCGTTACAATAATTTTTGCTTCAATCATAGTTTCGAGCTTAAAATTGGATAAATGCTAAGCGATTTGGCGGATTTCGTTTTGAATTTCACCACCGTTTCCCATATCAGATTGTTGGAGTTTTGGGAGGAGAAGAAGAGGATTAGTAAATTTTGCGAGACATTCGCCGTCGTTCAGTTTGGCGTCTGTCCCTTTCGCTGGGATTCTCGCACTCAGTCGTTCGTTTCTCACCCGTTAGCCTCTCTCTCTCCCTCTCCCTCTCTCTAGCTTCAGGTTTCTGATGGATTTGACTATATAGGGCTCCGTTTTGGCAGGCACAATTTCTTTGTATTCTCTAGCTTCAGGCTTCTGATGAATTTAGACTTCACGAAGATGAGTATCAAAGATTAGACTTTAAATCTTTGAATCCAATATCTTGCAGATTACTTGATTTCCAAAAAAAACAAGGGGTTCTGTTTATAGCTTGTGATTTTTGATAGGTCATACTTGTAGACAAACGGTGCACATATCTCTGAGCAATCAAAGCTGGGGTTGCGTATCAGAAGGTATTTTTACTTGTTTTCTTAATCTATCTCTCTATTGATTTCCTCCTCTGTCTTCACCAATCTGTTTTATTAGCCTCTGTTCCAATGGATTTGATTTTTACAGCTCTTTAATCTCGTTTCATTGATGTTCATGATTGAAAACGAGGAAAACTTCGAACTACTGCTTATGTATGTTTAGAAATGAACTGAGTTCTGCATTCCGTTTCCATACTAGCAGTAAATGTAGTCTCAGTTTGTAAAATAGGATTCCATAAGTGAATCTGCTTGACATGCTAATACCAGTTATATCAAGTGGTCGGCTTTTGTAAAAACCTTCTTTTTCTGCGCATGTTTTACCAATAAAAAGTTGTTCTTTATCATACTATTGTCTATTAACCGAAGAGAGTGGAGGAACCTTATGATGTGTTGATTCATATCTAAGAAGCATTGAACCAGTGGACCCAATGGTCACAGTTTTGTTGGTTAATTTGGATAGTGGCTGATCAATGTTTGCATTTGGTATATGCAGGATTTTCAACGACACTATAACATGGCCTGCAAGTCTTGATTCTAGGTGGGACTATTACTTGTCAGATTTCAAGAAACTTGTTTCATTTAATCGGGGGCGTTGCAGTTTTTCCGAGAGGCTATAAGATATCAAAGTAGCGAAAGAAACACAGAACCTTGCTTTCTTCGAAGGGCTCCTTTGTTCTGTTCATTTATACAATTGTCATCTTCAATTGATGATTTCATTACCTTAACTCTTCTGCCCGGAAATAAACTATTCATTTGCTAAAGTTTTTCTTATCCCATTACTAAAACATAAGATATTGAATCAGTGTCTCTTTCTTGTAATTCTACACATATATGTAGTCTGAATCTCACAACATTTAGTCATTTACCAGTTACACCAGTTTTCCAGTCAACATCCAAATGCAACATATTAGAGGTCTAACTTGTAGACTTCGAATTTCTATATCAGGCTAATAACTCTCTTTGATTCTACTTCTACTGATGATGGTAAAAAAAGTTTTTTTTTGTCAAAATGATGCATTACTCGTTTATAAATATTTTTAAAGAAGTTTTTAAATTGTTATAAAAAATAATTGGGATTTGAATCAGGGATCCCAAAAACTTGTAGTTGAACCACTAAGCCACACACATAATTATGGCATGTAAGAATTTATTTGATTATACATAATATGTATTTATATACTCATTTATAAAGTTTTAAAAATCATTATAAATAATTATTGGGATTTGAACATAAGATTTCATTATCTAACAAATGAGTGTACTTATGCAAGTACACGTGATCATTAGTTTGAGTATCATTTAGTTTTTGTAAAAATTTAAAAACTTTTTTTAAAAACTTTATAAATGAGTGATATATATATTTTCAAGAAACTCTTTTGTCTACTATTTGCTTTGCTTTGTAATTTTACACTGCAAAACTCTTTTGTCTAGTCTTTACTTTTTCTTTCTTAAGAACTCCTTTTTTTGTTGCACTTCTAATGTTGATGGTACTTTTAAATCCTTATAAAACCTAATATGTTGTTTGAACTGTTGTATGTATATAGAAAATACGAATTAGTCATTTAAAAATGATTTTAAAACACTTTTAAATCTTTATAAAAATTTTAAAAATGATTTTTAAAATGGGCTTTTATATCTCTAAGATGCTCAAACCAGGGAATCCGAGACTTTTCAAGAGAGCTGTTTAACCACCCAGACTGTATTGTCTTGTTGTACATTTGAATTTAATTTTTATAGAGAATATGAATATTCATTTAAAATGATTTAAAACACTTTTAAATTCTTATAAAACTTTAAAAATAATTTTAAAACATTTTTAAATTCTTAAAAAAAATTTAAATTGATTTTTAAAAGGGGCTTATATCCCCAAAAACTTGAACAAGTGAACCCGCGATTTTTCAAGAGGGATGTTTAACCACCCAGAATGTGTTATCATAATTGTTGTACGTATGAATTTAATTGTTTATAGAGAATACGAATTAGTCATTTAAAAATGATTTTAAAACACTTTTAAATTCTTATAAAAACTTTAAAAATGATTTTTAAAATGAGCTTTTATATCCCTAGGAAGCTTGAACCAGTGAACCAGTGAACCAGTGAAGCCACACACACATTTGTTATATGTATTTGATTTGCTTATAAATATGTATTTATATACTAATTTATAAAAAAAAATTAAAAAGAGAGTTTTAAATCATTATAAATAATTATTGGGATTTGAACATATGATTTTGTTACCTAACAAATGAGTGTACTTCTGCAAGTACACGTGATCACTAGTTTCAGTATTATTTAATTTTTGTAAAGATTTAAAAACCTCTTTTTAAATCTTTATAAATGAGTGATATATATTTTCAAGAAATTCTTTTGTCTACTATATGCTTTGCTTTGAAATTTTACACTACAACAATCTCTTTTGTCTAGTCTTTGCTTTTTTTTTGTTAAGAACTCATTTTCTTTTGTTGTAATTCTAATGCTGATGGTACTTTTAAATCCTTATAAAACTTAATATGTTGTTTGAACTGTTGTACGTTTATACAGAATACGAATTAGTCATTTAAAAATGATTTTAAAACACTTTTAAATCCTTATAAAATGATTTTAAAACACTTTTAAATCCTTATAAAAACTTTAAAAATGAAATTAGCCATTTAAAAATGATTTTAAAACATTTTTAGTTATTTAAAAATGATTTTAAAACACTTTTAAATCCTTATAAAAACTTTTAAAATAATTTTAAAAACTTTTAAATCCTTATAAAAACTTTAAAAATGAATTAGTCATTTAAAGATGATTTTAAAACATTTTTAGTCATTTAAAAATGATTTTAAAACACTTTTAAACATTTTTAAAATACGAATTAGTCATTTAAAAATGATTTTAAAACACTTTTAAATCCTTATAAAAACTTTAAAAATAATTTTAAAACACTTTTAAATCTTTATAAAAACTTTAAAAATGATTCATATTCTCTATAAACAAATAAATTCTTATATACAATAATTAGAGTGTGGTTTAGTGGTTAAATGCCTCTTTAAGTCTCATGTTCACTAGTTCAAATATCATTTAGGTTTTATAAAGATTTAAAAACCTCTTTTTAAATCTTTATAAATGACTAATACATAATCACTATAAACATATAAATTCTTACATCGAACAATTAGATGTAGTTTAGTAGTTATAAGTCTCTGCAATTCTCTGGAATCATTGTATAACTATCATTTAGTTTTTATAAAGGTTTAAAACCTTCTTTTTAAATCTTTATAAATAAATAATACATCATTTTGATAAAATCCAACAATCTTTATAAGTCCCTTAGACCTAGCTTCCTCTAGCTGCTTCTTATGTCGAATATTTCCAGTCCCTAGCATGTTGCTTCGTCAAGATAGTACGAAACCTAAGCAGGAAAATAACAATGAAAAAAGCAAGATCATTCCATAATGATTAGATAAAACATACCAGAGATCCACCATGGAGGGCAATTGTTCCAATAACTCGTGTGGTGATGTGAGTGTTCCAATCAAGAACTAATCTTGCAAGACCAAAGTCAGAAACCTACAAAACATGAGAGATCAATAATATTGTTAAAGTCACCATGTAACGCGTACCCGAGCATCAAAATTGTCATCTAGAAGAATGCTAGACGACTTAATGTCTGTGTATGATACAAAGAGTTTGATGAATATTTGTTTACAACAAGAGAAAGAGAGGGAGGAGTAAAACTCTCTTCAAACTGCATACAAAAGTGTCCATATAAGATAATTTTTGAAAAATTACCATTGACTACAATATTATAAATAATGAATAGTCAAAAACGAGTTTGATAAAAATACGCCATATCCAGCAGGACACGGAGGAGGAGGAACAAGAGAAGTAAATTTCTTCCTAAACTGAAGATCCAATCGTTTGAAGATCCAATATTATGTAAGTGTAAACAAATTTATAAGTCTGGGATGTGCAAACAAGAAGTTTATAAGCCTTTATAAAGGGACATGAATTTCTGCTTTCCCCCACCAGCTTTTCCAACCTGAAATCCATTGAAGTTCATCGCCAGTATAGATTCAAAGACCAAGCCTATGGTACAAAACATGGAATAGATAACAAGAGATAACACTCACAGCAGTAACAGATTTTTTAATCTTGGTGTTCTTTCTTGTAAGTCTCACGTAACTCCTCCCTTTAGATTGTAAAGCCAGCACGAGTATTAACACATAGTTTTCGTCAAATTGATATAGGATTACTAATTGGATTATACAATCAATCACCGCTAGTATTTGAAACTTGATTCAATCAGAAGTACAAAAAATGAATTAATAAAAGAAAATGGTTAAATTTATACCTCAAGACAATTGCAACAGATGAATGCTATAGAGACTGTAGAAAACGAAGTGGAGACTGTAGAAGATGAAGTGAAGAGGTTGAAGAATGATTGTCATCCATTGTTGAGATCTGGGAAAAGTCCTGGACTTTTTGTTTTCCAAAGCGAAAACAAAGAGTAGAGCAAGCAGAAACGAGATTGCAAAACTTAATGCCAATCTATCTATAGAAACATGAAACATACAAAAACCATCAGAACATATATGCATTGAAAAAATTCAGGAAAAATACTCTTTTAAAGATTTGGTTTAAGAATTGTACCCACACGTCTACTTAAGACTAAAGGAAGCGAGAGGAAGACGAAGATGAACAACAATTTAGCAAACTAAAGAATCTCGTATTCCACCAATGAGAACCAAACATTATTGAAGAAGACCCAACTCTATAATTCTGCCATTTTCATTACCCACGTGAGAGAACAACAACAAACGAAGCCTATTAGTACACAGAAATAAGACTGAAATGAGAGACAAACCTGGTCAAAAGGAGGCCGTGGCTTGCCCCTGCAGAAATTTCAGAGGCTCCAAGTCGCATTTCTCAGCATCGAAAGTTTAGCATGCTCATTCAACTGAGAGAGCAATGGTAACAAAGCTCTCTGACCTAGGACAAGATCTCTGCATCTTGGGGAATCACCAGCAACATTCCCTAATGCCCAAACAGCCTTGCTCATAAACAAGTGAAAAAAAAAAAACTTAGAACATACATGTTCCCAAAGATATATAAAAAAATAAAGAAGTTGACAAAGGATTCTGAAATGAGCAAAAACGATGAACACATACTCTACCTGCTCACGGATGTCATCACTCTGAGAACCTTAAAAGAGAAGTCCAGAAAATAGAACTATAGATACATCTCCATCAATCTCATTGTGCCTGGAAAGGTCAAGAACTCAACTTTTTGATTCAATTCTCCTTGAACATTATTTCATTAAATTACGTAATGGAACAAATTCAGGGTAGCAGATTGTTTCATTCCTAACGTATTAACAAACCCTATAAACCCGTGACCCTAAGTTATCCGGCTTTTCTGCAACAACAATACAACCGAATGCCCATTGCAATCTGTGTGAACCGTACAACAGAAGAGAGACTTTATACTTACATGTTTGCAAGGGATGCCAAACTTCTTGAGTCTGAGCGTACGAGTCACAAGCAGTTTCGGAATATCACCTACCTCAGTTTCAAGTTTGGCAATGTGAGTCTCAGCTCCTACCCCAATCCCACTCAAGAACTCAGGAATTCCAACCTTCACTGCAATATCACAAAGAGCAATCAAAACCCAATTCACATTAACACCCTGGGCCCCTGGCTCGTTAAACTCCACAAGAATCACCTGTAGTAAACCAAACCGAAACCCATTGGTCATGACTCATGAGCCTCCCACATAGGTTCTCAACAGCTTTAAGAGTTGAAAGAGAAAGTTCATATAAAGATAAAGTATGTTTACCGAATCAGAGAACCATGACCAAGGCATGTGCAAATCATATGAACAATAGCTAGCTTGACGCCTTGACCTAATAGCTGCAAGAATGAAATTCATCCAAAGTACTGTAAGTGTTTCTGGTGATAAGCTCGTGTAATCTTTAGTGCCTACGCCTTTAAGGATCAGTAACACGAATAGTCTCGTTGAGAACTAACTCAGTGACATTGACTCTTGAAGACATCTTCAAGCGATTCCATGAATTGATGCTACAATTCATGAACTGTTCTTCTCGGATTCGTACTACAGTTTAAAACCATATCTCGAAAATTAAATTAAACAACCTATCTAATATCTATAGAAAATCAATTATCCAATGATTCAAAAATCTTAATTATAGGAACCCACTATCCAATTGAAATCAATCAACACCCACAACACTACCCCAAAATTAGATGGAAATCAAAATCAGAAAATCCAAAGAACACAAGCCAAGCGAGACTCGGTGATTCAAAGTTTTACGGGAAGATAATGAGGAAGAGAGAGAGAGAGAGAGAGAGAAGGATTACGTCGAGATACTCCTTCGCATCGACAGGCTGAGCGAGATCGCAATAGGAGACTAGACCGGAGATGACGTCACGATCGAAATTCAAACCGGTTTCTGGTTTTCGGCAGAGATCAAGAAACGCTTCCTCTAGCCACTGCCCCACCGCCGTTACCATCTTCTTCTCCAATTCAACGTCGCTTTTTCCTCTGCTCTAATCTTACCCCACTGAACATTGAGCGACTCGTAATCCCAATATTCCTTGGGCCGAATCACGTTAATGTCAGTGAGATTTCGACATCGCCGGCGTCTGGCCAAAAACAGAGATCTCGACGGGAGAATCTGGATGGATGCGATCGATCGTAGTATTACTGGAGACGACGGAAGAAGCTGTCTCGGTGGAAGTAAGTCATCTCAGAGTTTCGACGGAGATCGTGAGATTTCGGTAAATCTCCAACAAAAAACTTCAAGGTTAATATGGTCATTATGTCTCGACAAGTGATGGTATATTTGAGAACAATTAATTTGAGAGAATATTACAAAGAAACACACTTTACCAAAGTGTGATAACAAATTAAGTCACTTTGCAATACTAAGGCACTTTCATCAAGCGAAAATACAATCTTCTCCTTACTTTTTGAGGATAGGGAAAACCAAATTGGATTTGGGAGATCTTGCATTGGTTCATTATTTTTCTTTTCTATCTCTCTCTCTTTCTCATATTACCTTTAAGATTTGGGTTCCGATCGAGAATGTTTTGGTTCATAAATAGAATTATTGAATTAAAGGTTTATGATTTCAATATTTCAATTTCTTTTTGACTTGATTGAATCTATAAATTGAAATTGTGCGTGGACAAATTCGCTATTGTAAGTATATGTCTCTCCACTTAATATATCTATTCGATTATAATTTTTTTAATTCGATCGTTTATTTCCCGTAAAAAAGTTAATTTACCATTGATCTCATCCACTCTTTCTGTTTTTGTTTTTAAATTTGAAATAGCATTATGATTTTTTTTGATAGAAAAGTTATAGTTTTTGTGTTTTCAAGAATAAATATATTTTTAATTTTAAATTAATGTGTGGTAGCCTAAATATTTACATATCCAAAATGTATACAAGCCCAATAAGAAAATAAAAAATTTGCGGATTTGTACACATTAGATGGAGATAAATTTGCGGTGCGTGGACGAGTCAACAACGACCAGTTGCGTGGATGAGTCGACAACGACCAGATGCGTGGACGATTCAGCAACGAGTTGGCAACGACGGAGGTGTGTGTACGAGTCGGCAATGACGGAGGTGCTTGGACGGAGGTGCGTGGACGAGTCGGTAACGACGGAGGTGCGTGGACGAGTCGGCAACGACGGAGATGCGTGGACGGAGGTGCGTGGACAGAGGTGTGTGGATGAGTCGACAACAGCGGAGGTGTGTGAACGAGTCGGCAACGACGGAGGTGCGTGGATGAGTCGGCAACGACATTGCGTGGACGAATCAGCAACGGAGGTGCGTGGACGGAGGTGCGTGGATGAGATGATTTGCTCACTCTTCATTAAGGGTAAATTAGACCACTCAAGTTCTCAAAACATATTCAAAGTGCCTCATATCTGGTAAGTGCCTTATTGTGTAATGAGTTTGAGTAAAGTGCATTTTATTGTAACACACTCTTAATTTGATGGTGTATTTGAAAAGTGATATCTGGAAAATGGCATTTCTCAAAATTTCTCATGTTTTTTTATTATACAGATGTACTAGTATATATCTACTTGTATAATATTTTGATTTCTGAAAATTTTGTATATTTATTTTGTATTTGAAATCAATGAAATTGTTTGAAACAAAAAAAAAAACGGGCATAACGTAAAAACGGTGGCGTTTCTTAAACCTCGAGTGCTCACAACACACGTGGCGCATCTAGAAGTCAAACCCCAACCGCACAGACAAAGAAACCCGAAATGCAATCCTATCTCCATCACCAAACCCATTCTCTCTGCTTCGATTCAAGTAAAATCCGAACGAAAGTCTCAATCTTTCTTTCTGGGTTCTCTAATTCACTAGCAAAGCAATAATGATTCACTAAACTCTCTGCTTCCGTGGATTCAGAGTAAAAAGTACGATGAGTGTGATTGGCTTGAGCAAGAGTCCTAATCCCGCAGCAGCAGAAGCAGCTGTGTGTTCAATACGGAAACTCCCCTTTCTCTTTGTGTCTGAATCGTTTCCTTGCCCGAAGAGTTCGAGAAAACCCACGTTTCCTCCTTGTAAGTGAACTCTTCCTATGAATTGAAATTCTACTTAGAGATTCCATGAATTCACTAGAGAACTCTACTTATGCTGCTTGTACTCACTGAATTAAGCAACTATGATCGTAGTCAATGATTCTTGCTTGTTCATATGGAATTGGTGGGTTTTAGAGTTCAGTTTAATGGGTCAGCGATGTTTCTGTTTTCTTCAGCTGATTGATTAAAGGAATATGCTTGATCTGATTGTTTTGTTGGTGTTTAGTGTTTAGGCACTTGCTTATGTACTAACTAGCTCTTTAGTAAGATGTAGACGGAGAACAAAGTTGGATTTGCTCTGCGGAAAATTTAGAGTTCATGCATCAAATGCTGGTGTTGGGTCTGGGAGCTATGGTGGTGGTGAGGAGGAAGGATCTCAAAGTAGTTCTCTTGATCAGTCTAATGCCACTTCATCAGAAAGGTAAGTATATTCTTCTTGTTAGCAAGGGATCCAACATTTGCAACTATTTAGAGTATATCATAACTTTAACTCTTGTTTGCTGTATGAGTCAGTAGCATTTGAAGGATATAAGTGACTAGGAACTCTGTAGGTCATGATGATATTGGTGTTTATATGTGACTTTCGAGCTCTTTAGGTAAGAAAGGATACTTAATCCGGAATAACTTAAGAATTTGAAGTTTCTGTAGAGTTTGTAATGTTACTCTTCCTCTCATCTCTGTGAATTGTACAGTACTAAATTTATGTGTGTGATAGGGTTTATGTGGGTTCTACTTCTATTTTGGAATGCATATTTTATCCATGATCCTTGTACATTTCTCATTGTGTCCTGCAGCTTAAAACCTCGAGAGCCGTTTCCTTACTCTTTATCGATAGCTCTTGTACTACTGAGCTGCGGTTTGGTATATTCTCTAATCACATTTGTAAAGGGGGGACCATCCTCAGTTCTAGCAGCAGTAGCAAAGTCAGGCTTCACAGCAGCCTTCTCACTGATATTCGTTTCCGAGATTGGAGACAAGGTAATATATATACGCATGTCGCCTTTAGATGTCTTTTATGTTACCCAGATTCTTGAGGTTTGTTTGCTTATGATATATGGGTGTACCTTCACTTAACTGAGCCTATGAGTGATCTTACATATGTCGTTTTTGGTTTGGCCAGACGTTTTTCATTGCTGCTCTGTTGGCTATGCAGTACGAGAAAACGCTGGTACGTTTTCTTCGGCTATGGCCCTTTTGTTCTAGTGTTACGGTTTTGGGAACATCTTTTCCGGTGAGAACTGATGTTTTTTTACCTTGTGATTTCTTGACAAGGTTCTTTTAGGTTCAATGGGAGCTTTATCTTTGATGACTATCTTATCGGTTGTTATCGGGAAGATATTTCAATCCGTGCCTGCTCAGTTCCAGACGAGTACGCTTCTTCAGTCTTGTCTTAATCTTGAAGCTGTTACTTTGCTCATATGAACATTATATGGAAAATATATGATGGGGATGCTTCTCTCTATCCTTGAACAGCACTACCGATAGGAGAATATGCTGCGATCGCGCTTCTCATGTTCTTTGGATTGAAATCCATTAAGGATGCATGGGACATTCCACAAGCTGAAGCCAAGAACGGCGAGGAAAGCGGTAAAGAGCTTGGTGAATACACTGAAGCTGAGGAACTCGTGAAAGAAAAGGCGTCCAAAAAGCTCACAAACCCACTTGAAATCCTCTGGAAATCATTCAGCCTCGTCTTCTTTGCGGTAAGCAAGAAGAAACCCGTTTGCATTTGTCATCAAGAACCTTGATTAAACCATCCTCATTATGATAATTTGCGAGTTCTTTGAACTAATCAGGAATGGGGAGATCGGTCAATGCTTGCAACTGTTGCTCTCGGTGCTGCACAGGTTTTTGATCCGCAAACTTCGCTACATCACCACAAGAATTTACCTCACTAAAGTTCTAAACATCTCTGTTTTTTTCAAACTTCTGTGTCAGTAGTCTCCATTGGGAGTTGCGAGCGGAGCTATTGCTGGACACTTAGTGGCAACATTGCTTGCAATCATGGGCGGCGCGTTCCTGGCCAACTATATCTCTGAGAAACTGGTACGAGCTAATGCTTACACACAAGTTTTCCATTCACAGAAACCGAATTTGCCTCACAAACTGATGAAAAATTGGTTGGCCTTTTTCCAATGCAGGTGGGATATGTGGGTGGAGGACTCTTCTTAGTTTTCGCTGCAGCCACGTTCTTCGGAGTGTTCTGAGTAAACCGTTTAGCCCCTATAGAAGACGAAGTAGCGGCTTTGTTCTAGCAATTCACAAGCCTTACAGTATTCTTATGCTTAGTTCTTTATCAGACCAAAGCACGTGAGCAATAAAACACAGTCCCTTCTTGATTTGTGCTGTTTCTTGTATGGAATCGGTATTCTTTGGAACTGTTTCAACAATGATCAACAAGAAGGAAACATTCTCATTCAACAATGGTATCATATACATTTTCACACACATCCATTCACATGATTCTTAGTATTTCAGATGGACAATGATCCTCAACAGCATCTCTGCTCCATCAACAAAGTGTTGACCCTCAGGGATCAACGGCCTAACCTCGGCGAACCCGCAAGCGTTCTTGAACCTCCCGGTTCCACCAGTAACCGAAAGATGCGACATGGCGCTTCCGATCCTATAAATTCCATAGAAATTGAGATTGTCATTGTACTCTCCACCTTCAAGCATAGCTGTGAAAGCCATCATCTGTGTGCTTCCATCTGCTGAGCTTGCAACATAAACCCCCTGAGCCTTACCAAGTGGCTGAGAACCCAAGTCAGGACCGGATGTGATTATGTCATCAATCACCGTGATCGTTCCGAACCCAAGACTCAGACCATCAGGACCTAACTGTGTCTGAATCCCGTTTAGATTCTGACCAGAAAACGCTGTACCAGATAAACCGGTACCTAGAGGAATACCGTTGATACCGTTAACCGTTGGCATTGCGCCGTTTGCGTTTGGTATGGCTACACCGTTTTCGGGCGGAACGAAACCGATCTGCTTAGCAAACGGGACTTGGCCGTTGTAGATGTTCCCAAGCAAACCGGTAATGGGTCTTGCAGTGGGACTGCTTCCGCCTAGTATATCGTGCATGTACAGTTCGAAAATCGGGTCTTCGGGCGCAGGATCGAGAGCGGCTGTTGCAGTAAAAAGAGCAACTATGAGAAAGATTGATGTTGAAAGTGAGAATGGTGAATGTTTGATCATTTTGGAGGATGTTTTTTTCTTTTTGGATGACTCTTTGTTTTGTTTTGCAGGAAAGATTTGAGGGATTTGGGATTTGATGAATTGGTGTATAAATAAGGAGGAAAGTGTTTTGTGAAGTTGTTGTGTTTTGAGGATTGTAAAGTAGTTGAAATGGAGAAGTTAAAGTATAGCTGTGTTTTCTTATGTTTTCCTCTTGGAGTCCATCAAATGTCTTATATTATAAGTGTTTTATATTAATGTTGAGAACTGAATCAGGTTTGGGTGGTTTAGGTTTTGACTAGAATTTGTTGATTAGCTTTAAATTAATGGCCAAGAAAAGCTATTAGGTGGCAAATCTCAATGATCTTTTTTTCTTTTGCCTTAGTGATCCAAAAGCAAACTATTGTTACATGGTCCCAGTTCATATACAAAGGAAATAAACATTTAAAGCCAACAAAAACATGTTTAGTATTTATCGTTCCAATCTTCACAATCCACCACACGCTCATGCATGTTAGCTCTTTGTGTTTAAGATTTCACACTTGGGCTATAAGTTCGTCAACATGGTTTCACGTTTCTGAAAGCTCACACTGCACATTCTTGCACGTTTGGGCAGCTTTCACACTCCTGGAATGAGTAGTTCTGCTTACAAAACAATTGGTTATTCACCTGCACAAAGGTCATCTGCACTACTTGAGCACATTTTCTCGTTATTTGGGAATGCTTATAATAAAATTGGTCTTGGATCTCTGCCCCCCAAACCTATCCTACTTAAGGCTTTGGCTGAACTGGTCTTGGATCCCATGCCCTGGATATGAGAGAGCTTGTTCGTTCTTAGCTATTGTTCTTTCGTAGCTATTTGCTAACCAAATTCAGTGTCTCATTATATTCTGTTTTGGTCATCCAGTCAACGAATTGCTAATGTTGCGGAGAGGGCAACGAATAGAATGTCATGCATAATACTGAACTTTGCTATATGCATGTACGGTTACAGTAGCCAGATGTATTACTTATCAGATGATTTAATAAAGCATATTGAGAGCAAGTTTTATGTAAAATAACCTTGAAATGATGCAGAACCATGGTTCCCTACTTCCCCTTATACAGTACATATACTTCTTGGGAAGTCTTATAGAAACAGGTAAGATAAGGCCTTACAAAAGCATTTACTAGAAGGTGTTGAAGTGATCCACAGGGTTGCACACAAGTGGTCGAGCCATCTCGGCAGCAAAACCAGAACCTTGGCTCAGATCGACCTCCTGTCCATCAACACTCTTCCAGTTGAAGCGCTGCACCAATGAACCCACAGCTTGTCTCTTATACACATCTAGATGTGTATAAGAGACAGGTGTATAAATAAGGAGGAAAGTGTTTTGTGAAGTCTGTCTCTTATACACATCTAGATGTGTATAAGAGACAGTGGCTACACCGTTTTCGGGCGGAACGAAACCGATCTGCTTAGCAAACGGGACTTGGCCGTTGTAGATGTTCCCAAGCAAACCGGTAATGG
The DNA here is from genome assembly GCA_020283515.1 of Alliaria petiolata. NCBI lineage: Eukaryota > Viridiplantae > Streptophyta > Magnoliopsida > Brassicales > Brassicaceae > Alliaria > Alliaria petiolata. The sequence goes on along the minus strand of JAHZTW010000004.1, from coordinate 54,289,037 downwards.
GTCTTGCAGTGGGACTGCTTCCGCCTAGTATATCGTGCATGTACAGTTCGAAAATCGGGTCTTCGGGCGCAGGATCGAGAGCGGCTGTTGCAGTAAAAAGAGCAACTATGAGAAAGATTGATGTTGAAAGTGAGAATGGTGAATGTTTGATCATTTTGGAGGATGTTTTTTTCTTTTTGGATGACTCTTTGTTTTGTTTTGCAGGAAAGATTTGAGGGATTTGGGATTTGATGAATTGGTGTATAAATAAGGAGGAAAGTGTTTTGTGAAGTTGTTGTGTTTTGAGGATTGTAAAGTAGTTGAAATGGAGAAGTTAAAGTATAGCTGTGTTTTCTTATGTTTTCCTCTTGGAGTCCATCAAATGTCTTATATTATAAGTGTTTTATATTAATGTTGAGAACTGAATCAGGTTTGGGTGGTTTAGGTTTTGACTAGAATTTGTTGATTAGCTTTAAATTAATGGCCAAGAAAAGCTATTAGGTGGCAAATCTCAATGATCTTTTTTTCTTTTGCCTTAGTGATCCAAAAGCAAACTATTGTTACATGGTCCCAGTTCATATACAAAGGAAATAAACATTTAAAGCCAACAAAAACATGTTTAGTATTTATCGTTCCAATCTTCACAATCCACCACACGCTCATGCATGTTAGCTCTTTGTGTTTAAGATTTCACACTTGGGCTATAAGTTCGTCAACATGGTTTCACGTTTCTGAAAGCTCACACTGCACATTCTTGCACGTTTGGGCAGCTTTCACACTCCTGGAATGAGTAGTTCTGCTTACAAAACAATTGGTTATTCACCTGCACAAAGGTCATCTGCACTACTTGAGCACATTTTCTGGTTATTTGGGAATGCTTATAATAAAATTGGTCTTGGATCTCTGCCCCCCAAACCTATCCTACTTAAGGCTTTGGCTGAACTGGTCTTGGATCCCATGCCCTGGATATGAGAGAGCTTGTTCGTTCTTAGCTATTGTTCTTTCGTAGCTATTTGCTAACCAAATTCAGTGTCTCATTATATTCTGTTTTGGTCATCCAGTCAACGAATTGCTAATGTTGCGGAGAGGGCAACGAATAGAATGTCATGCATAATACTGAACTTTGCTATATGCATGTACGGTTACAGTAGCCAGATGTATTACTTATCAGATGATTTAATAAAGCATATTGAGAGCAAGTTTTATGTAAAATAACCTTGAAATGATGCAGAACCATGGTTCCCTACTTCCCCTTATACAGTACATATACTTCTTGGGAAGTCTTATAGAAACAGGTAAGATAAGGCCTTACAAAAGCATTTACTAGAAGGTGTTGAAGTGATCCACAGGGTTGCACACAAGTGGTCGAGCCATCTCGGCAGCAAAACCAGAACCTTGGCTCAGATCGACCTCCTGTCCATCAACACTCTTCCAGTTGAAGCGCTGCACCAATGAACCCACAGCTACATGCATCACATTCATGGCAAGAGATGCTCCTGGACATCCTCTTCTCCCACTCCCAAACGGAAGGTAACGGAAATTCTGGCCCTTGAAATCCATCTGATGTTCACCTATCTTCTCTTCAGAGCCCTCTAGAAATCTCTCGGGTATGAATTTGTCTGCATCCTTCCACAGTTCTGGATCCCGCATGATTGCATAGACATTTACAAGCACACGGGTTTTTGACTTGACAAGGCACCCATTCACCTGGCAGTCTTCTGCGGATTCTCTTATGATCAGAGGAGCTGAAGGGTGGAGCCTCAGAGTTTCCCTTAGGACAGCTCGGAGATAAGGGAGGTTAGGAACGTCTGATTCTTTGACCAGTCTTTTGCTTCCAACAACAGCATCAATCTCTTCTCGTAACTTGTTGAACGCTCGTGGATGGTTTATTAGTTTCCCCATTGCCCACTGCATTGCTGCTGCTGATGTATCTGTTCCCGCCATGAAAACATCCTAAAGAAGTTTCACGCAACACAGTTTTTTTTTTATCATATCGGAAATATCAGTTTGAGATCGTGGATTCTAATTGCAGGGTGAGAGGAAACACACCAAGAGGAAAGATTTGATGTCATTCCTTGTGAGCTTGATTTCACCAGTGGGATCTCTGTAAGTATCCAGCAATATATCCAAAATGTCCTTTCTCGTACCTCCTCCTTTCTTCATCGCCATTGCCTCACGTTCCTTCATGATGTTCTCTACAAGCAGATCATATTTCTCCATTACAGCCACTAGTTTCTTCCTGTTCCCAGAAAAATCCAGTAGTTTCAGTGCCCCCAACACATCTCCTACACTGACCTTCCCTGCAATCTCCAAACATGACTTGACCAGCTCCCTAATCTCTTCCGCGTCATTATGAGTACCCGAACACCTCGTGCTCATTGCCATCCTGCAGATGACATTGTTGGTGTAACTCACGAACTGGCTACTCAGGTCACAAGGCAACCCTTCTCTGCAACACTTAGCCACAGACTCGACCAGCTTCAGTTTCTCTTCCTCACGGATGTCTGCGAATTTCTCAAGCTGCGGAACAGCAAGAAGCTTGGTCATGCACAGCTTCTTCATGAACCTCCAATAATCTCCATACTGTGCAAGAACAAACCTGGACCCTCTATACTTGAAATACTCAGCAGAACCAAACTCAGGCCTCGAGGAGAAATTAAGCTCTTGTTCCTTGAAGATCTCTCTGGCCACCGAAGAGCTTGAGACCACAACGCACTTAGAAGCACCGAGACGGATCTCCATGAGTGGGCCATACTTGCGAGCTAGGCTCTGGAATGACACAGGCAACACTTTGCCTATCAAATGAAGGTGACCAATGAATGGTAAAGCTGAAGGGCTCTGTGGCAACTTCGTAGCAGCCAATGAACCATGCTCCTTTGAGAACCAATTGAAGAAAGCATTAAGCATCAAAGCAAAAACGAAGGATGTGATGAGGATAAGGTTAGTGTTTAGTTCTAGATCCATTGCTCCCAGGTTTTGTTGATACAATTTTTGAAGTATACTTGTATTTAATATGTCCCAGAACACCGACAAATCTTGTTTATTATTGAAGAGAACCGTTTCTCATTTCAGAAACCACAAGAAACATCTGTACGCACATTTCCACAAGAAACGTCTCTACACACCTGTCCATTAATAACTGACTTATTCTTTTAATGATTTAAAATTTAGTTATATAAATAAATTATAGAAAGAATTACTCAGATATTACACAAAAGTTGGTTTATTACTAAAATATTATACATTTTTTAAAAATTGCTTAGATATTGTGTGCCATTGTGTAATTACAATTAACACCCTTCATTAATTTGCAATTTTTTTAATTTAAAAATGATTAACCAAAAATTAGTTTAATCCACCTTATTAACATCTAATCCACTTCATTAACATGAAAAAAACTAAATCCACGTCATGAAATACAATTTCGGAAAAAAAATTCTCTCTCGCCGGCGAAACCTCTCTCTCTCGGCGATTCCGAAGTCGAACCCTAATTCTGCCGTCGTATCGTCTCTCCCGGCCACTTCTCTTATCTCCGTCGCATTTCGTCTTTTTTTTCACGAACTCGAGTGGGAACTTTTCGTTTTCTCGGCTAAAAATCTCTCCTTTTCACGAAAAAACTTGCTCCGGTAAGTTCGCGGCTGAGTTATTATACTTCACGGCTGAGTTATAATACTTCATGGAGGACGAAAGGTTGTGTAGGTTAACTCGGTGAAACCTCTTTCTCTCTCTCGGCGAAACCTCGTCTCTTCCGGCCGTCGTATCGTCTCTTCCGGCCGCCATCGTATCGTCTCTTCAAGCCGCTTCTCTTATATCCGTCGCATTTCGTCTCCTTTTTCACGAACTCGAGTGGGGATTCTTCGTTTTCTCGAGGGGACTCTTCGTTTTCTCGAGTGGACTCTTCGTTTTCTCGAGTGGACTCTTCGTTTCCAATCCATAAGTCAGCCATAAACAATCCTTAAGTCAGCCGTAAACAATCCATAAGTCAGCCGTAAACAATCCATAAGTCAGCCGTAAACAATCCATAAGTCAGTCGTAAACAATCCACAATTACCGAAGTGGGGACTCTTCGTTTTCTCGAGGGGACTTTTCGATTTCTCGAGTGGAGTCTTCGATTTCTCGAATGGACTCTTCGTTTCCAATCCATAATTCAGCCGTAAACAATCCTTAAGTCAGTCGTAAACAATCTATAAGTCAGCCGTAAACAATCCATAAGTCAGCCGTAAACAATCCACAATTACGGAAACCAAATCCATCATATATCGGAGAAGGATGAACGAAAATGAAGAAGAACGAGGAAGACGATGACGAATTGGATATTCAAAAATTAAGTTTTGGATATCTCTGTTGATGTGAAGAACAAGGTGAAGAACGCGACGACGAGGAAGACGAAGACGACGTTTTGTATTTCTCTGTTGATGTGAAGAACAACGATGGCGAGAAATACGATGACGACGACGAAGAAGAGGAAGACGACGTTTCGTATTTCTCTGTTGATGATGACATGGAAATATGCATCCGACGTCATTTTTTAATTGATGAAAACCATCTCAGGCCCGCATTCGTGGCCATATCCTTCCAAGAACCATCTGTGTTACATGTCAGTCCAACGTGATTTAGTGGTACCAATAATTCTGACCGTTGTTGAGGGTCTGTCTGAATGTCATCTACTTGTATTTTAATAGTTAGATTAAATTAATATTTATTTGTGTTATTTGATGGTTTTTGTCAAAGAATAATTGAGGGGGGGCTGATAATATCGACACTGAAACTGGAGAGCCCCCTTCTTTTATTATAGTATATATTCTATATGATCTATTTTAGAATTTGTTTTTTTTATCTTGCTCTTTGTTATTTTATATAATAATCATATGATTATACTGATTATTACAAAACAATATTATTGATTAATCAATCCTCCTTCCTATTAATTGAGGATCCACTTTTCTAAAAAAGCTGAGTTGTCAGCACCAAATTCAAAGATAGTGTTATTTTTTGATGACCTGGAAATGTGACGTGTAAGAGTTCTATCAAAAAAGGAAATGTCTAAATTTTTTTTTTTACTCTGTCATCTACTCATTTGTGACGACAAAAACGATCCCCAATTCGATCAGCAAGGTTCGAAGCGCTCTACAATGGAGATCTCGACGAGAGTGTTCTTAGCGAGCTTCAAGCGGTTAGTTAGAAACTCCATTATTTTCCATTTTTTCATTGATCAATCGCCAATTCAATATGGATTTAGGTTGAGGATTTAGGGGCTTTCGATTTGGTGAGCTGTAATTTAGGGTTTTTAAGTGATTCAAGATCTGTATTTATGCCGATTTTGTAAAAAGAGGATGCACAAACTAGGTTCAAGTAGAGTAACTAAACTAAAAGTATGTGTAAAAAGAGGATGCGCACGGTTTAGAGAAGAGCAAAGACACTTTCCACTAGACATTTTCTTAATTTTCTGCTGCCAATTTTCAGAAATCGAAAACTGGGAACCCATTGGAGACAAANTATCCTCCTTCCTAGTAAGAGTTCTATCAAAAAAGGAAATGTCTAAATTTTTTTTTTTACTCTGTCATCTACTCATTTGTGACGACAAAAACGATCCCCAATTCGATCAGCAAGGTTCGAAGCGCTCTACAATAGAGATCTCGATGAGAGTGTTCTTAGCGAGCTTCAAGCGGTTAGTTAGAAACTCCATTATTTTCCATTTTTTCATTGATCAATCGCCAATTCAATCTGGATTTAGGTTGAGGATTTAGGGGCTTTCGATTTGGTGAGCTGTAATTTAGGGTTTTTAAGTGATTCAGGATCTGTATTTATGCGGATTTTGTAAAAAAAGGATGCGCAAACTAGGTTCAAGTAGAGTAACTAAACTAAAAGTATGTGTAAAAAGAGGATGAGCACGGTTTAGAGAAGAGCAAAGACACTTTCCACTAGACATTTTCTTAATTTTCTGCTGCCAATTTTCAGAAATCGAAAACTGGGAACCCATTGGAGACAAAGTATCCGTAAGTAGTAATCTCAAATGTTACAATCCTCATCCGTTTTGGGTCGTTGCTAAGTTCTGATGTTTCCGTTAATGGTTTTTGTATATATGTTTGTCACGCTGAAGTCAATGCCATACTAAACACAAACCACGCATCTGCGGCTGGACAGGTTAGTTTCTTTGAACATTGTTTTCTCACATGGGGTTTCTCAATTGAGCTAAAAGATCAAATCATTACGAATATTCTATGCAACAGCCAATTAGTTGAAAATGCTATTTGCTAAGAAAAACGAAGACTCTCAGCTGCAAAGAGATTGAAATGAAAAGCCATATGCAGTTTCTGCTCTAAGATATTTGTTCGTGGATAGTTTATTTAAGTAAGTTTGTGTTCCTCAAATCTTTTGCAGAAGCTTTATGTGACAATGTTCCCTTGCAACGAATGTGCCAAGATTATATTATACAGGTTTGTTCTTCAAACAACTCGGATTGATTTGTCAAATTTGGATCCTAATATGGTACTGCGGTAATGTAGTGGCAGATAGGAAGGATGTAGTTCGGTATTTAGATACAATTGTCTTAGCTGTGGAGCTTATATGTGGTATGGTGAAAGAATTGGGAAAAAAAAAAAAAAAAGGCCACCGCTGTTTACAATGTGTTGTAAACAAGGAAAGGTGGTACTCCCATTCCTTAAAAATCCTCCTACTGAATTATTCGAGTTGTTATGCAAAGGAGATGATCTGGGAAAACATTTTCGAGAGTTAATAAGAGCATACAATATGATGTTCTCTTTCACATCATTAGGAGGGAAGATTGATCATTCTGTTAACAATGGTCGTGGACCATATGTTTACAAAATGCATGGTGAGAATTATCATCGTATTGGTGATATATTACCAAAATCTGGTGAACAGCCAAAGTTTTTGCAGCTATATATATACGATACTCTCAATGAAATAAAGAACCGAATCAAAGCTTACGGGTAAGTGAATTTTCTCCCCACTTTTCTTCTAAACTATTTTTTTTTAAAGCTCATAGTTTTATCTCTTTTAGAGTAAATATAATGATAACCTATTAACAATTGATTATCATATTTTATATTTTATATAGTTCTACGACTGGAACCGGTGAAAAACTTAGTGAGTTAATTGTGTCTATCTTGAAGAAGATGTTAGACATTTCCAATCCTCTTGTTAAGGCTTTTCGAACAGCAAAGGAGAGATTTGATGTCGAAGCAAGTGGTGGATTAAGATTGAGGTTGATTGAAGGTAGAACTTCAGATGGAAGGACACACAACATTCCAACTGCAGACGAAGTTGCAGCTCTTATACCCGGAGATTTTGTTCTGAATATGGAAACACGTGATATTGTGCTCGAGACTACATCAGGAAGTTTACAAAGAATTAGTGAACTACATCCTTCCTATCTGCCACTACAATAACCACTATTTAGATACCGAACACCGAAAACCGGTGATCTATTTAGACCGGTTAGCTTAATGCAAGTAGATCGTCACAATCACATTGACTTGCTTCATTTTGGTTTTCTTTGTTGCACAGTATGGTGTTGCTGAGGTCATCTATTTTGTGGAGAAGAGATTAAATGACTCAGATGTTGCCTACATAGCTTCTCACAAGCTCTTGGCCATGGCCAACATCAAAGCAAGTCTCTTAGATTAATAAGTTCATGTCATTACAATGATTGTTTTGGGAACTCATTTTGGTATTTAACCGTGACTGAAACAAATTGTCAAGTTAGAAAACATCAACCAGAGATGGATCAGATCTTGATCAAGTTTGAAGAACACTTACTCTGACCAGGGACCTAATTGTTCCAATTCAAAATGTAGGGCCAAATCTGAGACTTAAGATTACTGTATTTCAGACATATTCACTCAGAGACCGGCTATTTTCTTCTTTTTATTATTTCTGTTTGAACGTTTGTAACACAAATTCGAGAACTTTGGCACAAACAGACAGAGAAGCATTACGAAACCAAAGACAAATTTACACAAGAAAGAGACCATTTTTCTTAGACTCGGTAGTTTTCGGGTAGAGGCATAACACCGTCAAAGAAATCCCCAAAATAGCCAGATGGCTCATGGACAAGTCTTGCGATGATGTCTCTTAGAGTGATGAGTCCTTCGAGGTTACCTGAATCATCAACCACATATATCATATGCATCAACCACAGTTCCTTTAGCGTATGGTTCTTAGTGCAAGCGATGACCCCACTCATGATAGGTGCTGATTTATCCTCACGCTTCTCCAGATGCTCTCTAACCGTTACTAAGAAGTTCTTTGTTGTGATTGACCTACAAAAAAAGACCAAGAGAAAGCATTGACGGTTGACCGTTGCCACGAAACTCGGTATGTATTATAAGGATCTATGAAGCATTAACCTGTAGTCATGGTAGATCTCTGGTGCACTGAGGAGAAAGTAAACATCTCTAATGCTTATGTTGCCTACTGGCTTCTCACTTTCCCTTTCAACGACGGGTATGCCTCCGATTCTCTTTCTCCTCATCATCTTGAACGCCTGAAGAACTGGTTCATCCTCATAGATCTGAGACAAAATTGATACTCTGTTAGAAAAAGAACTCTCAGTGGAGCTACGAGTAAGATTACACACTGACCTTTATGATATGATCCTTTGACATTTTTTATTATTATATAGATATTTCGTGTAAATATTATATTTTAAATTTATGAGTTAAAGCTTAGTAAATTATAATGATAATTAAGTCCATTAAAAAAATGAACCTAAATTAAACTAAGAAAATATAAATTATTTAAAATTTAGTTATAAAGCCAAAAAAAAAACATTTGGTTTAAGATTTTTAATCAAACCAAACCTAAATCAAAACTTTTAAAAAACAATAAAACAAATGGATCTTTATGTTTATCCATAACCAAACCATATCACTATTTCATTTGGAGTGGTTTGGTTATGGTTAAACCTAAATCTCTTTTGAGCTTAAACCATACAAAAGAGATTTGGTGGAGATTTGGTGCTATCAACTGCAGGTGCAAAGATGTGGCAAGACAACCGAAGAAAATGGGTGGGTGAAGAGAATTCCGTACTATCTAAGAAGTTATAGGCTCAAACGTTTACGGGCTTGTATGTTATGTGGTTGCACATCTAGGCAACAACAACAAGCGAGAAAATCTTCCGAGGTTGAAGAGCTTAATTAAATAATTTTCTAGATATAGTTGTGGACTTATCATGATCATAATTTGAAGATTTTGGAAAATACATCACATTTTAAGGTGGTAAATAACAAAGAATAATGACAAAGTGTAGGCCTAACTTGGAAAGAATGTACGTGTTTTCTAAAAATATGTTCTTACATAAGGTTTGATAAATCAATATTTAGATTTAATTCTACCTAATTGTTTAACTTAAGAGTATATAAGCCCTGTTCGGCACATAATCGCCGCGATTACCTTCCGCGATAAAAAATTATACGTTAATAGAAACAATGAAAAATAAAAAAGGTGTCGCTGCGGCTGTTTTCATCGGTGCTGCCTGTATTGTCGTTATCGCTGAAAAAAACAGCATTTAAATTCAGCCGCTGCAATTACTTTTATGGTTTTGTTGGGTGTTGCCGGTGTTAGTCTCCACAAACTTAGGGGAAAAGTAACTTAAAATTTTGGTCGCGATCGCTAACGCAGCGATTATGAAAAGAACAGGACTATATTATCGAATAAATCAATTAAATATATGTAAGTATATCAATGTTTATTTATCACTATAAATATATTTTCTTTAATTATATATATATATATATATATATATATATATATGGAAAAGTGACAAATTCAGTGATACTATATTTTAATATGACAAATATAAATTTAATAAAACAACTAAAATTAGTACTTAGCCAAATTTCTAAAGTTGATTTAAAGTCAAACTCAGTCTTTCCTGATCTTACATGCCAGAGTCTTATGACAAGATAAAAATAAAAATAAAAGTAAATAAAACTAACTCCAATTTAGAAAAATATACAATTTTATTATGTAAAACTTGATGTTAAATTTGATAATTAACATAATCACGACACGTGTTAAAGTCTGTCGATCAAATTTTGACATTATCAAATAGATTTTGTTTGAGAATGTAAAATTATTATTCATATTTTTCACAACAATATAAATATTTATTTTATCATAACAAAATCTTAGCTGAAAATAGTAAATTTAATTACCAAAAATAAAAAATATATTTTATATTTCTTTTTTACTTTTCTTCACAAGTGATCATATTTTAATTTCAAATAATTTTTTACCAGTTTAAAATAATTTATTCAAAATCCGCATATATGCAAATCTTATTCTAATCTTCTTAATGTATAAATTAGGATGCGTCAAAGTTACTAATTAACATGATCGTGACACGTGTCAAGTTAATAGATTAGATTTAGACACGTGTTAAAAAAATTCAACCAATTAGATTTTAAATTTTATTTTTTACACAAGTGATCAGATTTTATTTTTAAATATTTTTTTACTGGTTTAAAATATTTTATTCAAAATCCGCATAAATAGAGATCTTATTTTACTTTTCATACTACATTATTAATATTATATATATAACATATAAAATGTATTATAGCCCGCACAGGGTGCGGACCGATCACCTAGTACTACATAAAAGTAGATGCATTATGCTGTTCAAAGCGTCCACCTAGGAGAGAAGAAACTCAATTTTACTTGTCCAAATCTGTATTCTCATTAAACAAAAAATGTTAAATTTAATTAAGTTAAATTAATTCAAATCAGTATTTTAACTAAAATATAAAATATGGAAAAATTAAATTAATAAAGGAATAAAGAAAAAAATAATATAAAAGGAAATTAACTTCATATATTTACAAAAAATAATATAAAAAGTTTAACAAAAAAAAGAAAGGGAAATTATGTTTTAAAAAATGTCAGTATTTACAAAAACATTTATATGTCAAAATAAAATATAAATCAATATCAAAAGAGCTAAATAAATAATAGACTATTTTTTTGGAAAACCAACATAAAAAAAATCTTAACTAATAAAACAGAAAAAATAAAGATAATGCTATAAACTTTAGAGCGCCCATATAGGATTTAAATGAACAGTTAAAATATTTCAAATAAGCATTTTACTTATAATGAAAATCAATATTGAAAAACCTAAATTAACAAAGGAAAAATTAAATTAAAATTTAACTATATATTTAAGATAATTATTTAGAAAAACAACATAAAAATATTAAATAATAAAAAGTAAAATGAAAATTATTTTTAAACAATACCAATATCTACAAGGAAAAAATATCTGAAAATAAAATAGAAATCAATATCAAAAGAACTAAGGTAACAAATGAAAAAATCATCAAAAATGAAATTAACTTGATATTGGAAAATTATTATTTTTTAAATGTGAAGACCTCAAAAAAATGTACCTCTCTAAATAAAATAGAAATCAATATTAAAAGAGCCAATGAAAAAATATCTCAAAATCAATATCAAAAGAGCTAAGAGGACTTTTGGTTTTCTCATACATTAAGAATACGAAAAAGGCAAGAGCTAAGGTAACAAAGGAAAAAATCATAAAATGAAATTAACTTGATATTGGAAAATTATTTCTTAAAGAATGTGAAGACCTCCAAAAAATTGTATCTCTCTAAATAAGATAGAAATCAATATTAAGAGAGCAAAATTAACAAAGTAATAAATCATCTAAAAGGATATTAACTTGATATCTAGGCCACTTCTTTTAAAAATAAACATAAAAAAGTAGACTAATAATAAAAAATTTAACACCTCCAAAAAAGGAAATAAACATGATATCTACGATAGTTCTTTCAAAAAAGCTTAAATAAAAGAAAAAAATATATGTCCTAAAGTATATCTAAAAATACAAAGAATCATATACGTCAAAATAAAATATAAAATTAATATCAAAATATCTAAACTAACAAAAGAATTCTAAAAAATAAATTAACTTGAAATTTAGTTTCATAAAATTTCTTATTTCTAAAGTATTGTCATCGACTATAAATAATCATCTAAAGTTGCAATATGTTATACAAATTTCTAAAATCAAACATATTCTTTAAAGATACATAGAACTTAATAAAACAATGGTTGCTTCCGGTTCATAGACCACAAAATAAAAATACTACACAAGTGACTTTCCACTCGAAAATACAACAAGTAGTTAAGTCTAGTTTTTTCTACATAGCTACTAGCCACATATATGAACAACTCATGAGTAATATCTTCTAAAATCCCACTTAAATAATAATGTATGACAAGGTTATCAATCAAAATCAAATTGCTTAACCTAGACAGGATATTAAAATCAAAACATTGAGAAAGTACCTATGTAGCATGGAAACGGAAACGGGTACGTGAAAACAGAACGTTTCGAAACGTGCAAACGCCATTTTAAAAAAATATAGAAATGGAAACGTTTGGAAACGTGTATATATATTAAGCATTAAACATCTAAATTATATTATAAGTAGAATATTTAAATCAACAAAATCTAATATATAATTTTACATAATTATTAAGTAATAAAAAATAAAATATATAAATTCAAAAATTTAGAAGATTTTCTTCATTATCAATTTAATTAGTTCCATTAAACAAAACTATCTCAAATTCTAATTTATCGAGAGAACGATTTTTAAACTGAATAATACCAAAATTATTCTTATTTACCAAATCAAAATAATTATTAGCAAATTAATTATTAATTTACTATAAAAAATTAAATTGATCACTTAATCTTATTTTTATAATTATTTATTTGTTCCAAAAAACAAAAAAATTATTTATATCTTGTTTCTAAAATGGAAATGCGTTTCCAAAGTGTTTGCAAACTGAAATTTTTCGTGTTTCCGACGAGTTTCCAAGAGTTTCAGTTTCCGAAACGTTTCAGAAACAGAAAAAGCACCTCTCACAGAGTTTCCATGCAACCTAGATTTGTATTTCCTTAACAATATTTTATGTTTCATTAAGAATATTTTCGTCCTAATTTCCCGTTTGTGTTTGACAACAGGTTTAACAAGACCGAGTCAATTCGGTATTAACTCTTAGATCCGATAAAAAGGACGCGGATCCTATTTTACCCGAAACCAAATAATATGGTTAAAAATCTGATAAGATAGGTAAGATTTTTTTAAAAAAATTGCACCAATTATTTTTGAAAACAAATTAACATAAATACAAAAGCTCACAACCTCTCACAATCTAGGAAACTACCATAACAACCTAAAAATCAAAATAACTTCCAAAATGTTTGCTTGATTTATGCACAATATTTTTAAATCAATTATTAATCAAATTTAAATTTCGAAGTCTAACATTAATTCAGAAAATTAATAAAATGATAAATTCGAATATATTTATAGTGTTCTAACAGCCTATTAAAATTAACAATCATCTATGAAAAAATAAAACAAAATACAACAATATAAGATTACAAAATAATTTTGCAAAAAAGAGCTAAATTAAGTTATTTAAAGTTATTAGTTTAAGATCTTGCTAAGGATTTGCGAAGAGTTTCAAATAAATCCTTCATTCTGGAATACCAAAATCTTAGTCATATATTTGTTATAAACGAAAGTGAGAATCAATTCGGATATGACTAAGATTTCGGAAAACAATTAATTAATTAAATACGAATATGTTAATCTTACCAAAAATAGGAACTACCATCACAACTTATAAATAATTAATACCAAAAAATAGGAACTACCATCACAATTTTGGTTTTTTTTTTGCTCTCATAGACTCACTTGCCGTTCCCTTCACACAACATTATGGAGGTAAAGGACCTCTCCAAACAAAATACAAAAAGTAACCTTACGTTTTACGTTTTAAATACAACATTATGGAGATCAATCCATTTTATAACGTTTGTGTCTTTGTAGAGACGAGACTTTAACGAGTGGTCATTGCTATGCCGTTTGGCACAAATAATCTTCGTGGGGATTGGACTTGATTTTCAAGCTTTGAATAAGGAAGCCAATGGACAAAGAAGCTGAATAAGAAGATATTAAGAACGAAGATAAAGAAGACATCGAAGGAGAGCACCAAAAAGAAGTAATTTGCATAAAAGGTATTACTTCTTTTGTAATTGTTTAAAAAATAATATTCAAACGTTTTTTTAAAAAAATAAAAATAAATAAATAATATTCAAACGTGATTAACAGTTTTGGCAAAACCCAAGCTATTTTGCATGTGCAAACTCTCGGTACATTATTTCGTTTTCCTGTTGATAAGCATCGAACATGCTTCTTCTTGCGGCTTTCAATTTTTTTTTTTAGTTCATAGCTTTCTTCTAAATTTTCAGTTTTTTGTGTGTTTGTGTGTGTGTTTATTATGGTCTTTCACTCAACAATTTTCAGAAATTTCCAGTTTCTTCAAAAATTGAACAAAAGTTGTATCATATTATCAATTGTGTGTCATTTTAATTTGTTCTTTTTTTATTGGAGTTAATTTTTTTGTCTAAAAATTTAAACCTAAAGAAAGATTTTATTATCACTAGATGAATACCCGTGCATACACGCACGNAAACTATCTTCAAGGCCTTGCTCCTTGAGCTATGATAGAATGCAGTAGTTTTATCTACGACGTCTACCAACGAACTTACTAATTTTTTTTTTAATTTGCTGGTTTATATGTATAACACAACCCTCTCCATCATTTTTTCACGGTAAGTTATTTTTTTTTGTATGTAGTAAGCCTACATTTAAAAAGTCAGTATGTTTACTTATATGTGCTATTACTTGCACCTGCTGCAGATAATGATGGTAGCTTTGGACTATTAATTTGTGGATTTTAATTTCAAGGGCTGGAGTTGAAAGTGCAGAAATTTTCAATCTTCGGCCAATTCCACTTACTCACAAAAATACATGGACGGTATGCATCTACTTTTAGATTAAAAAAAAATTGTTTATGTTTTTTAATATATTTTTTATTTTCAAGTTTACTGTGGGTATTGATTACATGTATTTAGCCAGTGACATAAGATTCATACATATATGTATAATATATTTAGCAGAAAGATGGTTTCACGAAAGATGATGGGGTGGAACTTGAAAGTGTTGCGTTTGGAACTTTACGTGTTTTTAAACCTAACCGGAACTATATTCAATAGGTTTACATTTAACCGGATATTGACCGCCTAAACCACTAAGTTTCAAATTTCGACCTAAAGTTCCAACAGCATTTCATTATATTTTCCCTACTTCTAGAAGACCTAATAAGTCGATTAGATGACATGTAAGTGCTTCTCAAATAGGGCAGAATATACTTCCTCATTATATCTTCTTATGTTTATTTCAAAAACAATTCCACCCATGAAAAATATGACAGGATCAATTCTTCTTTGATTATCATTGAATTACAAAAGCGGGAACGTCGTCTTCAGAAGCACATGCAATGGAAAAAGACGGCCAGAAACATCAATCGCCAGAAGTGACACAAAACAATGTGGTAAGAGGTCCGAGAAGCTACGATGAGTTATACACTGTCAATGGTGATGTGATACTGATCAGCAAGGGTATGGATTTCGAACCAAAGCATGAAAAAAAAAGGAAACAAGTTTGTGGCTGAGGGAGCAGCTCCTTCTGAAGCTAATTTTGAGCCAGCAAGAAGAAGACACCAACCTAAACCTCCCTGGTTTTTGATCAAGACAAGGTTAGAGCATTCAAAATTCGACCCAAAGGGCTTAACTACGAAGATCAGTGTATTTTATGTTTATTACAAGCTCAAGAAGAGCACAGAACAAGTGTTTAAGTTGATGGTCAAGAGAAGTGACGAAAATAGAAGCCCACGCCCAACAAGAAGTATATTTTCGTCCAAATGAAGCCAAGAAGAAGCAAGGGACTTCTCAACTGTTTTATTTACTGATTTTGTGTTTTTCCAAGACTCCTTGCATGGAGAGTTATCTGTTTTGTCTTTAAAATCCCTTTGAACTCTCATTTGTATGGTTATCTATCTTTCTTTTTTTAATCAAAACTCTTTCTGAGTTAGATCTGTTGGTGTGTAATATCCAACAAAACCTCAATTCTCTTTGGTGTGTCATATCCAGAAAGATTGAGTGGTTTAGCAAAGGAATTCTGCAGCCTTTGTTAAAGCTCATCGATTCATTCTCTGTTTCTGTTCAGTTGCAGAAACTTCAAGTCCCTCTTAACTTCAGATTGGTGATTCAGGGAAGAGTTACATTAAGTGGTATCAGAGCAAACAATCTGCAAGTTAAGTGTTCTATCTTTCATTGTCCTTTTCATCTCCTTAGGCGTAGATTTGTTCTGTTGGAAGCCAAGGATTGTAGATCTGTTTTTCTATGTTTTCTGGGTTTGGTTTTGTCTGTTCATCTTCCAAATCCAGATCTGGAAAGATGAGCACAAGAGGAGCAGAAAACAGCAACAATAAGCTGTCGATTGAGGCTCTCACTGCTCAGATGGAGAAAATAATGGACACCAAAATCAATGCCTTTAGACAAGAGGTTAAAGAGCTGAAGCGTGCTGATCATAGGAAGGAACAAGAGAGATCTCCACAGAAAGAAAGAAACCGGCACAGGGAATCAGTGACTGAGATGGATGCTATTAAGGCTGAGTTGGAGCAGATACTCAATACATTTCGTCGAAACTCAAAGAAGGTTCAGAACAGAGTTAAAACAGATGTTAACAAGGATCAGACATTCAATGGAGAAGAGTCTGCAGCAGCAAACCTTGCAGAGAAACAAAAACAAACTGCAGACATAACACACCCCATGATGCTTGAGGAAACAAAACTAGAAGCACCTATACAATCTCATTTGAGCAGCAGTGTGAGAAGAAGAAAAAGAATCAGCAGAAAAGGCACAAGAGAGCTTGCCATTGATTACAGAGTTGGAGCAGCTAACCAACCTAATACAAGATAAAGTGGATATGAGGTCAAATCCTTTTCAAGAGGAAGGGGATGATGTGATACTGATCAGCAAGGGTATGGATTTCGAACCAAAGCTTGAAGAAAAAGGAAACAAGTTTCTGGCTGAGGGAGCAGCTCCTTCTGAAGCTAATTTTGAGCCAGCAAGAAGAAGACACCAACCTAAACCTCCCTGGTGTTTGATCAAGACAAGGTTACAGCATTCAAAATTTGACCCAAAGGGCTTAACTATGAAGATCAGTGTATTTTATGTTTATTACAAGCCCAAGAAGAGCACAGAACAAGTGTTTAAGTTGCTAGTCAAGAGAAGTGACGAAAATAGAAGCGCAGGCCCAACAAGAAGTATATTTTCGTCCAAATGAAGCCAAGAAGAAGCAAGGGGCTTCCCAACTGTTTTATTTACTGATTTTGTGTTTTTCCAAGACTCCTTGCATGGAGAGTCATCTGTTTTGTCTTTAAAATCCCTTTGAACTCTCATTTGTAAGGTCATCTATCTTTTTTTTTTTTTTTATCAAAACTCTTTCTAAGTTAGATTTGTTGGTGTGTAATATCCAACAAAACCTCAATTCTCTTTGGTGTGTCATATCCAGAAAGATTGAGTGGTTTAGCGAAGGAATTCCGCAGCCTTTGTTAAAGCCCATCGATTCATTCTCTGTTTCTGTTCAGTTGTAGAAACTTCAAGTCCTTCTTAACTTCAGATTGGTGATTCAGGGAAGAGTTACATTAAATGGTGACAAAAAAAACTTTTAAAGCAGCATGGTATGCTAAAGGTTTGTTGGACAACGATAAAGAGTGGCAAACCAGTGTAAATAGTACAATAGTAGTTAGTAAATAGACTACCTTTTATTTTTAATTAATTAGTTATTTATTTTTAATTTAAATTTACATTTATTTTTAATTTAAATTTACATTTATTTTTAATGTCTACGGGATATAATTGCTTTATATATAAAAACATTAGTAGACGTTATTTTTTCATAATTTCTTATTTTTAAGAAATGTATTTAAATTTTAAAGTTACAAATATTAGTTTTTAAACTTACAAATATTAGTTCTAAAAAATATTATATAATTGATGTTAGGAAGAAAAAAACCTATACAATGCAATTGCAATGTTGTGATGAGACTGATTAAGTTAATTGATATTAAACGGTTTTAGTAAAATCATACACGAACTTCTATTTAAAAGCTTTCATGTTCCTCATGTTTGGCTATGTAAAAGAAAATTAAAGTAATGATTGATAAAAGCTAATAAAGTTATTAATTAGAGAGAGAGAATCTCCTTTAAAAAAACGAGGGAGATGTGTTAGATATAAAATTTGATCCAAATAAACACACCTCTAAATCAATACATGATTTATAAAATTTTAAAACTTGTGGATGTTAAAGAGTGTTGCGAGGTTTTGATAAATTCAGACGTGCCTTATGTTCGTGTTTTTTGTGCTAAATAATTTTATCGATTTTAGATTAATTGATAATACTTCGTTCTTCGTTTGTATTATCTCTTGTGGTTATAACAATTGTCCATGATTTTTAGGTTATGTAGTGACGATGAAATATCAATTGTACATGGTGGTTCAACGAGTTCATAGATGCCTTTATAATTATAGAATTATGTGTTTTATTTGTAGTAAATTCATATTGTTGACAAAAAGGTGTATTTACGTTTTTGGCTTTGTTAAAACGAGGATTTGGTGTATTCTCCCATATTATCTCTTCCAGAGCTAGAAAGGTGGCTCGAATGATCAGATTGCTAAGCAGTATTGAGGATGATTAGCTCCTACTTATTTTGTCCACACATGTAAGGATGAAGAACTTCCAAAGATGAAGAATGTTAAAGATCGCAAAGAAGAAAAGCTTTGCGAAATATTATTAGAACAACAACCATATTAACACAAGAAAATATAACTTAGATACATAAAAGTGAAATTAACGAGAAGCAAAGTGTTAATTTGAAGAGAATGCTATATGCCGTATTAAAAATGTATGACACATGGATAGATTACAATAAAGAAATTATGGGTATTAAGAAAAACGAACCGCAAATAAATAATAAACATTTAAAAAATTGTATTTTAAGAAAATCTCGAAGATGTTTGTATTAGAAACAGAGAAATACTAATACTCCTTTCTTATGTGTATAAAAGAAAAGAAAAAATAGAACAAAAAAATTAAAAACCTGAATTTGATTGATTATATGTTTACAACAACAATGAAGTAATATATACAATAAATTCTTCTAATTATTTAATACATGTAAAATCCACATTAAAAACCTACATAAAGTAAAAAAAAATTTGCAAGTTATTTCTAGTTATTTGGTTCTATATTTTTTTTTCGAAATAAAAGTATAAAACAATCAAATTGCTACAAAAAAACAAAAAAAAATGTATATTAAAATTTATGTATTATTTCATGTGAACAACAGTTAATATGTATTTAATGTTGCATATACAACCTAAAATTACTTTGTTAAACATATCTTACTGATAATATTTTGGTTTATCATACAAAAATAGAGAAAATAAATAGTATAAAATAAATCCGCGCATTACTGATAATATTTTGATTTATCATATAAAAATAGAGAAAACTTATCATATAAAAATAGAGAAAACAAATATAAAAGAAATCTGCGCGTATGCGCGAAAAAATCCCTTAGTATAAATTAAATAGTGATGGTGGTTGATAAGAAGAGAAAGGAAGCCGGTGATAAACGAGTGATTTACACTCAAAGGTACTTTTGAGTTTCAATTTACACTCAAAGGTACTTTTAACTACCGGTGGACTTTAACTTTACTTTTGGAAGATGAAATCTCTTAATTACTCTTAATGAAAGTGAAACCTATTTTGTCTTTTGGCGACGACGCGTTAGGAGAATTTTCTTGGAATTTTATCTTCTTCTCTCTCTCTCTCTTTCTGTCTCCCTCTCTTCATCTTGAGCAACAATAATTTCAAAATTTCCATGGATCTTAGACCCTCTCTGTTTTCTCAGACTCTCTCTCTCTTTCCATTGATTGTTTTCTCCGTCAACTAATATCGAGTTCTTCACCGATTTGATCGACCGACACAATTATTGAAATCCACTTCATGTCCGTAGCTGGTTCAAGATAAAAGATGAAGAGTTAGCAAAGCTGAGCTGGTTCAACGATACATTTTCTGTGTAAGAAAACAACGACAACGATGATCATATTTGCGAACTAATAGTGTGGACACAATACTGTGGACAACGTATAGTGGATTCCGATTGATGGACAAGTAGAACTAAAGTATTGTGGACATCATGAGGAGATAAGTTGCTCACCTTTCTACTTATTGGTTATTGAGAAAATCAGCATGCGTTTATCTTTGGAGAGGATGCAATAAAGTTAGGGGAAGAAGGTTGGTTTCTCGCTCAGTTACTCATTTTGATGAGAGAAAACTCTTTTTACTGAAAATGTTATTGAATCTGAATACTTTAGTAAATATGCGGGGTTGTGGACAGATTTGCGTGAAGACGTTGCAGTGGATATCATAGCTTCCTCTAATGATGGACAAGTTGCTGCTAACTCATAAAAGTTGCAAATCTTATCTATTATACACACTAAAGGGTCATCCAAATGCTATGTGGAATGGAGAGAAAAAGTACTTATTGAAGGACCGAGAGGAGCTTATGAACATGATGCAGTTTTTATATACTATAAAAGGAAAAATATGACCCCTCAAAACAAGAATCGGAAATTTAAGCAAGGGCTGAAGAAAATAATGAACCTCTCACGATGGCCTCTAAGAGTGGCATTGTATCTTCGTAGGATTTAATGTAATAGTTGAAAACTAGTTTTGTTGAAGAAATGTGTTTAAAATTGGAATTTAGTTTTGGTTTGAAAAAGCACAACTTTTGGGTCCATACGTTTGCATATCACCATTATGAACAACATTATTTAGGTTTATGTTGTACACAATAAATTATCCATGGTATTATATAACTCAAAATCAGTAAGGTGTCCACGATAATCTATCTACAATAATCAATAACTCAAAATCACACTGTTCACACGATAATCTGTCCACGTACATTAAGAGATTTGAAAGAAGTATTAGCATGAAAATCCTTTTTTAACACAACTTATTCATCATCTCTTGTCCATCCATACTATTTAACACAACCTCCTCCAGAATCAATCTCAAGAACCAAAAAACTCGACCATGTTTATTGCACAATCCTTCCTTGCCGCAAACAAACAATACCTCATCGCCGACGAGATCATGTCCATCTTCTTCCCGTCCAACAAGATCATGTCCAACTTCGTCCCGTCTATCTTCATCATGTCCATTTCCGTGTCCATCGCCACCCTGTCCATCTCCCTCTTCTCCATTGCCATCCTGTCCACTCTCATCATGTCCATTTTTGGATGGACCTTCTTCTTCTTGTCCATCTCCATATGTTCCTTGTCGATCTTGTCCATCTCCGTCTGATGGGTTGGCCTGTGACAATATCGTGTTAGTTAGGTTGGTTTGTTGAACAAGTATGTAGATAACGAAAGACATAAGTGTTCATGATGAAATGACTAACTCCTTCAGAGGTAGGAGTTAAAAATATCTTCCATCGTTTGAAAGATTTTGACTTAAGAAATTGAAGATGGATGTGTTGGTGGTTCGATTGGGAGAGTAGTCGTCGTTTCTCGTCTAAGCCATGTGTGTCGTTGTTGAGATTGAGATAGAGATTCTCGTTGTGTGTCGCCGCTGGAGCTGAATCGGCAGGGTGAGGGGTCGTCGAAGGAGCTGAATCGGCAGGATTGAGTTACTTTTTTTTTAACTGAAAAAATCTCCGTAAATTCTATGTAGATTAGTCTAGAAGGTTAATTGAGAATTGAGGGTAAATGAAACATGAGGGTGGTTCGGTTTTTTTAGATGGAAAAAGTGCATCAACCTTCTTAAGTGCTTATGTGTGTAATAAAAATCTCTTAAAGTGCCTTTGGAATTGTTCTCTTAACATAAAGCTCTAGTGTAAAAAATCCTAAAAAAACTATTCAATGTGAACCACAATTATACCTTATTGCACGTGTATCATTTTCTTTTCATGTTTTGTAGGCAAGTCAATATGGATGGCTCACATTTCAGCTCTTCACCAAGAAGAAACTAATTAAGGATGTCATGAATGCTTTTATGTATGTTTGATGACCAATTATTCAACAATGTATTAATTAGCAATGTTTATATTATGGAAAGAGATATGACATATAACAAAAAAATACCAAGATCATGAAGAGTGCTAAATATATACATTATGTGCTTCAATGGATCATGTCTGCAACCTCTTGTCCACGATTTTATATCCATGAGTTCATGTCCATAACCGTATGTCCAATCTGCAATTGACAGTCTTTCCAGTTCCATGAAGACAAAATCAAAAGTAGAATGAGATATAAAGCATCGTGTTGCTTCTGACAATATGTGTGCTTATTCATATAATATCGATCTAAAGAAGAGCTTGTACATAAACCAAAGCCATCATGTTAACTCTACCATATCCACACATACATGTCCACGACTTCATGTCCACCAAAAAGCTATCCACCGTGACGAAAGGTAAAAATCTAACACTAAATTGTTACCATCAAATCATTTTCACCTACTATCAAGAGCTATCCACGATGACTAAATTGTGACCATTACTTAGTTTCCATCAAATCGTATTCACCTATATAGTGTCCACCACATAATGTTAATAACCTACAATAACCTAAAAACAACACGCATTAAAGGTTCCTCCAAGTAAGCTGCTTAATTGATATGTATTGTAAAGCAGAGGAACATGTGTACTAAATGTATGAATGAGTTGATGGTGGATATGAAAGTGTACATACAGTTCATATAACATATATGTGAAGAAGAAGGTCTTGTAATGATGCCCAAGTAAGCTGTGGTATATATAAATGGACGACATTTAGTGGATATGAACGCTTGGATAGTAATTGGTAGACTAGTAAGCCCCAATGCTTTGCACTCCAAAGGAATATGTCCACATCCACTTGTCCACGATAAGAGCAAAATACGATATCCACCAAATCTTATCCAAAAAAACTGTCCACGACCCCAAGTATCGTCAACCCAGTTTCAGTTTTAATGACGATCGGTCCATGGAAACCTGTCCACGCCAATGACGACCACACAAAAAAGAATACAAACACATAATTATTATAAAAGTTCCAGTACCTCTTCCACATGAAAAGGAAAGAAGACAAGCAAAAATTCCAGCATGAACATCCATCTCGTTTGTTCCATATTCTACAAGAAGGCAATATATAAATACATCTACATCTTCTGTTCGTAAATTAAACCAAGGAAAAAACAAAACTCACGCTTACGAAGCTTTGGGCAAAAGCAGCAAAATATTTCAGTAACCAAATTCATAAACAAAACAAAACCAGAACAAATTGCGAATCAAAACCCAACTCCGAATCAAAACCCAACTTTTTTCACCACGAATGAAAACTTTGGTCGATGATGGGAGATAATCCCCGGCTGAAAAATTGAATGGCTACGCAAGGTGTAAGAAGACTCAGTTAAATGAGTGGACTTTAGGTAAAAGGGTTAATTGTTTTATGAGGTTGTTTTTGTCTTTTTAACTCTCTAAAGTACACCAATCTCTATAAGTACCTTTGAATGTAATAAGAGTTTGTAAAAGTGACTTCTACTGTAATTATCTCGTGATAAATATATTGCTTGAGTTGTCCAGTCACCTAGTATATGTGATTGGTTTTATAAAAAGCTCACAGCATATACCATTCATGCTCTAATTCGGCATTTTAACCGGTTATCGAATTACCGGATCGGTTATCAGAAATTAAAAACCCTTAGGGGTTTGGTTTGTTTTAGTAGTTTAGTTAAAATTACTTTTTTACAGTTCATCTTTCGTATTCTCTCCATCGCGCAGCTTCATCCTCGATTTCGAGTGAGACTCCGACTCCGGAAACACAACATAGCTCGCGATTCCAAGGTTTCTCTCCGATTCTCGTCTCTCTCTCTGCCAAAATTTTGTTTCATCTTTCTCTCTATTTTTTTTCTGCAATTCTGAAGAGCCTCTCTCTCTCTCTTTCACTTTCAGGTTAACTGAAAATCCCTAAGTAGACTAAACAGATTTTCTCTTCGAATCGATTCGTTTTACGATTTCTCGGCAAGTATGATGGGAGACGATTGCAATTTAGATATAATGCCTCCGAGGAAGAAGAATAAAGGATCCAATAAGGTGAACAAAAAAACCCTAATCAAACCATTGTTCAGTGAGATTTTTGGGGGTTTCAATGCTGACGGAATCTGTAAATTCATTTACAGTCTGATAAGCTGAAACTAAAGAAGAAGGCGATACTGAGCAAATCTCAGAAACGGAGGCTGAAGAAATTTGAGGAAGACAAGGCGAAAGAGATCCTCTTTGCAAAAACCGCAGAGTTGCTAGAGTATGATTAAGCTTCTCTCCAATCGTTGAATTTGATTATTATTATTTTTTAGTTTTTATATGAATTTCGTATTGAATTTTCACAGCAAGTATAAAATACCCGAGGATGTGTCGTCGCTTTTACAATCCTCAACAGTTATCGGAAGAGTAAGCAAGAAATTTTCTCTATCTTTGATTTGAGTTCTTGAAAAGTTTAGTTATGATGTTCTGATTCTCCTTTTGTGATTTCAGTCAGCGACTAAGCTAGAGAAACGTAGGAGAGCAATGCAACTTTCGAGAGCTGGTGTTGTGAATGAGCATTCTGATGAATCAGTCGAGCAACAAGACGACTCTAATTCTTGTTTGGCCGAAGAACCTACCACTCCGGAACATGCTGAAATCGTAGCCCCGAGTTTCAAAACTGATTCCGAGCAACTGGTTCATGCTGAAGTGATGGTTCCTGCTGAAGAGATCTGTGAAGAAGATGAAAATGCGGATATGATCCTACAGACAACTTGTCGTGATGATGAAGAAGGCTCAGAAAGAATGGTTTGTCGGATTTTTCAGTTCAGCAATGTTATTGTCTTGTGTATTTGATTTCATTGGTGTTAATTGGTTTGATATGAAACAGGATGAGGCCATTGAGAGTGAAGATGTAACTGGTTCTGAGCAACTGGTTCATGCCCCTGAACTCGGTTCTGAAGTGATGGTTCCTGCTGAAGAGGTTTGTGAAGAAGATGAAAATGTGGATATGATCCTACAGACAACTCGTCGTGATGATGAAGTATGGTTTGTCGAATTTTCAATTCAGCTATGTTACTGCCTTTGTGTTTTTGATTTGATTTGGTGTTAATGGGTTTGATATGAAACAGGATGAGGTCATTGAGAGTGAAGATGTAACTGTACAAGGACCTCGTGTGCCCGCGTTTGTAGTTCATGTTTCAAGACCAGCCGAAGTTGAAGAGACGAGGAAGGATCTTCCGATAGTGATGATGGAGCAGGAGATAATGGAGGCCATAAATTATCATCCCACCGTTATTATTTCAGGACAAACCGGGTGTGGTAAAACCACTCAGGTTCCTCAGGTAAAGGTCTTCTGATAGCTTAGTTTTGGTCTCAGATAGTTTGTTTCTGTTTAATCTAATCTGATCTTTAGTTTTGGTTTATGAATCTTTCAGTTCCTTTATGAAGCTGGTTTCGGTTCAAAGCATTTCAGTTCTCGGAGTGGGATTATCGGCATTACACAACCACGCCGTGTGGCGGTCCTTGCCACTGCCAAGAGAGTGGCGTTTGAGCTCGGTGTTCGCCTCGGTAAAGAAGTCGGGTTTCAAGTTAGGTACGACAGAAAGATTGGCGAAAACTCTTCTATTAAGTTTATGACCGATGGGATTCTACTTCGTGAGATTCAGGTAATAGACGGTTTACTTTGTTTTGTAGAAAATTTCTCATTTTTAATCATGGAGGATTTGATTGTGTTAAGTTCTTGTGTTGCAGAATGATTTCTTGTTGAGGCGTTACTCTGTGATAATCCTCGATGAAGCCCATGAGAGAAGCTTGAACACAGATATTCTAATTGGGATGCTCACTCGAGTCATCAAGATCCGTCAGGAATATTACGAGGAACAACAAAAGAGTCTACAACCTGAAAACCAAATCATCACGCCGCTTAAACTTATATTGATGAGTGCAACTTTGCGAGTGGAAGATTTTGTATCGGGGAAAAGGTTATTCCCTAAGTCACCTCCGCTTATACATGTTCCTACTCGACAGTATCCAGTAACTATACATTTCTCCAAGAAGACTGAGATTGTTGATTATATCGGTCAAGCTTACAAGAAAGTGATGTCGATTCACAAAAAGCTACCACAAGGAGGAGTACTTGTTTTTGTGACCGGGCAGAGAGAAGTTGAGTATTTATGCGAGAAGTTGCTTAAGTCTTCAAAGGATCTTATTGTTAAGGCTGCTAAAAGAGACTGCAACGATGATGGTTCATTTGGTGGTGTTGACATGAAGGAGATTGCTGAAGCGTTTGATGATGGCTCCAACGATCAAAGTTACATGTTTAGCTCTCATGGAGAAGAAGATCCTTATGAAACTGGCGACTATCATGATGATTTTGATGATGAAGACATGTATGAGTCTGACGAAGAAAGCGACTGGGAAACAGTTGATGATGGCCTTGCGAATTCATTTGTAGAAGAAGGGAAGCTTGATGCTCTTAGAGCAGCGTTTAAATCTTTGGCAGACAAAAAGGGATCCGAATCTGCTGTTGAGCCAACAAAGCCTATTGCAGCAGAGAAGCAAGAAGCTGAGAATCAAGAAAAGAAAACCTTTTCTCCAGGAAAATTACGTGTTCTTCCGCTTTATGCAATGCTATCTCCAGCTGCACAGCTCCGAGTGTTTGAGGAAGTTGAGGAAGGTGAAAGACTCGTGGTCGTGGCGACTAATGTAGCGGAAACTTCTCTTACTATCCCGGGTATAAAGTATGTGGTTGATACAGGTCGTGCTAAAGTGAAGAACTACGACATCAAGACTGGTATGGAGACTTATGATGTAGATTGGATTAGTCAAGCTTCGGCTAGTCAACGAGCTGGACGAGCTGGACGAACTGGACCTGGTCACTGCTATCGTCTCTATTCATCTGCGGTTTTCAGCAATATATTTGAGGAATCTTCACCTCCTGAAATCAAGAAAGTCCCTGTTGATGGAGTCGTTCTTCTCATGAAATCTATGAACATTCCAAAGGTTGAGAATTTCCCGTTTCCAACTCCGCCTGAGCCCTCAGCTATCAGAGAAGCAGAACGATGCTTAAAGGCTTTAGAGGCTCTCGACGGCAACGCAAGGTTAACGCCATTAGGGAAGGCTATGTCTCGCTATCCCATGAGCCCACGTCACTCAAGAATGCTTCTCACTGTCATCCAAATGCTCAAAAAGGCACAGAACTACTCCAGGGCGAATCTCATCCTCGGATACGCTGTTGCAGCAGTAGCCGCGTTGAGTTTACCAAACCCTTTGATAATGCAGTTTGAAGGAGAGAATAAAAACGAGTCTGAAGAAGCTTGCAAAACCATCAAGAAGGAAGAAGATAAACAACGGAGAAGAGATCGGAAAGATAAAATCAAAGCCGCCCGGGACAAGTTTTCCAACCCGAGCAGCGATGCCTTGACCGTAGCTTACGCCTTGCATTCCTACGAGGTCTCGGAGAATGGCGTGGGCTTCTGCGAGTCGTACGGCTTGCATTTGAAGACCATGACCGAGATGTCTAAGCTCAAAGACCAGCTTCTGCGACTTGTTTTCAGCTCTTGTAAGCCTTCTGAAACTGAAAACGTTTTCTCATGGACTCATGGGACTATACAAGACGTAGAGAAGTCATGGAGAAACACCGCATCGTCTTCCTCAAAAACCCCGCTTTTACAGAACGAAGAAGAGCTCTTGGGAGAAGCCATATGTGCGGGATGGGCAGACCGTGTGGCCAGAAAGAGCAAAACGACAGAGTACCAAGCGTGCGCGGTTCAGGAACCCGTTTTCTTGCACCGTTGGTCGTCTCTCATAAACTCGGCCCCAGAGTTGTTAGTCTACAGCGAGCTCCTACTCACCAACAGACCGTACATGCACGGAGCCACAAGGGTGAAGCCCGAGTGGCTGGTTAAACACGCAAAGTCACTCTGCGTGTTATCCGCACCGCTCAAGGACCAGAAACCGTATTACTCGAGAAAGCTGGATAGAGTTTACTGCTGGGTGGTTCCTAATTTCGGTCCTCATCTTTGGGAGCTTCCAGCTCACAGTGTGGAAGTAAGAGACGACAGAGACCGAGCAGCTGCTTTCGGGTGCGCTTTGCTCCAAGGAGAGGTGTTGCCTTGTTTGAAAAGCGTAAGGCCGTTGTTGGCTGGGAAACCTGAAACGTTGTTGGAAAGAGAAGCTTGGGGTTTGGAAAGAGTTGGGAGTTTGGTGAGAGCGTTGGAAGAGAAGAAGATTGATAGTTTGGAGAGTTTGAGAAACGTTTGGGAACAGAATTCGAATGTGCTTTACTCAGAGATTCAAGATTGGTTTCAGAAGAAGTCTCGTCATCATGTTAAAGATCTCTGGCAGAGAATGCTGCAGGAGGCTCAGGTCACGCCTTTTAAAGGATCTGGGAAGTTGAAGAGGTCAAGGAGATAAAGTGTGTTTTTGAATTTTTGCAGTAGGAAATGTTTGATTTAATTTTGAAACTACGAATTAAGTAAAACATCGAACTAATATTTAATTTTTGTCTGAAATTTTTGAATAGTATTATTTCAGAGAACTAATTTAAAGATGAGCAGCTTTTCATTTTTGGTTGATTTGCTTTCTTGATCTTCTGGAGTAAAACAGAGCAGATACAAAATTGGATCAAATTTACGAATCGACAAAGATTTGTTTTCTCAAAAAAATTAACCAAATGCTTTCACAGATCAATGGGTAAATTAATCTTTTTATCGTATTCAGGGTACCTGACCCGAATATTATCTGTCCACGTTCTTGGAGAAATGCGACTCCTGGATCGAGACACCATCCTCATAAGAAGTGAAAGGATTAAGTAGAAGAGTAAAAGATTCTCGTAAGCCAGTCATGTTTAAATGAACTGAGAATGTGGCCGATGATGAGTCCACAGAACACACCAGGTACATAGCCTATTGCACCTGCAATCCAGCTAAATACTTAATCTTTTTCTTCCTTTTCTTCATCTTGCTGTTGCGTCGTTGCTTCTTCTTCTTTTCTGCCACATGTTTCTAGGAGAGGAGCACCGCAAAGCCCGAGATTCTCTGCGAATGAAGAACTATGCTGGCTTTGAATCTGAGTGCCTTGTGGTATTGGACCTTCAAGCTTGTTGTGAGAGAAGTTCATCCGCGCTAGAAATGTGAGTTTCCCAAGTAGTGGTGGGATTTCGCCGGATAATCCGTTTTGAGATAAATCAAGTGATTCGAGTTTGGTCAAGTTCTCTAGAGATGGTGGAATACGACCTATGAAAGCGTTGTTTGACATGTTTAGCACAATCAGTTCCTTGAGTAAACAGATGGATATGGGGATGTCTCCTTCTAGTTTGTTTCCGAAGACATCGATGGTTTTGTAGATTGTGAAACCACTCCCAACCAGCTCCATATCCAATCCTTTGTTTCTTAGATCCACCGACTTATGATAGTTACCTCCAAACTTAGCTCGCCTACTAACTTTAATGTCTATGACTGATGACAATGCACTCCAACCAGCAAAGTAATTTGATGGCAAGACTCCAGTGAAGTGGTTTTCTGAAATGTCAAAGATTCGTAGCTTGGGGAAACTCAGAGAATCTCTATGAGAAGATATTGGCCCATGGAACTCGTTAGAACGAAGCACGAGAATCTGTAGATTTGGCAACGATCCCAACCCGAATGGAAACGTGTCATTGATTATGTTGTCTCCCACGTTCAAAAACTCGAGTTTAGTGCAGTTGATCAGAGATTTAGGGAATTCTCCTGATAACCAGTTGCAACCAACATCAAGTGATACCAAATC
Organism: Alliaria petiolata; assembly: GCA_020283515.1. Classification (NCBI taxonomy): domain Eukaryota; kingdom Viridiplantae; phylum Streptophyta; class Magnoliopsida; order Brassicales; family Brassicaceae; genus Alliaria; species Alliaria petiolata. The sequence goes on along the minus strand of JAHZTW010000004.1, from coordinate 54,259,237 downwards.
ATTACCGATAGATTCTTCTGGAATAATACCAGAGAGGCTGTTATTCTGGAGATGCAAGACGGAAAGAGTGCTACCGACATTCTCAAAGCACCGAGGAATAGAACCGCTGAAGTTGTTGTTGGATAAAACAAGTGTATCAAGAAAAACCAATTTGCATAGTGTCTTAGGAATCTCTCCTGAAAACTGATTCTCGGAGCCAAAAAAGAACCTTGTATAGTTTGGTAACAAAGGAAGTGGACCCTGGAATTTGTTTGAACTTATATCAAGCATGTATATTTTTGCACTTCTCTGGATAACATCTGTTGATCCTTCAAAACCACCAAAGGAATTATGAGAAATGTTTACATACATCAGCTTTGGCAGACTCCATAACCACTCAGGTACTTGACCTTCAATTTGATTGGCAGAAATGTCTAACATACCCAATCCGGTTTGGGTTTGTAGAAACTTGGGAAACTCAACAATGTTGCAGGATGATAAACCCAAATATTCCATTGTTAACAGAAGATGGAGATTTGAACTGATCTTCAAATTATTCCCGGAAAGATCCAGCCGTCTAAGTGACATGAGATGTGAGAAAAGATTCAAGTCAAGTGTGCTTTTTGTGTTCAGATTGGAGAGGTAAAGAAACCCAAGTGATTTGAGATGCACGAAGATGCTGAAATCAACCATACTTCTCCCTGTGTTCCAAAAAGAGAGGTCAAGGTATATGAGGCCAACTAGTCTTGATATATGTTCCGGAATTTGCCCAACGAAATTGTTTTCTCCAAGGGATAAGCCTCGAAGTTTAGATGGTGAGGAGATATTCCCAATCCCAAGAGACCCGCTGAAGTGGTTTTCTTCTAGGTCAAGATCGATCAAAGAAGGGATCATGAAGAGAGACGGTGGAATAGATCCATGAAATGAATTTCCAGATATATCAAAAATATTCAGTTTGGAGAGGCTACTCATGTTAGATGGGAGCATACCTTCGAACCGGTTAGAAGGAAGGAAGAGCACATTGAGCTCGCTCAAATTGAGTATCAAAGGAGGAAAGTTCCCACTGAGCTTGTTCGAATCAAGGTTCAAATGTGTTAGTCGGTTTAGGTTGCCCATCGAATCTGGTATCTCACCGGTGAAATCATTACCAGAAAGATCAAGACGAGTGAGATAAGAAAGATTTCCGAGTGAAGAAGGAATCTTTCCAAAGAAACTGCAATTAAAAAGCCTCAAATCGTTCAAATATTTGAGGTTGCCCATCCAATCCGGTATCTCACCGGTGAAATCATTACCAGAAAGAGCAAGACTAGTGAGATAAGAAAGATTTCCGAGTGAAGAAGGAATCTTTCCAAATAAATTGCAATATTCAAGACTCAAATTCCTTAGATATTTGAGATTGCTGATAGAATCTGGTAGAATACTCGAAATCTTACTGTAGCGGAGTTTCAGAATCTGAAGATGTTGTAGTCTGAACAGACTGCTATTAGATCTCAACTGGCCATTGAGATAACTCTCCTCAAGGTCTAACTCAACCACCACGCCCGTCTTATGATCACAAGAGACGCCATCCCAAGAGCAGCAATCAGTGTCGTTCCTCCACTTCTCTGTCTGCGTAACAGATTTCAACCAATCGGGCCTTTGGACATAGAATTCGCTCTTGAAATCCCAAAGAGCATCCTTCTGCTCTGGATGACACAAGTGCTTAGCAGGAGAAGCCAAAACAAGTATTGAGTTAGAAAGGGAGAAGATTAAACACAGGCTCCATATCATCATCATCTTCCTCTCACTCCAAGAATGCATCATAGTTTTTTTGTTTTTTATCTTTTCTTTTGAATTTTGTTTTTCTCTTTGAAACGAGTGATGTTGATTAATCTCTGAAACGCTCTTTGATTATTCAGAGCCAAGTTGTCTGAATTGTGTTGAAATTTCCTGGCCGATTCCTTTTGATTTTTCAAAGCCACAATCAAGTTGTCTGTTTATTAGTTTATTACTCAACTAATAATTTTCAATAGTTTATTTCTTTCGTCCCTCCAAAGTTCACTTTCGAATCTTTTCTTTGGGGTTGTCAAGAAGCAGAATCTCTATTGAGAATCGAAAATATAACAACTTCTGTGAAGATTATTGACTTATGTTATTATATAACCTTGAAGATTGTAAATGTATATGTATTGTTTTGGTTGAAGTTTGGTACTTGAGAGAGAGGAATATGTATATTGACGAGAAACCGCTACCTTCAAGCTGAAACAAGTTTGAGCAATTTAGTTTAACTTTTTAAACAATAATTTTATGTTACAAAAATTCAGAATCCTGTTTGTTTAATGAGGAATGTGTATGTTGGCTAAAGGGTTTTTCAACAGAATTAAACTCCTAGATTAAATAACGAAAATGACATTGCATCTCCCATTAAAACCAATAACACACACACATATATATCTAACGGCTTCTTCAGAGTTGGCTTCAGCAATCACAGAGGCAACCTCATTGAGAAAGTCTGTCTTCTGCAACACAACTTCAAACTCTTTGGCCTGCAACAGCTTCCACTTCTCTGTGATTCTCTTCTTGCTCTCCATAGGCAACACACTCCATCTCTGTTTCACAGAATATTCATCCACACCAAAACTAGCAATAGATCGAACAAGAAACGAGTTCTCAAACCAAATAGTTTCTGTCCCACCAAGTGACTCTGAATCTCCTCCATTAACCAACACTTCCTTGTCTTCTTCTACCCTTTTACCATTAGCTTTCAAAGAATCCAACTTCTTCTCACTCTTCTTTAGGCTCCCATTAGACATAAGGGCAGATTCAACTTCTTCCACCTCTTTACCATGAGGTTTCAAAGAGCCAATCTTCTTCACAGTAGACTTTCATGAGCCATTCCATTAGAACCCCAAATACACTTGGCCAATCTCAAACACTCGTTATCATGAGCTTTTGAGAAAGAATCTACACCGTTCTTCACTTTCCTCATATACTTCTCTTCAAAGACCTAATCTTGTCCATGAACTGGTTTTTACTAGCCTTAAAGCTAATCGATTTCATGATGAGTTGGTAAAAACATCTCAAACTCATTCAAAATCCATTACATAAAATATCATTTTCGTCATAAAAACAAATCTACATAAATATGTGCCGTTTTATATAAAAAAATATAGAATAGAACGAAACGTTCTTACTTAAAATAATATATTAATTTTTTAAAAACATTTATGTCCGTTTAAATCAACACATTGAAAAAATAGAACATAATGATATGTAGTTAATACTACATAAAATTCAAACGGTAAATTACAAATTTTCATAAACAATAGTTTTCATATTAAGAAAATACAGCATTTAGCATTTTACAAAGCAATAGTCTTTATCTCTATAATTTTACACTCCCAACAAAATAATTTTAAAAGCCAAAAAATAAACTAGATTAAGTTCCGTTCTATAGAGACAAAGATAAAATAGAATATCATACTATACTATTAGAGTAATTGCAAATTTTATACCCAAATAAGCATGAAATTAAGAAACAGTTTCTGACACATTTTCAGTGGTACTGCTATCATCACAAAGACGTTGTTGCCCCTACTAACGATTACATACAAGTTGTCCAGTTTCTGATTCATAACAAACAAAAGACTAAATTTCTTCCTTCTTCATCTTCATGTCCTTATATCTATCTATTCGCAAACAAACAGAAAAAAAGAGAAGAATGAAGAACAAAAGAAGGAGAGGAATGAAGATACAGGGGGAAAAGGAAGAAGAAGAAGATTTGCTTTAATATCGGCAACAGTAATGTCGACAGTGGTAATAGTGATAACGGCAGTGGTGACGACATTGATAATGGTGGTGGTCGTAACGTATGGTGACGACGATAATGATAGCGACGCGGCGATGCCAACACTGCTGGACGGTGGTAACAATAACATTAGCGGCATTGCTAGTGATGGTTAGTTAAGTGGTTATCGAAATAATTTCTAACAATGTTAGTTAATCAATCTCATACATTTCATGAAATGATAACAAGATTAACACGATAGTTATTAGGATAACAAGGTGAACACGATAACTTTATGAAATGATATCAGAGTTACCATAATAATTTCATTTTTATTATATGATAACTGAGTTAACTCGATTTTTTACAATATGCTAAATAAGGGTCATATTAGTTAGCATTGTAATTAAATAGTTATCATGATACCGTATTAGTTAGCGTGGTATGTTTGACGTAAATGTGTATGTTTATTTAAGGCGTGAAATTAGATTTGTCATTTTGGTTTTATCTCTCACATTCCCCCATATCTTTTGCATTTATTGTTCTGTCTCCTTGCCAAATATATTTCGATGACGTCAGCTACACACATAATGTAGGGTCAAAATCGTCTACATTAAAAAATTTAATATGCGTTGACCTAATTTACATCCAATTCGCTCCACTTTCTTTATTTCTATATTATCTAGGGGCATAAGTTAAATGACTCATACTATTAACTATAATTTTGAACTCAAACACAAAATAACTTCATAAGGCAGAAAGTAAACTAAAATTCGAATAAACTGAGTACGTTTGAATGGTGTGGTTAAAACATAAAATTCCCAATTACATAAACGAATTAAAATATAGAATTCAAAATGAAATATAATGATTATTCTACGAATCTAAACTGTTACAAAGTTTCACAAATTATAACTTTTACGTTTTATTAAGATAATTTATCCTCTTTATGCCAACAATTTTGTCTCAAGTACGCAAAATCCTTCTAGCGAGCAAATATCTTCGTTGATTAAATATACTGCATAGACTAATTACAAAACATAATAAATAGTTTACATAGTTAAATCAACATTAACAAAATAGTACATTACATAACTTCACACAACCAATACAGTATAACATAGTTAGTATTATACCAAACAAATTCATAAAACAAAAACAGTACAATACACACAAACAAGATTTCAATCTCTCACATTTGTCCCAAATCGCAAGCTTCAATTTATATTCACCAAACATACGCTAATTAACAGATCCAAACAAAAGCAACACAAAACAAAAACCCACCTCAAAATCAGTATTTAGAACAACCATTGCCAGAAAAACCAAAATAGTATAATAAACATTTTCAAATCTCATTGATTGTCCAGTTTCAATTTTCACGAATAACTACCCATCATGCTGCACAATCCTGACAATTTTGAAACTCACTTGTAACTTTTGATGAAATCAAATCGCAACATGATCAAACACGAAGCCATCAAGATCCACCCACTTCACTGCCGCTAGCTCTATCCCCAAAACAAAGATGGTTGAGCTAAATTACTTACATATTCAGAACAATACAAACAGAAAATTAGGATTCTCATATCTATTCCTTAAACTAAGGAAAAGCGGCAGAGCTTACATAAAACCAAATCGAGAGGCAGCTTAATGACGAAAAATATCCACCAAAGCGATCCACAACTCTCGATGACTCAGTTCTTGCGAAGCTCTCTTTCCACCCATCGAAAAGACAGAAAAAAGTTCTTTGATCTCTTTTCTGATTCAGATATTGAAGCCTCTTTTCTATGGATTCAAATTTGAGTCTAGAATAGGATTCAAGTTAGATCGGGGAAGAAGAGTAGAAAACTGAGGATGAGATACATAAGGGACATTATCTATGTTCTTGTCTGGTGGATTCATCTTTATGCCACCGTCAAATTGTAAGAGAGTGGTCGCCGAGGAGGAAGAAAATAGATGGCAGAGAACGAGGAGGAAGAAAAGTATAGTTACTCTATTAATGATGTGTGATTGTAAGAAACCAACCTCTTGGACTGCTACGAAAGACACCATCGGATTTCAAAGTAGCAGGATCTTTAATGTTGGGATTAAAGGGTTTTAAAAGGGATTCATTATAGTTTGGTAGATAGATTTAGTTTTTAAGGTGACGTTTACATTGAGTATAAGTAATTTATGTCTTTTCTGTTCTCAATGCATATTGATAGTTTGATCATCTAGTGATTGATGTTAAAAAGTCATTTTTTGCACACCACAAAATGATTGGCTGGAAATAGAATTCATATGCTATATCCTTAGAGCGCTATTGGTTCATTCATCTCTGTATCGTTTTGTTTATGTTGCATCTGACAAGTGTGACATAGGTTGTTAGATATAAGTCGGTTTTCAACCACATAAGTGGAACTATCAAATTTGATGAAGTTTTGACTCTAAGATGAAAATACTTGTGTTTGCCTCTAGTTTGCTCAGCTTGAATAATGTAAACCATGACCCATAAGGATTCCCCGACATGCCAACTATTTAAATTCATAAATTTTACATTTTTATAAATCGCTATTTGTTTGCTTTCATTTACTTTTATTTACATGAAAACCCAAAATCATATTTTTGACTTACCTTTCGTTTCATTTTGAGAATCATTGTGTACTCAAGTCTCCTTATTAACTTGATACCTAACATATTTACATTGTCTTTATTTTTAGGAAAATTTGTACACCCCATCAGTTAAAACGGAAAAATAAAAACAAAGCCCAGAAAACCACATGACCAACGATTATCTATTGTCTTTACTTAACATTATTAGTATATAGAGCTACTTATATATATACGATTATTTATGAACACTTATTTGTTTAACCAACAATTATGTGTTATATTACGAGATATGCAATTGAACATTTAAGTTTTTTCTAAAAGTTTATTAAGGGTAATTCGGTCATCAAGCTTGTACATGCAATTAATTTTAGTTTTTAATATTTAATTTTTTTAATTCTCATATACTAATTATCAAACATATTTATTTATAATATATATTACCTATTTAGATTACTTTAACTCCAATTACTTAACATATATAAATAATTCTAAACTTGCCAAAAGTAATTATTTCAAAAATTCTAATATTAATTTTACAATTAAAATCCTAATAAAAATATGATTTGAAAATTCAGATTCTAATCAATTAATGCACAAAAATTCAAAATACTTTTAAAATAATCAGCATATATCTTTCATTTGATGTATTATATATTAATATAATATAAATTAATTTTTAAATTTCATGAAGATGTTATGAAATACGACAATTTTACTATAAATATAAATTAATTTTTAAATTTCATGAAGGTCTTATGAAACACGACAATTTTACTATAAGTTTGATTTCATTTATTGTTTGGGATAAATAGGGACCTTCCTACGTGGACGAATTATGTGTCACCACGTGTCGTCAATGGCTTTTTTGCAGGCGATCCTAATGGATCAAGCTGGGGTTTGGGCATACGGTACAAGCTAAGTGACCCATGTTTAGTACCGGGCCAAGATATCCCTCTTATGGGCCACCTGATTCTAGGCTACTGACAATCGGGAGTGTGGTTTCATTGTTGGGAGTTGGGCAGCCTGGGGAGGTAGTAGTCAGCAGGAATGAGAGTTTGCCTTCTTCGCCTCGTTTAACACCAATTATATGGAAATAAGCGATAACAAGGAAGGATGAACGACACAAGGCCTTGAAAGCGAAGAGCCCATATCCAGGCAGACGGACAGCCTCAACAACATGATTCCTGGTATCAAATGAATCGGGCCAAGTATGCAACCCATTCAGGTGGGAATAAATAGTTTAAAACTTAGCGCTTTTTCCACCAAATCGGAATTAGAATATCTTCAAACTCATTCATATACCTCTTACACTCTTTGAACATGCATTTAATGCCTTATGTTCGCATGTAATAGGTGAAAATGATAACTCATGGTGCCTAAGGAGGAACGAAGGCATGGGGTATTACCACACCGCGCCTAATCTATTGCTTCCAAACCGTACACTGATGAAGGCAGAGATACAAAAAAGTATTGTCGAGCAGCTGACGCAAACATCAAAATAAAGTAGGTGAAGGAGCAGTTGACCCATGCAACGAACCCGACAACCTACCCGATAACCCGATGACCAAAGATCCAACCCAAAATCCAGCTTGATATCCAACCCGATAATACAACGGTCAAATATCCAACCCGATATACTAATTCGGGCTAGGTAAAACTCTATAAATACGACCTTTCTCTCAACGGGAAAAGGGTTCGCACATGTTTACTACTTTTGCATAAGTATTGTCTTGTGCTCGCTCACTCTCTCTCATTCTCTAAACACTAGCTCTTCACTTATTTCTGAGAATCTAAGTCTTAGTTTCGGCCATTCTCTGGTCACGTCTCCGGTTACACCTTAACGGAGACTTCTCACCACTAGACTCTTTGTTTTCCTTCTTTTTCCACCAAAAATCCCACCATTCAAAGCCCATTGTGCATCCATTCTTTCTTTTGTACCCAATCAGCACCTTTCCTTTCTCGTTTTTGGATTCTCTTTTCGTTTTCCGACGTACCATTCTATGGTTTTTCTTTCACTGGTTTCTGACTTAAGTGTGAGAGAGCCATCGGAAAACACCCCACCATCGTGTTTTTTGAGCTCTGACGTCGTTTACTGTTTTGTAGCAATTTGCCCCAGAGAGGTCGAAAAAACCCTAAACACTTAATAATATTTTCTAAAATTAGAGATGAATTCTAAAAAAGATTTCAATTAAAAAAAAACAAATAACAATATACTCACATTTTAGTAAATTATCTTAGTTATATATTTGTATATATTTTTTTAATAATTATTATAATTTATGATATTAATGGGACCGAATATTTACATAGAGATTTTGTTAAAATTATTATTTTATTATCTTATCGAATTATGTAATTTTTTTAGCCACCCCAACTAGGCACCGAAAATATTTAATAATTTATCATATATTAATTTATTGAATATTAATTTATAGAGTTTTTACTATACATAAGTAATCAATACAATATTTAACAAGGACATCAATACAAAGTAATATTCTATTTTATTTTGTTACGTATAACACATATTTGATTTGATGATTTAATGTAATTTTAACATAATTCGGTTCTTATATTCGTCTAGTGTTAAAATATATAATGTTACTTATAAATCAAATATACATATTCAACTATAATGAGATGGACCAAATCAAATCTCACAAATCAAATAACACACTTCTACAAATGTAATAAAGATATTTATTAACAATTTGAGACGAGAGTTTGTAATTGTTATTGTTTTTAGTCTATATTAGTGAAAAAAATTAAATAATGTCTTATATATAATTCTTCTATCTATTATACATAAAAATAATAATACAAATTATATAATATCATCATCTATACCAAAATAAAGCTATCGACACATCTTAAACTTTAATTTCACTACAAAAAAAATGAATATTGCTATAATTTTTTATGTCACAATATATAAATATTTCGTCACAAAATTTATATTGTGACGAAAATATCACTAATTATGAAAAGTCACAATAAAATCGTCAAAAATCCATTTTCGTCTCAAAAACGTCACAACGTTTTGTGACGTCTAACAATAGTAACAATTCGTCACTACTTGTGACGACATTTAAAAGTCATAGAAATGACACAATTCGTGATGAACAATACTGTCACAACTAAGTCACAAATGGTGACAAAAAATTATCACATATTTATTACAATTTATTACCATATTTAAGTCATCAATCCGTTACAAATTGCGACCAAAATAATATCACAAACCCGTCAGAATTAGTAACTAAATTATAGTCACATAATCGTCACAATTTGGCTTTTATTTGTGACATTTTGTTCTTAGTGAACTCGTAACAAATTGTTACAAAATTAAAAATATAAAAAACCATGAAAATAAAATCACAAATGATTACCAAATATTTTTAATCAATTGTAGTTACATTTTCTTATAAATTATACAATAAAATATTAAACAAACATAATATTACTTAACATACTAAACAATACTATGGATAAATAGAAACTAGAATAACTAGATTACTGAAACGGTCTTGGTATTTTGAATTGCAGATTTTCTTCAGAACTCTGCTTTAGTTCAGTTTCCAGAGGCATGCCTTGAATATTCTTTAACTCTGGACGAACAAGTTTCTTCAGCTAAAATGAAAAAATTCCACTTGGCAGGTAGAAAGAAGAGTCGAGACCTATAATTTACCTGCAAAAACAAACCACATTTGAATAACCTAAAGCCAGAGAGAAACGGAGAAGAGCATAAGATACAACTCTGAAAACTAAACCATATCAAGATTTAGAATCATTCCGAATTCTATTGTCTCTCTAGTTTATCCAAGCTCGCCAACATAAGAAACAAAAGTGTGAAACTCAAATTGACAAAGCTAGAATCTTGAAGAATAAGATAATTACTCTAAGTTATGTTCTTTTTCTGAAGAGAAACAAAATATCACCTTTTCTCTCAGTTTCCTTTTTATTACCATCAGATATCAGAATCAAAGGTAACCAGCAAATTTATAAGCATAACACGTGAGTGATCCAATAGAAAGAAAGATGGAAGAATCAAACATCAAATGAATATAAATTGACAATTTCAAATTAGTACAACAACAAAGTCCAAGCTATATCTAAACCAATAAAAGTCAAATTATCGTCAAAATCCACACAATCATTCACGCGCATTGCTTCAGGGCAAACATCTCCCTCAATAATTTCCAGAAATGCTTCTCAATCCCAGAAAACAAAAAATTCAGCACATAAGGAGATCAACTGAAATCAAAGTACGAAATAGTTTTTTCACATCCCAATCCAAATCGGATCCCTTCTTAAACTAATTCATCATCCGCACAAGCAATCAAAAAGCCCAGAAAAATGGAACCTGGAAAAGTTTTCTACACTGAATCGGATCTCATAGACCGCAAGAGTTTCCGCCATCAACGGAGCATGGGAGAGGCGGTGGGCGGTTCCGGTGAAACTTTGCTTTGCCGTCTTCATCGTTAAAGGAGGCTCGGAGAGAGGAGAAGTGGGACAAGGAAGAGAATACAAGGAAAAGAAGGGATAAGTGACACGAGGAAGAGAGAAAGAAAAGCTGAATAAAGGAGTGAGATTTGGCCACGTCATCGATCCGAAACATCTCTCCCCATTGGCTCTCCAATTTATTTAGTTTTTAATGAATAATGTTTTATATTTTAGAGTTTATGAGTTGTTTATTTTTCAACTAACTTAAATTTTGTACTTTAAATTTGTAAGGGATTTATAATGATAAATTTTCTATTTACTTTAAAAGTAATAATTTATACTATTAATATTTCCTAAATGTAAGAAAAAATATTTTGTAGTTTTAAAACTATATATTCAGAATAAACCACTCAGAGATAATAAATTGGCCAAAAACCTATATCACATGTTTTATAAGTATTGTGATATTACCGTAAACTCTAAATAAAAGATTCATTAACTTTTATTTTTTTTTATTTTTTTATTTTGTAATAGTTTTGTTTATTCTATTTTATGTTCTTGGTATGAAATAATAATTTTTTGTATTTTTTTTAATTGAGAAATAGAAAAAACATCTTACAAGTGTGAATTTCTTAACTCTTATAAATCAAACTCTCGTTAAATCATAAAAAATTATATTTCTATTGTTAACAGACTTAAAAAATAAAATATTTTTCCAAACCTTTACCCTATATTCTTATACCCTAAACTCCAAACCATATTCCCTAAACTCTAAATCAAATACTCAATAACTTTTCATTCTTATTTTGTATTGTGTAATAGTTTTTTTTTAATTATATTTGATGTCCTTAAAATAAAATAATAATTTGTTGTATTTTTTTTTCTAATTGGGAAATAGAAAACAAATATCTTACAAGTATGAATCCCTATACCCTAAATCAAACACTTATTAATCCATAAAAAATATCATATTTCTATTGTTAATAAAACTAGAAAAACTTTATTATATTTTAAACCTTATATCTTATACCCTAAACCCTATGCCCTAAACTCTAAATCCAAGATCATGACTTTTTATTTTTATTTTGTAAATTTTAATTCTTGGTTGTGTATTGATATTAACCATATAACACCAAATCCAATTCATGTTATTTGTCAAAAAAATAATACTGCAATACTAGGAATATTGAAATTTCATCTGAAACGGATTCAAGAAACCAATTTCTAAATTGACCTAAATATTTTCTATAGAAGTAGAAACCTATATCAAATCTCGCCAAATTATTCCAGACCGAATCCACATGGAATCACTAGCAAAGGCACAATGTCAAGATGCAAATAAACCAATGCTTAAAAATAACAGAGATTTAGAGTGCTTACACCAAGGAACAATTCACCTCTACATTAACTTTTAAAAATCCTGAATTATATAGAAATATCTTCTAATGAGACCTTTGAAATGAAAGACAAACCAATTGCTCTAATAAAAGGGAAGTGGTGAAAGAACGGTTTCGAGTTATTATGTATTTTTGGGTTTTTTTTCTTTCAAAATTGAAGATATTCTCTTATTTAATTTTTAATTCACGTATTTTTTAATCTTATCACAAAGTGGTAACAATTATGTAATAATCTATAATCAAATGCAAAGGTCACTAAAACAGTGACTAATTGTGACGAGATAGTTTACTCACCAAAATCGTATAATTTAGTTACCAGATTTGGTCTCAAATCCGTAACAATATTTTTGACGATATATTTTGTAACAAATTCGCCACGATTAGTGACAAAAATTTGTTATGTTCAGTTCGGTCACAATATTATGACGTAAGGGTAACGCTTTTATGACCAAATAAATTTGTCACAGTTTCGTATGTAAATCGTCACAATATTATGACAAAATAATTTGTCACAGTTTTTTTGTCACAATATTCACTTTTTTGTAGTGTTTTCACAAATGTATTTTTTAATAAAAAATAGAAAACAAAAAAATGAAAACAAATAAAAAAAGTTCATCCGCCCTCAGAGCGTATTAAAATTTAGTAAACTATATATTACATTTATACTAAAAAAAACATTCAACACATCTCAAACGTTCACATCTACAAAATATTTTGTCCAAAAAAGAACTAAACATCAGAATATAATTAAAAAATAAAAAAATTACGTCCTTATAGACGACTAAAATCTAGTATTAATAAAAACATTAATACAAATCCCCGTTTAATTTTCGAATAATCGATTAGGCGCTAGGCCTGGCTCTAACGCCCGAATAGCGCCTAACGATAATACATTAGCGCCTAAGAAAAGTGAAAACAAATAAAAAAATGTCACTCGCCTCAGAGCGGGTTAAAAGTTAGTAAACTATATAATACATCTATACTAAGAAAAAACATTCAATATATCTCAAACTTTCACATTTACAAATACGTTTTGTCCAAAAATGAACTAAACATCAGAAAAGAATTAAAAGTTAAAAAATTTATGCCCTCGTGGCTGGCTAGAATCTAGTGTTAATAAAAACGCTAATACAAATCTCCGTTTAATTCCCGAATAATCGATTAGGCGTTAGGCTCAGCTCTAACGCCAGAATAGCACCTAACGATATTTTAACATTGGTATTTACACAATAGCCATAAAAGTATAAAGAACATCTTGTAAAAGTAAAATGTAATGTGAGTGGCCAAACACTTAATTCTTTTTTTTTTTTGTATTTGATGATACATGTATGTAAAAGCAGGATGAAGAAGCTGACCTGAAGCAAGAACAACAAATAAAGACCTGAAAATGTTTATAATCCATGCTCGGTGTTCAATCTGCATCCTTCACGAAACGTAAATTTTCCACTTCTAATGCTAAGGTAACGCATAAACCTGCATCAGCGAAATAGAAAAAGGTTCGTTAAACTAATGTACGAGAAAGAGATATGGAATATGATACTTACCAATGTTAAAGCCTTATGGTATAAGTTTGTTTTGTACTTGTAAACATGTAGATAACAAAGATTGACAAGATGTAGATGAAGAAAGCCATAAAAGTATAGAGAACTAATGTATTGTCAAGCAGCTGACGCAAAAATCCAAAGAAAATAGGTGAAGGAGCAGTCGAGTACTCGGTACTAGACCCATTCAACGGACCTACAGCCTACCCGATAACCTGACGATCAAAGATCCAACCCGAAATCCAGCTTGATATCCAACCCAATAACACAACGGACAAATATCCGACCTGGTGTACTGATTCGGGCCAGGTAAAACTCTATAAATACTACCTTTCCCTCAACAGGAAAAGGGTTTGCACATCTTTACTACTTCTAACTAAGTATTGTCTTCTGCTCTCTCACTCTCTCTCATTCTCTAAACACTAGCTCTTCACTTCTTTATGAAACTCTAAGTCTCATTTCAGGCCATTCTCCGGTCACGTCTCCGGCAACACCTTAACTGAGACTTCTCACTACTAGATTCTTTGTTTTCTTTCTTTTTCCACCAAAAAACACACCATTCAAAGTATCCATCCTTTCCTTCGGACCAAATCGACACTTTTCCCTTCCTCGTTTTAAGATTCTCTTTCCGTTTTCTGACGTACCACCAGTGCCAGCCCAATGGGTTTTGGCACCTAAAGCAAAAAAAAAGCCTAAAATTAAAAAATATAACAAAATGCACACTCTTGCCTCGAACCTAAGACAAAAGAGAGAAAACTTTAGACGTTAGCCACTGCACTGCACTACATCTTAGGAAATTGATGCCCTTACTTATATATATACATTTTGGCGCCTAAAGCTAGGGCTTCACCAGCTTTAGCCCAGAGCCGGCCCTGCGTACCACTATGTGATCCTTCTTTCACTGTTTTCTGACTTAATTCACTGTTTTCTGACTTAAGTGTCTGAGAGCCATCGGAAAACACCTCATCATCATGCGTTTCGGGCTCTGACGTCGTTTACTGTTTTGTAGCAAACTTCTCCCCGATAAGTCAAAAAAACCCTAGACAGTTAATAATATTTTCTAAAATTAGGGATGAGGTCTAAACAAAATTTCAATTTTATGAAAAAACAAATAACAATATACTCATATTTTAGTAGATTATCTTAGTTATATATTTGTATAAATTGTTTTATAATAATTATTACTCCCTCTGTTTCACAAAGAGTGTCATTCTGACATTTTTCACACAAATTAAGAAAAATTTATAAATCTCTTTTATGTCCTTTATTAATACACTAAATCTGTTTCTCTCTCTAATTAATAGATTAAAATAGTAGGGATAAAACTGAAATTTAGTTTAAAAAATTGCATTGAAAACATAAAGTGACACTCTTTGTGAAACAAAAATCAAGAGTCAAAATGACACTCTTTGTGAAACGGAGGGAGTAGTTTATATTAATGGGACCGAATATTTAGATAGGGGTTTTGTTAAAATTATTATTTTATGATCTTATCGAATTATGTAATATTTTGAACCGTCCCAACTCGGGATCGAAAGTATTTAATAATTTATCGTATTTATTAATTTATCAAATATTAATATATAGACTATACATATAAGTAATCAATACAATATTTAACAAAAAAAATCAATACAAAGTAATATTCTATTTTATTTTGTTACGTATAACACATATTTGATTTGATGATTTAATGTAATATTAACATAACTATGTGATAACGTGCGCCCTGCGCAGGATGAAAAATCAATAATTTTTTTTATTAAAAATGATTTTGCAATTGTTTAAAATAAACTTAAGTTAATGAGTTATATATATATATATATAATATGTATGGATGTCTATTAAATTAAACTTCTTATTTTTACAGTTTTTTTAATCATTTATTTTTTGTTTATAATGATTTTTGAACTATCTACACATTCTCATTTTCAATGTGGAACATTTTAAAACATACTCATATTTATTAATCATTTGAGTAATTTATATAAATGATAAAAATTCGAATTATAACACATGTATAAAAAATTCTATATATTTTTTATTATATAGATGTTGTGAAGATTTTTTTTTTTTTACAAAACTAAGTTTAAATAAAAATAAGAGAAGAAATAGGGTGTTTAAAAAAATAATTAGTATGATATATTTTTGGTAAGAAATAGAAAGAAAGACAATATCTTCATAAATTAAATGATGTTTTCTTCATAAAGAAAGAAAATATTTATAATATTATTTGTTTTTAACATATTAAACTATTTTAAATATTTTGACTTTTTGATATAATATTTTAACTTGTTGTAGAGTTTAAATATTTATATTATTTGGTTAATTTATATGGTTCTATTAACAAACCATAATAAACCAAAAAAATATTTATAAATATGGATGGCTATTAAATCAATTTCTTGCTTTTCCAGTTTTTTTATCATTTATATTTTTTTATAATGATTTTTCGACCATCTACTTATTCTCATTTTCAATGTGATACTTTTTAAAACATACTCATATTATTAATCATTTAAGTAATTTATATTCATTTTAAAAAAATTCGAATTATAACACTTGAATAAAAAAATCTATATATTTTACTATATGGATGTTATGATGATTTTGTTTTTTTACAAAACTAAGTTTAAAAAAAAAAATATGAGAAGAAATATAGTGTTTTAAAAAATATTTAATATGATATACTTTTGGTAAAACAATAGAAAGAAAAAGAATATCTTCATAAATTAAATGATGTTTTCTTCATAAAGAAAGAAAATATTTATAATATTATTTGTTTTTAGCATATTAAACTATTTTAATATTTTGCTTTTTGATATAATATTTTTAACTTGTTATCAAGTTTAAAAATGTATTTTATTTGGTTAATTTATATGGTTCTATTAACAAACCTTATTAAACCAAAAAAATATTTATAAATATCGATGACTATTAAATCAAGCTTCTTGCTTTTACAGTTTTTTTTATCATTTATGTTCTTTTTATAATTTTTTTTGAACCATCTACATCTCCTCATTTCCAATGTGTGACTTTTTAAACACATATTTATTAATCATTTGAGTTATTTATATTCATTTTACAAAATTCGAATTATAACACATGTATAAAAAATATATATATATTTTTTATTATATGGATGTTGTTATGATTTATTTTTTACAAACCTAAATTTAAACAAAAATAAGAGAAGAAATATAGTATTTAAAATAATCATTAGTATGACATATTTTTTGTTAGAAATAAAAAGAAAGAGAATATCTTCATAAATTAAATGTTAAATTATGTATAAATAAATGATATAAGGAAATTAGTCATAAATTATATCTTCATAAATTAAATATTAAAGTAATAAATGGTTAAAGGCATATAATGTAATTAGTCTAATCAAAAAAGGAAATTTGTATTAAAATAATGAGAGAATAAGTGTGGTGGTGACACATCAGTAAAATGGCACTAATGTAAATAGTTCAAAAACTTCTCAATTAATATATAGGGGATACGGTTCTTATATTCGTATAGTGTTGAAATATATAATGTTACTTATACATCAAATATACATATTCAACTCTAATGATATGGACCAAATCAAATATCAGTAATCTACTATATGAAAGAGGAAGGAGTAAGGACACTCTCCTGCTTCTGCCACGGCAGCACACCAGGAGATGACACGTGTCATTCACTATTTAATTTTTAAAAAATCATTTTATTTGTATTAAAACTTGCATCCATGAGGGTTCGAGCCCACAATCCTCTCAATATAAGACAACTGTTTTATCCATTAGGCTATGAGTACTACTTGACAATCCTCTCTAAAAAATATGATATTGTCTCTATGTTTTACACATTAGATTGAAATATTTTTTTTAACAACAATTGGAAGCACTTATATGGAAAATATATTGTATGATCACATTTGGACTTCAAATTTGATAGTTTTATATGTAAATTTGGATTTATGAATTGAGTCAAAATTTTAGATTTCTGATTAGTCAGAAATAACAAATTTTTATTTATTATGATCATGTTAGTTTTGATCCATTCATAATTAATTATATGGCAAAACTATTTTACGCATAATTTTTTTTAAACCTTTTCCAAAAAAAAAACCTCTTCAATTTATGAAGTCATGCTCGTGAAGTCAGTCGTGTCCGTTACTGTAAATTGAATAGGTGAAAAACCCACATGGATGAAATAGATACAAGGGGTAACATTTTCCATTAATTGATTTCCAATCACAAGAATGTGATCTTACTCAAGAGTCAAATCAAAATTTTGCATCTTCTAACAAGCTTGATAAATATCGTTTAATATGCGCCTCGGCGAGGATGTACAAATCTCCGTCAAATTTTTTTTAGGAGTGTGTTCTAATATTTGTTTATAATATTCTCCATAGCGAAATCAAATTGCAATCGTATTTGGAAATTGATCCAAAAAAATTGTATAAATTGAAATTAATCAAAACTAAAATAAGGATGGAGATAAAACTCATTTATTAAACTTTAAAAATTCTAAATTAAAAAAATAAATATAATCTATAAATACGATTGTTTAACTTTATAGAGTTTGTGGGAATAGAATAAGTTGTGGAGGAAGACAGAAGGACTCTTACCGTCTTCATTTTTCTCACATTTCGTCCATGTGAGTTTTAGTTTATTTTAAAAATATTTTAAACTTTTAATACCTATTAAATTTGGACTAAACTTTCTTGTAGATCAAACCACACTTAATGCCTCGCTATTTTGGCTTTGTCATGGGCCAACAAAAGTTTTTGCAAACAAAAATTGTATACTCTTTTAATATAAACATATAATGGTTGAATGGCACTGGATGGACGTTACCAAAATTGGTACTATCGGGTCGGGTGAATTCAATAATAGACGCATGGCGGCATTCCATCAAATTATAATTAATTTTGATTTTTGTGAGCATAGAAGGTTTGAGATAAGACATATGTGAAAAAATATATAGAAAAAAACCCGCGCATATAGAAAAAAACCTGCGCGTATGCGCGGATATTCTCCTAAGTATAGACTAAAACAAATAACACACTTCTACAAATATAATAAAAAATATGTATTGACAATTCGACACGAGACTTTGTAAAAATGGATTGGAAATTTTGGGAACTAAAATTAAATAATGTCTTATATATAATTTTTCTATCTATTATACATAAAAAAAAATAATACAAATTACATAATATCATCATCTATACCAAAATAAAACTATCAACACATCTTAAATTTCACAAATATATTTTTAATACAAAATAGAAAATTATAAATGAAAACAAATAAAAAAATTTCATCCGCCCTCAGAACGGATTAAAATTTAGTAAACTCTATAATACATTTATATTAAAATAAAACATTCAACACATCTCAAACTTTCACATCGACAAATACATTTTTTTCCAAAAAAGAACTAAACGTCAAAATATAATTAAAAATTTAAAAAAATTCGCCCTCATGGTGGGCTAAAATCTAGTATTAATAAAATCGCTAATACAAATGGGATATCGTCTCAGATACTCCTTTACAAAAAAAACTGATCAACAATACTCTCTCTTAATCCACACTACTCTCATTATGTTGTTTGACTCTTTTGCCCTTAATGAGCTCGTTGACTTTGACCTTCTCTCTCTTCGCTCTCTCTCCTCTCCCCTCTCTCTCCTCTCGTCTCTCTCTCCTCTCTTACCCGCACTCCCCACTCCCCACTCGAGCTTTGCCTCCCCGACGAGAGACACCCGACGAGCTCCGTCGACCTCCGTTCGCCGCATTTGCACCGCCGGAGGTTTGTTGAGATCCAAAATCGAGGTTCGTTTCTCTTAATTTGATGTGGTTTTAGGGATTTGAAATTGAGAAATTGAGAAATGATGCATTGGTCCCGCATTGGTGTGTAAAATATTGTCTAGGTATGATGCATTGCTCTATATTGACTACAAATGCAGTACATTGGCTGAATCGTTGTGGATTGTAAGTTTTTGACATCTCGATTGGATTTGAGGAATGAGAACCTGGATATTTGCGAAAATAGTATAACTAGTAATACTAGAAACACTGGGAGATAATGTATAACTAGGGAAAACTAGGGTATAACTGTCAACAAAAAACAGTATTGATTGGGGATTGAGATTTTGTGCAATATTTTTGGGCAGGTTAAAATGAGCAACAACGTGAACATACATTATAAATACGAAGGTCGCATCAATGGTCTAGTGTTCAGGACATCAGTTGAGGAGATAACAATACCGATGATAGAAGCTAGACTATACAAGAAGCTTGGGTTAGATGAAAGTAAGATTAAAATGCAATTGAGTTACATTGTTAGATATAATGGACGTGAGGAAAATTCGTATATTTGTGATGATGAGGATCTCTTGGTATATCTAACGCATGGTGATAATGAGAACCCTAGAGGTGTTTTGACTGTGGAGTTGATTACTACACCGGAACTGCCCGTGCAACAATCGAAAGCGGGGATAAGCTCTTATGGTAGGAATTATGAAAATCCGCAGCGCATTGATGATGAAAGCATAGAAATAGGACCCAATGCCATAACTTTGCATGTTGACAACGGAGGAAGAAATGAAGAAGAAGAAGAGGATGATGATTCTGATAGGGATTCTGATAGTGATTCTGATGATGATGATGATGATGATGATGATGATGATGATGATGATGATGATGATGATGATGATGACGACGACAACGGTGTGGAATCATCGGATAGACGTTTAGTCAGAGTTGAGGCACCACCTGTTGTTGAATGTAGTCAGAGTTTAGAGGCATGGGAAGACGGTTTGGATTTGAGTATTGATCAAGAATTTCCTAGTAAGGATGATGTTGTGGATGTGGTTCATAGAGGCACATTTGTTAAATCATTCGGGTATGTCATTAAAAATTCTGATAGAAAGAGATGGGTGGCAAAATGCACGCAAAAAACTTGTACGTGGCATGTACGAGCAGTAAAGATCCCAAACTCAGAAGTTTTTTCTATTAGAACTTACAGGAATATGCACACATGTAACCGTGCTAGTCAGAGTGAAGAATGCAGCCGTAAGAGGAGATGATCAGTACGACTAGTTGCAGCTATAGTGAGTGAGCATTATCCCGGGAACCTGGAGACTCCAACTCCTAAAGAGATCATGTCAGTTGTGAAGAGGGTAGTTGGTGTAGAGGTATCATACTCCACGGCTTTGAGAGGGAAGAATAAAGCAATTTCTGATGTATTTGGTAGTCCGGAAGATAACTACAGGATGTTGTATCGTTATTTGTACGTGTTAGAGGAGCTGAATGAGGGTACGAAAACAGCTGTGGAACTGGATACGGTGGGAAAATTCAAGTATTTATTCATAGCGTTGGGTGTTTGCATTGATGGGTTTCAGTTCATGCGGAAAGTAATTATGGTGGATGCAACTTTTATCAAGGCCGGATTTGGTGGTGTACTTGTTTTCGCCGTAGCTCAGGATCCAAATCGTCACATATATCCCATAGCATTCGGTGTACTCGACGGCGAGAACAATGCAAGTTGGCTCTGGTTTTTCCAGAAACTGAAAACTGTTGTCGAGGACTCTTCGGATTTGGTATTTGTGAGTGACAGAAATACGAGCCTCATCAACGCTATAGCGAACGTGTATCGAAAAGCTCATCATGGGTTTTGCTTATGGCATTTGGCGCAAAACGTGAAAGGTAATGCTCCAAGCAGAAGCAGGGGCGATGTCGCCGAAGCATTCCAAGAGCTAGGTAAGGCTCATACGGTGGCTGAGTTCAATTTGCTTTATGAGGCGTTTAAGAAGAGATATGCTGCAGCGGCAAAGTATGTGGAGAAGACCACCGTGCCAGAAAAGTGGGCAAGATGTGTTTCTCCAGTTGCTAGATACAACCTCGACACAAGCAACTCTGTGGAATCTCTAAACAAAACTTTTAGGGATGCAAGGAAGTACTCCTTGATACCCATGCTTGATACGATAGTTCGAAAGTTTTCTGATTGGTTTAACGAGCATAGGAACGAGTCCGTGGGAGAACCGAGTGCTAATAAACTGGTTCCTTTGGTTCACAACTTCTTGCACGTCAATTGGCCTAAAGCCGAGAAATTAGCTGTGCGGGAGGTAAACGGTTGTGACCTTGAATACGAAGTCACGGGAGATGACGGAAAGCCTTATTTGGTGGAATTGATCAGTAAAACTTGCAGTTGCAGGTTCTTCGATATTCATAGGTATCCTTGTCTTCACGCGTTAGCCGCTTTAATCTACTTCAAGAAACATGGGAGTCGGCGTGATATCCGCATAGAATATTATGACTTGTGTTCGAAATACTATTTCTTGGACATGTGGATATTGGCTTATAGGAGATCGATATACGTGGTGCCCGAAATGTCTGCGTGGATTGTACCGGATTACATAAAGGAGAAGGAGATCATACCTCCGGATCGCATCAAGAAAAAGGGTCGTAGAAAAGAAATCAGATTTCCATCAGCGGGAGAAAGGCGCCAAAGGGTAAGGACGCAGAGGGGAAGGACACAGAACAAATCCAAGCGTGGAAGAACACTAGCAGGGTTACTTTATGGAGAAGACTTTGAATGAGGGTTTTGTTATTTTGTATTGTTTATGTGTAATACTGGTATAACTATCATGTTTGGTTTTAGTTGACTTTTCAAAGTAACTATGCATGAATGGTATTGTTATTTTGATAATTATCGCCTAAGTTTGTTAATTTGTCTTCTTTCCGTGTAATAGTGGTATAACTATGCATGTTTGGTTGGAGTTGACTTTTCAAAGTAACAATTCATGAATGGTATACTAATCGCAAAAATTAGTTAATTTTGTAAATAAATTAGTTGATTTACGATATAGATTAGTTAATTTTGTTACAACTACAACTTATATGTCATACAAACATTTGAATTAACTAAAAACGAGTTATTTCTGTTCAAACTACAACTTATTCGAGTTTCAAAGAAACATTCCCTTATACTTTAAGAAACATTTTCCTATGGATAACCAACTTGTTAAGTGAAATGCTTGAAAATATCATTTGCAAGCTTATTATTGCATAGGACAATGATATTGACATGGAAAACCATACAATCAAACCGTAATACTAAAAATTATAAGTCTTAGGTGATGTAATATTAGTATTAGGTGGGTTAATATCAAATCGAGATTCAGAATAACTGACAATCTGGTAATACTATGTGTATTTTGTCGGCGGGAAATAGGAAATTTCTAATTTTCGGGCGGGGGGAATAATTAAAACACAGAAAACCGGGAAAACCCATTTATTTCTGTTCCCTCTGACGGGTCTCTCTTAAGAAACACATTTCTTTCATCCCCTTTCATTTCTCTTTCTCTCTCTTTCTCTCTCTTTCTCTCTCGTTCTCTCTCTTTCTCCTCTTTCTTCTCTTTCTCATACCCGAGATCTAAGATTTTTCTCTCTTTCCCCTCTCTCTCTCAAATCTATTTCTCTCAAATCTCTCAAATGGATTCGGGTAGTAGTAGCTATGAGGCAATAAGGAAGGAAGCGGAAGAGGAAGAGGAGACGCATTACGAGGAAACAAGGAAGGCGCTTAAGCACGCAAAGATGGCTGGTTACGTTGCCGACGCCCAATTTGGGATTCCCACTAGATGCCCATGCGGTGGATGGATGAAGCAAGAAGTATGTCACTCTCCGATTTCAAAGCACGATTTCGATACCTGCCCAAGCCATAGATAATGGACCTGCCCCAAATTTCAGGTATAATATCTGCAATCTCAGATCTGGGTTTTTGTGTTCCTTTTATGTGGGTAATATCTGGAATTTCATATCTGCTAGTTTTTTTTTAGGATAATGGACTCCATTTTCGCCAGCCATGGGTTTTCGGAGTTGAAGAAGAGATCCGGAAAGTTGGAAATACAGCTGAAGAGATGAAAAAGCAGCTTGAAGAAATGAAAGAGCAGCTTCAGAGCCAAGCGGAAGAGATAGCCAAGCTGAAAGTCGGGGGTCAACAACAATTTCCTTAGTATTTTCATTTTAATTGTCGTATTTGAAATTTCCTTTCAGTTTTCTTTAATTGTTGTTCAAGACAGACTTATGTTCCCAATGTTATTTAGTTTTACTTGGTATTACTAATGGTACTTCGTCATAGTATCACTTAGTATTACTAATGGTACTTCGTCATAGTATCACTTGGTATTACTAATGTTAGTTAGTTTTACTTAGTATTACTAATGTTACTTCGTCATAGTACCACTTAGTATTACTAATGTTAGTTACTTTTACTTAGTATTACTAATGTTACTTCGTCATAGTACCACTTAGTATTACTAATGTTAGTTACTTTTACTTAGTATTACTAATGTTACTTCTTCTTAATATCACCTAGTATAAATCCGAAAATAAAATATAATCAGAAAATAAAACATAATACCAACATAAACAACAAGGTTCTTTGTTATGAATGAAATTTAGATGAAAAAAAAAACCCAACAAGGTTCCAAAATAAATAAAACATAGGTTCAAGAGGCTGAAGGTAGCTGCGCTTTGATAGTCTCTTCAAGTGTTTTTATCCTCTCATCCATTTCATGGACCTTGCTGTTGAGCAAAACCAACTGCTCTGTCATGTTCTCCATGGCGGCGATGACATCCCTCAGAGACATTCTCTTACTTCGGTTTTTTGCCATTGCTCCTTCCTCCACATTAATTCGTCGGCCCTTCACATCTTCCTCCTTCATGTCTTCAAACACCACGGTGAGTCCAGCATCTATACGGTTTTCCAAACTTTCCACAATAGGATCATGCTCATCATCATCATCCTCCGGTTCCATTATCATATCCAACCTCGCCTTCTCCTCCTCTGAAGCTATCAGCACACTGTTGATGTCCTGTGAAGTAAAACACATTTTAACAACCAATATTACCAAGTTTCCCAGTTAAACACATTTTAAAATACATTTACTAACCTTGTTGTCACAACCGAGCTTTTCGTAAACAGTGTCAAGTGGCCATCCTCTCAGCCCGCATTTCTTCCACTTCGACCTGCACATCCTCGGGCAATCCTCCTTAGGACTTGGCACATCTTCTCGCAAGCCCTCATTCAGTTGCAGAATGGCCTCCGTTGGCAATATCTACAAAACACACATATGATTAGACCTATATGAGAAGGAAAATAATGCAGAAGATTACGACAATCTATTACCTCCAAAGGAATGCAGAAACCAGGAAACGAGCATGCATCACCCAACCCCTTCTCAACCAAATGATTCATCACATCCGAGATAGACTCTATCATTCGATCGAAAGACAATCTCCCCCAAGGAAAGGTCTTACACTTCTCCAGATCACCGGCGTATTTTAAAAATACATCCAGCACGCCTGTTCCTTTGTCTCCGGTTTTTGTGGGAGCGTAGATGATGCTGCTCAAGAAATACAACACCATCATCTTGAGCCTTTCTCCAGTATCATCCGCCTCCATCTCCTCAAGCTTCTTCTTAACATCCTCCCTTAAAACCTTCTTCTTATCAGGAAAATACTTCTCCTTCATGTAATACTTGCCTCTTTTGCTCCAGTACATAGGGTAGTTGCTGCAGTTGAGTCCTGAGATTAACGCATGCTCTTGCAACCCATACCGGATGGGAACCCCATTGACCACAAACCACGCCTCCTTCTTCCTCTCGATCTTGGCAGTACGCATCAACATCATCCATAGTGGTTGAACCATATGATTTGAAAACGGCATGTGCAGAATGTGTCTGAACTGCGGATGCTCGTCGAACCATTTTCTTTCCATAGGAGTCATGTCCAAATTCCTAAATGTCTCCACAACTTCTTCCACGAAACACCGCGTGGGTAGTTTAATGCTTTTGCAATATACATCCGGCTTCAAGAACAACTCTGGTCGCATCACACCCTGCAACATACAAAGTACAATATAACAGAATATTAGAAAATATCAGTAGTTTTACCCGGTTTTCTTAGTTTCACCAACATGCTAGTATTACCAAATAATACTACCAATTTTCCCGCAATTTTCTTTTCAATTATGAAAATATGCATATTTTATCTAATCCTAGCAATTTCCAGCAATTACTCTTAGTATTACCTAATTAACCTAGTTTTACAATTTCCGGATCAAAATTCAAACACAAATTTAATTGTTAGCTTACATCGCTCACCGGAGACTCGGCCTCGTTTTCAACTGATTGGTCTCCTTCTTCTTCTCCGGACTCTTCGTTTTCTTCTTCTCCGGATTCATTGTTCTCTTCTTCTTCTTCTTCTTCTTGCTCGTCATCTTCTTCTTCTTCTTGCTCGTCATCTTGCTCGTCCTCTTTCTCGTCTTCTTTCTCGTCATCTTCTTCTTCTTCTTGCTCGTCATCTTGCTCGTCCTCTTGCTCGTCCTCTTGCTCCTCGTCTTCTTGCTCGTCTTCTATTTCGTCTTCTTACTCCTCTTCCTCCTCCTCCGTCGGAACCGCCTCCGTCGAAACCGCCTCCGTCGGAACCGCCTCCGTCGGAACCTCCTCCGTCGGAACCTCCTCCGTCGGAACCTCCTCCGCCTCCGTCGTTCCTTCTTCTTCAATCGATTTTCTCTTCTGCTTCTTCGCCGGCGCCTTCTCACTCGGGCTCGGGCTCGGGCTCCGCTTCCGCATATTTCTCGTCCTTGGTGCCATCGTCTACTCGCCGCGAAATGGGACGGGGACTCTCTCCGTCGTCTCTCGCCGTTAGGGTTTCGGGAGGGGAGTGAGTGCTTTCGTTTGGATTTTCTTCGGTGAGACGGTTGAGTTCCCGAGTTTCTGCCAGTGCGAGGAGAGAGGGAGGGAAGACAAGACTTAGAAGGGAACCAATTGGGGGAAATTGGCCGGAACCAAGCCCAAATCAGCCCAAATCAGGGCAGACCCAATATAAAAACGTAAATATCTTTCATTTCCTCTGATTTTATCGTCTTTTCCCATTTTTTCGATTTTAAAGAAATTGTTTAATTCTTTACGTTTATAAGGAGAGTATCTGAGATTAATTGGCCCATTTGAGGAGTATCTGAGACATTTTCCCAATACAAATCCTCGTTTAATTCCCGAATCAATTGGTGTTCTGCATCCATCACGAAACTGAACTTGCCACTTCTAATGTTAAGGTAACATCGGCGAAATAAATAAGATCGACTTGTTTGATGATGGCTCCAACGATCAATAGAAAAAGGTTTGCGCCGAATTGTTTTTCTCCGATTGTCAAAAATTTTGTTTCATCTTTCTCTCTATTTTTTTCTCCGATTCTCGCCTCTCTCTCTCTCTCACTTTCACGTTAACTGAAAATCCCTAAGTAGACAAAACAGATTTTCTCTTCGAATCGATTTCTCGGATCCAATCAGTATGATGGGAGACGATTGCAATTTAGATATAATGCCTCCGAGGAAGAAGAATAAAGGATCCAATAAAATCAAAATAAAAAAAACCTAATCAAACCATTGTTCAGTGAGATTATTGCTTTGTTTTGTAGAAACTTTCTCATTTTTAATCATGGAGGATTTGATTGTGTTGAGTTCTTGTGTTGCAGAATGATTTCCTGTTGAGGCGTTACTCTGTGATAATCCTCGATGAAGCCCATGAGAAAAGCTGGAACACAGATATTCTAATTGGGATGCTCACTCGAGTCATCAAGATCCGTCAGGAATATTACGAGGAACAACAAAAGAGTCTACAACCTGAAAACCAAATCATCACGCCGCTTAAACTTATATTGATGAGTGCAACTTTGCGAGTGGAAGATTTTGTATCGGGGAAAAGGTTATTCCCTAAGTCACCTCCGCTTGTACATGTTCCTACTCGACAGTATCCAGTAACTATACATTTCTCCAAGAAGACTGAGATTGTTGATTATATCGGTCAAGCTTACAAGAAAGTGATGTCGATTCACAAAAAGCTACCACAAGGAGGAGTACTTGTTTTTGTGACCGGGCAGAGAGAAGTTGAGTATTTATGCGAGAAGTTGCTTAAGTCTTCAAAGGATCTTATTGTTAAGGCTGCTAAAAGAGACTGCAACGATGATGGTTCATTTGGTGGTGTTGACATGAAGGAGATTGCTGAAGCGTTTGATGATGGCTCCCACGATCAAAGTTACATGTTTAGCTCTCATGGAGAAGAAGATCCTTCTGAAACTGGCGACTATCATGATGATATTGATGATGAAGACATGTATGAGTCTGACGAAGAAAGCGACTGGGAAACAGTTGATGATGGCCTTGCGAATTCATTTGTAGAAGAAGGGAAGCTTGATGCTCTTAGAGCAGCGTTTAAATCTTTGGCAGACAAAAAGGGATCCGAATCTGCTGTTGAGCTAACAAAGCCCGTTGCAGCAGAGAAGCAAGAAGCTGAGAATCAAGAAAAGACTCGTGGTCGTGGCGACTAATGTAGCAGAAACGTCTCTGACTATCCCGGGTATAAAGTATGTGGTTGATACAGGTCGTGCTAAAGTGAAGAACTACGATATCAAGACTGGTATGGAGACTTATGAGGTAAAGTGAAGCTCGTTGGCTTCGGCTAGTCAACGAGCTGGACGAGCTGGACGAACTGGACCTGGTCACTGCTATCGTCTCTATTCATCTGCGGTTTTCAGCAATATATTTGAGGAATCTTCACCTCCTGAAATCAAGAAAGTTCCTGTTGATGGAGTCGTTCTTCTCATGAAGTCTATGAACATTCCAAAGGTTGAGAATTTCCCGTTTCCAACTCCGCCTGAGCCGTCAGCTATTAGAGAAGCAGAACGATGCTTGAAGGCTTTAGAGGCTCTCGACAGCAACGGAAGGTTAACGCCATTAGGGAAGGCTATGTCTCGCTATCCCATGAGCCCACGTCACTCAAGAATGCTTCTCACTGTCATCCAAATGCTCAAAAAGGCACAGAACTACTCCAGGGCGAATCTCATCCTCGGATACGCTGTTGCAGCAGTAGCCGCGTTGAGTTTACCAAACCCTTTGATAATGCAGTTTGAAGGAGAGAATAAGAACGAGTCTGAAGAAGCATGCAAAGCGATGGCAAATATAAAATCAAAGCGGCCCGGGACAGGTTTTCCAACCCGAGCAGCGATGCTTTGACCGTAGCTTTCTTGCACCGTTGGTCGTCTCTCATAAACTCGGCCCCAGAGTTGTTAGTCTACAGCGAGCTCCTACTCACCAACAGACCGTACATGCACGGAGCCACAAGGGTGAAGCCCGAGTGGCTTGTTAAACACGCAAAGTCACTCTGCGTGTTATCCGCCCGGCTCAAGGACCCGAAACCGTATTACTCGAGTAAGCTAGATAGAGTTTTCTGCTGGGTGGTTCCTAGCTTCGGTCCTCATCTTTGGGAGCTTCCTGCTCACAGTGTGGAAGTAAGAGACGACAGAGACCGAGCAGCGGCTTTCGGTTGCGCTTTGCTCCAAGGAGAAGTGTTGCCTTGTTTGAAAAGCGTTAGGCCGTTGATGGCTGGGAAACCTTGAAAGTAGAGCCGGCCCGTACCCATTAGGCGCCTAAAGCCCATCAAAAAATAATGCCCTATATTAAAAGAATCCATAAAAATTTGATGCCCAATTAAATGATGGTAAATTTTGGCGCCTAAAGTCCTTGCTTCATGGGCTTTAGCCCAGGGCCGGCCCTACCTGAAACGTTGTTGGAAAGAGAAGCTTGGGGGTTTGGAAAGAGTTGGGAGTTTGGTGAGAGCGTTGGAAGAGAAGAAGATTGATAGTTTGGAGAGTTTGAGAAAGGTTTGGGAAGAGAATCCGAATGTGCTTTACTCGGAGATTCAAGATTGGTTTCAGAAGAAGTCTCGTCATCATGTTAAAGAGCTCTGGCAGAGAATGCTGCAGGAGGCTCAGGTCACGCCTTTTGAAGGATCTGGGAAGTTGAAGAGGTCAAGGAGATAGTGTGTTTTGAATTTTTGAATATGAAAATGTTTAATTTAATTTTGAAACTACGAATTAAGTAAAACATCGAACTAATGTTTAATTTTTGGCTGAAATTTTTGAATAGTAATATTTCAGAGAGCTAATTTAAAGATGAGCAGCTTTTCATTTTGGTTGATTTGCTTCAGCCCTTATAACAAGATGAAAGTACGCTTTCTTGATTTGTGTCTTCACATAATTGAGTAAAACAGAGCAGATATGTAAATTTCAAAACCCGAATATTATCTGTCCACGTTCTTGGAGAAATGCGACTCCTGAAACGTTCCTGATTCAATATTTTATACATGCAGATATCACTAATTGTATATGTAAAGGCATAGAAAAATTGTTTGAGTATGAAAAGAAGATTGAAAGATATCACTCATAAAGGATCGAGTCACTCATAAAGGATCGAGACACCATAACAAGTGATGTTCTGATTAAGTTGAAGAGTGAAAGATTCTCGTAAACCAGTCATGTTTATATGAAGTGAGAATGTGACCGATGATGAGTCCACATAACACACCAGGTACATAGCCTATAGCAGCTGCAATCCAGCTCAATACTTCATCTTTTTCTTCCTTTTCCTCATCTTGATGTTGCGTCGTTGCTTCTTCTTCTTTTCCGCCACATGTTTCTTGGAGAGGAGCACCGCAGAGCCCAGGATTATCTGCGAATGACGAACTATTCTGGCTTTGAATCTGAGTGTCTCGTGGTATTGGACCTTCAAGCCTGTTGTGAGAGAAGTTCATCCACTCCAGAAATGTGAGTTTCCCGAGCTCTGGTGGGATTTCTCCTGATAATTCGTTTTGAGATAGATCCAATGATTGGAGATTAGTCAAGTTCTCTAGAGATGGTGGAATACAGCCTGTGAAAGCATTGTTTGACATGTTGAGCACAATCAGTCCCTTGAGTAAACCGATGGATTTGGGGATGTCTCCTTCAAATCTGTTCCCAGAGACATCGATGGTTTTGTAGATTGTGAAACTACTCCCAACCAGCTCCATATTCAATCCTTTGTTCCTTAGATCCACCGACGGATGAAACTCATATGTAAACCTAAGAGCTGGCACCCTAGCAGCTTTAATGTCTACGACCGATGACAATGCACTCCAATCTGCAAAGTAATCTGATGGCAAGACTCCATTGAAGAGATTTTCTGAAATGTCAAAGATTCGTAGCTTGGGGAAACTCAGAGAATCTCCACGAGAAGATATTGGCCCATGGAACTTGTTAGAACGAAGGACGAGAATCTGTAGATTTGGCAACGATCCCAACCAGAATGGAAATGTGTCATTGATTATGTTGTCTTCCACGTTCAAAAACACGAGTCTAGTGCAGTTGATCAGAGACTTAGGGAGTTCTCCTGATAACCAGTTGCGACCAACATCAAGTGATTCCAAATCATTACCGATAGATTCGTCTGGAATAATACCAGAGAGGCTATTATTCTGAAGATGCAAGGCGGAAAGAGTGCTACCAAAATTCTCAAAGCACCCAAGAATATAACCGCTGAAGTTGTTGTTGGATAAAACAAGTGTATAAAAAAAAACAATTTGCATACTGTCTTAGGAATCTCTTCTGAAAACCGATTCTCGGAGCCAAAAAAGAACAATGTAGAGTTCGGTAACAAAGGAAATGGACCCTGGAATTTGTTTGAACTTATATCAAGCATACCTAGTTTTTCACTTCTCTGGATAACATATGTTGAACCTTCAAAACCACTAAAGGAATTCTGAGAAATGTTTACGTAAAACAGGTCTGGCAGACTCCATAACCACTCAGGTACTTGACCTTCAATTTGATTGGCAGATATGTCTAAGAATCGCAAGGTGGTTTGGGTTTGTAGAAACTTGGGAAACTCAGAAATATTGCAGGATGATAAAAAGTCAATTCATCTATTTGTGACTGAAGATAGAGAGTTGAATTGTTCTTCAAATTAATCCCGGAAAGATCCAACTGTTTAAATGACCTGAGATGTGAGAAAAGACTCAAGTCAAGTGTGCTCTTTGTGTTCAGATTGGAGAGGCGAAGTACCTCAAGTGATTTGAGATGCACGAAGATGCTGAAATCAACCATACTTCTCCCTGTGTTCCAAAAAGAGAGATCAAGACTGTCAAGGCCAACTAGTTTTGATATATATTCCGGGATTTGCCCAATGAAACTGTTTTCTCGAAGGGATAAGTATCGAAGTTTAGATGGTGAGGAGATATTCCCAATCCCAAGAGGACCGCTGAAGTGGTTTCCTTCTAGGCCAAGTCCGATCAACGAAGGGATTGTGAAGAGAGACGGTGGAATAGATCCATGAAACGAATTTCCAGATATATCAAAAGTCTCCAGTTTGGAGAGGCTACTCATGTTAGATGGGAGCATACCTTCGAACTGGTCATCGAAGCTGAGCACAGTGAGTGAGCTCAAATTGAGTAGCCAAGGAGTAAAGTTTCCACTGAGCTTGTTCGAAAAAAGGTCCAACTGTGTTAGTCGGTTTAGGTTGCCCATCGAATTTGGTATCTCATCGGTGAAAGCATTGTCAGAAAGATCAAGATGAGTGAGATAAGAAAGATTTCCGAGTGAAGAAGGAATCTTTCCAAAGAGGTGGCTACCAAAAAGATCCAACTCCCTTAGATATTTGAGATTGCCGATGGAATCCGGTAGAATACCCGAAATATCACTGGAGCTGAGTTTCAGACTCTGAAGATGTTGTAGTCTGAACAGACTGCTATTAGATCTCAATTGGCCATTGAGATTACTGTACTCGAGGTCTAATTCAACCACCACGCCCGTCTTATGATCACAAGAGACGCCATCCCAAGAGCAGCAATCAGTGTTGTTCCTCCATTTCTCAGTCTTCGTGTAAGGCTTCATCCTATCCAGCATTTCGACATAGAACTCGCTCTTGAACTCCCAGAGAGCATCCTTCTGGTCTTGACGACACAAGTGCTTAGCAGGAGAAGCAAAAACAAGCATTGAGTTTGAAAGGGAGAAGATTAAACACAGACTCCATATTATCATCTTCCTCTCACTCCAAGAATGCATCATATTTTTTTTTTTATCTTTTCTTTTGAATTTGTTTTTCTCTTTGAAACGAGTGATGTTGGTGACTAATCTCTGAAACGCTCTTTGATTACTCAGAACCAAGTTGTTTGAATCGTGTTGAAATTTCCCGGCCGTGTTGTGTGGGTTATAATTCCTAGTGGCTGTGGCTGTGGAGTTTTATCCCAAGATTCCTTTTGATTTTTCAAAGCCACAATCAAATTGTGTCTGTTTACTTAGTGGGACTCAAGAGAGTGACAGTGAAAGAGACGATGAAACCCTCTTTTATTACTCAACTAATAATTTTCAATAGTTTATTTCTTTCGTCCCTCCAAAGTTCACTTTCAAATATTTTCTTTGGGGTTGTCAAGATTTAGAATCTCTATTGACAATCGAAATATAACAACTTCTGTGAAGATTATTGACTTATGTTATTATAAAACCAGGAAGATTGTAAATGTATATGTTTTGTTTTGGTTGAAGTTGGTACTTGAGAGAGAGGAATGTGTATGTACATGTATATTGACGAAAAACCGCTACCTTAAAGCTGAAACAAGTTTGAGCAATTTAGTTTAACTTTTTAAACAATAATTTTATGTTACAAAAATTCAGAATCCTGTTTGTTTAATGAGGGATGTGTACGTTGGCTAAAGGGTTTTTCAATAGAATCAAAAAGCCTGCAAATTCTGTTTATGACAGACCTTGAGACATTGCAGAACCAAACTCCTAAATTAGATGACAAAAATGACATTCTATCTCCCATTAAAACCAATAACACACACATATATATATATATATCTAATGGCTTCTTCTTAGTTTGCTTCAGCAATCACAGAGGCAACCTCATTGAGAAAGTCTGTCTTCTGCAACACGACTTCAAATTCTTTGGCCTGCAACAGCTTCCACTTCTCTGTGATTCGCTTCTTGGTCTCCATAGGCAACACACTCCATCTCTGTTTCACAGAATATTCATCCACACCGAAACTAGCAATAGATCGAACAAGAAACGACTTCTCAAACCAACTAGATTCTCTCCCACCAAGCGACTCTGAATCTCCTCCATTAGCCAACACTTCCTTATCTTCTTCTACCCTTTTACCATTGGCTTCCAAAGAATCCACCTTCTTCTCATTCTTCTTTAGTCTCCCATTAGACTTAAGGGCAGATTCAACTTCTTCCACCTCTTTACCGTGAGGTTTCAAAGAGCCACTCTTCTTCACATTAGACTTAACCGCAGATTGAAGAGTCATTCCATTGAGCCACAGTCTGATATACCCTTAAGTCTTTGAGCAAAATCTACTCTACCCCTCATTGATCTACATACCCCTCGTGGGTCCCTTTCTGATTAATGAAATATGAAAATCCGAAACTGCCCTTTTGTTTAATTAAACAATTTAATAAAAAAAAAACAATTGAAAAACAAATTCAAAAAAAAAATCGCAACCTCTCCTCTCTCTCGAACCCGAGCCCCGCGGCGCCGCCGGAGCTGGACGTCCATTCCGCTCATCCCGCTGATTCCGCCGCCATTGGAATCCGCTCAGAAGCCTCCATTGAAGCTACAAGTTCCAAACCTAGGTGTGTATCTTCATTTCACATAAACCTAATGAATTGAATCACTCAATTTTAGGGTTTTGCGATTTCAATTTGATTGAATTCGATTTTGGGTACACATTGTGTTTTTAAGCATAGTTTATGAGTCGATGAGCGTCGATTAGGTATTTGGATTGGTAATGAATGTATGGTTGTGGTTGAATCGTAGTGAATTGGAAGTAAATTAGAAGGAATTCTGAGCTTGATTTACAGCGATTGGACAACTGGTATAACTGTATAACTAGTACAACTTGTATAATTGAAATAATCAAATTTAATCCAATTTCTATTCATTTCACAGGAGACAATGACGACAAACGAAAATGTACATTTTGATTATGAAGGTCGCGTTTACGGTTTATCGTTTAAGACATCTAAGGAGGAGATAACAAAGTTGATGTTAGAAGCTAGAATATGCAAGAAGATCGGGATAGATGAAAATGGTACGAAATTGATAATGAGATTCTGGCCACGGTTAATGGACTGTGGCATAATTTCAGAAATTAAGGATGATGAGGATGTTTATGTATTTTTAACCACCATGGATGAAGAGCAACGTAGAGGTGTTTTGCATGTGGAGGTGATCAAATTATCCGAGGAACTTTCAAGAGTTGTCCGACTAAGTTCTTATGGTGTGAACTATGACGAGTTGCATGGAAGAGATGATGAAATGAATGGTATGGCTGGTGCAATGACTCTTTACGTAGGGGAAGTGGAGGATGATGCTAATAGGGAGGATGGTGTTACTAGGGATGATGATGCTAATAGGGAGGATGATGATGCTAATAGGGAGGATGGTGTTACTAGGGATGATGATGCTAATAGGGAGGATGATGATGCTAATAGGGAGGATGGTGTTACTAGGGATGAGGATGCTATTAGAGAGGATGATGTAAGTGGAGAGGTTAGGTCGGATGATGAATATGTGGAGCTTGCACATGATGTAGAAGATATTCAGTTTGAGGCATGGGAAGACGGTACGGGTATAGAAATTGGTAAGGAATTTAGAAATAAGAAGGCAGTTTAAGAGTTGGTGGATAGAGTTGCATTTCAGAATTGTTTTAGTTATGCTGTAGTGAAGTCGGATAAGAAGAGGTTAGTGGTAAAATGTCGGGAAATAAGTTGTAAGTGGCATTTACGAGCTGCAAAGGTTGCAAACTCAGAATGTTTTTCGGTTAGAGTGTACACAAAGATGCATACATGCTCTCGGTCTAGTGGGAGCACAAGCAACTGTAAAAGAAAAGGCACACCCCGCTTAGTTGCATCTATTTTGCATGAAGATTATCCTGGACAAATGGTCACCCCGAGTGCTAAAAGTCTCATCTCTCTTGTTCAGGGTAAAGTTGGTGTGAAAGTGTCTTATTCGACCGCGTTGAGAGGGAAAAAACAAGCTGTTACTGATGTGCGTGGTAGTCCAGAGGAAAGTTATAAGTTGCTGTATTGTTATTTGTACATGTTATAGAAGGTCAATCATGGTACAGTGAGTAGAGTGAAATTGGACGAAGGAAAGAAATTCAAGTATTTATTCATCGCTTTGGGAGCTAGCATTGAAGGGTTTAAAGTGATGAGGAAAGTGATTAGTGTGGATGCTACATTTCTGAAGAATGGATATGGGGATGTCCTAATTTTTGCCACAGCTCAGGATCCTAATCGTCATCATTATCCCATAGCGTTTGGTGTACTCGATGGTGAGAATGATGCAAGTTGGAGTTGGTTTTTCGAAATGCTGAAAACCGTTGTACCAGACTCTTCTGAATTGGTTTTTATTAGTGATAGAAATTCAAGCCTCATCAAGTCAATAGGGCAGGCGTACCCGAGCGCGCATCATGGGTATTGTATCTGGCATTTGGCCCAGAATGTGAAAGGCCATGTATATTACGTCAACAAAGAGGTAGTTGCAAAACAATTCATAGAATGTTGTCTGATTTATACGGAGGGTGAGTTCTTGGAGGTTTATGGTGATTTTAGTAGAAGGTATCCTTCTGCGGCCAAGTATCTGGATGAAACGACTGATGTGACAAAATGGGCAAGGTGTTATTTTAAAGGAGAAAGGTACAACATATACACAAGCAACTGTGCAGAATCTTTGAACAGCGTTTTTAAAGAGGAAAGGAAGTACTCCTTATTACACTTGATTGATGCCATCGTTACAAAAATTTTGATATGGTTTAACCAGCATGGGAAGGACTCTATTTGTGGCTCGGACTGCCATGAACTAGTGCCTTTTGTGGAGAATGTAGTGCACAAAACATGTAAGGCTGCGTCTACCTTGACCTCGATGGAGCTAAACAGTTATCAGCTTGAATACATTGTCAATGGAAGTGATGGGAAACAATATGTGGTGTCGTTGATTAGGAATTGTTGCAGTTGCCGGTGTTTTGATATTGACAAATATCCTTGTGTGCACGCAGCAGCTGCTCTCATAGAATTGTGGAAGAGTGGAGATAGGGGAGGGCAGAATATTTGTTTCCATGACGTGTGCTCAAATTATTATTGGGTTGACCTTTGGGCAATAACTTATTACAAGACCGTTTATGTAGTGCCGGATAAGTCTGTATGGAATATACCGGACCACATAAAAGAAATGGAGGTCTTACCTCCAAAGTACATCACAAAGGCGGGAAGAAAGCAATAAAGAAGGTTTCCATCGGCTGGAGAACGACGTCCAAGGACGAAAAACAAAAGGGTGGCGAGGCGAAGCTTGGAATATTGGTTAACTGGTAATACCAATACTGTTTGATATGTGTATTTGGCAATTTATGTTTGTATTTGTACTTTTCAAACAGGATCGGGTCAAGGTTTATGTAAAATACTACGTTTCTTTATTTTGTCTGGGTATTACTAGTAATAGTGGTTTTACTGACTGANAATTTATGTTTGTATTTGTACTTTTCAAACAGGATCGGGTCAAGGTTTATGTAAAATACTACGTTTCTTTATTTTGTCTGGGTATTACTAGTAATAGTGGTTTTACTGACTGATAATGTATAACTGGTAATACTGATATTACTGAAAACCGATTAGGATACGATGAAAATGAAAAACTACAGAAACCGAAGAAGAAATCATCAACTTAACCACTATTTGTTCATATAAAACTAAAGATAAACTATTAAAAATCAATGATACCATTAATTTTAAATTGGTCGAACATATAAGTGTTTTCACATAAAACACCTCTTATAGTATAAAGAAGAGTTCGATGATGTTAGGCAGTTATGATGAAAATGTTATAAAAAATATGTATTAACTCAAATTTTACTATGAAATTGTTTGAAATCGTAATTGTTGTTGGAAAACTAGTGGACAACTAAAAAAAGTATTTTATAATCATAGTTCAACTACAAATACGTAAAAAAACCAAAAGTGGAACTATTACGACCGTCGTACAACCGGATACTTAGGGACAACTATGTTGATAAGAAATGTATATTGTAATCAACAAAACGGCGGAAGATATTTATTTACTCAGAGCACCACATTTTATTTTATATTAAATCCTTTTTTTGTCTTCCCTCTCTCCCCACATTTTATTTTATATTAAATCCTTTTCTTCCTTTTCCTTTTCTCTCCTTTTCTCTCTCTTTCTCTCTCTCTTCTTCGCATCTCTTCGAAGTCTTCTTCTTCCGTTCTTCTCTCCTCTTCTCCGAATTCGAGCCCCGGTAATCGTTTCTTCTTCTGGGTAAGCGTTTCTTCTTCTTGATTTCGAATCCATTTCTCCATATAGGGTTTGTTCATTTCGAATCCAATTGTAAATCTAGGGTTTGTTGATTTCGATTCGAATTGTAAATCTACGGTTTGTTGATTTCAAATCCAATTGTAAATCTAGGGTTCTTGATAGTGTCATGGGTTTGACATTGTCAATACTAATTGTAGGAGATTATGGATCCGAACCATCCATTGAACGACAAAGAAGAAAAGAGGAACAAGGCAAATTACGACAGACTTTTTGCAATAGCCGATGCTGATTTTGGCATTCCTAGGCGTTGTCCATGTGGTGGTGGAATCACGGAGAAGACTTCTAGCACAGAAGCTCACCCAGCGCGCATATACTTTGCATGCAAGCTGCGTGAGGTGAGATCGCATTCAGAATTTGGTATCTTTTGGTATCTTTTCGAAACTCTGAACGTTGGAGGCAATTGAGAAATTGGTGTCTTTATGTACAGAATCATGGCCACCACATTCATAAATGGTGGGATGAAGCAGTTGAGGAAGAGATATCATTCTTAAGGGACGAGATTCAAGAGCTAAGAAGCTCTCGATGCACTTACAGTACCTTGGAGTCAATGCGTTTACAGCTGAAAAACAATGTTGAAGAGATTGTAGAGTTAAAGAAGTTAATTGCGGGTCTTCGTGTTGCTGGTCTTAATGTTTGATGTGTTGTTTGAAAATAATCTTGAAACTTTCACTTGTGTAATAGACTTATCAATCGTGTGTGTTGTGTTTAAAACTAATGTGTTGCTCTTGAATCTTATGTAAGAATCTTATGTGTGTTGTGTTTCGAAACCTGTGTGTTAATTAAATTTATGCATTACCAGTAGTACTTAAGAAAACCAGTTGTTCCTAAAAAAACCAGTTGTTCCTAGAAAAAGCAGTTGTTCCTAACAAAAGCAGTTTTACAAATCCACAACATGAAAACATCGAAATGTACCAAAACATAAACATTCTTAAGCTAAGCATTCCTCTTAGCTCTCTTCCTTCCCATTCCTACTCCTTTCCCGGATGTGAAAGGCGAATTCTTGTATTGTGATTTCTTTGTCTCCCTCTTCTGCCTTGGAGTCTTCATATTTTGGACAGCGGGTTGTGGAAGAGGTTCTTCCTCAAGAGGTTCCTCAAGAGCATCCTCAAAAGCATCACCAGCCTCATCCTCATCCTCAACCTCATCCTCAGCCTCAGCGTCAGGCTCACCCTCAGGCTCAGGTTCAGCCTCAGGCTCACCCTCAGGCTCAGCCTCAGGCTCACCCTCAGCCTCAGGCGGCTCGGCTTCTCCACCTGTTTCTTCTCCACCTTTTTCTTCTACGTTTTCTTCTCCTTCATCTCCATTTCTGTGGAAACTGAAGTTGCAGTCCAAATCGTTGCCAACTCCAACATCTTCATCCACTTTTTTTTTTTTAATTCTTGAACTTTCTTTTCAAAGAACTCTGGCTTTTTGTCACCCGGTCAATCCACCCTCCCATCAGGAGAAGCTTGCTATCGACTTCATTAAACCCTTTCTCCATTGCTTTCAGCATCTTCTTTTCAAAC
>JAHZTW010000004.1:54200907-54214203 GCA_020283515.1 Alliaria petiolata | reverse complement strand
GAATGCACTCAAAAGCAAGCACCTACACAAAGAGTTACAGTACATCACCAAATTGTAAATCATAACACATATTTATTTATACTCATAACCAAGTTTTACCTCCAAAGGGATTATGAATCCCGGAATGGAGGCCGAGTCCTTCACACAGCCTTTCATTTTCGTTTTCCTCAGCAGGTACTGTATAGCCTCCACTACCTTATCAAATGTCCATCTTCCCCACGTAAAGGTACTGTATAGCCTCCAACTACCGCAATCGCTGATTGATTATCGATTCGAATGATGACCTTCTCCTGCAGTGACTCGGTGATTTCGCTAAGGAGGCCTCGGAGCCAAATCACTTGTCTTGCTGTTTCAGTTCCCGCCATGAACTCAGCTTCGCATGAAGACAGAGCAACTGTTTCTTGTTTCTGTGAGCACCAAGAGATCGGGCTTCCTCCAAGATAGAATACATGACCCGTCGTGCTTCTATCGTCGTCTGGATCCACGTTGTGACTGCTATCGCTATAGCCAATCAGCTTGGTTGGCATTGAAGTCGATCTCTTGAACACTAACCCTAGCGTAGTAGTGCCTCGCAAGTATCTCAAACATTGCTTCATTGCTGCTCCATGAGACTCCTTGGGGCTTTGCATGTAACGGCTTAACACACCTACACATAGGACAGATCTGGTCTTGTGTGAAGCAAATAACGGAGACACCCAACATTCTTTCTATAGCTTCTAGCGTCAATGTTATTCTCGTCCAACGATTTAGACAATTTCAAACCAGCTTCCATCGGTGTGTGCTCCATGTTGCAATTCTTCAAACCGGCCTCCTCTAATATCTTTAACGCATAGCGACTTTGATTCAAGGTGATCCCATCCTTGTGTTGACACACCTCAATTCCCAGATAATAAGTCAGCCTTCCAAGGTCACTCATCTCGAATTTAGATGCCATCTCTCCTTTGAAGCATTCTATAACTTTCATACTTGTACATGAAACAAACAAGTCATCAACGTACACTGCGACGAGAAGAATGTCTTGGTTTACCCTTTTCCGATAGACTGATGGCTCCTTGGAACACTTCATAAACCCAAGTCCCTTTAGAATTTGATTCAGCTTATCATTCAATGCTCTCGGATCTTGCCTTAAGCCATACAATGCCTTATTAAGCTTGTAGACTTTGTCTTCACTTCCCTTTACTACAAACCCCTCCGGCTGCGTGACATACACGGTTTCCTTCAACTCCCCATGAAAGAATGCTGTTTTAACATCAAGATGATGTATTTTCCATCCGTTTGCTGCTGCAACGTTGATAAGAAAGCGGATTGTCTCAATCCGAGCTACTGGTGCGAATACTTCATCAAAATCGATCCCATGTCTTTTAACATAACCTTTTGCAACAAGTCTGGCCTTATACTTGTTTATGCTCCCATCAGAATTTCTTTTAAGCTTAAATACCCATTTTAAGCCTATTGGTTTTGCCCCTCGTGGAAGATCGACGAGGTTCCAAGTATGATTCTTTGTGATCGAATGAATCTCATCATCGCACACAAACATCCACTTCTCTGACTCCTTTGCCTCATGGAAGTCTCTTGGTTCATTATCCAGACTCATTAACAACCATTCACTTTCTTCTTCAGCAATCAACGCATAGTTATCAATGTTCTTTGGTAGAACATAGTCGTCAAGATGTTTCGGCTTCCTTCTCTGTCTTGTCGATCTTCTCAACTCCGTCTGACTAGGACACTCGTCACCTCAATCATCATCATCATGCTCCTCACTTTCATCTCCATCCTCATTCAACATGTCCGTCTCCACTACATCATTACCTTCGCTGCCTTTATCGCTCTCCTCATCAATGATATTCTCAGTTTCTTGAATACCATGATTTCCGTAAACTCCAACATGAATCTTAAAGCTCCCAGCTCTGTCTTGCTATGTCCTCATTTTGTTCCAATTACAACATTCAATTTCATCAAAAACCACATCTCGACTCACTACTATCTTCTGCGTTTTTGGATCAAGCAATCGATACACTTTTAATCCTTCTTCTGTGCCTAGATAGACAAGTCGACGAGACCTGTCATCTAATTTCTTCAAATGTGGCGACTCCACTTTTGAGTACCCAATGCATCCAAAAACTCGGAGATGATCGATATTGGGTTTCTTGTTTCAGAAAGCTTCATATGGAGTCTTGTCCTTGAGTGCTCTTATCGCAAACCTATTCAAGAGGTAAGTAGAATGTCTTACTGCCTCACCACATAGGTAATTTGGAACGGACGTATGCTTCAGAATGCTTCTGGTCATCTCCATTAACGTTCGATTGCGTCTCTCTACCACGCCGTTCTGCTGAGGAGTGTAAGGAGCCGTGAGATGTCGCTTTATCCCTGAGGTATTGCATAACGAGTTGAATTCTTGTGATACAAATTCTCCCCCTCTGTCCGTTTTGAAAGTTTGTATGCTCGTCCATGTTTCTTGTTCCACCAAAGCTTTAAAACTCTTAAAGCAATTGAAAGCGTCACTCTTTTCCTTTAACAGAACCGTCCACATGTATCTAGAGTGGTCATCGATGAGAACAAATACATACTTGTTTCCAGCTGGCGTGCTTGGTGTTATGGGACCACAAAGATCACCATGAATAAGCTCTAGTACCTTAGCTGCTCGATACATCGTGGCTTGTGGAAATACATGTCTTGTTTGCTTGCCAAGCAAGCAAGAACTGCACACCTTCTTCTCACCGTTGACTTGTGAGATGCCCACAACAAGTCCCTTTCGTATCATTGCCTTGATCGTCTCCAGATTTATGTGTCCCAACCTCGCTTGCCATTTGTTCGCATCACTTGTTGTCGTTGAATGCAGGCACATGTTATTCTTGACCCCCATACGAACCTTGTACAGCCGGTTTCTAGACCTTA
Organism: Alliaria petiolata; assembly: GCA_020283515.1. NCBI lineage: Eukaryota > Viridiplantae > Streptophyta > Magnoliopsida > Brassicales > Brassicaceae > Alliaria > Alliaria petiolata. Next base: position 54,211,308 of record JAHZTW010000004.1, on the reverse strand, counting down.
ATGTTTTAACGAGCAGCTTTCCTTCTCGATCATGTACCGTCAAGTGATCTCCTCTCATTCTCACATCACAACCTGATTCTGTAGCTTGACCAAGACTGATAATGTTGCTTTTCAACTCGGGAATGAAATAAACATTCGACAATGTTCTGATTTCTCCATTCATATCAAGGAATTTAACCGTTCCTTTCCCCTTGATGTCTATCCGGGAATCATCACCAAATCTTACTTTCCCGGTAATGGCGTGGTCAATCTTTGAAAAATACCTCAAATCTCCGGTCATGTGGTTGCTAGCCCCATTGTCTAGACACCACATCTCTTCTCCTCTTGTGTTTCCTTCGTAGTTGCTTGGTACGATTTTTCTTTCATTAATATACACCACCTCGTGCATCATAAGCTCATACGCCTCCTCTTCTGTCTCGTCGTTGTCCTTCTCTTCTGCTTCTTGCAATTTAAGCAACCGATCCGGACACTTTGAGGCAAAGTGTCCTTATTTGTCACACCTAAAACACATGATTTCGGACAAATCTCTCGCTTCGTAGCTTCTTCCACGACCTCTTCCCCTGTTGCTGGACCTTCCTCCGCGGCCTCTGCCTCTATATCCTCCACTAGAGTCGCGACTTGGTTGAGTTGATTGGTTTTCGTTATTTGCATACATCAGCTTGTCTTGATCTTCACGGTCTTCTTCTGCGTCTTCATTAATACGTTCCTCATAGGCTTTTAGACGACCTATGATATCTTCAAAACTCGTGGTTTTAAGATCCAGAACTTGCTCAAGAGAAGCCACTATGTGTATGTACTTTGTTCGGGGAAGGCTCTTAAGGAATTTATTGACATGTTTTGACTCCTCTATGTTTTCTCCAAGGGCAGCAGACTTTGATGAGATCTCGGCCAGCTTGCCGGAGAAGTCATCAATTTTGTCGGTGTCCTTCATCTTGAGACGATCAAACTCCGCCATTAACGTCTGCAACCGTGCTTCTTTAACTCTTTCCGCTCCCACATGTCTCGCCTTGATAGCTTCCCATACCTGCTTCGCCGAATCCAGTTCTCCAACCTGTAGTATGAGTGCTTCCGGAATCGATTGAAACAACAACCCTACAGCCACGTCGTTCTTCTCGCTGTTTGGCGTTGGTGTTTCTATGATTTCCCACACTTTGTTTACCTTGAGTAGGTTCTTCATTCTGATGGCCCATACTGTGTAATTTGTTGAGTTCAGCATAGGGCACCTGATTGAAGGAGATCCTCCTCCTCCGTCCTTCGCCTTCTCTGCCGCGGCGACGATGGCATCACCCATGGCGTATGATGTTTTTGATTCTCTCTCTCACAGGAAAACAAAAACGATTTCTTTCGAGCCTTGATACAGAAAGCTCTGATACCAATTATAGAATTGTATCAAGAATTAGAGAACTCAAGATAGATAAGAATTACTCTCTTTATTAAGCCTTAGAAAATCTCTCAAAACTAAAGCTCTCAATCTCTCAAACTCATAAGTTATGCTACATCTTAGCATCTCCTTATATAAGACTAGATCATTCCTAATCCTAATAGGAATTACATTATAGTTTAGATAACTCCTAAACTTTAGCTTCTTATCCTAATCTTCCATCTCTCGAATAGATTAGGATCTCTATGTTCCTTGTCTTTCCCCAAGCTTACTCCAACAGTTATAATAAAGGTCGATCTGTGTGATCTCGCTCAGATTGAGAAGCAAAGGAGGAAATTTCCCACTGAGCTTGTTCGATTCAAGTCCCAACTTTGTTAGTCGGTTTAGGTTGCCCATCAAATCTGGTATCTCACCGGTGAAATCATTACCAGAAAGATAGAGATCAGTGAGATAAGAAATATTTCCGAGTGAAGAAGGAATCTTTCCAAAGAAATTGCAAAATCTAAGACTTAAACCCCTCATATATTTGAGATTGCCGATGGAATCTGGTAGAATGCCCGAAAGATCATTGAAGCTGAGATTCAGACTCTGAAGATGTTGTAGTCTGAACAGACTGCTATTAGATCTCAATTGGCCATTAAGATAACTGTTAAAGTGGTCTAACTCAACCACCACGCCCGTCTTATTATCACAAGAGACGCCAGCCCAAGAGCAGCAATCAGTGACAGACTCCATCCAATCTTGTCTTTCGACATAGAATTCACTCTTGAAATCCTAAAGAGCATCCCAGGTGCTTAGCAGGAGAAGCAAAAAGAAGCATTGAGTTTGAAAGGGAGAAGATTAAACACAGGCTCCATATTATCATCTTCCTCTCACTCCAAGAATGCATCATTTTTTTTTTTTTTTATCTTTTCTTTTGAATTTTGTTTTTCTCTTTGAAACGAGTGATGTTGGTGACCTAACAAGCCGTGTAGTGTGGATTGATCTCTGAAACGCTCTTTGATTATTCAGAAACAAGTTGTCTGAATTGTGTTGAAATTTTCTGGCCGTTATAAATGCCCAGTGGCTGTGGAGCCTGAAGATTCTTTTTGATTTTTCAAAGCCACAATCAAGTTGTCTTGGACTCAAGAGAGTGACAGTGAAAGTGACGATGAAACCCTCTTTTATTACTCAACTAATAATTTTCAATAGTTTATTTCTTTCGTCCCTCCAAAGTTCACTTTCAAATATTTTCTTTGGGGTTGTCAAGATGCAGAATCTCTATTGGTTGAAGTTGGTACTTGAGAGAGAGGAATGTGTATGTATGTATGTATATTGACGAAAAAACGCTACTTTAAGCTGAAACAAGTTTGAGCAATTCAGAATTTATGTTACAAAAATTCAGAATCCAGTTTGTTTAATGAGGAATGTGTATGTTGGCAGGGTTTTTCCATAGAATAAAAAAAAACCCTGCAAAATCTTAATGTTGGCCAAATGGTTTTGTAGGCTTTGTAGCCAATTGCCTCAACTTGGCATAACTTAATTACACTTCCATGGAGTTTGTACATAAGCAACAATCAAAAATATAGTTCATAAGACCAACTAGAAAACCAGAAATTTAGGTAGATAGATAACAAAACTCCTAAATTAGATAACAAAAGAGACATTGCATCTCCCATTAAAACCAATAACACACACACACATATATATATATATATATATATCTAATGGCTTCTTCTTAGTTTGCTTCAGCAATCACAGAGGCAACCTCAATGAGAAAGTCTGTCTTCTGCAACACACTTCAAACTCTTTGGCCTGCAACAGCTTCCACTTCTCCGTGATTCGCTTCTTGGTCTCCATAGGCAACACACTCCATCTCTGTTTCACAGAATATTCATCCACACCGAAACTAGCAATATATCGAACAAGAAACAACTTCTCAAACAAACTAGTTTCTCTCACACCAAGTGACTCTGAGTCTCATCCATTAACCAACACTTCCTTATCTTCTTCTACCTTTTCACCATCAAGCAATATTTCCTTGTCTTCTTCTACCCTTTTACCATTAGCTTCCAAAGAATCCACTTTCTTCTCACACTTCTTTAGTCTCCCATTAGACTTAAGGGCAGATTCAACTTCTTCCACGGTTCCACCACTTTACCATGAAGTTTCAAAGAGCCACTCTTCTTCACATTAGACTTAACTGCAGATTGAAGAACCATTCCATTAGAACCCCAAATACACTTGGACAATCTCAAACACTCGTTATCATGAACTTTTGGGAAAGAGTCTACACCGTTCTTCACTTTCCTCATATACTTCTTCTTCAAAGACCTAATCTTGTCCATGATCTTGGTTTTTACTAGCCTTAAAGCTAATCGATTTCATGATGAGTTGGTTTTTATTATAGATGGACTTGAGAAACGATTTACAAACCTTAGATTGGGTTTCTTGGCAAAAGAAAAGAAAAAAATGGTTTCTTAGAGAGAGAGAAAGAGAGTATTGAAGAAAGAGATAGAGAGAGGAGAACAAAGCACTAAAATGAATTTTGGTGTTTCATATAAGTCTACAAGCGTATTATCAATAAAGAGGAGAAGGAGGCGCGTGGGGGTAGTATGGACCAAGAAGGTGGTTAACTATTTTGATGTTTAAACGTATAAATGGCTTTAGTCCTTTGATGGTTTGACTACCAGTCGTTAGCCATCTACCTAATATTTCCATTAATCTTTATCCCGAATATTACCTGTCCACATTCTTGGAGAAATGTAACTCCTGAAACGCTCCTGTTTCAATATATCAGTAATTGTAGATTTAAAGGCATAGAAAGATTGTTGGAGTCTGTAAAGAAGATTGATATGATTTCAAACAAATGTTCAGAAAGTTGTTACAAAAGCTTATTGATTTTACTATAGCAAGGATCGAGACACCATCCTCATAAGAAGTGAAAGGAATTAAGTAGAAGAGTGAAAGATTCTTATAAACCAATCAAGTTTATATGAACTGAGAATGTGGCCAATGATGAGTCCACAGAACACACCAAGTACATAGCCTATTGCAGCTGCAATCCAGCTAAATACTTGATCTTTTTCTTCCTTTTCTTTATCTTGATGTTGCTCTTCTTCTTCTTTTCTGCCACATGTTTCTTGAAGAGGAGCACCACAAAGCCCGAGATTCTCTGCGAATGAAGAACTGTTCTGGCTTTAAATCTGAGTGCCTTGTGGTATTGGACCTTCAAGATTGTTGTGAGAGAAGTTCATCCGCGCTAGAAATGTGAGTTTCCCGAGTACTGGTGAGATTTCGCCGGATAATCCGTTTTGAGATAGATCAAGTGATTCGAGTTTGGTCAAGTTCTCTAGAGATGGCGGAATACGGCCTGGGAAAGCGTTGTTTGACATGTTGAGCACAATCAGTTCCTTGAGTAAGCCGATGGATTCGGGAATGTCTCCTTCTAGTTTGTTTCCAAAGACATCTATGGGTTTGTAGATTTTGAAACCACTCCCAACCAGCTCCATATTCAATCCTTTGTTCCTTAGATCCACCGACTTATGAAACTCAGATGTAAACCTAAGAGCTGGCACCCTAGCAGCTTTAATGTCTAAGACCGATGACAGTGCACTCCAACCTGCAAAGTAATCTGATGGCAAGACTCTAGTGAAAAGATTTTCTAAAATGTCAAAGATTCGTAGCTTGGGGAAACTCAGAGAATCTCCACAAGAAGATATTGGCCCGTGGAACTTGTTAGAACGAAGGACCAGAATCTGTATATTTGGCAGCGATCCCAACCAGATTGGAAACGTGTCATTGATTATGTTGTCTTCCACGTTCAGAAACTCGAGTTGAGTGCAGTTAATCAGAGACTTAGGGAATTCTCCTGATAACCAGTTCCGACCAACATCAAGTGATTCCAAATGATTACCGATAGATTCTTCTGGAATAATACCAGAGAGGCTATTATTCTGAAGATGCAAGGCGGAAAGAGTGCTACCAAAATTCTCAAAGTACCCAGGAATAGAACCGCTGAAGTTGTTGTTGGATAAAACAAGTGTATCAAGAACAACCAATTTGCATACTGTCTTAGGAATCTCTCCTGAAAACCGATTCTTGGAGCCAAAAAAGAACAATGTAGAGTTCGGTAACAAAGGAAATGGACCCTGGAATTTGTTTGAACTTATATCAAGCAGACCTAGTTTTTCACTTCTCTGAATAGCATCTGTTGATCCTTCAAAACCACTAAAGGAATTATGAGAAATGCTTACATACATCAGCTCTGGCAAACTCCAGAACCACTGAGGTACTTGACCTTCAATTTGATTGGCAGATATGTCTAAGAATCGCAAGGTGGTTTGGGTTTGTAGAAACTTGGGAAACTCAGCAATATTGCAGGATGATAAAACCAAATATTCTACTGTTGACAGAAGATAGAGAGTTGAGCTGATCTTCAAATTATTCCCGGAAAGATCCAACTGTCTAAGTGACATGAGACGTGGGAAAAGACTCAAGTCAAGTGTGCTTTTTGTGTTCAGATTTGAGAGGTAAAGTTACCCAAGTGATTTGAGATGCACGAAGATGCTGAAATCAACCATACTCCTCCCTGTGTTCCAAAAAGAGAGGTCAAGTCTGTGTAAGCCGATTTGTTTTGATATAGATTCAAAAGATCCGCTGAAATTGTTTTCTTCAAGGGATAAGTATTGAAGTTTAGATGGTGAGGAGATATTTTTAATCCCAAGAGACCCGCTGAAGTGGTTACTTCCCAGTCCAAGGCTGATCAACGAAGGGATCATGAAGACAGACGGTAGAACAGATCCATGAAATGAATTTCTAGTTATATAAAAAGCCTCAAGTTTGGAAAGGCTACTCATGTTAGATGGGAGCATACCTTCGAACTGGTTAGAAGCAAGGTGAATCTCGGTGAGATCGCTCAAATTGAGTAGCAAAGGAGGAAACTTCCCACTATGCTTGTTCGAATCAAGGTACAAATGTGTTAGTCGGTTTAGGTTGCCCATCGAATCTCGTATCTCACCGGTGAAATCATTACCAGAAAGATAGAGATCAGTGAGATAAGAAATATTTCCGAGTGAAGAAGGAATATTTCCAAAGAAATTGCAACTATCAAGACTCAACTTTCTTAGATATTTGAAATTGTCAATGGAATGTGGTAGAATACCCGAAAGATTACTAGAGCTGAGTCTCAGACCTTGAAGATGTTGTAGTCTAAACAGACTGCTATTAGATCTCAATTGGCCATTGAGATAACCGTACATGAGGTCTAACACAACCTCCACGCCGGTCTTAGGATCACAAGAGACGCCATCCCAAGAGCAGCAATCAGTGTTGTTCCTCCACTTCTCTGTCTGCGTATCAGACTTTATCCAATCGGGCCTTAGGACATAGAATTCGCTCTTGAACTCCCAGAGAGCATCCTTCTGGTCTGGACGACACAAGTGCTTAGCAGGAGAAACAAAAACAAGCATTGAGTTTGAAAGGGAGAAGATTAAACACAGGCTCCATATCATCATCTTCCTCTCACTCCAAGAATGCATCATTATTTTTTATCTTTTCTTCTGAATTTTGTTTTTCTCTTTGAAACGAGTGATGGTTGTGACTGAACAAGCCGTGTAGTGTGGAATAATCTCTGAAAACGCTCTTTGATTATTCAGAACCAGGTTGACTGAATTGTATTAAAAAATTCTTTGCCGTGTTGTGTAGGTTATAATGCCGTGTATAGTCTATACGCGGTGGTGGTCCATTTATATGCCACTTCCTTTTCAGGTCATTATGTTTGCTACATAAAACCCTTCATGGAGATTGGTTCAAGATTGATGACAGCAATGTAGGTCATTATGTTTGCTAATTTTTTTCCTGTTTCTTGATTCTTGATTTTCATCCTAATTGTAGGTTTTCCCGGTTCCATTAGAGACTGTATTACTAAAGAACCAGTCTTGTTTGTTTTGTAAATCAAAGGGAAAAAGAAACTTGTCTGCAATTCCGTCAAGACATGACAACAACAACAACAACAACAAGAAACAAAGAGACAGCAGTAGTAGCAGTTTGTTGCCACGAGTGGATTCGTCTAGCGGAAGTTTATCATCACTGTTTAGCTCATTGGAGACAACAAGCTCATGCAGCACAAAAGACTCGTCAGGTATTGAGAAATTATCAGATTACTTGTTTGGTGGAATTGAACAGGTTTGGAACCGGGATCGTCATGATTCATCTCCTCAAACGTTTTATTGAGTTTCATGTCCAGTTTCTTTATTTTTTTAATCCAGTCAAATCGAGCTGCGTGTATATAGATTTCAGTTATGAAACCGAATACATGTTAATTAACAATCAGTATTATTCTTGTGAATTGTAACAATCAGTATTAGTAATAATTTTCAATAATTTATTTCTTTCGTCCCTCCAAATTCAAATATTTTCTTTGGGGTTGTCAAGATGCAGAATCTCTATTGACAATCTAAAGAGGAATGTGTATATATTGGCGAAAAACCGCTACCTTAAGCTGGAACAAGTTTGAGCAATTTAGTTTAACTTTTGGGTGAGTTGAGTTAAACAATAATTTTATGTTACAAAAATTCAGACTCGTGTTTGTATGACAGACCTTGAGATCTTAATGGAATGTGTATGACAGACCTTGAGACCTTAAGGGGTTTTCAATAGAATCAAACAGCCTGCAAATTCTGCTTAAGACAAATTTTGAGATCTTAATGTTGGCCAAAAGTGTAAATAGAATACAAAAGACTGCCAAAGACAATATTGTTAACTAATTGCCTCAACTTGGAAGAACTTACTTACACTTTCATGGAGTTTGTACATAAGCAACAATCCAAAATATAGTTCATAAGACCAACTACAAAGCCAGAAAGTTAGGTAGATAGATGACCAAACTCCTAAATTAGAAAACAAAAGAGACATTGCATCTCCCATTAAAACCAATAACACACACACACATATATATATATACTAGATTAGGACCCGCGTTTTACGCGGATTTATAATAACAAAATTTTAAACCCGTTAAAAGTTTTTTTTTAAGAAAATAGAAAACAAAATCGGATTACTACTTTAAAAAAAATATATATTAAAAACACAAAATGGAAACCTAGAGTTATTTATTTATTTTAATTCTCATATGTTTTTAATTAAAATATTCAAAACACAGAATCTGTTGCGGACCCTAAGCAATATTAACCATATTTCTTTTGTAGTTCACATATTTTATCAACTATCTTTTTTCTATTCTGCTGCGTTAAAAACTTGGATGCAATTAGAGTCATTCGAGTATGTTAACGATCTCTCCATTAACTCTCCCCAAGCGAACAATGTCTTTCTTTCTCTTCATAGTCATCTCCCGTATATGATCTCTCTGCTCTCTATCGAAGTTATGCTTCTCAAGATTCGCGTCAAAAGTCTCTCTACATGATTTTCCTCCTCAGTGAGCTCATCATCGTCCAATGTCATATCATTAGCATATATGATTTTATTTTCTTAATTGAAATATATCATAGTTAATCTTATTACGTTTTTTTCCTTTTCTTAAATTCTAATAGATCCCTTTGTTTTATAATAACAAAATTTNTATATCATAGTTAATCTTATTACGTTTTTTTCCTTTTCTTAAATTCTAATAGATCCCTTTGTTTTATAATAACAAAATTTTAAACCCGTTAAAATGATTTTTTTTTCAAATAAATTGAAAACAAAATAGGATCGCTAGTTTAAAAAATATATATATTAAAGACACAAAATCGAAACCTAAGAGTAATTTATTATTTTAATTATCATATGTTTTCATTTTTGAAATCTAAGAGATATTTATTTATTTTAATTCTCATATGTTTTCAATTAAAATATTCAAAACACAAAATCTGTTGTGGATCCTAAGCAACATAAGCAACATTAACCCTATTTCTTTTGTAGTTCACACACTTTATCAACTGTTTTTTTCTGTTCTGCTGCGTTAAAAACTTGGGTATGCAATTCGTGTCATTCAAGTATGTTAACGATCTCCCCATTAACTCTCTCCAAACAAACAAAGTCTTTCTTTCTCTTCATAGTCATATCCCGTATATGATCTCTCGGCTCTCTAGATAAGTTATCATTCTCAAGACTCGCGTCAAAAGTCTCTTATTTAATTTTTTTTTCCTTTTTTTAAATTATAATAGATACTTTTTTTTTTTTTTTTTTTATATTGAAATATATTTTATTCTAAAAGATATTTTTGTTTTATAATCCGTTTTCTTTAGATATATCCTTTTATTTTAATTTATTTTTTTACTATGACATGTGTCGAAATCTTATCGATTAACTTAACACGTGTCGCGATCATGTTAATTATTAACTTTGACGCATCCTACTTTATATAATAAGATATATATATATATATATATATAATTTTGACAAATTAATTATCCTATTTTTATCATAATTAAAATCTAAATTATGATCCGCGTATACGCAAATATATTATAATAAAATTTAAAAGTCATTAAAATATTTTTTTATGAAAATAAAAAACAAAATATGATTACTACCAAGAAAAATATATGAAAAACAAAAAATCGAAACCTAAGAGTTATTTATTTATTTTAAATTTCATTATTTTCAATTAAAATATTTAAAACACATAATCTGTTGCGGGTCCTGAACAACATTAACCATACTTTTCATATAGTTCACACACTTTATCAACTATATATCTTTTTCTGTTCCGTATCGTTAAAAACTTGGGTATGCAATTCGAGTCCTTTGAGTATGTTAACAATTTTTCCATTAACTATTTTCAAGCATATAAAGTCTCTGTGTCTCTTCAAATTCATCTCCATATTATGATCTCTCTCCTCTCTAGAGAAGTTATATTTCTCAAGACTCGCATCAAAAGCCTCTCTACATGAGTTTTGGTATCCTCCTCCTCATTGAGCTCATCATCGTTTAATGTCATATCATTAGCATCTAGAATTTTCTTTTTTTTAATTGAAATATATCCTAGTTAATCAAATTTGTTTTTTTTTTTTTTACTTTTTTGTTTCTTCCTTATATGA
>JAHZTW010000004.1:54180416-54200848 GCA_020283515.1 Alliaria petiolata | reverse complement strand
TAGGTCGCGAAGCTAGAATAAGCATTAAACACAAATCCAGATGAAGAATTCTAATGATTTTATCCTAACAATTTAATTCGACCTAACAATTCATTGATCACCTTTGAAAACCCTAAACCTAACTAGTAAACTACTTAGACATGGTGAATAAAGAAAACATCATGAATAAAATAGTTTGCATAAAAGAAATCAATAGAAACAAAGGAGTTCCAAATTTGCTCTGAATGAGACCAATTCTTCTCTCTAAAATCTCTCTAAAAATCTCTCTCTAAAATAATGTGTGTGTTGTATATTGTGTACCCTAAACAATGGCTGAAAAACTATATTTATAGGCCTAAAACATGAATTGAGCACTCTTGCAAATAAGGAAATCTTTTTGGGCAATTTCCTTTTCTTCAAAACTTGATAAGTCACGACCAGTTTCTGGAAATCTCGAACCAACCGAACTCAAACCAAACTGAACCAATCTGAACCAACCGAACTCAAACCGACCCAAACCAAACCAAAGTCTATACTAAAATATTTCGGTTAGTTTTTTTGTCAACCCGAAGAACCAATGTGTTTATTTAATTAATAATATTATGATATTAATTATTTTTAATCCTATTATTTAAGAATTCATCGATACTAAAAAGAAAAATCTAAAATTTCATAATTGCACCTAAACGGCTAAGTTTCATAAAAACCCAATAATTATTCATCTTATTTTTTCATCTGATTCTCTTGCTCGTGATATAAAAGTTTATCAAACATTTATAATAAATTAGTATGAGTGGAAACTCGAAATTGAAAGTTTTCTCAATTTTTTTCTATTAAGTGTCATAAATTAAGTGTTCTTAGGCTCTTAATGGAAAAAAAGTATAGCAACATTGTTCAATAATATTAAAGAATATTATTAAGTGAAAAAAAATTAAACTAAATCGAATTGAACTACAATATTTCCGAACCGAATTCAAACCGAACCGAACTTAAACCAAACCGAATTAACTTTTATTGAGTTTGGTTAGAGTTTTAGAAGACCCAAATTAACCGAACCGAACCGAACCCGAACCGAACCCGAAATTAAACCGAAATGCCCACCCCTAGGTGTCGATCGACACCATGAACAGTGTCGATCGACACTGTTCATTCAGCACCATTCCAACTTCATCTTTTCAGCAGCTTCTTCCATAATGCTCAAAAAGATCCAAAATCTCCAATTATGCTCAAAACGTAGTTCAACCTGTAAAGACTCTAATAGAACTCTAAAAATACCAAAAGACTCTATAAAAAGACTTATATCATGGTCCAAAAAGGGTAAAAACCATGATATATCAGGTATGGAATTCGAGTCCTTTGAGTATGTTAACAATTTTTCCATTAACTATTTTCAAGCATATAAAGTCTATGTTTCTCTTCAAATTCATCTCCCTAATATGATCTCTCTCCTCTCTAGAGAAGTTATATTTCTCAAGACTCGCATCAAAAGCCTCTCTACATGAGTTTTGGTATCCCCCTCCTCATTGAGCTCATCATCGTTTAATGTCATATCATTAGCATCTAGAATTTTCTTTTTTTAATTGAAATATATCCTAGTTAATCAAATTTGTTTTTTTAAAAAAAAATTTTTGTTTCTTCCTTATATGATATTTCTGCTCTACATGATTCTTGCTATCCTCCTATACATTGAATTCATCATCGTCTAATGTCATATCATTAGCATCTAGAATTTTTTTTTTTACTTGAAATAAATCTTAGTTAATCTAATTTACTTTTTGTTTTTATTTTCCTTTTCTTAAAATGAAATAGATCATTTTGTTTTACTTTCTTTTTATTAAATTAAAATATATCCTAGTTAATTTTATTTTACTTTTATAATCTTATTCGATAAATTTGAGTTTTTTTTTGAAATTCCTTTTTTCTTTAAAAATAATATTTTACCAAGAAACGTATCAAAATCTAAAGTGATAAAATTGACATGTATCGAAATCTTATTGATTAACTTGCCACGTGTCATGATCATATTAATTACTAACTTTGACATTTTTTTAGTAAAATTAAAATTTTTTGTTTACTTTTGTTGATTTTCCTTTTCTTAAATGATATATATCTTTTTTATCTTTCCTTTTATTTTATTTATTTTATTTATTCTTAAAAATAATAATATTTTCCTTTTCTTTTTAGGATTAATATATTTTTATTTATAATAAGATTTAAATCAAAACACGTGTCAAAATCTAATCGATTAACTTGACACGTGTCGCGATCATGTGAATTAGCAACTTTGACGCATCCAACTTTATATAATAAGATATCTAATGGCTTCTTCTTAGTTGGCTTCAGCAATCACAGAGGCAAACTCATTGAGAAAGTCTGTCTTCTGCAACACAACTTCAAACTCTTTGGCCTGCAACAGCTTCCACTTCTCTGTGATTCTCTTCTTGGTCTCCATAGGCACCACACTCCCATCTCTGTTTCACAGAATATTCATCCACACCAAAACTAGCAATAGATCGAACAAGAAACGACTTCTCAAACCAACTAGTTTCTCTCACACCAAGTGACTCTGAATCTCCTCCATTAACCAACACTTCCTTATCTTCTTCTACCCTTTTACCATTAGCTTCCAAAAAGTCCATCTTCTTCTCACTCTTCTTTAATCTTTACAATAGACTTAACCAACACTTCCTTATCTTCTTCTACCTTTTCTCCATTAACCAACACTTCCTTGTCTTCTTCTACCCTTTTACCATTAGCTTCCAAAGAGTCCAACTTCTTCTCACTCTTCTTTAGTCTCCCATTAGACTTAAGGGCAGATTCAACTTCTTCCACCACTTTACCATGAGGTTTCAAAGAGCCACTCTTCTTCACAATAGACTTAACCGCAGATTGAAGAGACATTCTGTGGCGACCCAACCCGATAATCCTAACCAGGTCGGCCATCCCGAGTCTAACTCTAACCAGATTCCAGATTTAGCATATTTTTCAGATTTTTCTTAAACTTAAACAACGCATTCGATTCATAAAAAGCCCATTCTTATTGCATAATAATTCCAATCCAGATATAACAAAGGTTCATAAAACAGAAAACTAACTTAGCCAAATTCGTTCTAAGTCATAACAGAAATGCAAAGTCAAATATCCAGAAAACTCATGATAAATAAACCCCCAAAACCCAGTCCTAATCCAGTTCTTTCTTCACTGCCTTCAAGTCCGCCTTCAAGACTAAACGTCTCGGATAACATCTTTACCTGCACACTCCACACATAAGAGAGGCATAAGCATTATCACAAATGCTTAGTGAGTACGGTCATCCCGTACCACCAGCCAATACCAGAAAACGCAATCAAGCAACAGTTATATAATTCGCATTAACACTTAGCAAGCAAGCACAGAAAACAGAATCACGGTTCTATGATCATCTCAACTACTTGTGAATTTCCTCACGACCTCGGTTCTACTCAAGCGAGAATCACACATCCCCTTGAGCAAGCAACACGATCCGGACATTCACACAGCTAGTTAGACACCACGTATAAACCACGGTATCCAATACCAATCACAGAAACACATTGACCTTGCTAAGCATACACTAACTTACAAAAGCAATCAATGAAAACCAGATAACCTAGCAATCCTACGGTTCCAGGTCAGCTACAGTCACGCACTCACCTTAGACACAAAGGCAAACGTTTCAGTCGGAAGAAACTCGGTGATTTCTCGGTCAAAAACGGAGATAGTCGGACGCACTTGCGTTCACACGGCTATCGCTACGACTAAACCCGCGAGATCCAATCTCCTCTCGGCTATCTTTCAAACCGCTCACTTTTCCTCGAACAATCTTCTGTATTCCCTCGGAAACAGGCCAAAATAATCAGATTAGTCGAAGGTTACTCGACAGAAACTCAACCAGAAAAGAGTTAGCCGACACTCACCTAATTCTCTCGGACGGTTCTAAGTGTTCCCGACTATCTCTCTGCTACGCAGAAAATCCTCGGATATCTCTCGGATAACTTCGGCCAAAACTTGCCTACACACAGATAACTCGATTATCTCTCGGTGAAAGCAACCCAGAACAGAAAAACTCACGGTGAAATCGCACCAGAACAGAATTCTCTCGGAGAAAATGGATTACCTTGATTATCTCTCGGATGCTTCGCGATCCGATCGAGAAATCTCTCGGCCGAACGAACTTCTCTCGGGAAATCGACCCTTCCCGTTCGTTTCTCTCGGACAGAAACTCAGAAACGCGACGCACCGAACAATCTCTCGACGGCTCTCGGATTTCTCTCGGCAGCTCGGGATTTTTCTCGGTGAAAAATCGCCCCTTTAGATTTTTCTCGAGAAAAATGCGGCTAGCCCGAGAAAAGTCACGGGTTTCACCCTTTTATACTCGGAAAAACCTAATATCCCGGTTTAGTCCAAGCGTCTCGTTATCTCTCGGCTGCAGTCGGTCGGATTTAATTTCTCTCGGCTGGAATCCAAACCAGTCGACCAACATCGAGAAAAACGCACTTTTAGCCGACTAAACCCACGGCCCATGGCCCATCTCGACACTTACTCAAATTTCCACAATATTTATTCGGTCCAGCCTCAGTACGGTACTTAACCTCACGGACGTACCACGGTTTGGTACCACAGACATACCACAGACGTACCACAGACGTACCACAGACGTACCACAGACGTACCACGGACGGTACCACGGACGGTACCACGGACGTACCACTGTACAACACACATATTTACAGAAACGGACGAACCTCCACTATACCAGGACATACATACAACGGTCATCCCATGACCCGCACGACCATACTTAGGATTTTTGGTCGCGGATGCTACAATTCTCCCCCACTCAGTTTGGATTCGAGGCTCTTCCTCAGGAAGTTTCTCAAACCACTTCGGGAACTTTGTACTCATCCTTGACTCTTTTTCCCAAGTCGTTTGCTCGTCGCCATTACAATCCCACATAACTTTGATCATCTTGACCACTTTACCACGCTTAACCTNATTTCCTTAACGGAATGAGGAACAAGTAATAAATGCATCTCGTTCTACTATTATGAGCCCCAAAGTTTTGTGTCATTCCGGCTCAAGTGTCAATGTGATGTCCCTTGAGATGTTCAAGAACCTTGGGATCACCACTATGAAGAAGTATTCATCACACATCACCTTTGTTGATTTCCTCAAGGCAACCACTAAGCCTTGTAGCAGATTATCAATTGAGAGTTGGTGAATGTCTAGTCCCAACTGATTTCATTGTGATGGATATGGTTCAAGCAGCAAGGCTACATCTTCTTCTAGGTACACCCTTCCTCAACACAGCTTGTTCAAGCCTTGAATTCATCAACAAAAGGGTGATCCTCAAGAATGTGGATGCTAAGGTTTTCTATCCTATGAAACCTTCTGCTTTGAGCCTTTATGAGACTATCACATGTGACACTAAGGAAGTTGAAGAAGGACCACCTAAGGAGCAGCTGATGGGTCTTACTAGTGCGGTGATGAGTGAGAATGAAGCCCTTGATCACAATGAGTATGATGGGCCAAGCTTCAATGGTGAGAGCCTTCTAGCAATGTTTGATGGGCTCAAGATTGTGGAGCTTATAGCTGAGCTGCCAAAGAGGCCTAAGAAGAAAAGGAAGGTGCTGTAAGCTAGAGCAAGCACCATGTTCGTTAAAAAAGGAGAAGGGAAGCCAATTCCACTACTTGTTCACCCCCATGCCTGAGGGTTTGAAAAATCAAGCTTAGTGACTTTAAACAAGCGCAGTTGGGAGGCATTCCCATGTTTATCTTTGTACATTTTTGCACTTTTTAATTCAATAATGTGTTTTTTAGTGTTTGTGGATGATAGGTTTGGATCAAGGAGGTTAAGTAAAGAGCAAAAAGCTTGCAAGAAGTTTTTTGGCATCGTGTCAAGCTGTGTATCGAGCTACTAAGTTCGATACGGCTCTCACATGGAATTCGGAGGAGCCATATCGGGCGTTTGTATCGAGCTACTAAGCTACTAAGCCATATCGAGCTACTAAGCTCGATACAAACTATGCCAGGGATCTTCAACATCCGTATCGACCATATGTATCGAGGTACATAGCTCGATACAGTTTTAAAACTAGCGTCTGCAACATAGCTCGATACAGTTTTACAACCCGCGTCTACAAGCGTATCAAGCTATGTATGAACCTACATAGCTCGATACGTTCCTTTTCCAGGTAAGTCAACGGGGTTTGACCGGTTTAATTCATTGAAATTAAACCAGTTTTCCCTCTTCTTCTTCCTCTAACACGAAAATAGCCCCCTTCACACACACACTTGCGATTTTTGGCTCTTCCTCTCTCAATTTTCAAGCAATTTCCATGATTTCAAGTGCCTCTTGCTAGATTTCTTGTTCTCTTATTGATCATTAGTCAATCTCGCTTATCCTCTTACTTGTTCACGAGGTAAACAATCGAAAATCAAGTTTTTCATCTTTTGCTCTAATGGTGGAAAATTTGGTGGTTTTTACATTATGATGTTCGAATTGATTGTTTATGGCTTTGGAATTGCTTGATTATGGTTAGGGAGTAGATTTCAAGTGCTATACTAGGATTTCCATGGTTAATTTTTTGAAAATTTGACACTTAGGGTTCATAGTGCGAAAATCCAAATTAAACTCTTGAACCTTTTTAGATTTTGGGGCTTTCACTTGCATTAGTTTGCATTAATCATGCCTATGGATTGCCAATTGATAGCACTCGAATTTGGACAATTCGAAAATTTTGTACTTGCCAAAAATTTTCTAAGTGTTGAATTGGGAGGAAATTCGAAAATGTGGCACTTGTTTTTGTTTGATTCTTGTGTAAAAGCCATTGTTGATTGATCAAAATGAGTTGCTTACCCGCTCTACAAGCTTTGTTTCTGTTGTAGGAACAATGTGAAGAACTAGAGGTGATCCAACAACCAAGGGAGCAAGTTCTCATGCAAGATCATCAAAGAGCCAAGGGAAGAAAAAGGTGGTTGATAACCGGGAGGTTGAAAGTAAGGAGGAACAGTTGGTACTTGGGTCAAAGAAGAAGGCCACCACAAGAGCTTCAAAAGGGAAATCAGGCCACACAAGAGGATCCAAAGAAAAAGCTCACATCCGAGGAACTCCTCAAGGCATTCATGGGTATGCGATTCAAAGCGACGAAGTACCCGCATGAGCAGACGCTTCGAGCCTTGGGGCTCTATTAGGACTTCCAAACCCTCTTCTCCAACATGGGATTGGCCAAGTTCATCACCATGGCCCATCCCACTTACTATGACAGAGAGGATTCACCACCGCGATATGGCGCACTTCTACTATGACAGAGAGGATTCACCACTGCGAGATGGTCATGACTACATCAAGTTAAAGATCCATAGGACCATCTACACAATGTCCTTCCGCCAACTGAATGAGCTCTTTGGTTTCCGAGAAGGTGAAAGGAGAACAAAGATGCTCACCATTGCTGAGTGTGAGTTGAAAGGCTTGTGGGAGACAATTGCGGTTAGGAAGTTCAAACCGGGAGGAAGCACATGGACTATGATAAGGCATCTGGCATTGAGGTATGCACACAAGGCTCTTGCTCACGCCTTCTATGTAAGGAAGGAGACCGGGAAAGTTAGCAAAGAGGAGTTCGAGTTGTTGGATGTGGGTCTTTCCAAGTTCATCGGTTTCACACAAGAGGAGGCAAAAGTGTCCGAGGAGATAGGACGGGAGCTGGTATGTCTAGCTTATTGGTTAGGCTCTTACTCTCCTACCAAGATTGGGTTGTCTTGATGAATGATAAGGATCCCGAGCTCAGCATTGGCGGGATCATAACCCCGATTCTCGAGGCTTGTGGACATCGGCTAGGCATGGATGGCCTTGTCCCCGATTAGATGGACATTTTCTACCTCGGAAGGACTGTATTCCTCTCGGGAAGGCTAGGCCACCGGTTTGCCTACAAGTTCGCGGTAGACACGAAGACCGAAGCCAAGATTTGTCTCCCGAATTCGCAAGTCACCTCGTTCCAAGACATCTCCCACATCGACTTTGTACCCCCATATGAGGACCTCAACAATCCCGCTGTCAATCCGCACCTTCATTCCATTGCCAAGAAAGGGACTTTTGACTTTGATTAGAACCAAGTTCTTGAAGAAGAAGAAGAAGTGGAAGAAGAGCAAGAAGCTCCGAGCCCGGTTTACGGTAGTGAGAGGTGCTACTTCAGCTCGTGCATTGACCCGATGCCAAGTCCGGCGCTGAGAGAAGCCCACTTACACATTGGCCTTGGAACAAGTACCAAGACAGGGCCATTAAAAAGCTCGGCGAAACGGTGAAGGATTTGAAGAAGACGGTCAAAGGGCTAAAGGCCATCATCAAGGGAAAGTCCTCTAAAAGGGCTAGAGAAGAGGGCACAAGCGGTGAGCCACAGGAAAAAGCTGAGGGCGAGAGCGAAATGGACCTTGATAGGCGCCATTCGTTCCATGTGCATCCAAGGGAAGCGGTCCAAGCAGACCCACCTCGCTCTTCCTCCCACGAGACACGGTCAAGGAAGAGAAAGCCGAGGCGATCTCCCTCCTTGAGTAACCAATCACTCTCCTTAGGATCCTCCTCCTCTTCACAGTTTTGAGGTACCTCCACTTCCTTTGTATATATGTCTCTTATCTTTCTCATTTTTTTTTATGTCATGTTGATTGAGGTCTCCTCTAGACTTTTATTACACAAGAGACTGTGTAATTTAAGTTTGGGGGAGAGGTTGAGAGATTTGACATTGTGTTTTGTGAGTCTTATTTTCCTTTTTGCATATTTGAGTCTCATGCATCCACTTAAGGCATAGAAAAAACCAAAAAATTGAAAATTTTAAAAATTTTCTAAAAAAGAAAGTCATTTAGATGTTGCATTTGCATATTAGGATTGAGTCTAGTTGCATTTCATATAGGACTTGCATTCATATGCATCTGGAGCAATGATGAGCTAATCCTTGTAGAGTGCCAACTCATGTAATCAATTCAATGCCCTAGTTAGTAGTTCTTTGATGCATTTGAGCAAATCTTGAAAGTAAGGAAGAACCATGCTTGGACCACTTCACTTGTCACTAGATTTTGGTCGAAATAGGGCCTTGAAATTGATAGCCAAATCTACTCACTTGAACCGAAATTTGACATCTAAATATCATGCCTTGTATTGAAAGTGAATTCATGGATATAGACATACTTGGGCTTTCTTACTCACTTTGCCATCCTCTTGCTAGCTCAAGTAGTACTCCCACCTTACTTTACCTCCTTTGAAGCCAAATGTTCTAGTGATAATGCTTGTGAGGCCTTATTTTGATTGAACTTAGCATAAAGTGTTAGGTTTGAGATGACAAGTTTAGGCTCTCATGTACATTCTAGCTCTCACATCTCGAGGCTAGTTTTAGGCTTAGGATTTGGGGTATGGGTTGTGGTATTACTCGTTGTTTTGGAATGATTTTTATGCTTGCATTTTAGCATGATGAGTTGTGGAAAGGGAGTAGAGAGAAGGGAATGAAAAAGGGCTGATGGAAAGTAAGGGAAGCATAGTTTGAAATGGTGGATCTAGTGTTTAAAAAGAAAAGGATAGCTCTAAGTTTAAAAGGTGATGGGTAGTTTTAAGAAAAGAAAAGAAAAATCAAAAGAGCCAAAAAGGCCAAGGAAAAAGAAAAGGCTACCTAGAAATAAATAGAAGAGCTAAGTTGTTAAAATGATCACACCATTCGCTATAATAAAAGGAAGAAGTGGTTTATGGGATTCATGGGTTTTGCAAGGCACAAAGAGCCTTGGGAGTAAAGGGTAGCTTTAAAGGGTTGAGTGAGCTTTTAAAAGTATGAATGAGAGGGGTTTAGGGCCATTAATAGCATTATGGGTAGATGAGAGTCAACTCTTGTATGCATCACTTGTCTTTTACCTTTAGCATTATGCATGAAGTTCAATCCTCTTTGAGTGAAAACCCTTGTGCAAATTGGAAGCCACATGAATTGAGATCATTTTTATCTCAAAGCCTAGTCCCTTAGCCAAATGAATTCACTTGCATTGCATTGTCATGATTCACGGTTGCAACTTAATGAATGTTAAAGAGTTGGCTTGATAGAGAGATATATCTAGATTGAAGTCTTAGTGCATTTGATTGTTGAGATGGGCATGGCTAACTCTTTTGGAGTAGGATGAATTCAAATGCATCTAAGAATTAAGAACTAGGACATTGAGTTGATTATGTTTGTTGGCATTCTAGGATATTGAGCTCCCACCTTTAAACCTCTCTCTTAGATTTGTCATGTTTGTTTGCTTGAGGGCAAGCAAAAGACAAGTTTGGGGGAATTGATATACTCATAAATTAGCATATTTTAGCATTCATTTTAGATAGTTTTGCATACACTTTTGCACACATTTGACCACTTTTAGTTCCATTTGCATCCATATTAGAGTTTAGTGAGTTTTAAGTAGGTTGTTGCATATTTGTACATATTGAGTCCCTATTAGGTGTCTTGGAGGCTTGGAATACCTCTATGGAGAGTTGGATGACAAGGAGGAAGAAGAGAAGGTGGCCAAACAAGAAGCATACGAGTTTTAGAGGTGTATCGACCTTGGTGTCGAGCTACCAAGGTCGATACGGCCTGGCAGGAAGGACGAGAGAAGCGTATCGGACGTTACAAGGCCCATCCGGAGAAAAGTCGTGAGCATATCGGGCATTTGTATCGAGCTAGCAAGCTCGATACAAGCCCCAGCCGAAGAACAAGCCTGGCGTATCGAGCATTCATGTCGAGCTACCAAGATCGACACGGTCTTTGAATAAACTTTTTAGCAGCGTATCGAGCTGCATGTCAACCTAGCAAGCTTGATACGATGTCCAATTTTAGCCTAAAACCGGGTCAAAACCCGGTTTGTTCCGGGTTGACCCAGTTCGTCCACTGTTCACTATAAATATTAAATGACCTAAATTTTCGTAAGTATCTTTTAATCTTTTGTTCTTACTTAGAAAACCTTCCCTTTTTGGTTTATAAGTTATTTTGTAAGACATTTCATTTGAGTTTATGCAATTTAGTACTTATCTTTGTTAAACTTCTATTTTCTATCTCTCTAATCATGTTTATCTTCATTTCTTTCTTAGAATTTGAGGGTCTAATCAAGATTAGTGAGTAGTTTCATTAGGATCTAATGATGGGTTAGATCTAGGGTGTTTTAAGGGTTAATCGTGATGTTTAGGGTTAGATCTTCTCATTTCTCTCCTTATTTAGTGTTCTAAATGCTAGTTTAGCCATGAACAAGCTAAAACTAGGCCTTAGAGAATTTCCCACCCACAAGGTGTTTGATGAAATTTCCCAACCAACTAAACAAGGGATTTACATTCCGAGCTGATGAGAGTGATTGTCTAGGGTGTTTACTAGCATTTTAGAACTGAATCATCATGCTTGTTAGCTTTTTTTTCACAAATGATAATTTGTTCTGGATTAGAGTGATTAATGAAAAGATTAGTGACATGAGAGTGGATTAGTCTAGCTTTTGAGTTCTAAGCTTAGGGATTAGCATATATTGTTATTAATTGACATCAAAGATTGATTTTTTGAACACCGTAGATTGATAACCCCATTCTTGGATTCATTTTAGTCATTTGATAATCTTAATTAGTAGTTAATTAGCTTTTAATTTTCTTGATTAGTGCATTCATTGCTTAATTAAGGTGTTAGTAACTTTTGTTTGGTTTGTTTGATCACTTAGGTTGTTAGTTAATCATCAAAACTTTATTTATTGCTTAGATTAAAAAATTTTATGCATTCATATTGTCTAAACCATACCCATATGGATTGATCCTCAAACACTACAATGACATGAGTGGGTTTTGAGTAATTGTTTAAGAAAAAGAAAAAAATCCTCTTATCAGTATTCAAAATACCGGTTTTATACTCGACTGTCGAGTAATCGACGTTTCTACCCGATCATAGAGTTTTTCAGCCGCATGTATATCCTGTCGTCGGGTCAAATCGGCTACAACACGGATAAAAACCTTACACGTATAAAGGTTTTCGATGATGTTATTGATCGGCGCTCAAGGCCTTTATATAAGAGTTATAATGTGACATAATCACCTAATACTTACAGCGCAAGGTCAAATGAATATACCTTAAATACAACCAAAACATATATACGAAAGTTATCACAAGAGATACGAGATATATCTATGTATATCTCGTAATACCCTCCCTCATGTTGGTGCGTGTAGATCACGAACGCCCAACTTGCCAATGAACCATTAAACTCTTTGCATTCGAGAGCCTTTTTAAATATGTCGACTAGCTGTTCATTGCTTCGAACATGAACTGTTGCAATAGTCCCTTTAGTAACCTCATCTCTGACAAAATTGCCTCTTATTTTCTATATGCTTTGTTTGTTCATGAAACACCGGATTCTTGGCAATATGAATGGCAGTCATGTTGTCAAAGTACAAGGATATGGGCTTTGTGAACACAAACCCAAGCGAGATCAAAAGAGCTTTTACCCAAAGTAATTCCTGAATTGTGGCTGACATGAAACAGTATTCTGCTTCAGCAGCTGATTGGGATACAACTTGTTGTTTTTGAGACTTCCATGATATTGGTGATCCACCAAGTTAAAATAGCCAACCAGAGTGAGGTCGTCTCATAGCAGGATAATCGGCCCAATTTGCGTCGCACCATGCGACTAGTTCAAGAGAACCCTTTGCTTGAGAAGAATTCCCTGACCAGGACTCCTTTTCAAATACCTCACCACACTCAATGTTTCATCCCAATGATCTTGTTTTGGTTCTTTCACAAACTGAGGAACTATGTGAACTGAGTAAGCAATGTCTGGTCGTGTATTCTCATGGTATATCAACCGTCTGATAAGACGCCTATATGCAGTAGGATCTGAAATCATTTTTCCTTCAGCCAGAGGTAGTCGATGATGCTATTCCAAGGGAAATGCATATGGTTTAGCGCCCAAAAGACCAGTCTCAGAGATGACATCCAATGCAATTTTCTTTGACAAAGTTCAATTCCCTGGGAATTGCTAGCTACTTTAATTCCGAGAAAATACTTGATGATGCCTAAATCTTTCATTCAAAAGCAGGAACTCAGATAATCTTTGAAGCCTTGAATAACCGAGTTAAAGCTTCTTGAACCAATACCATTACCCATACTTCTTTCTGTTCGTATGTGAAAAGAGAGTAGTCTGGAATTGCTTGAATAAAACCATATTCAAGTAAGGCAGAGTAGAGCTTTTCAAACCACATAAACCAATACCATTACCCATACTTCTTTCCGTTCGTATGTGAAAAGAGAGTAGTCTGGAATTGCTTGAATAAAACTGTATTCAAGTAAGGCAGAGTACAGCTTTTCAAACCAGCAGCGAGGAGGCTGTTTTAAAACATAGAGAGATTTTTGTAGTCGACATACATGGTGTGGATCAGTACCATGAAAAACCGAAGGAAGATGCATATAAACTTCCTCTTTTAAATCTCCATGTAAGAACACATTATGAACGTCCATTTGATGGACTTCCTAATCATTTGATGCTACTATCTGCAGAGATGAACGAACTGTTGTCATTTTGGCATCCGAAGCAAAAGTATATGTATTGTCTTCCCCTTCAATTTGTTTGTTACCAAGAGCGACCAGTCGAGCCTTATGTCGTTCAAGAGTACCATCTGCCATGTACTTGAGTTTAAAACCCAATTTACAACCAATCGCTTTCTTTCCTGGATGAAAAATCTCAATAGTGAAAGTTCCACTTTCTTCCAATGCATCAATCTCTGAACGTACCACACCCCGCCAATATTGATCTTCAACCGCTTCTACATATGATTTTGGTTCAATTCCAGTGGTGATTGTAAACAAGAAATGTCGATGATTTTCTGTCTGGAGCAATCGACATATTTATCAATCGAGTAATCAAATTGATCAAAATCACTGGGAACAACACTAACTGTATTGAGAATGTAATCAAGCAAACGTGCAAAAAGACCACGATAGCGGTGACCTTTGCCTAGTATCTCTTCTGTGGGAAAGAGATTTACGTTTGGACTTCCCTCCTTGTCATCGTGTAACATAGTGGAAGAAGGTGATATGCTCTCAAATTTACCCTAGAGCTACTCTCTCAAATTAAGAGATCAGTTGTAGTACTTAGGGATCGAATCCACAGGGAAGGGATAGTCACTCAGCAAATTTCTAAGTTCGAATTAAGCTAAGAAGAAATAATAAAAAGTAAAAGACAGAAAGCAATTAAACGATGTAAATTCAGGAGACGAAACGTTAGGTTCAGGAAAATTCTCAGGTGATCCAAATTGCAGGTCTAGACAGAATGTTAGGAATAATGAAGATCCGTTCTCGAACTCAAAGCACAACAATAAAATCAACCAACTCTCGCTGCGAAGACTTTCTATGTCTAAACCCTAGAATTCCAAATCTCTTTGCAAATCCTATCAATTCAGACAAGCATTAAAGTTCAGGTTCGATTGTTCACAAAACCCTAAACCAAATCTCTTTGCGAATAGGTATTTTGCTCATCTAACATTAGTTCAAGCAATCAATAATACTCTCGCATCTATTAATTAATCTAAGATCAGATTCTAGGTCGCGAAGCTAGAATAAGCATTAAACACAAATCCAGATGAAGAACTCTAATGATTTTATCCTAACAATTTAATTCGACCTAACAATTCATTAATCACCTTTGAAAAACCCTAAACCTAACAAGCAAACTACTCAGACATGATCAATGAAACAGAAATCATAACTTGAATAGAAAGCATAAAAGAAATCAATAGAATAAATAAAGGGAGTTCCAAATTTGCTCTAAGGAGACAAATTCTTCTCTCCAAAAACCTAAACTTCTATGATTCTTAAAGTATGAGATTATGCCTAAACAATGGCTGAAAAACTATATTTATAGGCCTAGGTACGAGTCTTCAATTCCTTTTAAGATTAGGAAAAGCCTTGGAGATTTCCTTTTCTTCAAAAACTGGAAACTTCTCGATTCTGGAAATTGGAAAACCTGGTGTCGATCGACACTACATGGTGTCGATCGACACCTTGCGTGTAATTCCAGTCTTGACTTCATCACTTCGTGACTTCATTCCATTAAGCTCCAAAATGTATCCAAATCTCCAATTTGTCTCCAATTGTACCTCAACCTGTAAAGACTCTATATAGACTCGAAAATAGCCAAAAGACTCTATAAAAACACTTATATCATGGTCTAAAAATGGGTAAAAACCATGATATATCAACTCCCCCAGACTTAGCCTTTGCTTGCCCTCAAGCAAAACAGAAACTTAGAATGAAGTAGAAGTTTGAAAACAGAAACTTTCGAGTACCCCTTCAAAACGCCACATTGATTAACACTTCTTGAATCCACAGGTTATAGAGCCAACATTAGGAAATGTTCAGTGTACTTACCACAAGCTTAGCAATCTCCCAGTTTGAATTCAGATCCTTTCCTTGGTAAAAGTTTCGAACTCTAACAGTGGTAATGCCACAGAACTTTACAGATTCTTTGTCCTTCCTTAGTGCCTGAACAAGACATTCTCATGCAGCTCCCTTATTCTCTCTTCCCTTAGTCAACTTCTGCCCATTTTCAGGGTGTTCTAAGATCTTTTCGTTGACTATTCTTATTCTTTTGGGATCTCTGGAAATAGTGCTACTCTCTACTTGTGTTCCTTGTGAGGAGACGTGTTCAAGAGCATCACTAATATTGTTCCTTGTGAGGAGACAGGCTCATGACAAAGGCACTATTCCCAGACTTAGACTCTTTTTCTTTCTTTTCTCAAGGGAAGATCAAGGAGAGACTGCAATTGCCTATCTGTTCAGACTGAAAGAGGAATCAAGTTCTGCGCATACCTAGTTCTTATAAGGGGATCTGAACTCGCCCTGTTAGACTGATTCCACTTGCAGCTTTCTACTTAGTAAGTCCTGCAATCAACTCTCTTAACAATGGTTCTTCAAGTGTCAACTTCCTGTGGTTAGTTTCTAGAAAAACCGAAAATTCCAACTGATTTTGACTCAATAAAACAAATTTTGAAAACTTTTGACTCAAGACTCTCAAAACAAAACACAAAGTCAGTAATCACCTCCCCCAGACTTAAACAACACTGTCCCCAGTGTTATCAAGCCCGAAGTTGGCTGAAAGAAGGATTAGAAACAACATAAAAGACCAGATAGAAGACTTACCTTTGTCTGCGCGTGGTGTCGATCGACACTATTGGTGTCGATCGACACTGGCCTTTGTTGAGCCCAATGTCTCCTTTTTCAACTGACTGAAACTAGGACTTAAGTAAAACCAAAACAAAATATAAAGAAAAACGTACCTAACAGTGGGTTGCCTCCCACTCAGCGCTCGTTTTCAGTCATTAGCTTGACTGTGTCGGGGTTCAGACGTCTGGTGGATCAGAGGGTGGCATCGAATGCTTCCCAGACGAATGTCTTCTCATCCATGGCGGTGTATAGGCAGTTGATGCATGAGATCGACCAAGAAATTTAGGAACAGAAGCAGGGTGGGACTTGAGTTCGGGTGGGACACTTCTTTTTCCTGCAGAATCATCAAAAGAAACACCAAGCCTTCTACGAGAATCTCGTGGCTTGCATAAGTGTGCAGCATCTTTTGAACCTTTAAAATCCTTATTGATAAGATCAGGGGGTTTGGAACTGATTCGAGGAAGTGCATACCTTTGATTTCTTTGAGGTTTATGTGCTGTAGGATGTGGAAGCATCTGTTCGACCAAAGATGATGGACTTGCAGCATTGGAAGTGACTTCTGGTGTGATCAGTGGTATGTGTCGATCGACACTAGTGGTGTCGATCGACATCAACTCTGCAGCTTGAATCTCTGCACTTTTTCTCCAATTCAGCTCTGCAATCCTTGTCTCCATGATGAAAACGTCTTCCTCCATCAACTTAACATTGATTAGACCTTCATATGCGCCCGTAGTCCTGAAGATATGATTGTTTCCACTCCAATCCTCTAGCTCCACAGCTTTCTCGGAATTCTCAGCTAATGCTTCTTGAACAACCAGTTTGTTGACTTGCTCTTTAGAATCCAGCTCCTCTCCAGCGATGACAGCAATACATGAGATGTGTTTGGAAGTTCCAGTAGTAGGGATAGCTTTGTAGAACACTTCTTTGTCAACATTAGAGAAAGATATTCTCTTATTGGGCATGTCTACAATAGCTCCTACTGTGGCCATGAATGGTCTTCCAAGAATAAATGGCATGACAGACGCTCTACTTACTTCCACAACCTGAAAATACGTTGGAACTAGGCAATTCCCAACTTTGACAAGTAAGTTTGGAATTGTACCATATGAGACTGTGGTAGAAGAATTGGCGAATTCAAGAGTCATGCTTGAAGGGTGAATGTCAGCAATCCCCAGCCTCTCTGCAATGTCTTTGGACATGAGGTTCACGCTAGCTCCTGAATCGCAAAGGGATTGTTTAAACTCAACTCCACCAATGGAGCATGGAACCGCAAACATCCCAGGATCTTCAACCTTAAGCAGTTGCTTCATTGGTGGTGGTGTTTCCCTTGCTTTGTGAAAGAGTTCTTCCATCTCTTCAAAGATTTCTCTGTTATTCTGGAAGAAGGCACACAAGGGATATCTCTCATAAGCCTCATCAAAGGAGATCTCCTTAGGAATCATCTCCACCTTTTTGTTGAAAGCAGCCAGCTTCTCTGCACTAATGGGCGGCCTTAGATGTTTGGGTAGAGGAGGATATGGAACCTTAGGCTTGTACACTCTTTCCTCTACAGTTTGTGAAACTTTAGGCGTGTCTGTCCAAGTCCGGGAAGGGTGTCGATCGATACCTAGTTGGTGTCGATCGACACCAGACGTTTGTGTCGAGGATGCTGTGTCGATCGAGCTTGATTCGTCTGGTTTCTCCTTGAGTGTCGATCGACACACAGTAGTGTCGATCGACATTGACTCCTCAGCATTTTATACATCTTCAAGCTCCTCGAATTCTTCAGTACATAGCCCTCTTTTCTGCACAGGCTGAAGGTTCCCTCCATTCTGGATCTTGATGGCATTCACATGGTGTCTTGGATTCACATCTGTCTTTCCAGGAAGACATCCTTCTTGTCTCTTTAAAGCTCCAGCAGTTTGAGTTACTTGGACATCTAATTGCTTCATATGAGTACCTAGATACTCAATTATCCCATTCAGATCAGTGTACAAGGCATCGATCTTCCCATTGAAGTCCACATTCATCTTCTGTTGTCGCTCCAAAATTTGTTGAATCATGGACTCCATCTTATTGTCTTTAGCAGGAGGATTCTGGTAAGAAGAAGAACCATAAGTTCTATTGAAGCTGTTGCTCTGAAAAGGCTTCTGATAAGAAGAACCATAACCTTGCTGATTGTTGAATCTCTGTCCTTGAAATCCAGCTCCATTGATGTAGTTGACTTCTTGTTCTTCTGGCTCAAAGGTCTCCACTTCAGCTGCATATTGGACTTGCTTCTTTCCAAATAGAAGGATATGCATAGAGTCAAACTTAGCATTCACCTAAGCAATCTGAAAAACATCCAAATTAACAGCAAACTTCTTCCTATCAAAATCTGCATTCTTGGTACTATTGCTAGAAACCAAATTCTCAATCAGCACATATGCATCTTCAAGATATCTAGTGTTGAAGTTTCCATTGCTGGCAGCGTCCAGAGCCATCTGGTAACTCCAATCAATCCCTCTGTAGAAAATTCCCATTAGATGTGGCTCGCTGAAACCGTGGTGTGGACAGTCTCTCTGGTAAGCCATGAATCTCACCCAAGCAGCCTTAAATGCTTCAATTGGTCCTTGAGAGAATGTAGTGATCTTCATCCTCAGCTCCTCAGATCTTGCATCATCAAAGAAATTGCATAAGAATGCATTCTTTGTTTCTTCCCAAGTGGTCAAGGATCCTGGATCCAACTGCTTCAGCCAGTATGATGCATCTCCAGCAAGCGAGTAGGAGAAAAGCTTGCAGAAGAGATAATCATATGTAACTCCATTCGCCTTGATGCTTGATGCCAAATCTTCAAACCTCTCAATGTGGTCCATTGGATGCTCATTAGGAAGACCATGGAAAAGATGCTAAGCCACCAAAGTGTAATAAGAAGGCTTCAGCTCGAAGTCATTCCTCTGGAATGAAGGAGGACAAATCGCAGCTCTATTAGCATAGAACTTATCAGGTCTATTGTATTCGCCAAGCGTTCTTCCGCGTCCAACATCTGCGACTTGTAGTGCATCTTGCCGCACTTGGTGTCGATCGACGCCATCTGGCTCGATCAAAACAGCCCCGTTCTCATCTATTTTCTGGCCTTTGTTGTTCCTTCGGTGCCCTTCCGTATCGAACAGATTGTCAGCTTCATCCCTTATCAAAATCACAGGCTCCGCCATCTCTGTCTGCGAGGGGTGTCGATCAATGCTATTGGTGTCGATCGACACTCGTGTGGTCTTGCGGTTCCTACGTTCGAGACGACCGAGCTCCTAGTTGAGTGCGATTAGTTCCTTGTCCTTGTTGCTTCTGGTAATGCGATTAAGCAGGCACCTGAAAACAAGAATAAGAAACTAAATTTAGTAACCAAAAACAAAAATTAAAAACATAGACAAAAATCTAATATTAGAACTTTGTAGGCAACTAATCTCCTTCCCCGGCAACGGCGCCAAAATTTGATATGCTCTCAAATTTACCCTAGAGCTACTCTCTCAAATTAAGAGATCAGTTGTAATAATTAGGGATCGAATCCACAGGGAAGGGATAGTCACACAGCAAATTTCTAAGTTCGAATTAAGCTAAGAAGAAATAATTAAAAGTAAAAGACAAAAAGCAATTAAACGATGTAAATTCAGGAGACGAAACGCTAGGTTCAGGGAAATTCTCAGGTGATCCAAATTGCAGGTCTAGACATAATGTTAGGAATTATCAAGCACTGTTCTTGAACTCGAAACACATTATAAAATCAACCAACTCTCGCTACGAAGATTATCTATGTCTAAACCCTAGAATTCCAAATCTCTTTGCAAATTCAAACAATTTCGACAAGCATTAATATCAGGTTAGATTGTTCACAAAATCGTAAACCAAATTTCTTTGCGAATAGGTATTTTGCTCATCTAACATTAGTTCAGGCAATTAATAATATTCTCGCATCTATTAATTAACCTAAGATCATATTCTAGGTCGCGAAGATAGAATAAGCATTAAACACAAATCCAGATGAAGAACTCTAATACTTTTATCCTAAAAATTAAATTCAACCTAACAATTCATTAATCACCTTTGAAAAACCCTAAACCTAACAAGCAAACTACTCAGACATAATCATAATTTGAATAGAAAGCATAAAAGAAATCAATAGAAGAAAATAAAGGAGTTCCAAATCAGCTCTAAAAGAGTCTGATTTTTCTCTCCAAAAACCCTAAACTTCTATGATTCTTAAAGTATGAGATTATGCCTAAACAATGGCTTTGA
>JAHZTW010000004.1:54148892-54179732 GCA_020283515.1 Alliaria petiolata | reverse complement strand
ACAAGCATTAATATCAGGTTCGATTGTTCACAAAATCCTAAACCAAATCTCTTTGCGAATAGGTATTTTGCTCATCTAACATTAGTTCAGGCAATTAATAATACTCTCGCATCTATTAATTAACCTAAGATCAGATTCTAGGTCGCGAAGATATAATAACCATTAAACACAAATCCAGATTAAGAACTCTAATAATTTTATCCTAAAAATTAAATTCAACCTAACAATTCAGTAATCACCTTTGAAAAACCCTAAACCTAACAAGCAAACTACTCATACATGATTAATGAAACACAAATCATAATTTGAATAGAAAGCATAAAAGAAATCAATATAAGAAAATAAAGGAGTTCCAAATCAGCTCTAAAAGAGTCTGATTTTTCTCTCCAAAAACCCTAAACTTCTATGATTTTTAAAGTATGAGATTATGCCTAAACAATGGCTTTGACAACTATATTTATAGGCCTAGGTTCGCATCTTCAATTCCTTGGAAGATTAGGAAAAGTCTTGGAGATTTCCTTTTCTTCAAAAACTGGAAACTTCTCGCTTCTGGAAATTGGAAATCCTGGTGTCGATCGACACTCATCGTGTTTCTTCAATCCGACTTCATTCCACTAAGCTCCAAAATGTAACCAAATCTCCAATTTATCTCCAATTGTACCTGAACCTGGAAAGATTTTATATAGACTCGAAAATAGCCAAAAGACTCTATAAAAACACGTATATCATGGTCTAAAAATGGGTAAAAACCATGATATATCAGAAGACGAGGTCAAGGCTGTTTCTGTGGGAACAGAGGAAGAAACACGAGATCCCGGTTCCATATCAGGAGTAATTTCATCAAGTAAAACTGGATTTTGGTCTACATCTGAGACCATATCAGGAGGCAAAGAAGACTGAGGATGTATGACAACTTCGTCGACAACTGGTGACAAAATCAGAGGTGATGAATCAGGTTAAAGCGGTGAAGATGACTGATCTGAATCTGATGTGAAAGGAAAATCAAACTCACAAAATATCACATCGTGAGACACTGAAATTTTGCCAGTGTCAAGATCATATACTCTCCATCCCTTTTTCCCATATGGATAGCCAATAAAAACACAATGTTTGCTCCAAGAAGCAATTTTGTCACCTTTATGATCTTGATTATGAGAGTAACATAAACAGCCGAAGACTCTAAGATGTTTCAATGGAGGAGTCCGCCCATATAAGATTTTAAATGGTGTTTTCCCTTGAATCAATGGTGTAGGAGTCCGATTTATGAGATAAGCAGCCGTTAATATGCATTATCCCCAAAACTCTAGTGGTATATTCGATTGAAACTGCAAAGCTCGTGCAATATTGAGTATGTGATGATGCTTGCGTTCAGCTCTACCATTTTGTTGTGTTGTACCCAGGCTTGATGTCTCATGAATGATGCCATGTTCCATTGTCACTTCTGATCGTTTTGATCTTCTTATCGAATTCTCTTTCAACGAAAGCAATAAAACCTTGCAGATTTTTGGCGACATCAGACTTTGTTGGAAACAGATAAAGCCGTAATCCTCGTGAAAATTTACCTAAGATTGTGAGGAAATAACGGGCACCGCAGATAGATGCATTTCGATAAGGTCTCCATACGTGACAATGTACCAATTGAAACAAATCTGTTGTTTTATTAATAATGATGGGAAAAGAATCCCGTGTTTGTTTTGCACGAATACAAGTTTTACATGTATGATGCAGAGAACTATGAAGCTTAGGAAATCCAGAAATAGCTAGTAAATCAACAACTGAACTAGAAGGATGTCCTAGGCGTTAATGCCACACATCCAAAGAAGCGAGATTCGTATTATGTGTTGCAGCAACATTGTCCATCCTTCCAAAAAAATACAATCCATGGGCCTACTCACCCGCTCCAATCAGCGTCCTGGTAATGCGGTCCTGAGTTTATCAGTTATTTGAAGCACACATGTGCTGTCCCGGTTCATCTGAGACACATAGTCAAATGAAATGAAAACCGTCCACAAACACAACATTCTGAAGAGTGAGAGCTGATCCTAAACCCACCGAACCTTCTCTAGTTCCTAACGTAAATCTACCATCCGGTACTAATGGCCATTGGAGAAATTTCTCGAACATCAGATAGCAAATTAACAGATCCGGTCATGTGATTTGTAGCCCATGTATCAATAATCCAAGAAAGATAAGAAGACATACCACTGAGTTTCACATTTGGTGATTCTTTTTGGTCATTGAGTAGGGTCACCAATGTCTTCCATTGACTGTCATTGAGTCCGCTAATCCCCACACGATCGTTGCTGTGATCACAACATTTGACGATGGTCCAACAATCTGCTGAGATGTCGCCATATGAGCTCGATGTGGCTCATGAGCACGTGCTTGTGAGGGAGAAGCATTTCCATGGCTTTGAGAAGCTTTACCCTTGTACGATCTTCCCACCAAGGTGAAAATTCCACAATACGGAAATAGTTTGCAGCAAGATGTCCTTTGCGACTACAGCTTGAACAAATCAATTTTTCTCTTTGTTCGCGACTGAGAAAAGGAATGGATCGAGGTGTTGCTTGTGCAGCAAACACCAATGTGTCGTGTCTTTCTTCAAGCAAACGAGCTGCTCCCTTTGAATCTTCACCTTGAACTAAAATACACTCTCATCGAGTCCCATGAGAAATTCGTGAAGTTTGTCGTCTTCAAGCTCTCGTTCAAGTTCTGCACCACTTTGGCTTATCGATAACCAGCTAAAGCAGCCCCAGATAGTCATCATCTTCCCATAGTAGGCTTCAATCGTGAGTGGAATTGCTATATCCGGTCATAGGGTCAAATCAGATGGATTACGCCATCATCACCATGATAACTTGCGATCGTGAGATCAAAAAATAATTCGCAAATGCGAAAAAATCAAATAAAAAAGAATCTTAAACTCGTGAGTGCGAGAAAAAAATAAAAATAATTGAACGAACTTAACATAGGTTCATTCATAAACCATCACAATTATAAATCTTGTTATCCAAAAAACAAGAAATTATGCTAGCCAATAAAAATCAACTTGGCTAATCATTGCCGAATCAACTCACGTCTCATAAACCATCACAATTCTTTTTTTTCTTTTTTTCTTCTAAAGAATAAAAGAAGAATAACGTGAATTATAGAAGAAAAACAGAGTTTCTCTATAAGAAATAATAAAACCTTAATCCACATAATTTGGATCTCGGGCTTTGATACCATGATAAATTGATGAGTATAAGAATACAAATGTGTTTAGAAAAAGTTAATATTAAACTTTGATAAGAATTGTGTTAAACAATACATCGATATATATAGCGGTAAAGATAACTCTAATTAAATTTCCTAAACTAAGATAAATATAACTGTGAATAATATATTTATACATAGAAACGGTAAATTTCTTAAACTACGATATTGTCAAATCTCTACGATTTTTTCTATAACTAGTCGGTGATCCGCGCTTTGCGCGAAATTCTATATTGTTGTTTAATGATATAGTTAAAAATAAATTTACTAATGTAAAATGTCGATATATCTAAATTTTAACGGTTTTTTATTTCATCGAAAACATATAATATATTATTGAAAATTATAGCTATCAAAAGTTAAAATCTTAAAATATATTTTGGGTTAATAAACTTTATTAGATATCCTAGTTTTGAATATTCATACTCAATGACAAAATTTTAAATGATCGCATAACTAATCTTCATCCGAGTTGTTTAATTTGGATCCAAATTTTTTTTTATTGAATATTATAATTAAAAATCGCGTTCAACCATTCGATTACAGTAGACTTGCCCACATTGGATAGTTTAGACGTGCCATATATGCTACTCGACTTTGTTAAAAAAAAAAAATTAGCGTTAAATCACTTCCGCCAAAAGTACTCGACAGCTGGTCATCGGGTGATCACACCTAAGCACAACCCAACGCAACCCTACCACCCAAAAATATGTTGTCCAAATCTATATTTCTAAGAAAACTCTTGAATTTTGCATAATAGAAAGTAATATAACTCTTAAAAGGATCGAACATATATGTTTGAGAACAAACAATACTTACAATTCTCTTTTTCTTATATCTAGGTCGGATGTTCATTCATCCGATATTGATCTTCTTCCATAAATGTATGATGTGTTTTCAAGATACACCTGTTATCTTTCTTTCTTTTTTCTCTTTTTCTCTTAATAACTCGATACATTGAACCATGGATCATATTACATAGACCACCCACAACAATGATGTCCTTTCATAAACATCTAATGTGTTTGTGTGGTGCATTCATAACTCCCATCTTTTTGTAATAATAATTCATTTTTGTGTTGCTTGTCGTATCTTTGATTTTGTTTTCATATTATATATGGTTCTGTTTTTTTTTCTATTTTAAATCTTTTTTTGTATTTTTTGTTTTATTATCTTTTCACATGTGTATGATTATACTTTATTTTCTAGTCTTTTTCTTCTTTCCCTGTTATTATTTTTATGTTATGAAGATTTTTTTAATATTAATAGATAGATATACATAATAATATTAAAATTTTACTAATTTATTAATTCGCTGTCGGACTAGAGCAACCCAGATCAACCCAATGACCGGGCAACCCAGAAGCTATTTCGGTTTGCTTGTCGGGTCGGGTTTAAAACATTGGTAGAAAGGTTTAAAATAAATGTTTTTTCAAATTCTAATATTAATGCATGCTAATTATTATGAGAATTAATTTGATCAACACAAAACATAACAAATTAAATTAACAAATAATTTGATGATGTGTCACAATTTTATGATATGAGGAGATGATATGGCATCATGTGTAGAGAGGCTACTTTATATATATAGAAGACTTTACCCTTTCCTCCTCTCGGAGTTCGGCTTGAACATGTCAACGTTTTGAATTACCAGAGTTTACCTCTCATGACATGTATTCTCGCATGCCTTTTAAAAGTTTGGAGTTGTCATCCGAGTTTGTAAAAGCTCCAGTGAGTCCATTGTTGAACGAATCCTGGTCCTCTCGAACACCTTTTTCTGATCATCAAAATGCATGTTTTTGTTTATCGTAAGTAGAAAGGTTTAAAATAAATATTTTTCAAATTCAAATATTAATGCATGTTAATTATTATTAGAATTAAAATGATCAACACAAAACATAACAAATCAAATTAACAAATAATTTGATGATGTGTCACAATTTTATGATATGAGGAGATGATGTGCCATCATGAGAAGAGAGGCTATTCTACTTTATATATATAGATTTCGATCTCGTAATCTCGTCGATCTTGATTCTTTACGGTCAATCTCGTTGATCTCCCAATACTTAAAATTTTAAAAATTGGAGACAAAATTCCTCTTGTATTTAAAATGGGGAAATCATAAGAAATTTTAAAACCTTGAAAAAACTTTAGTATATTGGAGAAAGGAGATATCCGGACTCGAGTTTCAAAATTTGGTAAATAGACCATCGATCCATAATCCCATTTTGTGTTCCAAATTTTTTCTATGTAGTTGATACATAATTTGTTTGTTTACATTTTGTTTGTAATTGCTTGTTGATGTATTGTTGACTGGTTTGAGAACCTGCTGAAACAAGACTAGGAAGTAATGTCAGTATGTGATACATAGGCTTAGACAAAGATATTGAGACATGTCTTGATGCAGGTGCTGCTAAAGCAGATGTCAAGACAGTACATGATGTAAGCGTTGTTACAGTTGATATAGTTATCGACACAGCACAGAAATGTGTTGGGGTGATGAGAAGAAAACAGGCTATCGACACAGAACATAAATATGTATAGATATCTGATGTACCAGACTTTGTATCAGGAGACATAGACTTGGCGTGGTGCAGAAGCTGACGTGATAAGTTGCTTGTTGAGCTGGACGTAGCTGGTTATAGATCTTGGAGAAGAAACTCGTATCATCTTACATGGGAGATATTAGATGATATGAGAAAAAGGAAAAATAGGAATATTGAAGACATTTCCTTATTGGTGGAGTTTCCTTTTGTTTTAGGAAACATGGCCACGTGAGTGGACAAGTCCTTAATGTGAGAAGATCACGTGGGCTTAAGGAAGCTTAGGGTTTTGACTCTTTGATATAAATACTAAGAGGCCGTCTCATGAAGATTGTGCACGCCTAGGGTATCATTGATGGAGGCACACATGTGTGTGGCGTCGCCCCACCAGACAGACAAGATGTAGGGATCTGTAAGTTCTGTTGGTGGTATTCCTGTGAATCTAGCAATCCACAAAAAAACGGATGTGTGAGGACTCATAGTAGGATTTCATGTAGAAAAGATTGAATACAATTGTAATTGTTATCTTGTTCTAATGGAATTGGTCTGGACGAGGTCCCGGGGATGAAGAGAAAGCCGAACCCCGTTAACAAACTTGTGTGTTCTTTACTTTATGCACTTGTCATAGTAGCTCATATCGAATGAACATAGATCTAGCCTGAATCCAAACTTACAATTGGTATCAGAGCGGGCGCTTGTGAACTACGGGCGAGATCCTGCAGAAAGTTTGGAGGTTATGAACGAGAGCGTGTTCTACTTTTGAGACGGTGAAGTCAAGATTTTGGGTATGATCATCGTTTTGTGGTATGAAGCAGAAAAGTTAAAGTTTAAAAAAAAATGTGAGCATGGATGCATATTAAGGGAACCCAATTGGGAACGTGATCGAGAATTCTGCTATGTTCGCTTTGATATCCCTATGGAATAGGGTTACGATGAAGACTCTTGAAAGAAGTGGCTTCACGGTTATATCGGGTTGTGAGAAGAAAAAGTTGGAAGGGTGAGATCCATAGTTGCCTCAAAGATTTCGAATCAGTTCAGAGACTTCTCAATTTATAAGAAAAGTTGAATTGCTGTTTTCTGTAAGAGCGTTACGGTGAAAGTTTTGTGTTTCTAAAGACAAAGAGTTGGTGTCTCTTATACTGAAAGGTTGGTTCATGTGGTCTGCAACCTTGGATTCTGAAATTGTTTGATCAGCTAAGTATTGTTAAGTTGCCACTCCAAAGGTGGACTGCATCATAGGAGGTTAGAATCTGAGGAATCACAGGAGAAATCTGCGGTCAGTGGTGAAATGTCATTAAGACATGAAGAGGAGTGTCAGAAAATTGAGAGGTTTCTGTCAGGTTCAAGATTTCCAAGATAATCAAGCCAGCAATGAAGTTATCGCTGAAATTGTGATGTAAATCTGTTTATGGCTCGTGTTATTTTTGTCGTAGGGAAGTGATATTAAGCAAAGGAGGTTGGAGTCACGAGCTCGTGTGGAAAGTTGAGAGAGTCACAGTGAATGAACTTTCAAAACTGCGAGCGTTAGTAAATCATAGATGGGGCTGTTCTAGTAGACATCAATCTCACTAGAAACCCCATAGATGCCTGTCGGAGTCTGTTCAAGGTTGGATTTTGATTTCAAAAAGGAGCTATGTTTGCGCTGTTGGAAATTGTGAAAGTCTGCGTCACAGGTCAACTGTTGGGCTCACAGGTTGTGTTTGTTTTCTGAGACAACGTTGGTTTCAGCAGTGTGAATCCCTTTAGATACAATTTTGATGTATTGGAATTTAATCTAATGGTCTGCTCTCTGGACTGAAAAGATCTATGCATGTGCGTAGTTCTTTCATGCTTCTGCAACTAAGCATTCGTTGGTTGGAGTCTTAGTATGAGGATTGGTAATCGGGTGAAGAAGGTGGAGACAAACTCATAAGTAATAAAGTTTCGAGTTCAAGTTATTGATTTGTGTACTCCATGAGAAGTTCATGACTTGGTTGAAGTGTTGAAGCTGTTGTGAGACTTATTTTAAGCTTGCTGGTAGTGGTTAATATCTGCAGGTGTTTGTTCTACGAGAGGGTTGAATTCAAGTTGGTTCTGTTTCAAGTTTTACAGAGGGATAGTTGTTGTTCCAGTCACTGTAACAGGTCTATGACTCGAGTTTGTTCTCACCTAAGGGGGTTGCTGGTCAATTATATCAGATATTCAAGTGATTGAATGTTCAGAAGGTGGTTACTGATGAGTTGAGCTTAATATACAGTTATATTGAAGCTGGTTTTCACAACTCGAGTAAGTTAAAGATATGTGTATGGCTCAGCCTCAGCAGTATAAATCGTTGCAGCTGAAGTGCATTGATCATAACGTTAAGTGCAACAAGGATTGAGAAGTTTTTTTCTGTGTTGTGTTTTGCTTATGATCAAGTCTGAGTAATAAAGCTCAAGGAATCAGAGACTGGAATCATGAAACTAGTAAAGGTCCTTTGTCTCTCCCTCTCTCTCTCTCGGTATGCGTAGGTTATAGTTTTGTTCTTCAATCTACCAGGTGGAAATTTTTTGAAGAGTTAAACACTAATGATGAAAGTCGTGAGCTTATGTATCAACAGAAGGAACAACAAAGGGGTCAATGAGGTCTCTTGAAATGGTGAATTGAAATCGCATCTGAGATTTCTAACATTTCAGGAAGAAAGAAGTTTATGTCTCCTTTAATGTTGCTGTGGAGAATCTCATGGTTTTTGATGTAGATGACGAAGACTAAGTGTACGAGACAGAGGATTCACCAGAGTTAAAGAGGGTTCAGTCTGAGATGCTTCAAACCAGATTTCATGTTATCCAGAAATAGGGTTGACAATGAAAGTGATCAATAGAGAAGAACGTTCACTATCATATTGGTTGTATAAAACAAAAGTGAATCGCTTGAAGGTAAAGAAATGGTCGACGAAATTCAAAGGTGACCTGATCGGAGTTTGCTGCGAGTATCCCTGGATCAACGATTGTTCTTATGGGTTGCTATGGAAGGATGGTAATGTTTATTGGTCGAATTTGCCAGAGAAAGGCGAAGCCAGAATATATGGATTATGCAGTTTATTGAAGAATTCTGACACTGCTTATAAGGGGATGTTTTTGGAGTTGGTTTGGTTTTATCTTGTGGTTCAGTTTGTTTTGTTGTGCTACAGTTCCATGTGATGCGATATGAGATGTATTTTGTACACCAGAGTAAACAATAAAAGAAGGATTTCTTTCTTGGCGGGCTGGTTGGCGTTAAATGATTGCAGGAGATGGTTGAGTGTCATAGGTGCTTGAGTTTATCATAGTGTGAAAGCTGTGTTTCGACAGATTTGTTGAGAAGATGAAGTCTTTAGATTGCTTAAAGAAAGAATCATGATTGCTTCAGGACTAGAGGAGTTGATGTTTACATTTGTTCGAAAGTGAAACTGGATTTCTGAACTCACTGCAAGAAAAATCTTAAATGGAAACACTCTGAAGCTGTTGTAAGAAGAAAGGTCTCACCTGCAAACGTGTTGAGTTTCAAGTGAAAAAGCAAAAAGTTTTGGAAATCTCAGATTCGGTATAAAGCCAAGTGAGTTGTCTTTGATTACAGAACATGGAAGTCACAAGTGATAATTGGTGTGTTCAAGAAGAAGTCCTATTCAGGTTTTTCGGGGTTGACGTTGAAGAAAAGCACAAGTGTTGAATAGAATTCATGCTGTGTAAAAGTCTGGAAAAGACAGATTTGGAGGATCCAAAGTGGTCTGATCACCTGAAATAATCTACATGAGAAAAGCAATTTGGTTTGAGCTTGAAAGCTAATTCTGAACGCAGATGAGTTTATGTGTTGCTATAGAGAACTGCCTTGGGATGTATGATGAGACGTTGTTGGTCACAGCTTACATTTAGTATCAAGTTCAGATGAGACATAGAGGAAGAGAGGAGAAGAAGTTAATTTGTGTGGGCCATAGTGTCATCGATACTCTTCTCACAATGGGTGTCTTCTGGGCCTGAATTGTTTAAATTAGAAACTAGGCCTAATCCCCTAACCAAGCCCATAAGTAAAAGAAGGATAAGATAACTCACGTCGTGAAGAATTTGTGTGGTAGGGGCATTTCGTGAAAGATGACTTCTGGTCAAGGTGAGGAGCTTTTAATTTTCTATGACAGAAGAACTCTCTAGTTAGTGAAGAAACATGTTAGTTCGGGATATTAGAGGAGCCATCGGAAAATCCAAATCGTGGCAAGCTTGGCACAAGATTCCGCAATCATCATATCAATGAGGGACGGTGACAAAGATCTTGTCAGAAAGTGCAGAGATACTCTTCAGAGTTTTCAAGAAATCGAAATCAACAGGAACAACATAAATTAATTGATGATGTTGTGTGGCAGTATCATACTTGTCTCCAATGACAAATACAAAGTTGAAACAAGGAATCTGGTCTGCGATTTGTGTTGTTGGCTGGAAATTTGAGAAAGGCAGAGAGTATGGTGTGTGTCTTGTTGTTTGTGATCTTTGGATGTTCATAGTATACGCAGATGAAAAGGGTGTGTTTTTGGGAAGCTCTTTGTTAACATGAAGTGAACCTCGTCTTGTTCAATCTCAGAATTGATGTTAAAGAGTTGTTGGTAAAGAATTAGTCTCGTGATAATTCTTTCTTCAAGGTTTAGTGGAGGAATTTTCACCAGCAATAAGTTAGACTTCTGCTCTACTAAAGTGAAATTCAAGGTTCAGACTGTAAAGTGATGGAAGGTTCTCTGGAGAATTCTGTCTCATGAAGAAAAAAAAAGGGATTCATGTGCTATATGGTTCAAGTCAAGAGTTAAAAGGGTGTAAAGTTTCTGGTTCCTAGAGGTTTTGCAGAGATTGTTTTAAAGAGCATCAGTGCAAGAGAGTTTAAATATTGGTGCTTAGGAAAGAGATTTGTGTTCTGCATAGAAAGTTTCAGAAGATGGTGCGCTGCAGGGAGTGTTCCGAGAAAATCTGGAGTAAGATTACTGCATTTTGTTGAGAATTCATGCTTGGCAAAAGTGTGTAGAAGATAAACATTTAAATGCAGAAGTCAACAGTTCCAAGACTTATCAGTGACAGAGCAAGGAATTCATTGAGGTTGAATTGAGATCGCGATGGTGATTGGCAATTATCTCTGAAGTTTTTAAATTGTGAGAAGAATTGATGATAATTTAACTCATGTTCAGACCATCTTCAGAGCAACGTTTTGAGACTCATAAGTCTTCTGATCAGACTGAAATTTTGTGGAATTCTTCTCGGCACTGTTGTATTTGAAATCAACGGTGGGATTGAGATTTCAACGGTTACTTCAAGATTTAGTCGTGCATCTCTGACACAGGTCTGTGGAGATTAAGATGTTACCAGTCTGACGAGAATGTGTGTTTGGAAGGTGAAACAAAGTCTGTTCGATCTGAATTTTCACAGGAACATTCTTGAAATATTTGCTTATGTATCTGATCTAAAGAGAGCTCACTTTGAGTTTGGTACAAAGGTGGGTGTTTCTGCTGAAATAGATAGAAACTTGGAGGCTTGATCAATTTCTAAGGGTTTCAAATTTGCAGAGAAGTTTGAGGGAAGGTGTTCTGAAGATTGTTTCTGATTGCAAGCAAGGAAAAATTGATGTCTGAGTTATGGTTTTCAAGTCAAGAGTCAAGATGAAAGTTATATGTGGTTCCATTATTTACAAACCTGTAGGTTTCAAGCACTTCTGCGTTTAAGAAATGATGGAGCAGTCACGAGTGTGGAGGACACGCTTGTTGATTTCAGAGAATCGGAATGAGGTTTCAAATGTCAAGAAATTAAAGTGTATCTGAGACACTCAGAGATTTGAGTATGGTGCTGTACGGATTTGTGGTTCAACTGAAATTGAAGTGTTTAACAGACTGCATCCAAGAGTGAAAGAAAAAAACTGGTATAGTTTATGTTCTCGTGCCTCTGAAATTGAAGTTGAGCTATTGTTAAGGATTTCAGTAAGACTGAAGTATGTGCTTAATGTCTCAACTGCAAAGGAGCTTTCGTGAAAGCCATGATATTAGTTTATTTCTGGTCAGATACCGATTGTATCCAACTGTATCTTTTCCTGGAGAAAAAGCTGTAATAGAGGCTCAACAACTTGGTATGGTTTTGGTGCGGTGAGCGTGGAGAGTTTGTGATGGTTTTGATGATTGGTGCTGGCTTTGATGCTCGCAACTGAGTTGCAGAGGGAGCTTAATTGTGCTGATACATATATAGTTTTGGCTTAAGGGGAGTAAAAATTTTCGTGACATATTCTTTTATTGCATTGGTGATATGATCAGAAGTATAGCTGGTTGCATGTTTTGTGGTTTGCGTCTGAAGCTAGCAGTTTCAAGGAGAGCAAGGAGAGTAAAAAGTTTATGGATATTGGATCACGATCTGGTTCATAAACAGGTTTGCAAGACTGTGCAGATTCAGATGCGAAATGCTTCGCTCATCATTATGAGAACACGGATGATAAGTGTTTTATGTTGCTCATTTGGTTTGTGTTTTTAACTCAGTTTTTATACTCAAGCAGGGGGAGAAGATTGTGTAACCATGGGAGAGTTTTCTAGTTTTGAGAACGTGCGTTAAGGAATTCTTGTGTTCTCAATGTTCTCTCCGAGTTGTGAGTGGTTAAGATCAGCCAATTGATGTTGCTTGACGAATGGTTTTCATACGCTAGAAACTAAGCCGCAGGTGGAGAAGACAGAGTTTGAGCTTGACGGACGGAGCTTAAAGTATGGGGGAATTCACTGAAAATGCTTGAGCTTAAAGTATGAGGGAGTTCACTGAAAATGCTTGAGTATGAAACTAAGCTAAAAAGGGGGAAATTGAAGATGATAGATCGTGTAAGCTTGGTGCTGATGCAACCAGATGTTGTATGCGACAAGGAGATATCTAGAAGCATGGCATGGCAGATATTCAGAAAGAACTCATGTCACATTACCAGTATGCTTGGGTTCTAATACTCAGTCATCAAGGGGGAGATTGTTGATGTATTGTTGACTGGTTTGAGAACCTGCTGAAACAAGACTAGGAAGTAATGTCAGTATGTGATACATAGGCTTAGACAAAGATACTGAGACATGTCTTGATGCAGGTGCTGCTAAAGCAGATGTCAAGACAGTACATGATGTAAGCGTTGTTACAGTTGCTATAGTTATCGACACAGCACAGAAATGTGTTGGGGTGATCAGAAGAAGACAAGCTATCGACACAGAACATAAATATGTTGTGGCGCAGAAGCTGACGTATAGATATCTGATGTA
Organism: Alliaria petiolata; assembly: GCA_020283515.1. Lineage (NCBI taxonomy): Eukaryota > Viridiplantae > Streptophyta > Magnoliopsida > Brassicales > Brassicaceae > Alliaria > Alliaria petiolata. The sequence goes on along the minus strand of JAHZTW010000004.1, from coordinate 54,166,691 downwards.
CCAGACTTCGTATCAGGAGACATAGACTTGGCGTGGTGCAGAAGCTGACGTGATAAGTTGCTTGTTGAGCTGGGCGTAGCTGGTTATAGATCTTGGAGAAGAAACTCGTATCATCTTACATGGGAGATATTAGATGATATGAGAAAAAGGAAAAATAGGAATATTGAAGACATTTCCTTATTGGTGGAGTTTCCTTTTGTTTTAGGAAACATGGCCACGTGAGTGGACAAGTCCTTAATGTGAGAAGATCACGTGGGCTTAAGGAAGCTTAGGGTTTTGACTCTTTGATATAAATACTAAGAGGCCGTCTCATGAAGATTGTGCACGCCTAGGGTATCATTGATGGAGGCACACATGTGTGTGGCGTCGCCCCACCAGACAGACAAGATGTAGGGATCTGTAAGTTCTGTTGGTGGTATTCCTGTGAATCTAGCAATCCACAAAAAAACGGATGTGTGAGGACTCATAGTAGGATTTCATGTAGAAAAGATTGAATACAATTGTAATTGTTATCTTGTTCTAATGGAATTGGTCTGGACGAGGTCCCGGGGATGAAGAGAAAGCCGAACCCCGTTAACAAACTTGTGTGTTCTTTACTTTATGCACTTGTCATAGTAGCTCATATCGAATGAACATAGATCTAGCCTGAATCCAAACTTACAATTGGTATCAGAGCGGGCGCTTGTGAACTACGGGCGAGATCCTGCAGAAAGTTTGGAGGTTATGAACGAGAGCGTGTTCTACTTTTGAGACGGTGAAGTCAAGATTTTGGGTATGATCATCGTTTTGTGGTATGAAGCAGAAAAGTTAAAGTTTAAAAAAAAATGTGAGCATGGATGCATATTAAGGGAACCCAATTGGGAACGTGATCGAGAATTCTGCTATGTTCGCTTTGATATCCCTATGGAATAGGGTTACGATGAAGACTCTTGAAAGAAGTGGCTTCACGGTTATATCGGGTTGTGAGAAGAAAAAGTTGGAAGGGTGAGATCCATAGTTGCCTCAAAGATTTCGAATCAGTTCAGAGACTTCTCAATTTATAAGAAAAGTTGAATTGCTGTTTTCTGTAAGAGCGTTACGGTGAAAGTTTTGTGTTTCTAAAGACAAAGAGTTGGTGTCTCTTATACTGAAAGGTTGGTTCATGTGGTCTGCAACCTTGGATTCTGAAATTGTTTGATCAGCTAAGTATTGTTAAGTTGCCACTCCAAAGGTGGACTGCATCATAGGAGGTTAGAATCTGAGGAATCACAGGAGAAATCTGCGGTCAGTGGTGAAATGTCATTAAGACATGAAGAGGAGTGTCAGAAAATTGAGAGGTTTCTGTCAGGTTCAAGATTTCCAAGATAATCAAGCCAGCAATGAAGTTATCGCTGAAATTGTGATGTAAATCTGTTTATGGCTCGTGTTATTTTTGTCGTAGGGAAGTGATATTAAGCAAAGGAGGTTGGAGTCACGAGCTCGTGTGGAAAGTTGAGAGAGTCACAGTGAATGAACTTTCAACTTGAAACATGTTGAGAGAGACAAGATGTAGGGATCTGTAAGTTCTGTTGGTGGTATTCCTGTGAATCTAGCAATTCACGAAAAAACGGATGTGTGAGGACTCATAGTAGAATTTCATGTAGAAAAGATTGAATACAATTGTAATTGTTATCTTATTCTAATGGAATTGGTCTGGACGAGGTCCCAGAGATGTAGGGAAAGCTGAACCCCATTAACAAACTTGTGTATTCTTTACTTTATGCACTTGTCATAATAGCTCATATCGAATGAACATAGATCTAGCCTGAATCCAAACTTACATTGCTGGTCAACCAAACATTTTTATATTAATTAATTGTCTCCTTTATTCACAATCGATTGAGAATCAATTTGAATCACGTATAACGTCCAAATCTCTCGATTATTGCTCAGGTTTATAGGGCAATATTATGAGACTATAAAAAGACTGTTTTGTCTTCCTCATTCTTACTCATTCGATTAAAATTGCAGGGTCACTTTGCCACTAGACACACCAAAGTGCCTCCTAATTAAGCCTATATTACTCCGCGGACTCACCTTTGCTTTCGAGCCATGAGTCACTTAGCCAAATATTTTCTCTGTTTTTCCGACTCTTTCTGTTTTAATTTGACGCATCAGACCGTGGTTCTTTCTAGATTATTTACTAACTTAACATCATAGAATCCTTGGAAAGCATATTAATGTTGTGTTTTCCAGATTTTTACGCGTTTTTTCGTTTTTGCAAGAGACGTGTGTACCTTTGAAAATAAAAAATATCTCAAAATAGAGTTCATCTAACATATCTATCAAAAATCTCTATTAAGAAAAAAAAAAAATATTTATTCGATATAAGTAATTTTATTATTGAATAAGACATGTAAATTAATAATGTGTAATTGCTCTGAGGCATCTTGTTAAGTTAGGAATTTAGGATCAACCTTTCTCATATGCAATGATATAAATGCAATGATTAGTGGCTAGGATCAAGCTTTCTCGTATGCTTGAAACCTCTCACTTGTTGTCTTTATATCAAACCCAATAGAGTGCAAGTTGTTAGACATATATATAAAGACGTGTAGTGTGAACTCCAATTAGCGAAGTGCATAAATTTACTACCAATCCAACAACCAACCGTACCATGGGCCCTTGCGATTAACTATTTGCGCTTATCCACTTGACTTCTTTTTTTCTCTTTTTTTGTTTTTGTTTTTTATGATTGACTTGCCATCTTCCTTTTTATAAAATCTAACTTCTTGATTTTGCAGATAATCGCACATAGCATTAAATTACACGTACACGGGTACACCCCCACCTCGCTTTCTATAAATAGAGGTTTTGCATGGGAGACCGTACTCACCAGGTCCTTCTTCAATAATCATTTTCAATATAAATACATAAACAAAACTAGTGTTTTGAGAGACCGCTTACGATGGCTTCTAAAGCTTTGCTTTTCTTAAGTCTCATTGTCGCTCTTCTCATAGCCTCGGAAGTGGCAGCCAGGGACCTCGCTGAAAACAATGGTACGTAAAAAATTATCGAAAAAAACGTTCACTTAAAATCCGTAGAATACCGATCAGAACAAGCATCAAAGTTATTTAAATATTTTTGAAAGTTGAAACCTATATGTTATTCTATAAATCTGTTTAAAAGTTTGGATTGGTCAATGACTCATGGCTATTTCATCTTGTTAATCTTCTACTTTGTAAGAAAATTATTTTGATTGTGAAAACCTAATCGTTATTCCCGACCTTTTCAAAATATTTGTCCTGCTTTAATACGGATGAATAAAAAATGATTATGAATGATCATGTTTCTAAAATGCTTCATAAACTATGTATGAGATCCGATTATCACGAAAATTTGGTTTTGAGAAATAGTGAAAGAAGAAGGAAAGCAAACTGAACAGTATGGTGGATACCCTGGTGGAGGATACGGTGGAAACCGTGGTGGTGGATATGGTGGAAACCGGGGTGGTGGATATGGTGATAGGGGCGGATATGGAGGACGTGGAGGATATGGTGGAAACCGCGGTGGTGGATATGGTGATAGGGGCGGATATGGAGGACGTGGAGGATACTGTCGCTACGGTTGTTGCTACAGGGGTTACTACGGGTGCTCCAGGTGCTGTGCTTATGCTGGTGAGGCTGTTCAAACTCAGCCAGAGAGTACTGAGCAAGGTCACTAAAAGTCATGCATATGGATTTCTCATGCTGCGTTGGTTATGAAGTATAAGTCTCCAGTCAAATAAAAGGGAACAAATTTAAGATATAGTGAAGTACTAGGGTTTGGAAAGTTATTATAAAGATAAAAGAGTATCTAAAGTTTTTGTTTCTTGTTGAGTTTGTGTTGTAATAATCTATGTTCGCGTGATAAAGTATGCTTGACGTATGTATCATAATATGGAATATGGATAACATATTAATATGTAGCGCATCGAAAATGTTGTTATCATGACCTACATTATTATCAACATCCATAGAAGAGTCATGAGCAACTTGAAATGTCATTTTCGTTTCGCTAAACTATATATATCACATAAATACACGAAATAGTCAAAATGAAATATATTTAAGAGAGGTAATCATATACACTTTATTTCAAGTAAGTTCCTCGCTGACCACCAAAAGATACTTCCGTATTAAAATCAAAAATAAAACAAACTCAATTTCTATTCAAATAATCATTCATGGTTTCATAATTTCATCACTAAGCCTATTCACCTAATATAAGACCAGCTTGTTTCTTTTTTTTTTACCGTTATTCTTTTTTTTTTTTTTAGGATAATCGTTTTCGAATTTGTTTCTTTTTTTGCGGTCTTACATCTTTTTTTAGCCACAATTGGTACAATAATTGTATCTTGGCGCATTTAGGTTAACAATGGATTAACGACACATAATACATTGCTAGATCTTTGATAATATAATATGTTAGTGTAACACATTTGAATCTCCAATATAATCTAAGAAAAACTTCAAAAATCACAAACCCTTCTAATATTGGTTATATTTTTATTTTCGTTTTAAAAATATTGTACTTCTTTATGTTATAGGTCTAATTCATGGTCGCATATTTATTAACGTATTGCTGTGATTTGTAGATGATTGAAAAGGTATCTGATACTTTGTCACTAAAAGTCATCTAGATTTTTAATCTACATATTATTCAACATTACTATGAAGGTGAAATTTTTGCTAAATCAGTTATTAGGAGGGAGTCTTGTGTGCACTATCCAATGTTTCTCTTTGATCGAATCGATGCTACCTTGTGGTATGTATTTTATTTTATTATTCTATTAAAATTTAAAAAATTAGTTGATAATAGTTATATTTTTTTTTTACTTTTTGTACGAAAATAATTTGTTTGTGTTTTTTGGATTTTTTTTTGGTGTAACCAACAATCCAAATGGGGCCTGGCTAGGATTTTATAATCGAATAAATAATTGGACCAAATCTACAGCTAACCCGAAGTGAACCAAATCGATATAAACCTAAATTTAAATCGAACGCAAAGAAAACCTTAATCCGGGAAGCGAAAAACACCACCGAAGAATAGTAGTTATATCCTTTTCAAAAAAGAAGAAAAAGAATAGTAGTTATATTCTGATATGTTGATTTAATGTTGATTATACGTACGATTGCTGGGAACAGTACGAAGATCATCAACTAATCAAAGACGCCTCACAATTATGTCAGTAATCGTTGGCTTCGTTCTATTTTTGAACTATCAATAATAACATTACATAACGTAGTTTGAAGCTTGTGGTTTAGTGGTAAAAAGACGGGATTGGAACATCAACATGTTTCAAGTTCGATCCACATGCTGCGAGAAACTAAAACACATTGTCTTGGACACCACAGATATGTGCCTTTGCTTTCGGCCCATTTACATATTCGGAGGGAGGGATAGACCTTTTATTTCGGTCCATTTACATATCTGGAGGGAGGGTCTATCCGTAGGATGCACCTCTCCTCCAAAAATTAGTTTGAATCTTTCAATAGGCTTGGGATTTATCCTGAATTGTCAAAAAAAAAAAAAAAACATTACATAACGTCAGCGGTCGAAATCTACATCTCTGTTAGCTCTCGAGAAGACGTACAAGAAGGAAAAAGAAAAAGCATGACGCATTTTATCGAGCTTTCCTTAAAGATGATAGTGCTAGAAGTCAACGCTAAAATAAACAAACATATGTGTCGTTTAAGCATTCATTTTATACATGCCAACTCAACTAGATATATTTCACGGTATACATTCATTTTATTTTTTTAATTGCTTAATAAATTAATTATCGTCTACTAATTGTATTAACTTATAAATATATATATATATATATAATTTTTTTTTTGGTAAAGGGAATTAACTTATATTTTTCTAATCCATTAATTACACCAAAAGAAAAGAATTGCATCTACAAATTTGGGTCTATATATTATATAGAAGACATACAGTGCATGTTCGTCATCGACACTAACTGGTGAATATGACGTCAAAGAACCAACTTACATAAACATAAATGAAGGAGGCCCACGTCTTGACAAAGCAAGTGATATTGGAATTGAAACGTTACTTTACTATTACGATAGACCCAACGGCGGCTCAGGAGCATCTCCATCGACATCCCTTAAAAATGTTTTTCAAAATTAAAAAAAAAATTAAAAATAATGAAAAAAAGGAGAGAGACATATAGACTCTCTAGTTTGAGTACTTATGAGAAACATATCCGACCATGTGTCCTTCTGTGGTTGGCTCAATTTAATTATATTGAAAATTTATTTAAATTATTAAACTATACTAAAAAAATATAAATGAGATATCATGATAAAAGTGTTCTAAAAGCATCTTTAATGGAGAAAATCTAATTATGGGTTTTTAGATTTAAAAAAAATAAAAAAATAGGTGGAAGAAAGAGGGAAGGAGAACCGCATCTTCCCTCAAAATCTAAAGAATCGGCTCTTCCCTTTATTCCAACACGTGTCATGATGCGAATGGTCAACTTTTTTTATTATTTTTTTTCTCTTTTTCAAAAACCGTTTAAAAAAAAAATTAATAACAAAAAAATTAGAAAAACCCCATTAATGATGCTCTAAGTGGGAGAAGCATGTGATTCTAACCTTGTATAAAATATCAGTTTTTAGCTAATTTTCCAAAAAAACTTCGATAGTTTAGTTGGTTTATGTTTCCTTTCCTTTTTTTTTCCTTGGTATTAGCCACTAGTTTTGTACCTCACTTCGATTTTCGATTTTTGGATGTTTAGATTTGCAGATCTGGTTGGTTTTAGGCAAAAAAAGTGGTTAGGGGCGTCAGATCTCTTCGATCCTTGGTACAGCTTGCTGTGAACAGCACTGATTTTTTGCTTTTGGTCTTAGATCTAATCTCTAGATCTGGTTTCTGGAGGCTTTTCCAGTTCGGGTTTATTGGGCTTTTCTCTGCTTCAGTGGAAACGTGTTTGGGTTCTCTTTAGTTCGATCACTAACTTTTCTCCTATCTTGGAGTTTCGGTGCTACCTAGTTTGGATCGTCCGCTCCTCAACGCTACTTTACTGATCTGATCGAGATCTCGTCCAAAGTTTCTATCTAGGTGCGTAACAGTCATTCGTCAATTCGTCGACACTGCCGCTTCCGGAAGATCTCTCGATTCTTATCTTGCTGGATATGAAGCTTTGATTCTTGGAATCAAAAGGTAGGTTTTAGGAGGTTCATGTTATCGATGGTTGGTCGTGGGCATCTTCGATTTGGTTTAGTTCCCTGAAGTAAAGGAGTCTGCTCGGTTGGCCTGCTTTGTGCTCAAAGTGTTAGGTCTTTTCTCTCAAAAGTCGTTCTGTTTGGTTAAAAATAATGGTTTTCAGTAATTTCATTTTGGTTGTTTAGTTGGTTTCCCTTTCATGCGCTTGTTCTCTGGAGAAACTTAAACTTTGTTTTCTGCCAGCTTTGGTTTCGGGGAAATATTGTCTTCCGCCGATTAGGTATACCATCATGTGTATCTTTGAAGTGTTTAATGAAAAATCCAGATGACAAAAAAGAAGAAGTTTAGTTGGTTTATGCTTGAAGTAGATAGAAGTGAAAGTGCAAATTTCTTTGACCCCCTTTTAAAACTTTTTTTATTTTGCTTTTCAAGTTATTAATTTATAAGCCTAGTTATGTTATGTTCCTAGCCCAAATTTTCTCAGGGCGGGCAAGAATATACTACTAGTTCTTAATTATTCTGTTGCTCTATTTTTTATAAGTTTTGTGACAAGTATATGTTTTGCCGTTTTAGTCATACAAACTAGTGATGACTTATCCGTCGACAATTATCAACATAATGTGTCTCTATTCAACGATAAAATTTCCCCGTGTAATGAGAATCGCAAAATTGTCACCAGCTAAATTTAATTCGAAAGAGTGGATCTATAACGAGTGAAAATTTATTGATGATTTGCCAATAGAATTTAACGTTATAACGTAAACTGAAGAATTCATTAAAAATTACGAAAAAAATAATGACAAATTATGTTTGCGACGCGTTTAAGGTCCGACAAAGATATCGTTACGTCGCTAATTGTCTGCTTTTTTATTTTGTAGTGTTTGCCCGATCAGGATGTAATATAGTCGATCTACCATTATTTTGCGACCACTTCCTAGTCCACTCGTCCTGAAGATTTGGCTGTAATTAGCTATGTAATTATGTTAACATCAATTTGTCTATTCTGTCCCAAGACATTCGGCCATCATTGTGTCACTCGTTTTGTCATATTATTTTTTCTTGTAATTTTGTACTGAAACATGAATTTATGAAAAACCTTTGAAGTGTGTTCGATTATAGTCCAATTTTGTCTCAAATATTGAGAATGTTATTTGTTTGTATTGTATAAAGTTTAATCATTTTAATCTATTTTTGATATTCGTTAAATTTATTTGTATCGGGCATAACTGTACGTCCACATGCATGGGACGAGGTAAGTGTCCAATATACTGCGACCTTCACAGGGTTAGGTAAAGCTATGTCCTGTGTCCACAAGCACAACTCTTAGGAACATCTGAATATACATGTCAAGACGAACACATGCAAAGGTAGCTATATAGTTTAAGATATAGTTTTCGTGTTTTGCCATAAATAATTTACTATGTACTGATTAATTGTAGTCCCGCTACACCTTGGTACGTGGCGATCTGAAATCGTACGTGTTGCGTCCAGAGACTTGAACGAAGCTTGCGAACTAAATTTTCAGCTGCCAACTAAGATGTTTTTTGTCATGATGTGCCCTCGAGATCCTTCCCCGCTTAGTTTTTCTTTATCTATAGCTTGTCTTAATTCCCTGTTACTTAGGTGTACGATGCAACTATAAATAAGAAGAAGCGGGGTGTGTAGGTTCTTAACTAATTTTGCTTTCTGCTAAGACTTTGAAGATGAATACAAGAGCTTTTCTAGTGTGGTCTCTTTTGTTAGCGGCTGTTTTCGCCGTCACGGTGGTTGCTTCCATCGACGACACGAAGCAAGGTTATATTCATATCATTTGCTCCTTTGCTTCTTCCTTCATGCGTTTTTATGAAATGTTTGACGTTTTTTTCCCCCTTAAAACTTTTAAGCTGGTCGAAACCAAGTAGAGGAATCAAAGTCATCATGTAAGTACGGGAACTGTGAACATGCTGGAGAGATTCCTTTAGTAGAAGCAGAAAACGCAAAGTATGAGCTCGATCAAGGAATAGATGATTTTGATGATGTCATTGATGGAAAAGATGATGAATCCAAATATAACCAAGGTGGCCGTGGAGGTGGAGGTGGCCAAGGAGGACAAAAGGGCGGTGGAGGTGGCCAAGGAGGACAAAAGGGCGGAGGTGGTGGCCAAGGAGGACAAAAGGGCGGCGGTGGTGGCCAAGGAGGACAAAAGGGCGGTGGTGGTGGCCAAGGAGGACAAAAGGGCGGTGGTGGTGGCCAAGGAGGACAAAAGGGCGGAGGTGGTGGCCAAGGAGGACAAAACGGCGGCGGTGGTGGCAAAGGAGGACAAAAGGGCGGCGGTGGTGGCCAAGGAGGACAAAAGGGCGGCGGAGGCGGCCAAGGAGGACAAAAGGGTGGCCGTGGTGGCCAAGGAGGACACAAGGGTGGCCGTGGTGGCCAAGGAGGACACAAGGGCGGTGGTGGTGGTCACGGCCAAGGAGGTAGTGGAGGTAGAGGTGGTGGGGGTGGACATAGAGGTGGAAGCGGTCGAGGAGGAGGAAGCGGTCGAGGAGGCGGCGGCGGAGGTGGAAGCGGTAGCGGCCGATCGGCGGCGGCGGCGGAATGTAGGATATCTCTGCCTACAACTAGGTAGTGTGTTTGTTTATTTAGATCGCAAAGTGTGTATGCACTTTAAACTACAATAAAGTTTTATGTAAAAGTGTACACAACGCCACTTCGCCGAATGTCTATATGGGCTTCAGTATCATGAAAGTTTTATGCTTTTCTCAACGTATAATCACAATATAATCACAATATTACTTATCCGTTAGGACCATTATTAATCTGTTGCGGTCGATATGATTGTAATATGAAAAAAAAAAAGAACAACCAAAGAAATATAAGCATGAACACTTACGAGTTTTTTTGCTGCAATCCTCGGAATTCTAGTCAAAATGAGTTTATGCAGAAAATGTCCACCAAATGCAGCAAAGCCAACGATGCAGCTTTCTGAACATGGACCTGGATCCTCTAAGTAAAGAAAATCCTGGTTAGAGCAACGAATTAGAGATTAATACATTCAAGGAATGCTTTTGGGCAGTACAATATAGGTCAATGTTTGAAGATGGACCTAGATCCTCTAACATAATTATAGGTTGACAATTTAAAACCAATAATAGATTGGTTTATGTTCATTATGAATAACTAGAGGTTCAAGGTTTCATCTCATTCCATATGAGATTTCTAACATGCCTTTTGCGATAATTGACTTTCTTAACCATTATCTCGTTCCAGATCGGATCAGCAAAACCTTTTCGAATCAAGTAGATTTTAAGTCGGATCGATCAAACCATTTTCAGATTTTGACAAACTTAATAAAAATCGTGGGCTTATAACCCAAAATTAATTAAAAATGAATTAGCAACGGATGAAATGATATCTATTCGTTATATATCAATACAAATCTCATGATATGGATTTTATGTAATTTTTGTGTTAAAATAATAATATTATATTCGGTGATTTAAGATATGTATTACAATAATAATATTATATTCGGTGATTTAAGATATGTATTATTTATTTTTATATCAAAACTATATAACATAACGTAAAGACAAGATACTTTCTAGTTCTAAGAGCAAGTCCAATGGAGAATTTTTGTTGAGGATCTTAAATATATTTTAATATTAAATATATTATTAATTTAAGTTAAGAATTTTCTTAGCTTACACCATTCCAATGGAGACACTTAACTTGAGTGTCTTAAAATTTTATAATAATAAAAAAGAAATTTGATTTTTGAAAAAAGAAAAAGAAAATACGATTTAAAAACAAAAAACAAAAAAAACAAAAATATGTGACGAATCGTGTCGTGACACGTGTCATAAGACATCCTAAAAAAGGATCTTAAATAAGACACTTTTATTCCCCTTAAGACACCCAAGTGTTGTCATGTCATTATTCTTTTCTTTTTTTCTTTTTCTTTTTTGTAGTTAAAACATCCAAGTGTCTCCATTGAAAATGGTCTAATTGCGAGTCCAGCTAAAACTTGGTACGTATACGTGGCCACCCGAAATCCAACGTGTTGGCTCCAGACACTAACAAAGGTTGTAGACAAATTTTTCAACTGCCAACTAAAATGATTTTGGTCAATATGTGTGTGTAGATGCTTGTTTTTTTTTTGTTTTCGTTAATTAAACTATCTCCCAACTTCACTTTCAGCTGCCAACTAATTTATACAAAAAAAAAAACAAAAAATTACTTGTTCGTTACGTGACATGTATGGTGCAATTATATATAACAAGCGACTGTGAAGGTCCTTAATTAATCTGCATGTGGTACAGACTTTATAGATGAATTTGAGAGCTTTTATAGTTTTGTTTCTTTTGATTGGGGGCTGTTTCAATCTCACTGTGGTTGTCTCCGTCGATGATACAAAACATGGTTATAATACAACCATATACTTTGCTTTTTTTTTTTTTTTTTTAACATTTATACTTTGCTTCTTTCATTGTTTCTATTATATGCTTAACGAATTTTGTTTTCGTATTACAGCTGTTAGAAATCAAGTAGAAGCACATGATGCTAAGTATGAGCTGGACCAAGGAGCAGAAGGAAGTGGTGGTGGTCTTGATGGGGATAAAACCAAATATGGCGGTGAAATCGGGCGCACCTTCAAAAAGAGGCGGCGGAGACACCGAACGTGGAGGTGGTGAGAGATCAACGGCACCAAAATTTGATATGCTTAAATTAATCCTAGAGCTACTCTTTCAAATTAAAAAATCAATCGCAGTATTTAGGGATCGAATCCACAAATAATTAGATTGTCACACAGCAGACTTTTAAGTTTGAATTATGCTAAAAAAGAATATAATGTAATGTAATGCAAATAACTAATGAAAACAGCATGCGATTGATTAAGTTCTAAAAATCAAGAGACAAAACGCTAGGCTATGAAAAATTCGTAGGTATGATTCAAAATCTCAGAATAGAAAACTGTTATGATATTTATTAAAAACCGTCTAGAACTCGAAACGCAATGGTAAAACCAATCAAATCTCGTTACAGAGATTATCTATGCCTAAATTCCAGAATTCCAAATTTTTTTACAAATTCAAACAATTCAGACAAGCATTAATAACATGTTAGATTGTTCACAAAATTCATAAATCAATTCTCTTTGCAGATAGTAATTTTGTTCATCTAAGATTAGATCAGGTGATTTAATAATACTATCGCATCTATTAAACGACCTATGATCAGATTCTAAATCATGAAGGTAGAATAAATATTAATCACAAATCTAGATGAATAACAAGCAGATTAATCCAGACAGTAATTCGATTCTAACAACTTATCATCAACCCTTGAATAACCCAAAACCTAACTTTCAAACTACTCATACATGGTGAATGAGATAAATATCATGAATAGAATAATTTGCATAAAAATATAGAGAAGATATATAAAGGGTTCAAAATCTCTCGAGAACATAGTATAGGATCTATCTCCCCTAAAGCTCTCTACAATAAAACTTGTCTCTAGATTATAAGATAATGACCTAACAATGGCTCTAAAACCTTTAAATATATGTTAAAACATGAATGGGGCACTTTTGTAAATAAGAAAAACTTCTGGGTAATTTTCTTTTTCTTCAAAATCTTCTAAAACACGCGAACATCTTCCGTCTCGATGGGTGTGGGTGTCGATCGACACCACTGCAGTTCTTCGTCTCCGGGTTCACGTATTCAGCAGCTTGTTCTCCAATGTTCCAGAATGCTTTAATATCTTCAATTATGCTCCAAACATACCTGAACTTGCAAAGACCCTAAAAGACTCGAAAAATACCAAAAAGACTATATAGAAGCACTTATATCATGGTCAAAGACCTGTAAAAACCTCGATATATCAACTCCCCCAGACTTAGTTTTTGCTTGCCCTCAAGCAAAACAGAAACTAAGTATAGAGTCGAGGTTTGAAAACAGAAACATTCAGTTAACCTTAGGAACGCCACATTGAACCAACACTCTTGAATCCACATACCATAGAGCCAACATTAGGTAGTATTTCGGTGTACTTAACCACAAGCTTAGCAATCTCCCAATTCAAGTCCAAACCTCTTAGAGAAATCTAAATTATCCACTGGTAACCCCTTGCATTTATTTAGGTGAGGTCTCATCGAGGGAATATCGATCAAAGAACTTTTCTCTTCCAAGCTCATGAACACAAAGACAGACTTTGCACAATCTCTCTTATTTTCTCTTCCCTTATTCGATTTCTCCCTACTTTTCTCTTACCTTATTTTCTTTGCAGAATCTCTCTTATTTTCTCTTCCCTTAGTCGATTTCTCCCTATTTTTAGCGCGAATTAAAAACCTAATCTATTATATAAAATTTGGGTTGTGTCTCAAAAGGGGATGACACGTCAGCACCCACTCTTGTGACACATCAGCATTGAAAAAAAATTAAATAAAATTTCAATAAGTTAATGGTCTCTTTTCTTTAGATTCCCTAGAAACATCATAAATTACCTTCCGGAAACGGGTCGAGAGCTGATTTGCCACAAATTGAGAAAAATTAATCCAATGTGCCATGGTGTGATCTAAAGCTATCACTTCATTAAAGAGAGAGCTATAATTACTAAAACATCCCTAGGTGAAAGTAACAAAGTAAAGAGGAGGCGAAAGTAAAAATTTAATTCTACCAATTGATAAATTAAAAGAATTAAAAAAGAAAAACCCAAAAAAAACGGTCGCGACATCTCCACGACCCGGCCACCCCATCCACCTCTATCGCGACCTCCTCCTCCCGTCGACGGGCTGCCATCGACGGGCTGCCATCAACATCTTCTTTCTTAGGTCATCGCGAGCCCAGTTTCCGCCTCCTTCTCCTCTCCTTCTCCTTTTACTGCAAATAGATTCATTTTTAAGGTGAGTTCTTCTTCTTTAGTTGGGGATTTTGAAAAATTAGGGATTTGCATTTGAAAATAGTTTCATTGGGTATGCACATTGGGTTGTTCTGCATAGATTAGGCATTGGGTTCGGTAATTTGACTAATGTGGGTGGAGAATCGTAGTGATTCTTAGGTAGATTAGAAACCGAGAGAGTTCATTAAATATGAGGATATTGGACAACTGGTACAAAAGGTACAACTGAGGGGTAGAGGTCAACTGGTACTAATCGTACAACTGATAGATATATAACAACTGGTACAAATGGTAAAGCTGAGAACTGCTACAACTGATATATTGAGGTCAATTGATACAAATGGGACAACTGTAATACATTATGTTGTGTTATTGCGCTGATTGAGTATTTGTAATCTATTTTCAGGAGACAATGAGCAAGAAACATATAAACATACATTTTGATTATGGAGGATACAAATCACAGAACGGAGAGAAGTTGAAATGTGTTACAAGAAATTCCATGTATGCTATACCTTTTAAGAACTCATGTTTGGAGGACATAACTTACTCGACGTTATTTGATAAGATATGAGGAAGATTAGGATAGATGGAGCTAGTTCGTAGCTGAAATTGAGTTACATTCTGTTGGTAAATGATCCCGAGATAGAGTGGCGTATTCGTGAAGATGATGAGGTATATGTTTATCTAACGACATACGATGAAAAGGGACTTAGGTCTGTTTTGCAGGTGGAGGCAATCACAGATTTGGAAATAAATCAGAGGAGCGAGCAACTTTCAAGAGCGCCAGTAGAGAGTTCATTTGGTGTGAATTATGAGGTGGCAGTTGCAAAAGGCAGAGCTACTGATAAAGATATAGTTAATGCCGGAATCCTGACTATTTACCAAGCGGACGCAGCAATACAACGTAGAGACCCGATTATTGAAGAGCTCCCGATGGAGACTGATGGTGACAATGAAGGCGAATTTGCGGCTGTAGATAACCATATGGATAACGGTTTGGATGGTATGCTTGAATATGTTGAGCTTCCACGAGCTGATGAAGAAAGTCAGTATGTTGAAGAATGGGAAGATGGTACGGGTCTTGAAATAGGTCAAAAATTTTGTTCTAAAGAGGCACTGCAAGACTTGGTTGACCGAGCTTCACATAAAAACTGTTATGGGTTCATATTTATAAGTCGGATAGAAGGCGACTTATTCTAAAATGTCGCCAATCGAATCAAGGCTGTCAATGGTATATACGAGCTGCAAAGATTAATAAATCACATTATTTCAGTGTTACAATATACAAAAAGATGCATACATGCTCTCGGGCTATTGCTAGTACAAGCACTAGTAGAAGGAGAGGCACCCCACATTTAGTATCATCTGTTTTGCAAGATGATTATCCAGGTCAATTCGACACTCCAACTCCTAAAAATATCGTCAATCTTGTTCAAGGTAGAGTTGGCGTGACTTTGGCCTACTCTACAGCCTTGAGAGGGGAAAAATAGTATTGAGTGATGTGCGGGGCAGTCCTAAAAAAGGGTATCAGATGTTGTATTGTTATCTTTACATGTTGGAGAAGGGAAATCCTGGAACAGTAACAAGTGTGAAATTGGATCCAGAGAAAAAGTTTTAGTACTTATTCATTGCTTTGGGCGCTAGAATTGAAGGGTTTCGAGCAATGAGAAAAGTGATAATCATGGACGCAATATTTCTTAAGACTGTATATGGTGGACAGCTTGTTTTCGCCACAGCTCAGGATCCTGATCATCATCATTACCCCATTGTGTTTGGTGTAATCGATAGTGAAAAACATGATAGTTGAAAGTGGTTTTTCACAATGCTGAAAACCGTTATACCAGATGATCATGAGTTGGTTTTTATGAGTGACAGACATAAGAGCATAATACATGCAGTGCATACGGTATATCCTCTCTCTCAGCATGGATATTGTATATGGCATTTGTCACAAAACGTGAGAGGTAAAGTTGAGTATAAGGTCCACAAAGATCTTGTTGCAGCAAAATTTATCCAATGCGCTCATATTTATACTGTGAGTGAGTTCGAGAAGGAGTATGCTGATTTTAGGAAGAGTTTTCCTACAGCCGCTGTGTATTTGGATGAGATTGTAGCGATTGAAAAGTGGGCAAGGTGCTACTTTAAAAGAGAAAAGTACAACTTAGACACCAGCAATTCTTGTGAGTCTCTGAACAATGTGTTTAACAAAGCAAGGAAGTACTCTCTGTTACCAATGATTGATGCGATTGTTGAGAAAAAAAGCTTATTTGTTTAACAAACATAGGAATGCATCTGCTGGTATGCCGCTCACAAAGTATGTGGTGCCTTTTGTGGACAAGATATTGCACAATCGGTGTCCAATTGATGCTTGTTTAGTTGTGATTGAGTTAAACAGCTTCCATCTTGAATACGGCGTGGTTATACTGGATGGGAAGACTTACTTGGTAGATTTGTCGAGCAAAAGTTGCTCTTGCAAAGAGTTTGATATAAACAATTATCCTTGTATTCATTCAATAGCCGCAGCCACAACACGGATAAAGAAGGGAGGGAGAACATCGACTATTACTGTATATGACTTGTGCTCCAGATATTACATGATTGAGACGTGGGTAAGGGCATACTACAGGACGATTTATCCAGTGCCGAATGAGTCTACCTGGAGTATTCCTGAGGATATACAACAGTTGTTCGTCTTGCCGCCCGATTACACCAAAAAACCAGGAAAAAATCAAGAAAACCGTTTTCCATCCACCGGAGAACATTGCCGAAAGAGGAGTCGGAGTCACGGGTTGGCTGACTGGTTTCAAAGCCAAAGTGGCAGCGCAGTTTGATTTTTGTTTTTTGTATTTCTTATTTATACACAACCATGTTAGACAATGTACAACTGATAACAGTTTCTGTGTTTAAGATTGGCGAATTTGTATGAGCAGGTTAATGTAGGTACAAGTATGAACAATTCAGGGGTTTGTTTTGTTGAATTAGTCTACCTAGGTGCAACTGGGTACAACTAACAACAATTATGATTTTGGTTTTCTCGAATTCGCACAAGTAAGAAAAATGTCTATAGAATGATTTTCTCTAATTCGCCTAACTAGTGCAACTGGTACAACTAAGACCAATTTCTGTATGGAATGATTTTCTCTAATTCACCCAACTAGTGCAAACAATTTTTATATGGAATGATTTTCTTTTATTCACCCAACTAATAAACAAATTAAGAACTACAAATACATATTTCACTATAAGAAAACAATAAATAATATGGATAACAAGGATTTATTAATTTCACCCAAGCAACCCTTAGATTATATGGAGTAAATAGATATGTTAAGCCTCATATGAAGCAAAAAATGCCAACAATTAGATTCTTCACACCTTGTAGTATAATAACGTTGTAAATGATATTAAAGGTCTAAAATCATTTGTTCAACTACACCATAACAATTTTTGGGAAGGGTCAACTAGAAATACACGAAAACTGCAAAAATACAACTATTAGAAACTTTGTTCAACTGATAGCTTGGAGACAACTAAGTATAATGTTTTTTGGAAAATTTGATAAATTTTAAGGTTTTCCGCCGGCGAATTTTTTTAAAGTTATTTTTTAATTTTTAACATTAAATTAATTACTACTTTCCCCATTCCGGAAACCCTAATTTCACTTTTACTCATTTTCAATTTCATTTTCGAGGAGAGAGAGAGAGAGAGAGAGAGAGAGAGAGAGAGAGAGAGAGAGAGAGA